>OX276477.1:11994166-13220833 GCA_946251955.1 Acronicta psi
ATTAAAATATCGAAATAACTGGTTGTAAGACGTTAAATAATGTTGTCGTGTGATCAACTGGACAGTGTCGAGAAAAATTGCAGCAAAAATGATGAATAATTACTTTAATTCCGCCTCTTTAGATTTAAAGCCATTTTAATTATAGTGCATTTAAATTACGAACGTCATTTACGATTCGCGGCTTACTTTATGTGATCCGCCCGTTAAACGACCGACAAAGAGTGTAGAAAAGGAAAACGATTGAAAATTGAGAATGTATTTAATGATTTACTTTGAATCTTACGAGTACCTACGTATAATGCAAAATGCAGCGATGCTTTAGGAATCTTTGTATCATATTCACATCGTACCTTTAATTATGTGAGTTGTATATCGCATAATAATCAATATAATAAGGACTTAAAAACATAATAACCTAAAAAACATAGTTCCTTCATAAGATCAACTATAGCTAGCAAAAGTTAATAGCACTTTAAACTCTTCTAGTGTCTGTATACAGCAGTGAATGCCAACAAATTTTAATAATTTTTAATACGATAAGTTTATCACATTATGGAATACTTTTATTTATATTGTGCAGCTTCGTAGAGAAGAAAGGGGTTGCTCTTTTTTTAATTAGGTATTCTATTTTCTGCGCCCACGCACTATCAGTCACTATGGGTCTATGACCCATATTAAGTCGACCTGCTAAAAGCTTTTCCAAGTATCTATATTTTTCTATGCAGTTTAAAACTTTAGTAGGTAAGCATAAGCTCAAGCTGTTACGTTTTAATTTACTGTTTAGAAACGCTCTGACTACAAACAATGGTTGTGATCGCATACCAGACACGTTCCAGATTAAATCACACAATTGACCATAGACCATATTTCAAAACTGAAAATTCCATAATGGCATTCCGTCAAGCTTACCAATGTGCAGGCGACAATGCATTGCGCATGCGCACGACCGGTGCGTTGACCGCGGCACCGCGCCTGACCCGGGAGTCGAGGTCAAGCGGTCAGCGGTGTTAGGGCCCGCCCACACGCGCTGCCGGTAGCCCCCGGCTAGCTACGGGAATAAACACTGATACCAACCTGACTTATGGTGGGAACCATCGTATCAACGGGACTTTAGCCGCTTGTTTACATCGTAAACGTCGATAGATATATATTTAAGCAATATTGTTCTATTATTATTGGGCAATTCAAGTTTATTACCTTTAGTTTTCCGTGCAAAAAACTGTTAAACGTATAGAACTTAAAGTCAAAGTCAAAATCATGGGAAGGCCTTATTCATATAATTTAGGGCCTTTTTCACCACCTATGGATAAGTAGCTGCTAACCGCCGGATAAATAAAATTACAAAGTGGAACAATTTTTTTTTTAAATTGTCTACCAATTCACAAATCCAATTTTCTGAAATTATACACATACAAGCAAGAAAATTACATACATATTTAATCTTAAAATAATATTTATTACTAAAAATACTCTTCTAACACGGAGCTTAGACTGTCAATAAATTGCATTTCAATGCAAATTAGTTCCCTAATGAAATCAGATCCGACGGCGATCGCTCGCCAACGATCGGATCGTTATCGTAGCGCTACCGTGCGAACACGTCTGAATGGGCCCTATTCATTTACTACACAACCTGGTCATATTTATCGCGAATAAGGATTTTACTTAGAATTATTATATTATATGCGTTGGTTTTACTGATTTAAAGTATAAGAAATTAGTTTTAAATGTTTGGTTAATGTACTAAGCATAGTATTTTTTTTACCTGTAGAGTGTGGAGTTCAGGAACGTAGACTTGAAATAAAGAGAAAAATACTTATCAAATTTTTTTTTTATGAAGTATTTATTTGTATTTAATCTTTTAATTAATTTATGTAAATTACTTAATTCTAATTACTAGATTTAATCGCATACATAGATAAAGTTTCGATAAATTGTTAGAGTAAAATAATTGATTAATTGGGAAATGTGCCTGTTGGAATTAAAAAATTAATTAATCGATCAATTTAATAGTTATTGCTAATCGCTTTGTTATTGTAAGCAATTTAATTTTTCTCTACTTGGCGTATTAGTATAGTGAAAATATATTAAAAGGAATTAATACTCATCAGGACCATAAAAGAACCATAATGTTTTTAGAAATAAATTGGTTACGAAATTATTTCATCCATCACGCAACTGACAATACGCATGCGCGACGCCATTGCGCCTCTATCTCTATTTTATAAGAGCCAGCTAATTGCAAATAGCAATTGAGAATGGAGACGTTAAGATAAAATATCGGACCATGCAGACATTTTTACGAGTAATGAAAGTTTTATGAATTTTACAAACCCGTTGACATGTTTATAGGCGTGCGCCGGTATGGCAACAAAAACTTACATGCAACAGATATCTCTATTTCAGTGGAAAACCAGGTAGGCTAACATGCGCGCCACGACAAAATTTTGTCTACTCTTGTGTCTCGCTCTTTCTTTTGCGAAAACGAGACAAAAGCACGACATAAGCGTCGACAAAATCTTCTCGCGGCGTGCATTAGCCCGGCTAGGCACGTCAAACTAATAAAATTAACAAATTTAGTAATTACATTGACACCATTTTTTATATCGAACTCTCGAGCCGCCCCAGCTTCGCATGTGTCTATAAATTATAGCCTATAACCTCCTTATATAATCAATCTTCTCTTGGTGGAACGCCGCATGAAATAAATTAATAATATGTATAGATTATATAAATGTAGTTATGATGACTTGCTGTGCCCCGCGGCTTTACCCGCGTTGATATCATTTACGTAGTCGTCATTTTGTTTACGTAGCCTCTTTTGTATCGTACTGGACAAAGGCCCGCTCTTTAAAAAAAAAATATGATTTGTACATCCAGAAATTAGCTGCTACAAACAAACTTACATATAAACAACTTTACCTCTGTATATTTAGAAGTAAAGATATTAAATAGTTACGCCCCGTTACAAGCGTTGAGCTCTTACCGATCTGATACCGCTCGCATACGGCTAAAAGCGAAAGCGACAATTACAGCGAGGTTCTGCTCAAGCACTAAGTTAAGATAAAGGCCGAATATAAATCACAAACTTGTTGGCTTGGAGTTATAACTGCACAACACTGCACTTGATAACCTTAAGTTATTATGAATTCATACCAACATGTAGCTTAGTTTTGACTGTTCAAAGGGACCTTTCAAACATCTTGACAGGGTAATTATTGTAGTTTAGTTTCTGGTCAACGGGACTTTTGAAACTTCTTTCAAGGATCATGAGGCTTGTTCAAGTTACCATTGTCTGAACGTCAAATCATATAGGACGGTTGCCAAACGTTGATGCCCCTGCCGATGAAAAGTAAAGCTACGCGCAGTATAACTTAGCCGGACTGAAGTTAGCCGTTTGAATGCGCAATAGATTGTTTAGGTTATACATTGTATATTGCGCAACTAGATGGCTAACTTCATTCCGATCAAGTTATACCGCGTGAACTGTAATGGCGGTGCGCACTACACAACTTTACAAAATATATAAACTAACTAGGCTTTAATAAAACGCAGCATTAGTTCGTATTTCTCGAACATTGATTAGGCATAGTTTTGCCACGTTACAACGCTCGCGCGAAAATTATATGTTACGACATGTTATCTTTGCATCCGGAGTAATAATGGCATGCCCCATAACGCTTAGGTACTTAGCTACTCGTAGTTCGAACTTAGTCCTCAGTCTTCGAGTAGAAGAGGACGTAATTAGAACTCCTTGTGCGGAAGATCGTCCGAAGAATCTTTATTTACCTCTATCTACCCATTTCGATAGATGGCATATGCATAGACATAAAACAAAGTTTGACTAAGCTAGCAACATTCGCTTTTCGCTCCAAATGTAGACAAGTTGCAATTTGACATTAGAGTTACGAACGAATAGTTTTTTTTTTATGAAAATTACATTAGTGACAGCCCGATTTGTCGAACGCTTGTGTCATTTCTATACATTTTGTTTCTATTCGTTTATCGGCGAATGTCAAATTGCTAATTGCCTAGGCCCCGTTTCACAGTTGGCGGATTATCCTTAAAATATCTGCAGATCTTGACTTGACGTTATTGTAATAACTGACTGAAACGATATGAATGAGTACGTTTGTATAATTGATTCGTCTTTTCATGTTCAATTTTAAATGCTTTTATAATAGTTAGGTTACAAAAAAGTGGCGCTAGATCTTCAGCCTTCGCTTGCCTTCGAACTAAGATATCTTTTGTGTACAGATCAGGGTTGGATAAAAACCCAAAAATCGTGTAATAAGTTCAGTAGTGCCCGTTGGTCACGGTGTTTTTAACATATTGAATTGACCTCTGTGATCCGGATTTATAAAATACTGCAAAAACTTAAAAGTATTGATCTCTATTTCTTTTTGATTTTGACGACAAAAATGATTACGTAAAGAGAATGATCGAGTTCTTTGTTGCAAAGAGACATGAGAATAATAGCAGGAATGCTTTGTGAGGTTTACAAGCCAATAAGCCATAAGAGGTGAACTGCTCAACTTTATTATAAGAGTAAGGTGACCCGATTTATGTACGTTCTTGGATAATGATGAAAACTATTTCTGTCTTCCGTTTAGTATTGATAAATCTGCCCCTCAACCATGAGTTCTATCGAATGACTTTCGATAGGTTTTTTACGCATCGAAACGCTGTAATCCCACAGCAGGTTTTAGTTCTTTACGTAACCGCTAGAGGCGCTGCGAGAGTTTTCCATACAAATATTTTACCGCGTCGCTAGCGAGTCTAGTGACAAAAACTCATGGTCGAGGCACTGTTACTTAATTTTAAAAAAGCAAACAAATTAATTTCGATTAAAACTTAAACAGTTATCAAGAACAGTTATTCAAACGACACTCAGATCACGTTTGTAAGTGGTCCGGTGCTCGGATGCGCAGGCGCAGGCGGTGGAGCAGTGGAACGGCGCCAAATGGAGCACTGGGCTATCCGGTAACAGTTTATATAGAATGAGATGGACATTGATGGATGCAATCCTTTATACATTACCTCGTTCTGAGTGCCGTATAAAGTACCTGGATTGCTTATTGGTAAACACCCGTATATGATGATGCTATGATATGATTAGGTGTTCATCAATAAATAAGAGCTTGTTGTGGGGTACTGTGATACCACAAACTTTAAATGCAACAATTACAATATCTTTATGGACAAAAAAATTAACGCTTTTCGGCATTCTAAAATAAATTAGTCTGATACTCTTTAAAGCCACCATACACCAGGGGACATAATGTCGCACGACATGTTAAGCGAAACCAGGTTTTCGCTTGACATATCTGGCGACATCGCGCGACTTAGCACATCCGTAGCATCCAGACATGTTGTCAATCAACGACGCACCACTTCGCCCGACGTCGCTGGCGACACATGTTGCAGGACATTTGTCCCCTAGTGTATCCCTGGCTTAATGGCTCTTTTACCGTTTCATCTGGTATATAGTAAATTGAGCTAGACTAGAATTGAACTTAGAAATTGACGTAACATTATTTTATCCCTAGAAATAGATTAGTTAATGATACGGGAATGGGAGGTAGGTACATCTGAGATACGGCCAAGGCGACACTGGCTCTCCTTGATGTTCTTAATAATAATAATGAGCATCCTAAATTTAAAATTATGCTCTACAAGTGTTACCAGACGACTAACGATTCCCATTCATTTCTCTCGATAGATCGGATCATTAGCGTTCTGAGGAAGCGATACAATCGAACACCGCGCGCGAACAAAACAAATCGCGGGCAAAAGCTAATATTTCAATATGGGGCAAAACAATAGGGCTGTCAACGTTTAACCGCCTATTAAGCGGGCACTTGGACGTATGGTAATAAACCCACATAGGCCGGTCATATCTCCAACGACACATTGTCCGCTTCTCGGAAACAAACGTTCGCTAATGTTAATGCAGCGACTTGCTCAGTTATTCAGTTATGACAAACACGAACGTGTGCATTGTGCATGTATGGTTAGGCTTGTAGTTCAATGAGAATATAGGTATTTAATATGATTAGCTTTGAACTGCGATCTTGGATTGGATTTTGTCAATCCCGAAGAAACTACAAAGACACACTTTTAAAAATAAGTACATAAGGTAACAGTACTTATATGTAAGTCTTCTTAGTTTACAATGATGCTCTGAATAGTTTTAAATCCCATCAAAAACATAACTTGTAAAAAAAACAAGCCTCGCAACTCAGTTTTTCTACCGTAAAAAGTTGTGGGATCCATATCATACCAAGTCATTCTTTTATGTTCTAATTAAATAGATTGACTCGGCACTATGTCACCCGAGGATAGTGTAGTGAAAGAATTTTTCAAATCGGTCCAGTCATATGACATAGATAGATAGTGTTACTACGAAAATTACTACATTAATATGAAAATGACCAATATTGCATTCCCGAGGATTGTTTCGATTTGCGACGCTGCTTCATTATCTTGTGAAAATTCTCGCAACATTAACCCCTTTGAAAGAAAAGCTTATTGATACGACTATAAAACGAACAACATTGTAGCTAAAATTTATTACTATACTGTATAATGGACATGCGAAATAATACATAGCCATCATAAAACGTAACCCTTCAGACTGCAGTTCATTTTCCATAGATAAAACACTAAACATTCACTTTACCATCTTTCGACCAATAATAAAGCAGAATTTTACGTCTATTTTGATATTTAAGTACAAATATTTTACTTTATGGTATTTTAAAAGCTTGCTTAGTGTGCCCAATACCTTTCTACCTTACCTATGCTAATTACTTTTGAAATATCAGACAACGGCAATACAGCTTAGCGTTATACCTTTACGAACCTCCTTCGCTTTATTTGTCTTGAGAAATTCTCTGTAAAGTCGGCAAACAATTTGAAGTCAGCGCACGCTTCGTCGCAAGAAGTTGTGGAATGTTTGTAAGCATGCCTTATAAATGGAAAATAATCTATTTTGTCGTACAACACGTCTTTATGGTTCATATGGAATTTATGTTTACTTTTTTTTATTGTGGTGTAATTCTAATTCTAAGTACCTATAACTTTACGTTATTTTGAAAGCTATTGCAGAAAATATATTGAATATTATACTGGGACACCAGGCTCGAGTTCTATCAATATTCATAACCACATTAAGTAAATTTAAATATATTATGTAGATAGGAGGAAATGTCATGAGCAGAACAAGAAACTGAACTCCGATACTTGATGAGTACGTACCTACCTATAATTTAAAATACTTACATTACTTCTTTTCTTCTTTACAGACCACTATTGTTAGTGATCACCGTGGCAGCGACCCTCGCAGCTTCATCGCCAGCTTCCAGTTCCAACTCAGACCCCAATGTTGACAAGCAAGAGCCATCCACCCACGAACTACTCAGTTCTCTCGGCTTGAAGAAGCTGAGAGTACCTGCTGCCCATCACAGAAAACGCCTCGCGGAACAAGGCAGAAGGCACGCCACCGGAGACTCAAGGATGTACGTCATCAAATTGCCACCCAACACGAGCTACTACAGCCATGCGGAACCGGCTCCCGCTGCTGCGAGAACCCTGCCTCTTCAAATGACTAGTAACGGGAAACCTGCGCGCGTATACCATTGGAATATACCCGTCCTTCAAAAGTTCGCTAAAAACCGTCCACAGGCGCGCTTCGACGATGATATAATGGATGTCGAAAGCACGCCGACTTGGCCAAAGGCGATCAGTCATCCCAACTCGCTCGACGCTTTAACATACTACGTGCCAGCTAAGAAGGCCTCCTTCAGGAAATATTTCTCCGGTAACGGCAAACCCAAGTCCTTCTACATTATTGAGAAGAATAAGAAATCCGCCGAGTATCATAAATTATTGCCGTAATCGGATTATTTTGAACGTTCCCGGTAGATGTAAAAGTGAAAATACGCTGATCTGAGTCTGAATATCTGAGTCGATTATGTCGAACAAAATATCGATATAGACTTTTTCTATTTATTTTATCCTCTTAAAAATATATTGATCAAACTAAATGATAATGCATTTAAAATACTTTTTACGTAATATAAAATTATTTAATCGTCACAAAATGGAAATTTTGACTCTGTATAAATTTTAAGTAGGCATATTATTTTCATACGTGCTGATTGGCAGACTTAGGGGAAAATGTAAGCCAAGCTCTGCAGTCTTACACTCAATGCTATATTTCATGAATATAAAAGAAAGAAAGAAGGAAACTAAAAACTAAATAAACAATAAACCCCGATATTTTAAACTCAATCACTTCGTTTGTACCAGTTGAGATTTTTTGAATACTTTAATCTACTTGGTCACTCGACATAGTTGATTGAGATGCTCAATCATCGAATGTGCATTATGTGACAGAATGTTTAGCACGATACTATTGACGCCACAATACGTGCGTTTAACTAGTGTCTGATATTTGAAAATATTCTGAAGTTTACTAGTCTGGCAGCCTCTAATGCTAAGCACGCTCGCTTAGGACACCAAATAAAAATTCTAATTGATTCTCTCTGAATAGATCAATAACACATGGTGGGTTTGTACCTATAAATGCAACAATTTCTGCTCTGCAAAAATTTCAGCACGAAAGTATTGCAGAGCAGAAATTGTTAAGTTATTTAAGCGAACGCCTTAGCCATTTCTAGTTTGACATAACTGCAAAGTATTCATGTGTTGTTAAATCAAGCAGTATAAGTATGAAGATCTTTGGCTCAGATTTAGACGAATCTAAGTATAAACTAAAGCGGTCATAAAACAACTTTGTATTGAATGAAACGCTTCCTTAGCTCAGCCAGTCTTATGCTCATTTTCAGCAACGTCTTCCAATTAAAAAAAAACATTAAAAGCCTAATATTAAATATAAGTAAACCATTATTAGTGTAGATAGTTATATATTCTTGTAGTCAGTCTTTAAATGGGAAAACATGCAATAGAGGTTGACTAATTCTACAGTTATAACTATTTAAAATCTTGAAGTAAGGTGACGTTGGTGACAATGACTTGTCTAAATGTAGGACTTTTTTACAAGGGTAGGTTTGAGGCTAAACTAGGTATATCAATAATAATCCTTATCATATCCTACGCTGCTAGTTGGTATCTATACATATATAAACTGCATTGTATATAAATGCCCCGCTTCCGCAATCTAATATTAAGTGATCGATAGGTGCTTAGATATTATAGTAAGACTGCGTCACGAATTTAAATTATTATTTAGATATACGTCTGCATTTAGAGACAGCGAAACTTTTTAATCTTTAAGTGAAGAAGAGACATTTCCAAAGTACACATTTATGTATTTTATACTTACATTTTGCCCATAAGCACTGCTGTATTTGCCAAAATAAAATTGTATGTTGAAAAACAATTATTTATTTTCTTTTAAAGTAAGTATAAGTCGTCAGTATGTCTGCATCATTGTGTGATAGTGTAGTGTGTATTTTGGATTTGTCCTTCGATTTTTATAGCAACGAATTGTTTTAATTCACTCAATCAGGGGGCCAGCAGGAATCGTACTGACGTAGGTACTATGAAAAAAGATTTAAAAATAAAGACCGTGCCAGATAAAAAAAAATACACCAAAAAAGTAACTGCCAAATCAGTCAAGCCGTCCGTTTTACATCAAGTGTTTATTAACTAGATGTAAAAAAACTATAATACATTTTGTTTTCAGATTTTTGCTGAATTAATTCAACTAACATATCTAATTAGAATTAATTTGCTGAGATCCTTTGCTGAATTAGCAACAAAAACAATACTGAATACTGACTTTGAATTATATCTGTAAGTTTTGAAGGGTTAATTTAATTACCTATTTATGACGTCAATGTTATTCGGCCTAGCCCTCTGTGTAACTATCTGCATTTATAATCTACGAATTTAGCGTCCATGTTAAAGGATACATAGGTATATAGGTAGGTACTTACTATCACTTGTATGTAAAGCCAATGCTGATTTTAGAGTTTGCACCTAGATTTATTGTATTAAAGACTATATTAATTCGTATTAATTACGTAATTAGGCCCAAGGCGAAGCCATTGCTTTAACCGTTTAGAATTTAAGTTGTTATCTTAGATGTAAGCATAATTATTTTGTACAACATACCTACTTAATGTGAACTAGAACAATAAATATTTTCTGAAATTATTGTGTTGAATTTCTTTGTATGCATTTTCATAAAATTGCGTAGGTAACAAAATGGAAAATTCTAAGGATTTGTTGACAATCAAAATCAAACGACAAGATTAAAATCTTGTCAAATGAGCTAAAAAGAAAATATATTTATTAAGCAGGTCATAATTTTTTTAATCTTTCAAATCATTTTCTTACTCATTTGACTGCCAGTTCGTATTTTATTGATCCGTCTATTATTGAAATGTACATAAACATAAATATGGTACAAAATCTTGTAAGTATTACAATCAGAATGAAGGTTCATCAAAACAAGAGAAAATATTAGTACAGAAAAAGAAAGATCCCAGAATGCCTCCCTGTGAAACGCCTGGTCCTTGTTTTACCAGCAGTCTTATTTCTATTCCTTTTTCTATCATTATACTTATAATCATCGAGGTGCTTATAAAAAGAATACTCAACTCTTACTTGTATCTTTTATGTAGCTTGGAAGGCTACGTACATACATTAAATTTGTATAGACAATAAAGACAATAATCTACAAAATTAATTTTCAAAAGCGCCATCTGTCCTGTTACTATTTGACTACGACATATTAAACCTTACTAAATTCGTCGTGTTCATGTACATGACGAACTACGTTTCTAAGTACGTAGTTACTTTCTAAATTGGTAGTTAAACAAACTAGAGGTCGCGAGTATCGCCCTGTTTTACCGACTGAGCTTGTCACCAGATGCGCGGCAGGCTGCGCGATTTATAAAAATCGTTCCAAATGCTATCCGACACAAATCCATAATCGTCGCCCATTGTAAAAATGTCAGCTTCATTCGCGAATAGTTCCGAGAGTAAAATGAAAAATTTAGAGAATGATAATTATACTGAAAGGACAGTTGATAGTGTTAAAAAGAAAAATTTGGGTGATAATAAAGGGCAGAAGGATTCTACCGCAAACAGTACGGTTATCAAAGTAAAAAGTGTTATTCCTAGACGAAGGTAAGCTATTATTTATTATACGGCTTCCGTAGTAAAAGCTTCACATACTGCGACTGCAGTAACTAATAACTATATGTTTTAGTGACCTATATTCGAACGGTAATGATAGACAAATATATATAAACATTATATATTTACCCTTTAATTAGGAGCATGCAACCGCATGTGCTCCAGATTTCTGGATATAATTAACAAGCGCGCTCTAAAAATATCTGGGAATACAAATAGCTCAATGTATTGTATACTTTTAGGCGGGAAGCTAGGTAGTTACCCATTAGTTTTCCCGCCAATTCTAATATTTTTAAAAACATTCCAATGCCCAACACTGCTAATGAAACATGCATTTGAACATCACAGGCGAAGTTCATCGTATTATTATCTGATAAAGTTGGAACTTTATCTAATATTATATTTAAATTGATAAAGTTTAGATAAGACTGTTTAGTCATACCATAAACTGTTCCTTATTATTTCCTTGGATTTAGTCAGCGGTAACAGGAAAAACTGATACAACTAAGTGTTTTTTGGGCTCCGAATTTGCAGTTTCTTCTACGGAAACATCGCTGAAGAAAAAATCACTAATAATAGGTATAAAGAGGAAAGATTTGATTGTTTGCCTGCATTCTGGCTGATGATGATGATGAAGTATTGACGCTCGGTTTCTCAAATCTGCCTGCTGATGATGTCTGAGACCCTGAGTGTTCTATTCGCGGTACTTTTTTCGTTTTTTTTTTGGAAATATAGGAATTTCTCGTAACTCAGATATGCGCCCGGTAAATGGCAAAAGGTTTGCCCCCTATTACAGGATACCCTAAAAAAAATTGCTGTGATTTTTTACTTCATCGTCTTCCTGCCCTTGTCCGAATTTATTCGAGGTCGGCACAGCCTATCTTTTTCTTTCATTCATCCCTGTTAGCCGTCATCTTCTGATTCACACTCTCTCATAGTGAATCTTATTTTGCGTAAACTAATTCGTAAAACCATCGTGGTGGCACTCAAAAAAAAAGAATAAGCCAGACCAGAGCCAACTTTACGATTTTTCTATAGAGAAAATTTCATGATATCGTTTCCTTTTACACGATTTTCTAGATCATAAAAAAATCATTTACTCATTGATCAAGGCATTTACTTGAAAACTGCAAAAAAATATGAAATGGAACATACTTATAGTAAAGTTTCGATGTGTCCCCTTAGACAACTGCGAAATATGGGGGTACAGTGTTGTACCTCGGCCTAACCTACTTACATGCCTAAACCCTATTGGTTATATGGTATAAAATTCTATTGGTGGAAACCATATGATAATCTGTACTGTAGTTTCTGACATTAGGCGGAACAAACAAATTCACCGCAGCTTTCATAAATGTAGCTAAATCGATAAACTGGTACTTATGCCAGAATCGTAGTAAGTAGAAATGTATAGTCTCTGCCTACCCCATTGTCAAACAGGTGTGAAACGATGTATGTATCTTGTATATGTATCTTTGTCAGCAATGATGAAGATTCAGTCATTGAAGTCAAGATTATTTACGTTTGTCGTGCATTATTTGTAGGTACATCATCATAACACTACAAATGCGTCAGGCACTGACAATGCTATACACTTATCTGTATTGAATATAATAATACGGATCTACACAATCTGTCCGTATATATTATATGTCTAATAAGTATATAAAAGGAAAAGGTGATTGATTGACTGATGTATCAATGCACAGCTCAAACCACTCAACGGATTGGGCTGTTTGGCAAACAAATATATAATATACTAGCTTCCCGCCAGCGTCTTCGCCCGCGTTTTGTGGGTATTTCTTATAACTTTCATACCCTATTTCAACCCTTACAGCCCTTTTTTTTCGAATTTATCAGCCTTTCTCAGGCTCTAGACTATATTTGTACCAAATTTAATTTCAATCGATTCAGTTGTCTATTATTATTAGTAAGGATAAATATTATGACGTAGGCATCCACAAAGAAAGGATTTGGGAAATTCCTACGGAATCGCGAATAAAATCGCGGGAACAGGTAGTAATATTATTATTATTATTTAATCAGTATCTTACCTTTAATTTTACCGTTTTAATGTTTTATTTATGGTATTCTATATGCTGGATAATTCTTGTTATTCGACTTGTTAGTATAATCTATTAAATCTTCGCTGTAGTACCTCTATTAAAACTTGTTCACTAAGAAATAAAGAACTACTTATAAATTAATCTGTGACTAATGGCCCATCATACTATAAATGCGTAGCCTATATTTTTCACACTGCTCGTACTCTCTCATTTATAGTGGCGTCTGTGGTCTAATGGTTCCAGTACTGAACTGCTGATCTACGTGGTCGTGGGTTCGATTCGTTCATTTTTATTATTGAGTCTAATACTCTGATACCTTACACACATAGGCTAAATTTTTATCCTGATGATCACAGATACCCACTATAATTCGAATAGTCGACTGTCGAAGTCCTGGTTTGATTCCTAGATCGAGCATTGTTATTGAATTTTTTATACGAAATTCTCAGAACAGAACAGATGTGGTGGTTAGTGTTATGCTGTAAAGGTAGCCTAAGTCCTTCCCAAGTACGCTAACTATATCCTTGCCAAATTAAATCAAAATCTGTTCAGCGATTAACATTTGAAACGGTGACAGGTAGGTGTGGATGTGTGGTGTTTTGTCTTAATGAATTAATTAGTGCGGTGCTGTTTTCGGGGAGCTGGTAATTGGTATCAATTCTCTCTTACACCTAATGTAACTGTACAACACTTTGTCTTTCTATATGTGTTCGTAACTATGTATTATCATAACAATGTGCGTAAAGACAGGAGTGGCAGGCTGTTAGCCTCATATTCACAAGGACTCTCATTCTGATGTACATGACAACATGTTTATTTAGAAATATTTATCGCTACATTAGAAATGAGTACCTGGGTGAAAATAAAGAAAACTATCTTTTTGTATTTTTTCAAGCATTATCCATGCTAAGATTACAAGATATTTTTAACGAAGGAAAAAATCGGCTGGCTGGATTCGAACCTACATCTTCTGGTTCGGTACACCAGACGGCGGGATTTGAACCTACATCTTCTGGTTCGGTTAACCACTAAGCTCGCGCTAACCGCTTAGGGGCTCGCGGTAGCTTAGTGGTTAAAACGTCTGGTGTAATTTTCCCAGTAAAGTAAGTATGACCTAGCTCAAAGCAGTGATAGTGTAGGCGAATGAACACTGAACTGCCAAATCAAAGGTCTCGAGTTGAAATCCAAGGCACGCCTCTGACTTTACGAAATCATGTGCGTAATTATCACTCGCTTTAACGGTGAAGGAAAACATCGTGAGGAAACCTACATGCCTGAGAGATTTTCTCGACGGCATGTGAAGTCTGCCAACCCGCATCAGGCTAGCGTGGTGGACTAAGAGAAGTGGAAGTCATACTGAGAGAACCCGTGCCCAGTAGTGGGACAATTTATTAATTTTATTTGTTGATGATGATGAAAACCTAGCTGGACCGATTTTTCAACCCCGCAAACATAACTATGCTGGTAACATTTCTTATACAGCTGAATATATCAATTCGAATTCTGTAAATTGATTGCGAAGTAGCAAATTATTTAACTCGGATATACCAATCAGCTGATAAAAAACTAGGTGAAACAGTGATAGTTATCGATAAGATAGCAAGCTGACCGATATTTTCCTATCGTTCCGCTTGTTATTATATCATTTATATGTGTACGATAACACGTTGTGTTATCTACCCATCCTTTACTCTTGTCTCTTGGCGTTAGCGATTACAGTTACACACGTGATTTTTAACATGAACTCTAGGAGACTGTAAAGTTTGTTTTCTATTGCATAAGATTCAACTCTGGTTTTTAAGCTAAGCTAGAAAATTATTTAAGTTATTGCCTTACTCAGAGAAATAAATAAGGGTGCTTATACTTTTCATATCACGCGGATTTGCGCCCGCATGCGTGCCACAACCGCGGGCGTGTCATTTATGTCATACAACATTTCAGTATCGCTCGTGAACCAAACCCGCTTTCGTGCGCAAATCCGCGTGACAAGGAAAGGGCCCTAAGCATACAGCCCAGACAGGAGGACGACGGATAAACACATAACCCTCCTCCTTCGGCAGTCGGGTAAAAAGAGCGCGGAATAACACAGGTAGGCATATCTGTGTTATTCCGCGCTTTAATGTGATTCAATTCAATGCAAACAAACAATCAAATCTTTTCTCTTTATAATATTAATAGGTATAGATATAAGTAGATGAATGGTTTTAAAATATAAGATAAATAAGCTTTAAAATACGGCTACGGATAAACCTTACGGTGCACTTCACAGCCTGCTACGAGTTACGAAGTTACGGTGCAGCGATCCGCGTAGCAATCAAACAGATTCGTAGCGTAGCGATTTGCGATATGATTATAAAGAAATTTCCGTAGAAGCGCAGAAATCATGTTATTATGTAATATGTACATAAACAATATAACTTTATATAAGTATTTGTTATAATGTAACGGTATAATATACCATGCACGTGGAGTGCCGAAGTGTGGCTAAGCCATAGATTACCTAGTCACGATTACTGTGATGTGACAAGTATTATTAAGACCTCCTTGATCCAAACAACTGTTTACTTTAGTTGATGTTGCTTAATACGTACGTTGAAGTGTGAATTTATTTACAGACAAGATCTCTTGAAATGGTACGGCTGGGGCTACAAGGATTCCATGTTCATATTGGACGGACTCTCCGCCAGTTTTACGGGGAACAGGTGAGTTTTAGTAAATATCAGCTATAGTTATTTATACATTTATTTTTCTTTATATTTCGCTTTAACGCATATTGAGATATATTAAAAAATGGAACATTTTTTTTATAATTATCTGTCAAGTGATAGCCTAGGAGTATGACCACTGGACTGCCAAGTCAAAGGTCTCGAGTTCGAATCCAAGGCATCTCTGACTTTTCGAAATCATGTGAATAATTATTATAATCACGGTGAAGGATAACATCGTGAGGAAACCTGCATGTCTGAGAGATTTTCTCGACGGTATGTGTAGTCTGCCAACCTGCATTAGGTCAGCTTAGTGGACTATAGCCTGAACCCCCTCACTGAGAGGACACCGTGCCCAGCAGTGGCACAGTATATGGGATGATTATTACTATTATTATCTTTCAAATAATTTAACGGGAACTTACTGGGAGGTGGTGAGAAAGGGCCCTAAACATTCCAGTGATGAGTTTTTTAAAAACTCATCACTGGAATTTCTGGTTTTTCTTTAGTTCACACATTGTTCTAGTACCTACATCAATGGCTATACCTCTGACTAACCTATAATATGGGAATATGGGTTTTGTATGTATAGTAGAGTCGTTTTTACCCGACGACACGGCAAAAAGACGAAGGAAGGACACACGTCGATGTTGCGCAGCTTCCTCCTATGACGTTTTATAAAAAAACATCGTAACATATTATCCTCTGTTCAGATCCTTCATACCTCATCACAATTCGCACCTCCAACTTTATTTTCTGAATGACATAAGAACTAATTCAATTTTTGTTATTTACTCGAGAAATTACTATAGTACGTTTTATATAGCTTTTATTGACTTGTACAAATGTCACATCTATGTTTTTGGAATAAAACTACATCATTACAAGTACACATAGATATACATATATATTTTGCATGTATGTGCATTATTGGTAGCGGTAGCCGCCAATAATCAGGGCCCCAACTCTGCTATATTAGTTTAGATTACCATTCCATCGACACAATACTGAGATTCTATTGAAGTTTTGACAGATTGGGTATTCGGCAAAATATTCAACATCGTTCCAATAGCGTCGGATAATGGAGTGTCGTTAAAATGGCTTTTTTTTGACATTTTTACACAGCACCATCTAGTCCCAAACTAAGCAGAGCTTGTACTATGGGTACTAGACAATGGATATAATACTTAAATACTTTTTGTTTTGTAAATACATACTTATAATATATAAGAAACACCCAGACAAACACACACTTAAGTTCATCACATAAATGTTTGTGTCCTGAGGGAATCGAAACCCACGACCTCGTGATCAGCAGTCGACTCGAACCACTAGACCACAGACGTCTAGTGTATTCTTATTTCATTTATTATTTAGTATTTTGATTTATAATAATTTATTACAGACGTAAACCATTGACGGCCGGGCTAACAAAAGCAGTGTCTGTCCGTCTATGACAGTTGAATGGTAGTTCAATGAAAAGTCACTGGAACGCCACTAAGCAGACTACCAAAATGTGTAAAACTATTCCATCGACACACTATTGAGACACTATTGAAGTGTTCTTGAAATAGCAGACTTGAGGCCCTGGTGTACTATCCTTCCGTGTAAAATGGCGGCGGGGTAGCTGGATGAGTTATTATACCTATTCGTGAACGGGCGGTGCTTGTCGTGACTAATCGACCGGCCGAAAAACAACGTCAAACTTCAATTACCAGACAGACTGGTAAAACATTTGTTACTCTAAGTACATATTTCACGACCTCCTGATAATTTCGCGTTAAGTTACTTGGCAGATAGTTTCATTTTGATCTATTTTTTAATTTATCTGACGGTTAGCGGCAGTCCAGAGCTGTTGAAACAAGCCTCAAACTCTTAACATTTAGACCAGACGGCGATCACAATAGATCGACTAAGGTCGCAGTGATATTGTAGCCACAAACAAATAATAAAAAAAAACATTTGTTTCGAACCTCTATAGGTTCATGGTCTCTTTAAATGATGCCAACCGCAGGCTACAGATTGGAGGGAGCTTTTAGAAGAATAGTAATAACGTTGGGATACGTTCATATATGATTCCACTGCTGAGAAAAAGTCTCCCCATATCCTTCCACTGATCTCTATTTAGTGCCAACTGAGACCATTCTCTGAGGCCTCTCTTGGAGTCGAAGGTCATTTTCTGGTCTCACCTCTCCGGAGTTCTCTATAACAATTCTTTTTTTTTTTTCATTGTATTGGATTGGGGGTTACCACTTACCTGCCCACGTGATGTTGCGAAAATGCGGTGTATATTTTGGTATTTCTAGTCTTTTCTTTAATCTGTTAACAAACTTTTTGTGTTTGGATCCCGAACATCAATTTTCCACGATTATTATTTTGTCTAATAATTCATTGTAAGTACTAATAGATCCTAACGATGTACCCGGCAAACGTTGTTTGCCATATAGGGGTGGGTCACCCTTATCATTTAGGGATACGAAAAATAGATGTTGGCTGATTCTCAGACAAAATTTCATTCAAATCGATCCAGCCGTTTCAGAGGAGTTTGTCAAACACCGCGACACGAGAATTTTATATATTAGACTAGCTGACCCAGCGAATTTCGTACCGCCAATAAAAGTTTTCTTACCGTTTAAACCTTCCCTGGACTTCCACGAATATTTCAAGACTAAAATTAGCCAAATCGGTTCAGCCATTCTCGAGTTTTAGCGAGACTAACAGAATTGCAATTCATTTTTATTTATATAGATATATATTATGTAAGTATACTTACTTACTTTACTGTACACCATATTATAATACAATTTAACAAAGGGCATTAAGTATGTAATAAAAGTACCCATTGGTCTAACTTAAAGAGTAATTAATACTATATTAAAATAAATAGGTACTTTTGATAGTTTTTTTTACTTTTTAAAGACGATCTTGTTCATCCACGTGAAAGTCAGTTTTATTACGCACGGGCAAATACGAGAAATCGAAAAATTGATACTGTTTTGTTAAATAAATTTTAACAAAAAAAAAGTATCAATTTTTCAATAAAATTAATTTGGATTTATTCTAATGCGATACATAAAATCGTTCCACCCGAGAAAAGGAAGTACCTACTGAAAGCCTCATGTTGTCATCATTGCGTAACATTGAACTTAATCAACTTCCATGCAAGGCCTGAACGCTCAATAGTCTTCTGAATAGCTGGGTCACAGTCACAAAGAAAGTGGACAACGAGTCAACGAGCTGTGACTAGTCCAGTCTAACCCAGTCTTGGTCGTGGGCGGCCAGTAAATTGGCACATCCCGTTAATTTGCCACAATGCGAGTCATTTGACACGACACATCAATTTTGCCCTATGCAATACGTGTATTTTAAAACTAGGTGGACCCTTGAACCTTAAAATATATTGAATTTGAATTTGAATTTGTTTTCATTGCTAGAAATTTAGATTTTTTTCATTTATCATGCAAATACAGTACCTATAACATTTTAGGATGTGTACATACTTTGTAATCACATTTAATTTACCTATAAATATATTATTTACTAGCTTCCCGACAGCGGCTTCGCCCGCGTGGCCGTGTTAACTTTTTCCCCCGTTTTTGCAACATTTTGCATTGCTACTCCGCTCCTATTAGTCGTAGCGTGATGGTATATAGCGTATAGCCACAGTGTAATAAATCTCCAAGTATAGCCATCCGCGATAAATGGGCTATCAAACACAAAGATTTTCTCGAATCGGTCCAGTAGTTTCGGAGCCTATTCGATGCAAACACAAACAAACAATCAAATCATTCCTCTTTATAATATTAGTATAGATTTCAAAATATACGTAGATACATTTTATATAATTACAACATTTGTTATAAGACGTGAATGAACTTCCTCATTACTTAAGTATTATGGACTTCTAGCCATCGAATATAATGCCTGTTCAATATTTATTGGTTGCACAATTACGTAATTTTGTATTTAAAATGCGTCCAATATATTGTATAAAAATTTGAACCTTTGTGACACGACAGAATAATTACTTAAATTTATTTTAATAATTAATGACATTCCTAACGCATAATCATTGCACAGTAATAAAACTTAGTTCATCATAAAGTAAAACAACGACAAAGTACATTAATGATTCAAGCAAATAATAGCCACAGCGGTAGAACAATCATTGAAAGAGCCGGTGACTGTAAATATTGATCATAAAACAAACAAGCTGCATCTCTATGAAGTTGAACTTGTAGCTATTGTAAATAACAAACAAACCATAATTATAATATACAAGCTGTTGATTTGTATCCGCACCATTATCTAGGAGGTGGGAACTGGTTAATTTTGGGCCTTTAAGAGCTGTATAGCCGGATATACAGGGTCTGTAGACAAGTTGCATTTCGATGTATGGAAATGACATTAGTGACAGCCCGATTCGTTGAAAGCTTGTTTCATTTCGTTTCTATTCGTTTGTCGATTCGAATGTCAAAATGCAACTTGTCTAGCCCCCCAGCTCTTGTACAGCTAGTATCCTCGTAGTACTACGTAGCCTCGAGTTCTTTAAAATTCTGTTGTCCAGCGCTTATGCAGACAACTATGGGTGCTACTTGGGTGAACGCTAATCATCAAAAAATCTATTCTATTTGTTACTGTAGGTAGTTACTGTAGTAGGTGCACGTTACACAAATCAAAATTGACGCAGTTTGACAATGGCGATAGTTTTGAATATTGATGTTTTTTTTTTTCAGTTGTCCCTAATTTTCATTTGATGTTTTGTTTTTATTCCATTATATTTATTCGAATTTAGTTATTCTGGACAGCAAATGGACTATGGAATCTGTATGTTATAAATAAATAAATAGTACCTAGTTTTGGGACATTTCAAGGTCAATTGTCCAATTATACTTGTAAAGTTTTCAAATGGATTTTTTTCTTTGTCTTAACAGTAGAAATACATACCATCACGCCTGTATTCCCCTAAGGGTTAGGCAGAAGTGTATTATTGCACACCTACAGCTCGCCAGTATTTTTGTAAGTCCCATATGATATACCGGCCACAAATCCGAACTCTGAGCTGCTACTGATAATTTTATACAAAACCCCAATAACATATTGCTTGACCTGGAAATCGAACCCAGGACCTTTAACGTATGCCGTAGTAGTTCCGCTTGCGACTACTATGAGACCAAGGTAATGAACTGTCCCACTGCTGGGCACGGGTCTCCTCTCAGGATGAGAGGGATTAGGCCATAGTCCACCACGCTGGCCTAAAGCGGATTGGCATGTAAAAATAGTACGTCGTCGTATTTACTACGATCTATACTAATATAAAGCTGAGGAGTTTGTTTGTTTGTTTGGTTGAACGCGCTAATATCAGGAACTACTGGTCCGATTTGAAATTTAGTGTTAGATAGCCTGCTTAACAAGGAAGGCTATGTATCATCATGCTAAGACTAATAGGAGCTGAATATAAATTAAAAATGTTGCTAAAACAAGGGAAAAAACTAACTTCCACGGAAACGAAGTCGCGAGTAAAGACTAATCGTAAAATAATATTAGAATTAGAAGTACACGAAGGTCAATTCAAACAGTGTCACCTTATACTAATGGACCCGCTAAAGCAAACATCAATATTATCACTAGATATTGTATTAAAAACGCCACCAACACAACCCATCATCATTTTGACGACGTCTGTGGTCTAGTGGTTCGAGTACCGGACTGCTGATCACGAAGTCGTAGGTTCGATTCCCACAGGACACAAATATTTATGTGTTGAATATAAATATTTGTGTTTGTCTGGGTGTTTCCTATGTATTATAAGTATGTATTTACAAAAAAAAAGTATATCAGTATTATATGCATTGTCTAGTACCCATAGTACAAGCTCTGCTTAGTTTGGGACTAGATGGTGCTGTGTAAAATGTCCCTGGATATTTATTATTATTATTTATTATTATTATATATCATTAGGTAATTGCTAGATCTTTAAATAGGATACAGCAGTCAGGGTTTTTAGTTGCGTGTCCAGCTAAATTAGACGGTATTCTGTTTTTTTTTCGCTTTTTTTGACCTTTTATCGACAAGGTTAGGTTAGGTTAGGAGGTCTCCGCCGGGGTCGCGGAAGAATGTCAAAACGTTCCCGCACCCCGGCCGAATGGTGATGAGGCGAACACCCGTCTGGTTATAGTGGGTAGACGTCCTTTTCAGGACCGGACGGAGTCGGAGGACGGAGTCCCACACACCGCGCCGCCTTCCCCGGGGCGGCGTGCCGGTGCATAAAGCATTTCCAGACGTTAAAGTTAGGAGGTTTGGATAGGTTTACCATATTTAATTAATAATCTGTGTATTCTGGACTGTGTATCTGTGCGCTAAAATTGTACGTAGGTATTCTAATTTTTTAAGGAGAATCGTTTGAAGATTTATTCCGAATTTTTATAATGTCCAGGCTATTGGATATTTGGAATGATTATCGCTATGACAACGTAGGTAAGTACTGCATTGTTTTCCAAACAAAAAATTTACGCACACGCAAATTTTGCAAACCGTTCTGTACCTCAACCATGAGTTCTATCGAATTGCTTTCTATAGGTTTTTTACGCATTGAAACGCTGTAATCTCATATCCGATTTTATTTCCTTACGTAACCGCTAGAGGCGTTGTAGGGTTTTCCATACAAACATTTTACGAATTTAGTGAGAAAAACTCATGGTCGAGGCACTGTTTTGGACAGTTAGGAATAAAATATGCTTAGTGCTTTCATTTAATAATTATCAGTCATGAATTCATGGTGATATATCATACACATCCGAATACCATGAGTTCAGTACATGATTCTGGACCCCCCCTGCGTTAAAATTTTCTGTATTTTTTTTTATAAATTTTTCAACATTTTCTGCAGTTTTTCTTACTTGAACGTGTAAAAATACATTATTTCTATCTACCCAAATTAGATTTACGAATAAAAAATCATTTTCAATAATTTTGGATCGCGCGCGCGATAACATTCACCGCGGAGCGTTATATCACATTTTTTTGCAATACACTGCGCGCTCAAAAATGTCGAATATTTATAATAACCGATCATTTTCTACATGAAGAACCTAAATCATTTTATTTTAGACCTTGAGTGAAACCTTGTCACGACGTTTGTGCGTCCATGTACCTTCCACCTTGTATTTATCGAGTAAGGAAAATTATATTTTAGATTCGATACATTAATTTGTACACCTAAATACTTCATTTACGGTCCATAAACTGAATAAATTTACATTTTAAACATAATTATTATTATTTTCAAGACAACGATAAGTTCCTAGCTCTGATATAGATAATATTCTACGTATGCTCCCTATATGTGAATATAGATGTACCTATACCTGCATGATAGGTACATGTGCAGACCTTGAAAAAACAGTATACCACGGCCCTTAGAGTTGTGAAAGACCTATGTTAAGCTGTTACATACTTAGGAGTCGACCTAAAGCGTAGGCAAATATTCGCGTGTTTGTGTTTGGGTTTCAAAACCAACGACTACAAACAACACGGAATGCTGTTTGCGTTTACCGACTGACAATATTTGTTTTGGTTTGCTAGATCTTTGTAATCTGTTTCAATAAATTTCAATTAATCACGAGCCAGAAAACAATAACTAATAAATACGCCTTGCGTTATTTTGTCAACTTTTAGTAGAAAAAAATTAGAGAATTAAGTAAAGACTTAGAAAACAATTACAAAACAAGTGCGAGTCGGACCCACAAATGAAGGGTTCCGTATCATTTAACCATTAGGTAAAAATATTTTTTAATTAGTATCAATAGAAATAGAATCAACTCTACCTATTAAGGGTCGTGTGATACAGACGGACACCGCGGACGGACGGACAGCGGAGGTTTAGTCCCGTTGGCACCCTTCCGGTCGCTCGGAACCCTCAAAACGGGGTATTATTGATCTTTTCCTTTTAAATATTTAAAGCAATGGTAGGTGCACAATTAGTGGCCGAATCCTATGTTTGCTACGCCACTGTGTCTGCTTACTTTGTAATTTTAAAGCGTATAAATACATCAAAGGAACATCTGACCATTTTCTCAAGAGAAATACCAGATGCGCACTAAAAATAACTAATCAAATGGACTTCTCCCTAGAATGACAGAAGCTTGCTGTTATAGAGTTGTTCAAGATCAACCAGTAAAGCAAATCAATTTTGTGTTTTTGTATTATGATTATAAGTTAACGTTTTATTTTCTTTATGATTGCCCTGTCATCTGCTTCTTCTTCTTCGTGAAAACCTACTTTTGAAAGGTCACCCTAATTACACGGTTCCAAAAAAGTAGGATTTATGGATAAGAGCCGGTAAGGAACTTCATAGTCACATTCACAGTATAAGTACTTAGTCAGTGGCAGCGCAGAAGTCCCTTCGACTGCAGGTTGTGGGGCACAATTGCACAAAGCACATGATAGACTGCCATATTCTTACTTAGGGCCTGTTTCACCACATCTGGATAGCCGCTAACCGCAGGATTAATTAAAATAGGCAACAAAATGTATATAAAATTATTTGCTAATTAATTTAACGGGAACTTGGCCCTTTAATTTATTAATTATTTTATCATATCCTAACAGCCTTTGAACTTTAGTAATAACCTTGATTTCGTACTTTTTATTGTACCTATGACATCAGACTGACACTCTATACTGAAAATTGATAAATATGTTAACACAAACATTTGATCAAATAATGTGTGAAACGCAAATTTTATCACCTTGTATGAACTTTGACGTCATGTGCGTCTTCACAGAGGTCCATGTACTTCGTAACCTCGTTGTTACACAACAGACTATATTATTTTCTGCGTGTTACTTAATATCACTTACTACGAAGCGTTCATCCGGTTCATCACACATTTTTCTGCTGAAAAAGTTGTGAGGTTTCACAGTAACAATAATGCTGAACATAACATTTTCTAGTTATGAGGTTAATATTTTTGCATAGTTTTAACTTTTTGAATAGTAGATACTCGTATTTCGTTTCAGTTTAAAACACTAAATAAAATTATTGTTGTCTATGTTAAATATTACGAATAGCCTTTGATAGGTAAGTAGAATGTAATGACAAAAAGAATTTGACGCTTCAATTAATAAAGAAACTGACCTTCCAGAGGTCGATGTAATTGTATTTTCTAATGTCTTTGAGCTAATTGATCGTTGACAGGTTAAGCGCTGATGTGATGTGGAGGTCTTGTGTTCGACAGCGAGTAAATATTGACTAGCGGGGTCGCGGGCTTACACCCGCGTGAAGTTACAGCATATCGGTGCTTTCATTGCGTTGCATCGAGAGACAATCTTGAATGCGGTTAATTAATTCTTATAATGGATTTCCATAAGTAGGCATGCTCTCTTAGGTTATCTAAAATTATCATAGATGTGTAAAAACGTTTTAGAACAAAATGTATAAACATAAGGTATAAGAACTAAGGTAATAGATAATTATTAGTACAAATGTACAACCATAAAAATCCAAGGTAACTAATTTTGGTTACAGATATTCCATCGGGGGACAACCTCTACCTAACCTAGCAGAATATGCCATCGAAAACCTTGGCATTGACCCGAACAGAGAGCCGAAAATACCCGAACCACCCACGACCTTTCCCGAAAGCAGACTACCAGAACTGATTAAGTTAGAACTGGAGAAAATAGCTCTGGTCAGCGTAGATGGTATGGATAGGCTAATCAGGGCACACGGTCAGACGTTGAAAGACATGTCCCAGTTGAGAAGCAACAGCTTCCCGAGGATCCCTGATGCTGTGATATGGCCAGATTGCCACGAACAGGTGAGGAACATGACATAAGCAGAAGCACTTACCGCCTTATTATTAAATAAACAAGGTTTAGACAAGGAGTAATTTATCTTTGTTTTGTCACTGTCACATGGTTTTAAAATGACCGAAATAGGAAAGAGACAAAACATAGATATAATATCTACTCCTAGCCTAAACCTGTAAGTGTTTAATAATATAAATTAATAGTTAGTGGAAATATAATCTTCATAGCTTTATAACATATTTGTAAGGATTTGTTTAAAGCAAATTTTTGTACAAGATTCTTCCAAGTTTGTATATTATGCTGTATATCGTGTACTAATTGGTTTGTAAATATCTTTTCATCCCACCATCTCGGAAAGACTATTTTTACTCTTCGATATCTGAGTGCAAAAGTCGTTTTTATCCTCTAGAGAGACAAAGTAAATTGAATTTAGAACATCGTGCTTTTACCCCCCTGGCGCCGAATTTATCATACAACTTTTTTTTAATTTGTTAAAAACTCAGACTTGGAACCTTCCCTGGGTTCCGAGTCTAAACGCAACAAAGTATCGATATATGTCGAATCGATATTTTTTGAAAATATCAGCATCGATACTGATATTTTTATTTAAAAATATCGATATATGGGCGATATATATTAAAAACCAAATTATAAAACAACAAATCAAGTCGATCAAAAACAAAAAATACATTAAATATAATTTGTTAAAAAGATGTTAGTATAAAAAAAGTATTCCTTTTTGGGATTTTATAATCTTAAAACTTATAAATGTTTATTGGTCTGTAAAAAATATAGATTTTTATACCTTTTCGATACTTTGAATTTTATATCGAAATATTAAATATCGCTCAAAAATAACGATACATTAAAAAAATAATATCGATATATCGATGTATCGATATTTTTTCAACAAGCCTACCGGAACTTTCTTGGTGTACTTTTTTAAGTCACTAACACCAACATTACAAGTATATACAAATACCAAATATACCTAACAAAAATATTACACTCAAGTAATTGTAGCAACGTTACTTTAAATTTCTCTAGTATTACATACCTACCAACTAATGTACACATTATGGAATGCAATAAAGTATTGAGTATTGAGTATTGAGTATTGAGTATTGAGTATTGAGTATTGAGTATTGAGTATTGAGTATTGAGTATTGAGTATTGAGTATTGAGTTCTATTCTGTAAAACACCTATCATATAGTATTTAATACCTAAAATGAAATAAAAGTATCTTGTGGTTGTAAATGTTTTTTTTAGTCATTTCCTCGCTGAGGTGGGATGAAAAGTTACGTGTTGCACTCGAGTGCAAAGATTTTTCACCTTGTGCTCTTTTAATTCCCTCGCTGACGCTCAGGATTCTAATTTTTGAATCACTCGCTCCGCTCGTGATTCAATTTTAGAATCCTTCGCTTGCTCGGTCATCAAAATTGAGCACGCGGTTAAAAAGCAACTTTGCACTCTTGTATAACAAATAACTATAGTCCTTTCCCAATTTGGTCTACACGCCACAGACCGCCTTCGATAGGTGCTAAGTGATTAGTATCATACTGTCAATCATAGTGTTCTGGATAACTGCGACTTATCAGAATAGAGTCACAGGTACAATGTACCTAATATCAAATGTCATGTCACACTATTTAAATATTATTGAAAATTATATCGTGGCACACATTTTAGCACAGTCGTGTATTATTTGTCACTAATAAAGCTATAGACAAGCGATAGCTAGATATTAGATAGATCAGATCGTCTACAGTGCTTTAACTTCGAATCTACACAAAAATCTGATATACATAAATAAATAACTACTAAATAACACAGCACCATCTAGTCCCAAACTAAGCAGAGTTTGTACTACGGGTTCTAAAGAACGTGGTTAAAATAATATTTATATACTCTTACCAAGTTCATAGTCACTCTTTAAAAAAATATATGGTAAGTATTGTTGTGAATAGTGATGAGGATGATGCAGCCTGATGTGTAGATGCAGAAATCAAAGAATAGGTATAAGGATTGAAAAGATAGCAATAGCAGTAAGAGCCGACCAGCCCTGACAGACAGCACTCGTTCACGAGCATGACGTGTGTATCGGCGCCGTTTGACTCAACCATGTTGACCCGACACACAACGCCACCATCAGCAGGACATTTAAAAAGTGAGAATGATAAGCACCATGTTAATGTTTCCAGGTAGAACAGATAGTGGCCTGTGCATCCCACCACAAGTTCGTGATCATTCCATTCGGCGGCGGCACTTCCGTCTCCGGTTCAATTACGTGCCCCGCTAAGGAGTCGAGGCCGATAGTGGTGCTGGACACCAGCGACATGAACTCCATACTGTGGCTCGACAAGGAACAGCTGTTGGCTAGAGTTCAGGTAATACCGCTTCTTGTGTAGTATTCAATGGATAGCACTGCCAAGGTGATGGATTTGACTATCTACTCTATTTTTGTAATCAATCAGGCATCATGAATAAAGCAATCAGGGAACTGCCTCATTAGCCTAGTTGTAGTGCGACTGCTACGCTTGAGGTCCTGGGTTCGATTCCCAGGTCGAACGAGATGTTATTGGATTTTTCTATGAAAGTGTCAGTAGCAGCTCGGCGTTTTGAATTGTGCCCTGATAAAAGCAATAGGCTCGCCCCTATTACATGGACCCTAAAACATGCCGGCGAACTGTGGGTGTACATTCGTACTCCTCTGCTTTACCGTTCGGGGAATACAGGCATGATATGCTAACTTTGTAATTTTATAATATCACGTAAACACTTTTATTATACACTAGCAGCCCGTGCGCAGCTTCGCTTGCGTGTTCCGAAATACGCCGAAAACCTTGTCCTGGCCATAACGAATACAACAAAAAAATAATTATTCATTTTTTTTTTTGTTTTTTTTTTATCTTGGGACATTTTTTACACAGCACCATCTAGTCCCAAACTAAGCAGAGCTTGTACTATGGGTACTAGACAGTGGATATAATACTTATATACTTTTTTTTTTTTGTAAATACATACTTATAATATATAAGAAACACCCAGACAAACACAAACAGCTAAGTTCATCACATAAATGTTTGTGTCTTGTGGGAATCGAACCCACGACCTCGTGATCAGCAATCCGGTACTCGAACCACTAGACCACAGACGTCGACCACAGTCGTTCGGAAGTTATGCGCGTACAAACATTTCGGTGATTCATTTTTATATACATATATAGATAAGTACATACACAGCGACTAAATGGGGTCCACGTGAATAAATAAAAATATTCAATGGGTTTCACGTGGCATTCTAGTGTGCAGTAAAATGCAGAGGCGTATATTATGGACTTATAGCTTTTGCCCGCGAATTCGTTCCCGTAGAAGTTGAATTTTTTCCTCCGTTTTTGCAACATTTTAAATTAATACTCCACTCTTAATGGTCCTAGCGTGATGATATATAGGCTATTGTCTTCCTCGTTAAACGGGCTATCTTACACTGAGAGATTATTCAAATCGGACCAATAGCACACTTGTGACACTCTATACAAACTTTCCGATACCGCTGCACACTACATTGCCAAATGTCAAACTTGTCAAAATTACGTTTGTACACGTGCAAATGTGTGCGTGAAGGTGCGTAGGGTTTGTTGGCAGTCCAGCAAGAACACCGGCAGGATGCGGGAGACCTGAGGTATCTGACGTTAGGGAGGGGCGGAGAGTGGCCATTCTGTATTTCTGTTATTATTTATTCTGTGCCAATAGTTCCTGAGATTAGCTCTATATCTTTATAATATTACTATAGATGTACAGGCATAAACCATCACATATAGCAACAAAGGTTATAAAATTTATATCTACTGACATCGCACTGCATTATCTTATCTTATCTTACTATGGGGGCTGGTACAACCAGCAACACTTCGACCCAATGGGATCTTTTGTGTTGTCCCCATTACCGTATATTCCTTACTCTTTGAAGACGTGGTTTACGAAGGCGGCTAACCCACTGAGAGGAAGGAACCTAAAATCTTCCGGCTTCGGGTACCCGTTGCCGAGAAGACTCATCCGTTTCGTCGCCAGGACGTCACAATCGCACAGGATGTGCTGCATTAAAGTCACATGTTAAAGAAATGAGGCTTCGGCAACAGAATGGTGGCAACAGTCCGGTCTACTTAACCGGAGGGATGCAGGCTCGAACCCTGCCTTAGCTGTAATACATTTTAGTTATATTTCTTTCACTAAAAGAAGTTAAATCCTTTCAAATATAAGTAACTAGCTTAAAATTAAACATAAAAAAAACCCCCGACACAAAGTAAAAAAAATATGTAATTCGCCATTTTGTGGTTGCGGCCATATTGGACCGATTTTCATCAAACATAGCTAAGGAAATTCCTAACTATTTCACCTTTCAAAGAAATAAAACAAAAATCAAAATCGGTTCATCCGTTCGAGAGCTACGATGCCACAGACAGACACACATACACACACGGACACGTCAAACTTGTAACACCCCGTCGTTTTTGCGTCGGGGGTCAAAAATCAGTTAAGGATAGCCACAAAAAAATTAAGGAATATCGCACAAAGTAAGTAGGCTTGCTTGTATTCAAAAGTAATACTAAAATAAATTAATTTATGACTCAATTAAATACATTCTGGGAGTCGTTTGATGCAGGCGGCATAACCGGTCCTTATGGAAGTCTATAGGGAGACCATTGTTCAGCGGTTCATAATCTGTACACATGCAGCCTGTGGGTCAACTACACGCAGAAGAGTTACAGCGCCCTCCGTGTCCATTCAGGGCGGTGTTGGGGCTGCCCCGCTTTTGCAGTGCTTCAGGCATGTTCGCAGCTGCTCGCGTCGATTGCTTTCACGCGAGCATGCGCAAGCGGTGTGCGTCCTTAGTACGTAGGGTGCGGGACAGCTCGAACACCGTACTAGCGATGATAGCCACCACGGTAGATTGTCCCTATATCCGGCACTGCTGTAGCAACCATGTCACATGTAGTGCGGGATAAATGGACAAGAATAGCAATTAATATTTTATAATTATTATTTTGTACAAAATATGGGTTAACATTACCTAAAATAAATGTATTTATTATTTATTTATAATTATAATAATACTTCAAGTGTAGAACAAAAGGTTTTAAAAAAAAAGTCATACATAATGAGAAAGTATGCGCAATTTTTACCGCCTGACGAGGGACTCGTAAATTGTTCCGCCAATTGCTACTTGACGCCATTTATACCGGGTAAACGACTCGGAAAGACTATTTATAGGTATATCATTATAGTATCGAACCACTTTAATGCCCTTTTGTCCTACGAAATCGGTTCTATTGTGTTAGCCTTCCGTATCTAATCACGGTGATAAGATATTAAAACGGTCATTTGGCATCTTGTTATTTTAAAAGGAAACTGTCCAATTAAGGAACATTTCTTTTTTTCTATAAGCCCGGTAAGCCTCGTTTGCACACCAAGTGTACAAAAAATTTATCATGAGATTCGTAAAACTATATATTTCCTGCTCTAATTCGCAAAAATTGTAGGGAAACGAAAAGGATGGCAATAATAGTCATAATATGCACCCGAATACTGCACATTTTCGTATAGGTTGCACCCGTTATCGTAGTTAGTCTAGTAATATTAGACTTGGTCCTTGGGGTCTGAAGTCTTTGGGGTAGGCCTTTGTTCAGCAGTGGACGTCTGTAGGCTGATATGATGATGATGATAATGAATATTAGACTGCCTAGTGACTAACAGCTAACTGATCTAGTGGTCTCAAGCGCGACCCGAAGTGTTGTTGGGTTTTTCTTGAAATTCGGATTTGATTTAAGCCCGGTTGGTGGCAATAGGCTCGCCCCGTATTACATGGGACCTAAACATACCAGCCATCTGTGGGTGTAGATTAATACACCTCTGCCTTATCCTTCAGGGAAAACAGGCGTCATAGTCTATATTATGTAATCCTAATGTAAAAAAATGTATGTTTGTAATAAGTACTCCCAAAAACTACTGAACTGATTTGAAAAATTCTTTCACCATTAGAGCTATATCTTTCCCGAGTATAATAGGCTACAGTTTAAAAGACCACGCGGGTGAAGCCGCTGCCGGAAAGTTAGTACTTATGTTATAATAGTAAAATCATATCTTCTTTTCGTGTCAATGGTAAATCGTATTATTTATTCGTAGTTTTAGCCCAGTAGGAGGCCACCTTAATTGCGGCATCCGGGATCAGTAAAATCGTAAGTAGTATGTCAACAACACCATAAAGGATTGTTTGATGTTCCAGGCTGGTATAATAGGTCAGGACCTGGAGCGCGAGATGCGCCTGCGCGGGTTCACGGTGGGGCACGAGCCCGACTCGTACGAGTTCTCCACGCTCGGCGGCTGGGTGGCCACGCGCGCCAGCGGCATGAAGAAGAACACCTACGGCAACATCGAGGACCTCATCATCAACACCAAGGTACACCATTTTATTTTTATTTTTTTATACTTTATGCACAAATAGTACAGAGGCAGACTTAATGCCAAAGGCATTTTCTACCAGTCGACCTTAGGATGATGCAGAGACAAAAATTGGTAGGTGCAATGAGACAAAGTACTTACTGTATATAAAACGTAATATAAATACATTAAAGGAAGGATTCCATAAAAACTTATGACACTACAGGAACTTAGAGGGCGTGAACAGCCTGAAATAAGTAGGTTTGCCTCAGTGGCGGCGTAAGACCTAAATTTTATGTGGGCAAAATTCATTTTGCGGGGCCCTCTGCCAGCGCAAGATTTGCATAATTTTTCGGGGCGCGAGGCCCCCTGGGTCCCGAGGCCATAGGCGGTGGCCCACGTCGCCCACGCCTTACGCCGCCACTGGTTTGCCTTTCAGCTATTGACCTCATGTTATTTTAGAGATAACGAAGTGTGGGACTGAAGATTGTCCATTCTATGCATTTTCTATGATATTATGTTTTCAAATACTTACAAATGTTAGGTACTGCAAACCTGAAACTATGTTTCCGCTGTTCCGCACAAACAAGTTTCTACATTATAGCACTGAAGTATCTACTATTTTAAACCAGGGGTTGGAAGTCCGGGTCCGTGCTGTAGGTATATACATTAGGTTTAAGAACAAATTTAATTATCATAAAGAATTGCATTGCTTTCATAATTCACTTACAAATAATAAATTATATTTATTTTTGAAAATAAGTACATTTTAAAAACCGTATACCTACATGTTATGGTTTAAATTTTTATCAACGAGAGTGCGCCGGCATTTCCAAGTTGTCGACCTCTAAGAAGAAACAGAATCACGGTATCTTTTAAAATCCAAACAGGTATGTCAATGCAGGGAAGTGTCTAAAAAAGCCCTTTGTAGAAAGAGCCATAGCGACTTTGAGTAGGCTAGTGCTATTAATCTACTGTTGTGGATTTAAACTGACGATGCCTTACTGACATGGTTACAGGTGGTGACACCCCGCGGCGTCATAGAGAAGAGCTGCCGAGTGCCGCGCATCTCGTGTGGGCCCGAGTGGGAACACCTCATCATGGGCTCCGAAGGATGCTTCGGCGTCGTCACCGAGGTTAATTGGCACTGATACCTACCTACGTTGTAATAACTTGAAACTCCTGTGTGTGGCTTAAGTTTTTAGTTAGTAGTAGAGAAAGAGCGCGACATAACAGTGAACAAAATTTTGTTGTGGTACGCATGTAAGCTTGGCTATTGAGTAAGGTCAGGCGCCAAACTTATCACCGTTGGCCGTCGATATAGCAATGTTTGATACTACTACATAATTGCTCAAGGCTATTCGAACGGCGCTCGTGTTTAATTATGATTTTTATTTTAATGAATTATAAGCTTACAGACTAAAAATGCAAAACATATTTTGTGTACAAAAAAATAACAGTCTAAGACAACAACCAGTACTCAGAAATCTTGCTTTGATATGAACAAGACGGGCTCTGTAGCGTTCACTAGGCCAAACATCCAGCAGTGGACGAATACAAACTTATGATTCATCATCCTCCTAGCTTTTTTCCCAACCATGTTGGAGTCGGCTTCCAGTCTAACCAGATGCAGCTGAATATCAGTATTTTACACGAAGCGACCGCCACCAGACCTCCGCAACCCAATTTCTGGGCAATACCAATATTCGTAAGATAGAATGGTTGTCAGGCTTTTTGGGCTTCTGACTACCACTAACGATTGTCATAGGTGTTCGTATGCCAACTGTACCGATGTATTAAAAACGGTCACCCATCCATAGACTGACCTCGCTAAGCGCTAGCTTAACCTTGCAGATCGGTTGATCAGCGTTGTTATGTTGATGATTAAGACGTACAATGCTATCTGTAACTATTTATCCTACGAGTGTCGTGTTCTCTTGTTCAGGTGACGCTGAAGATCCGTCCGTTGCCGGCGGCGGTGCGCTACGGCTCGCTGGTGTTCCCGGACTGGGAGGCGGGCTTCCACTTCGAGCGCGAGGTGGCGCGCCGCCGCCTGCAGCCCTCCAGCATACGACTCATGGACAACGAACAGGTCACATTATGACGTCATAACGTACACTTTGCACCATTAAGATCGGCAGCATTGGCGTAAAGAGACCTTTATTTTATACAGCAGTGGTGTGGGGTGTTACTGGCTGAATAGATAGGTTGATAGATTGGTAGATTTACACAAACACCCAGAGCCAGCCTCACGAGACTCCTGCGACTGGCAGCCTAGAAGCCAACCGCTCAGCCAATCAATGATAACCTCGATTGGAGTAGTATCAATTATGCTCATAATTGAGTGTACCTATATTTTTAAGGCTGATATTCAAAAGCCTCATTCTGACGACAGACAAATAAAATTCCTCGGTGTTTCTTGCTAGGCGACATTAACGTCTAGTATATTCAACAACAGCATAATAGTGTATTTATCCCGCATCTAGTTATAATAAGAATTAAAAAAGGAATTAGATTTTTCTAAATGACTTAAATAACAATTTGTACCTTACAGTTCCGCTTCGGACAAGCCCTTAAAACAGAAAACACGTGGGGAGGCGTCCTCCTGGACGGCTTGAAGCGCGTCTTCATCACCAAGATCAAGGGCTTCGACCCCGCCAAGCTGTGCGTGGTCACTCTCCTAATGGAGGGAACGTGCGAGGAGATCACGGAGAGGGAGAAGAAGCTGAACAACATCGCCGCGCAGTACGGGGGGATCCCCGCTGGCGCCACCAACGGCGAGAACGGATATACACTCACCTTTGTTATCGCCTATCTTAGGGTATGTTGTGTTTAACTGTACAATAGAAACTCTGAAACGTGCTAAAGGTACAGTTGGATTCAAACTTAATGACGGCTCCAGGCGTGTCGCTGCGCAGTAACGAATTTATGTGACAGCGGGGGTGAGAGGTGGGGTACTGCGCAGTGAGTGGCTAACTTCCGAGCGGCCATTAAGTTTGAATCGAACTGTAATATAAGCGTTTCTAAACATCTTATGACTCATATCATAGTGGTCTAACACATACGGAGGTCCAGCGCATAGAGACAGAATTCACAGAGTAACTATACAATTCAAACCTTCCATTGTGTTTTCATGATCAATAAATTCCATGTTTATCACTACAAGACAAGATCTTTGTACACGCTGTTGTCATTTTACATCAGAATCATACATTACTACTACATACTATTACCATAATGTAACAACGAACATTGTGCTATTACTAATCATACATTACTACATTATTATTACAACATACAAACAAACTCATACAATACCTGGATCGTAGATTAAATAAGGCGTATTTCTATCTGCCTTAAATTCTGACGACATTAGGCTATTTTGGGCAATAATCAGTTCTATTCCAAATCCAAAGACAATAAGAAGACATTATGGCTGATATTCAGAGACGAAACTAAGCATAAACTTAGGCTTCCGTATGTCAAATTTTAATACAAATTTGACATACGGAAGCATTACTTTACGCTTAGCATCGTCTCTGAATATTAGCCTATGAACTTGAAACGTGTTTCAGGACGTGGCTATAGAATACGATGTAGTGGCGGAATCGTTCGAGACATCGGTGCCGTGGGACCGCACGCTGATGCTCTGTGCCAACGTGAAGCAGCGCGTACGGGACGAGTGCGCCAAGAGAGGCATTACTAAGTACCTCATATCACATCGATTGACACAAACGTGAGTAAATAATTAAGTATACAAGTATTTTATTTAAAAGAAAGATATATTTAATAATTTACAACAACAAAAAAATGTATAGCTGTTTTGGTTGACTTTACCGACCGTACTTTCCCAAAGCATGAATATTTTATTTGTGGTCCTTAAATACTACTCATACCAGTAGCGTAGCGTGCCTTGGCGGGGCCCTGTATAAAAAAATTTTTTGGGTCCCAAAGATTTCTCAAAAAGAAAAAAAATTATAATCCCCCATTGAAGTAAATAATCTACACGAGGAAATCCCGCAACCCGCGATAACCGATGTAGGGTGTTGCCAACTTTTGAACGCCGCTTTACGCAGGAAAAAAAGAAATTCTGCTTTTTTTTGGTTTTGCTTACGCACGTCGGGGGGGGGGGGGGGGTATAATTGATGCAGCAGATACGGCGGTAGCTACACCCCTGACTCAAACTAGGTATATGTACCTAATTGTAAATTACCGTGAGAAAGAAGGAAATTCTGTGGCATGAGGTACTTACAGTTATTTATTATCTCTTTCAATTTTTTCTTACAGGTATGATGCAGGCTGTTGCATTTATTTCTACTTTGGTCATAATGTAGCACAGTGTTCCGATCCCGTCTCCACCTACGAGGAAATCGAAGAGGCAGCACGAGACGAGATCATTGCCTGTGGCGGTAAGCTTTTTTATTATCACCGTCACGTTGGCAATATTGATTTGATAAAAGATAGTCAATTGACTGATTTCCGTATGATTTTATTATAAAAATTCTTGGTCCGAGCATTTTATAAACGCGTGAGTAATACTGTGTATTTTTTGCTATCACGCTACTTACATAAAATATTAACTGTACCTACTATGTTTAATTAAGGGCAATAGCAATAGTATCCCTATCCTACCTTTGGAAGAATTTACTTTATTTATTATTTTAAGTACCTACATAACTTAAAGACCGAGTTATGTAGACATTGTATTATAATTTCTTATAATGTTTACAGGTTCAATATCACATCACCACGGAGTCGGTAAGCTTCGAAAGAAATGGTATACGGAAACAGTCAGTGAAACTGGTCGTCAGCTCCTGCTTGCAGCCAAAAAGACCCTAGATCCCGAAAACATTTTTGCACTAGCAAATATGGCATTTGATGAAAATGGTGAAGATCATCATCACACATCACATGAGATAATGAAAAGTAAATTATAAGTTCTACAATAATCGTTTTTTCTAAAACAGCATGGTTCTTGTTTCAAAACTTTTAATGAACCTTTAACTTAAAATGCACACATGTTTTTATTGTATTGCAATATTTCCATTATCCTAAAGAGACACCTAGTTACCGTTTTAGGCTAAGAGGATTTACCCGGTAATAACCTTTTGTTAAATAGAAGTAACAGACAGCTCTTGTTCAAATTCGAGCTAAGAATAAAGTGTGATAATTTTCATTATTTATTGATCAAATTATGTGGATCAAACAGGAATTCGATGCAGTGCAAAATGTAAGAGTGATGTGTCAACTTATTTTATACTTTTTGTAGCTATTTTATACTTATCGAAGTTGTGATAAATTTAAAAGTTTGGTTATGACATATAAGTTTCGCTTTTAAAGTAGCATCATAACTAGTCAACATAAACAATATGAAAATGTTTGCAAGAGAATTTTCTAAAATACGCGGAGTGTGACTTGACAAATAATGGATAGGTACCTTTTGGTTTTAAACAAAGCCTTTAGCAATTCTTTTATATTTACATATCTGTGACTTTTATATTCTGTTCAATATATATGTTACTTATGCTTTATTTAGCAGATAAATATTATTACTATTAAGTGATATGTACTTTTATTAAGTAAGCAATAAAATAGTGTTTTTTATATATAAAACCAAAGAATTCTAAAACACACTTTGGCCATGAACGTACAGTCACGAGAAAAAACGTGTATACACTAACAAAAGTGCTAAATCGATTTTCCCTAAAGTACTAATATAACTTTTGTGATATTACTAACACAGTATTTACGAACCAATACTATAGTGACATCAGTGTTATCACAAAGTTGCAATCATCAGCAAGTTCATTCATGAAAAAATCGCTTTAGCCCTTTTGCAAGTGTTTATATGGATTTTTTTTCATATAATTTGAAATAAAATTACCAACTGTAATTTTCCGGATTTTTATGGAGATGTGAGAAAAGAAAGAAAAATCATGCTGGCTCGTAGTACCTATCCTTTGTTCTACCCTTAATAACAAAATATTTTTTATTTATTGCATAGACGTTGGCGGCAAGCTATTCTTTATTACTGGACTAACGATGATCAGTTATCATTTTTGTTAGATCTTTTTAGAATTCTATGAGCCTGTAAGTTGCCGTTAAATTACTTGACAAATAATTCCATACAAATTTTATTCCCTTGTTTTAATTTATCCACCGGTTACAAGCTATACAAAGGTGGTGAAATAGGCCTTATTCAGGCATATAAATCGATCATTTGACCATAGCAGATAGCAGCCTTTGAACGTCATCATTCATAAATATTTCTGTGTCAATAAATAACCCTCATTGGTTAAGTTAAAAAAACTATCATAGATTGCTCAATTTTAGTGTAAAAATAGATTATATTAGGGAAGGTGGTGAATTGATATTGAATTATTGTTTTTATTTATTGAATATATTTATTTTACATTCCGTTTATGTTATCAATTTATTAAATGTGATTAATATGTTTTAAGTAAAAATGGTGTTTGTGATAAATTGGAAACATGTTTATCATGTTGTTAGATACAATGATGATAATAATTGAAATACCTACCAATAAAGTTTGTCACCAATTAGCTCGCAATTTTTATTTCGTATAAATTATTTGCACATAAAAATGTGTAGAAAGAAATTGTAATGCTATGACACAAGTACCTACATATTTTTATATTGTAAAATGTTAAGCCCTTAATTCAATAAAACTTAAGAGGGAAAATTGAAGGAGATTTTATTTATCTAGAGGCAATCTAGAGGCAAAATACTTTACGACAAGCGGAACAGTGGGCTAATAAAAAAATTGAGTCCTCGGTAGGCTAGGTAGTCCTGGGTTCGATTCCGAGGTCCTGCAGTGTTATTAAGATATTGTATGATGAAATTCTTAGTAGTAGCGGAGTTTGGAGTTGTGCACGGTTAATGGCAACAGGCTCGCCCTTCGTCGTTCCTGACATGGAACCTAATCATTCTGGCGTACTTTGTGTGTATATTAGGAGTACTCCTTTGCTTTCCGGGAAATACGGGCGTAATAGCGCTGAAAATTATTGTTTTTGGCATTTGGCTCTTTGGCACCCTTTGTCACTTGGCGCCAAGAGCGACTGCTCCTGTTACTCTAGGCCCCGAGCGCTAGCGCCGAATGAAATATAAAAATAATAGCCAAGAAGGTATTACTCAGACGTGCGTTTAAATAAATATAAAGACCGGATGTAAATCCGGTCTTTATAATTATTTAATTTTGGATATTGTTTGCAAAAAATATCTAAAGTTAAAAATGCATAATAAAAATCAAATAAGTATTTATTAATATATTATATTATTTAATTTCACTCGTAAAACTTTTAATGTACCTCCTTTTTTCGGAAATCCGGACATTTTATTTTCTTTCTGTGACATTTGACAACTGCACCAAGACGCGTGAGCGCGCTGCTTTTGCTAATCAATTCGCGGGTAGTTGAATTTCATAGCTTTGATCAAAATTCTGTTACAAGTGGGAATTGTGAATAGCGTGGCGAAATATTTTACTAAACGTAAACCATGATCGACCTGTTTATGCCCTTCCGGGCATTTTTAAAATTCGAGAACGTTTGTACGGATAACAATGTTTTCCGTATGCACTATAAAGTGACGGTGATCATGTTGCTTGTGTTCACGTTGCTGGTGACTTCGAAGCAGTTCTTCGGGGAACCAATCCACTGCATGAGCGATAATGAGAAGGACAGCGACAAGGATGCCGTCAACAGCTACTGCTGGATCTACGGAACTTACACGCTGAAGAGCCGGTTTGTTGGTCAGTACCTTAGTCAGTGCCTACTTATTTTACGTAAACTATTAAAAAGATCATTCTAGCCTTCTATGGTCCTAGTTACACATGTAACCGCTAATAACACTGAATCCATTACCATTTTAGTTCAGGATGTGGGTACATTTGTACCAATAATTTATAAACGTGCATAATTTGAAGCTGAAATAGCCAATTTTAGTCAAGTTCATTCTGTGACATTACCCTCATGATGACACCAAGTGCAGCAACTAATTTACCTGATGAGAACTGGTTATCTCTTCCCCATAGGTGTAGAGGGCATGCACATGGCATACCTAGGAATTGGGCCTAACAAGGCTGACAATGATGAGCAGATCAAGCACACTTACTACCAATGGGTGTGCTTTGTGCTGCTTGGGCAATCTGTCATGTTCTATACTCCAAGGTACCTGTGGAAGATCTGGGAGGGAGGAAGACTCAAAGCTTTGGCAGCTGATTTAAGTATGTTCAATTTTTTACTAAATTAAAGCAATTTACAAGTTACCTAGTTTAATTTTTTGTTAGTGTTTTAAAGTTATATGCATGTAATTAATATAATGTACAATTATTTATCTTTGGGGACGCTGGCAGGCACCATGTGGCAATCAGTCCTCTTGTTGGGATTATTCATAAAATAAATAATAAATAGATAATGTAACTATTCTTAAATTGATTTAGAATTTTAACTGTGTTAGTAAAGTATTTAATATTTGTATCATTCAATTTGATATTCCAGGTAGTCCTGTGGTCACTAAGGATTGGTCTGAGTTCCGCCGTGGGGAGCTGGTCTCATACCTGAGCTACACAAACATACATACACACAACATGTATGCTCTGCGCTATGCCTTCTGTGAGATACTCAACCTTCTCAATGTGGTGAGTACATTAACTAAAAATATATACAATGTACCTACATTTGGTACTTTGTAATTATCAACTTTTTCATGATTGAGCTATAAAAGTTGTTGATGAAAAAGTTTTAATATCACTAAAATATTGGCCAGCAGACATCCACTGAAGGGAAAAAGGCCTAGTAAATATTTTTTTATAATTACAAGGCTTTTATTATGTACATGGCTAAGTGCCAAAGCTGATATTGATTTATTATTGCTTCAAGCATTAATTAAGAACAACGCTGTTAAACAAGAGACTAAAATCACTCAATACTTTTAGGTTGGCCAAATATTCCTATTGGACATATTTCTGGGAGGCGCATTCCGCAACTATGGTGCTGCAGTCGCAGCGTTTACGCACACGCCTCGCGTGCCCGCCGATATGACCGACTTCGCGGCCGTCAACCCTATGGACCAGTTCTTCCCCAAACTCACCAAGTGCTGGCTGCGTAGCTACGGACCTTCCGGCTCCATTCAAATCAAAGACCGTCTGTGTGTTCTACCTCTAAACATTGTTAATGAGAAAATATTCGTAATTCTTTGGTTTTGGCTTCTCATTCTAGCTTTTGTTTCAACTCTGTCTGTCTTGTTTCGTGTTTTAGTCCTCTCTCTTCGCCCTCTCCGCTCGTTAATGATTGCTGGTCAACTAAGGTATGTGAAGAAGAGCCTAATATCACGTATTGTGAAGCGTTTTGGTTATGGTGACTGGTTCATACTGTACTTGCTGGGCAAGAACATGAACCCAATCATTTATAAGGATTTGATAGTGGAACTTTCTAAAGAGTTGGATCATAGAACTGTTATGGTCTGATCTTTACTTATTTATCATTATGTGGGGTGGGAAAACTGGTGTTCTGTGTAAATGTAAAATGGTTTGGTTAAATGCTTAATTACAAAAGAAGCAACAACAGATGATACATAACTTAAATATTAATTCACACTTATGTACATAAACTGGCAATAAATACCTAGTTGTAATAAGCATAATATTATGCAGTTTACTAGCAATCCCACTATTCTTTCAAAAGAGAATTAATACTTCCTTCTTGTATCGAAAGCTCAAAAACAGTACAAAGTATTGTTTAAGAATACATGTTTGATTAAGAAAAAGTGCCTTATTTAATAATAATTAAATAGGTGGAATTATTATTATTATTTTTAACATTAAATTTTGATGTCTCATTTATTCATTTTAAATTATCTTTCTATGTGAAAGAAATTGATTTATCTTTATTTTTGTTTATTCCTGAATGAGTAAGAGGAAAAGGTTGAGTTGTAATATTTTTTGTTAAACCTGTAATATTTTGTTTTTTGTTCATAACAGAGTAAATTATTAGGTTGAATTAATATCATAATACAGGGTTACACTAAATTGTTTTTAGGATTAATTATAAATAATATAAATAGTTTATTATACCTACCAATATGTTATTAAAAATTTATATTAATAGTTAGCAACAAGACTAAGGCTAACATTCAGAGACAATGCTCAGCGTAAAGTAAGGCTTCTGTGTGTCAAATTTGTATTACAATTTGACATACGAAAGCGTAAGTTCATGCTGAGTTTCTTCTCTGAATCTCAGCCTAAATAGTGTAACTTTAGTGATTAACTTTCAATGTGATCTCTTTTCATTTGTAAGATGGTTAATTTAATAAAATCTATGTTTAAAATATTTGTTTCAATCACTCAATGAATTATGGTCTTGTCTTAAGATAAATGTTTGAAATTTCAGTGTTGTGTTGTTGAAGTATTAAAACACCAAATAGTGAAAACAATTTATTTGCATCAAATTCCGGACATCAGTCCTGTTTAATTTGGATCGGAACATTTGAAAATTCACAATAGGTATCTTTGCGAATCAGTTTGATAAATACTGTAATATTCAAACAGTATAAATAAGTAATATGTATAACCTTCTATTATTCATGAACATAGTAATTGAAATACGAATTTATAAAAAAGTATAGTAAGCCCAGTTTTACTATCTTTAAATTTAATGGTAATAAGATTCTTAAATTAATTTTGTATGTACAGTCAGCAACGAAAGTCGTTGAACACAGCGAAAGTTTAAAAACATCACAGTACCAAAACTATTCATTCGATTTTGACATAGGTAAAACATATAATTGTCCTCCATTATGAGAATTTGTACTGCCTTCAAGGGTCAGTGAATTCTGAATATTAAAGATGTTAAAGCGTTTTGAAGATTTTATAGTGTTCAGCTACTTTCGTTGCTGACTGTACTAAAGAACAACTTTTATGTCCAGTAAATAGTATCTATGTTTTATCCAGAACAACCTCTGCAGCCACAATGAACACATTCCACTATTCTGCCTTCTTCTAGCTTGCTCTTAGGGACTCTACATATACAGTTAGTTGCAAAGTTAGTATCCCTGGTCTGAATACAGCGCAAACAACACAAGTTTTCATAACCTGTTTTCTTCCACTTAGCTATTAGATTGGCATCAGCAATTTTTTCATCCAAACAATACTGGTATAACTCTCTGCTGATTGCCTTACGTCTGTAGAACAAGTCGTAAATGTAGCGTGATTTCTGATGATGTATTTTGAATATCGGCCATAGCGATTCCTGCTTGCGTTTCCCTTCGTGCGGTTCGGTTTCGGCTAGAAAGCAATAATTGGAGCTTCAGTTAGATACGGATGGATAAATGTAGAAGAGTGAGAAGAGATAATATAGCACAACTATGAAGTAATATGAACCGAAAACACGAATTACAAAGCTAGGTTAAATACGTACCTTCTCGCATTTTTTGTTCCAATTCCTCCAGTGTAGGTTCAATTAACTCCCAACCTTCTGGAGGTGATTTACGGCTACGACGGACCTTTGGCATGTTTTAAAATTATTTGTAGTTTACACACAAAATAAATTGTTTAGGATCAACAAACAAAACCAGGACCAGCTTTTTACTATTTGACAGTGACAGTGTGACAGTCTTGTCGTGATCGTGACACATGGCAGATTGTTTGACGGCTTTGACGTTCACAGTACAGATTAAACAGATAATAAAATTGAAATATAAACTGTGTTAGTAGTTGTGGTACAGTGGTACAGGCAGACCAGTGGCGAGCGAAAAGTCGAGTGAAAAACTTATCGACGTGAGGGTTAGATCTTTTGTTCCATTTGGAGTCCCAATCCAAAGACAAAAATCGGCATCCCATAACCATCGATTCCTTTGCATAGCTACCCTACCCATATTACCACCTATAACCTCACAAACTTTATACTTTAAAGTTTATAATAGACATATCACTTGATGTTTTTCGCTAAATTAACCGAATAACAGTGACATCTAAACACGCTGGATAGTTTTCTGAGTTAAATCCTTATTGTTTAATTATAGCAAAGTAAGTACTATGATTATAGCAATAGATGGCAAACAGCGTTAAGTTACTTAATGCTAGTATAATTCTCCTAGGCGTTTATTTTAAAATGACAAGTGCCTACATTCTCTTTCTGTATAGATTATTAAATTACCAATGGCTGGTTAATTATTCTCTATGACTAGTGAGAATGAACCCCGTCTCCCACTGAAAAGCATCTTTAATGAGAAAATATTTATTGAGTGTGATACCGCTAAATCTGCCTCATGTATACCTTTTCTTATTTGAACTCTAAGCAATTCAACATAGACGAGATATTCATTGTTGGTTATTGTGTTCATAAATGCTATAAAAAGTGAATGCAAATCACACTAAAATGTCGATAAAATGTTAATAAAATATCATTAATCATTATATTAACATAAATAAAGCAGTCAGATAAGTAATGTAAAAATGTGATATTTCATTTTATTATTTCACATGATAAATGTACGTTTTATATGCTTTCACTTTTATGAACAAACATTCACAATTTCTAAATATTAGATGGTTAGATGTGTTTTATAATTTTATGTCCAACGTTTGCAAAAAAATATGTGCGAGATTCCGCTCTACTTGCGTTCTTTCATGATAAGTGGGTAGGTAGATATTAGATGTTATGGCTACACTTTAGTTAGATTAAGAACTACCTACAATTATGCAAACATATCGAACTCATTATTTAATCAGATTTTTTATAATCCATATAATTCCTCTAATTAAAGTATCATCACAATTAATATTTTAATAATACCGCGGTTACCTGTGTATGAATAACGGGGCTACCTACCTATACAAGTTGGATGTATTGGCGTTTATTGGTGTCTTGGTCGCACAAGGTTCTTACGTGATAGTGCGAGCGAGATAGGTATAGCCTCGATTAGCACTCGTGGAATGTGGTGTTGCGTTCGCGCAAGCCAGCTCCGGTCCAGTCATTTCATTCGTCGCCGACAACGTTGTGGTGGCCGCGGCCAGGTATCACTTAAAAACTTTACCGTGTAATCAAAATATGTGTGAAAATTACCGTTTTATGAGTGTTTTTCTGTTATCTATAAGTGAATAATATTGTGACAGTTGTGTACAACACTTGTGTTATGAAGTTTAGTGAAAGTTGACGGAGGTTTTCAAGGAACTCGGGTGTCTCGTCGCTTATTTACCTGTAAGTCAACTTCTAAGGTGTACGTGTCTGGGTGACGTTGATTTCGCGTTACAACCTTCTAAACTGCGTATTTCTTAAAAGGTGCTCTTCCCGTTTGTGTATCTACCCTAAATTTTTTTTTCAGAAAATCTTTTTGTACATCTAGGTATAAGAAGGACTATCAAAGGACTATTGATAAGTGTACCAATTTATCTATTACGGAATAACTTCGAATATTTACCGTAATTTTTAGTGTAACCATTCGTCCTATTTTTGTCGGACATGTCTCGATTTCTAGGACGTCCGCAAAATTCGCTGGAAACAATCAAACAATTTCCGGTTTTATCGTACCTACTGATTGATCCTTAATCGATAAATAGACACGAATAATTATTGCCTATGGAAGTCGCAAACAAAATAAGCCCATTTTGTTTGCGACTTCCGTAGGGCAACTTTTACTAGAGGGACCTCTGACCCCGCAAGCCCGGTCGTTGGCCTTGAAACCGAGATTAATTTGACACGAATTTTAAAATATTTTTGAGTGTAAAGACTCCTTGATGACATCACATTACCTTACATAGCAATAATGCATAAATCATTTATCGACCGTCACTTACAATTTTGCAACATTTGAATTTATAAACCTGAAATACTGATCTACCTACTTACCTATTTGTTAATTTGCCAACGAATTTTGCTGCTATGAAGTAATACTAGAAACGCTACTAAGTATGTAGGTAACATTAGTCTTACATTAAATCCTAGGACCTAAAAATACCGGATGTAAAATTCATGCCGATCTATCTGCACCAATTTACCTCGTTTCTCCTCTGAACCTTGGAGTTAATCCTGTATTATCCCACTGCAGAATAATGCTCCAGAAGTATGGGTTTCTCATCTCCTCATGGCTGGATTACAGCCTGTCGATGATCCTGGCGAATATTACGAATCCCATGACAGTACCTAGAGGGCAAGGGAAGGGTAGATACGAGTCCTACATACCTACTGTATTACTTTCTCAAGTGACAGGACGATCTTATGTGTATGAAGACCCCATGTTCTAAAAATCGTCGTTTTTAACCACATAGTACATCAATCAATCTCTAGTGTGATGAAAACGTTCTTAGGCTGAGATTCAGAGAAGAGACTCAGCATAAACTTAGGCTTCCGTATGTCAAATTGTCATACAAATGATGAGTGTAACTCTCTTCCTTTGATTATTTGGATTAATTACCTATTTTCACAATAATAAACGCTCGTGACACGAAAATTCACCTAGAAAATCAATTACTTAGGTACTTACTTACTTGTATTTGTAAACATAGTTCATATTTCGACGTCAATAGTAAGGAATGGGGTGAATTCAGTGTTACCTACTTTTCACCCAACAGCCTCCAGCTTAGGAAACAGCCTTCCCTTGATACAAACTGATGAAGGTACAAATAGTGCAAAAGCTCACAAATTCTTGGAACGCAGATAAGTTTATATAATAAAAAATATTTCTCACTGAGTCAGCGACTGCATAGACACGCTGACGTAAGGTCACGATTTTCAATTCATTCACGTTTACTTTAAACCTAGTCGTGCGGTTGCAGAATGCTGGGTAAAAGACCAGTCGAACGGAACCTGTGACGTCAATAAGTACCTTAAAAGTTTACGGTTTTGAGTGAAAGGAAACCTAAGTTGCAGTAAAGTTGGAAGTTTTTTGTGATCTTGTGTAGGACTTGTTTTAGGCAGAATGAAAATGTGTCGCATGTAGAATTATATAGTATTTAACCCCGTACATGTCCAAAAATACTGTGCTCTTTTCTTGAGTTTCTTTGGTATGCGTATAAACTATCAGCCAACCACTGTTTATTCCGCTTACAGAATCTGTTCAATGCTAAACTCGACATCCAATGCTTCGTTTTAGAGGCCTGTCGTGTAGCATGTTTTGAAGGTTTCATAATCATACGCCTTAGGCTTATAATACACGTCTATGCCGCTGATGAATAATTACACTGTTCATTGCATGGATGAATTCCATGGTTTATAGTAAGACATCTTTGACAAGAACGATGTTGGATATGAAGCTAGTTAAATAAACCATGTCTTGTAAATAATTTGGTGTTATTTCTTTTTAGATAAATTGCACTTTCTTTTGTGGCCACCTGGCCATTATATCCATTCTTTGCAATCAACACATTGTCCATATAACAATCAATGTTAGATAAAATAATACAAAATGCGTAAAAGCTTAAAAATAAATTGTACCTATAAACTTTATGACTCAATGGTATTCTCACATTCCGTACATAGGCATTGTCAAGTGAAGACGTTGTTATTAAGTAATTCGGATGTGATCTGTCGTGCTGAACACTTTGATAGAGAAAGCGCTCTTGGTGTCGTGGCTCGAGATAGACGTTGGACGATTCTAACGGATTTCTCCAATACGTTTATGATCTGATGTGTTAACAACTCCTGAATGGGACGCACGCACGCTAACACTATTAAATGTATTTTTGAGATTAAAAGATAAATCCCGTTATAAATACTTGATATTAGATATGCCGTGTTAGGAGCAATTTAACTAATGAATAGTAAGAAACACGCATCGCCTTTTAATTAAGTAAGTCTTATTCAAAGTTAATGATAGTTTATCTGATTCTTCTACTAAAATAAGTAGTTGTTTTATGGACATTTAAAATAGTATCAGCTACCTACTATCAGCAATACATATCGTGACCATAGTAAATATCTAAAAAAAACTACGACAGAGTCGACTATATTTTACTTAGTTTGTGGGACCATTATTTTTATAGTTTTGTTACTTAATTCTCTAAAATAATTATAAAGTTACCTAGCATCTGCATGAATGAGAAGCTTAGTCAACAAATAGAATCATGACCTCAAAAATACTTTGAACTTTTTGCTTGAGCTCGCTCCGTAATTTTTTAACGAGTGATGTCATCCTCAATTTAGTTCTAAGTTTGAAAACAGGATATTATAATCCATTATCAATTAAGTGGTATTAAAAAATGCTTAAGTAAACGCATTTTAGATTGCATCTGACGGCAATGACCTGACGCCCCTTGACCCAAAATGTACACTCATATACTACTTGTGATATATTATGAATATAATAGATTATTATGCAAGTATCTGATGACGCAAGATGCCTCCTGTAGTAGATATAGCTTGAAGCCAGTATGCGGGAGGTCGTTACTACAGAAAATGATGACAGAGCATTATTTTGCAAATCACGAATAGATACGTGTATGATGTAATTATTAAATTAGTATTGTGTGTAACCTAGACGGGCTGCCTGCAGCTTTAATAATTTCCGACGTGTGATCTATGCGAAAAAAAAGAAAGCAATGCGATGAACATGTTGTGAAGAAAGTTTCACTTATATTTATTTTTTATTTTTTAATCCGTATTGCGGTAAAAACCTATTTTATTGCAGTCAGTACATAATAAACTATTTTTTATTAAAAGAATCTGATTTATGGAGTAAATATATACTTACTTAATTAGAAATTAGAAAAAAACCGTGAGAAAACTCTTTAGAACTTATATTATGTTTATTCCTTTCTTCTTTCAAAATATATCGAAGATTTGTGTGAGTAGGACAAGGCGATAATGTTTGGAACTAGTGCTCTTGCTAATTGCGTAATATAACATACTTGTATACATTTAAATACTTATAGACGCTTACTATTTCATAAATAGTATTCGCAGTTAGACATGCACGAATGTTGTACAACTTTTGTTTGTGCACAACGTGTTAAAAGGCCTCACAAACCTAGTTACAACGAAATATTGTGCTAAATATTTGTCGATACTTATCGCTGGTTCGTTTGCCCTGAAACTTTAATAAATATTTGACGATTTATCCTTCAGAAATAACGTTATTAAAATAAACTCCAAAAAAACGCACATATTTTAAATAACTTACGTTCCACGTAAAAAGTGAAAACCAAGTGTTTTATATTCTATCAGCATGTCATCAAAAAGCCTCAAGCGAAAACTAGGACATGTCCGGAAAACGCACACTTTATGGCGAACGCATTAGGCTTGCAACACCGCGTACCAATGGACTCGCATTAGGGACACATGAGGCAAAGGAATGCAGACATTCTGCCTGCGTGCAGCCTATGTTTGCCTATGGTGCGTAGAAAACTATGATTTAGTTACCTCGTAAATATCCACCAATCCTTTTAATTCCGAGAATAGAATTCTCAGAATCCTAATTTCTGCCTAATTTGGAATATTAGTCATTCTACTAAAATGTCGACCAACCAAGTTATCTTAGAATTTCAACCAAGGATAAATCTTGCAAGTTAACACAAATTTAGAGCGGTAGGTCGTGGTCACATAACTCGCATACCTGCATCATAAAATGCAAAAAGGAGAGCATCGTCTACTACTACTAGGTACATCTGTAGGTACCTACTTTATATAGAATGAGAAGGTTAAAAGAAAATAAACTTTGAGCCAATGCTGATTGCATTACAATCTAGAACTTTTCAGTTCACTCAATCCTATACTCAATGACTGCCACAGCTACAGCACAGCCTACATCAAATTGATTCGAAACTATTGATGATTTTAATGCTGAGAATTTGCGTACCTACTTAAATGTACCTACCTAATGGGCCTCTTTCACATTTTACAGATAAGTTCGGGTTAAATTACCCGGCAAATAATTTCATACAAATTATGTTCCATATTTGAATTTATCCGGCGACGGTTAGTGGCTATCCGGAGGTGGAGATAAGTCACATTACTTGTCTGCCATAATAGATCTTTATGAGCCAAAGACCAAAGGCTTCGAAGGGCTCTCTACTTATTTTTATCGGTACCATATCTTAGTGTCAGAAATTCATAGTTTCAGCTTCTCGTTGTCAATTCAACGTTTGTTCTCTGTAGCCTAGCCACATGGGAGCGAAACCCGTCTTGTTGTTTAAACAATAAGCGCTAGATATACGTAGGTAGGCTAGCACATCGGAAGTACCTACGTGGGCCGCACGCCGTACATGGCAAAAGTACTGTGAGGTACAGGAGTGATAGATTTATATCGTAATAATAATATATTGTCTATGAATTTACGGAGAAAGTATCTACGTCGAAATGAGGCGTTGATCTCATCGGTTTATAACAATTGACAAATTGTTTATACCTGCGTCAAACCTTTCTAATTTCTTGAATTATGGTTTTCCTCCTCACCATGAACTTAATCCGTCGGAGAAGAGGCCCAGCGGTGGGCCCCCAGTGTGATAATTTATTTCTATTATAGGTACGTAATGTAGGTACTTTCTTAAAGTAAGTAGGTTAGTCGGTCACCATACCTACTCACAGCTTTTGAATTCCGAATTGAGCCCCTTTTTTTATTGAAGTTTGTTAAAAATATCGTTATTTTTCGCACACTCTTAAAAAATATTGTTTCTAATAGAAACATACGCGAAGGTAAATATTTCATAAGCTGACTTTTCAATGGGACTGTACCTAAGGAGTCACCATGGGAAGACAATAGCTTGTATCCTCTATTGCGATTCGAAACGCTTGCAACTGACTTCAAACTTGCCTTGTGCCACTTCTAGCTACGTACCTAGGAATATAAGTACCAATCGTGATATATTTTACGAATAGATTAAATAATGTTCCATAGATAAACAATCTCTCGAAGTGACATATTAGACACGTTTGTTATTGGAACAAAAACTAATTTTGAAAACTCCAATTTGCGCCATATCATTGGTATTGAGTTTTGTATGTTCCGTATAAATTGGTATGTTTCCAAGAGGCTTTGGCGTTTTATATTTTTGATATAAGGTCATAATTAATTTTTAGCTTGTACAGGGAACATAAATTCTAAATTCAAAGTGATATTTTCAAATTCAAAATGATATAATCATATTATCTAATACCTATATAAAATTCTCGTGTCACGGTGTTTATTTCAAACTCTTCCGGAACGGCTGGGTCGATTTGTATGAAACTTTGTGTGCATATCGGGTAGGTCTGAGAATCGGCCAACATCTATTTTTCATACCCCTAAATGATAAGGGTGACCCACCCTTCAAGGGCAAAACAACGTTTGCCGGGTCACCTAGTACAATTATTATAATATTTTCAAATTGACAGAATTTAAAATTCGAATTCAGTCCGAGCTAACAATTCGCGAATTTCTATTGTTTGGGGCCAGACATTCTTGTCCTTATTCCTTGTGATTGCATGCCGGTTGCGTGCTGACGAAATGCCTAATGAAAGAACTTGGCCGTTTGTAGCTTTCTCGTACGCAGCTTCCATTTTCAATTTCGTCCTCGTGCAAGATTTCCTGATATAGTTCCGGATGTCCGCAAATTCTTGCAGTCGAAATGATAGGTACCTAATTCATACATTTCCTTATTAAGTATTCATGGGTATGTATGGATGCTTGATCATCAAAAAATTCTGGCAGTCTCCGAGATTTAGTATATTGCTCAGAGTAGGCTTTCAGCGAGCTGTTGAAATTTTCTAACCGTGGGCGGTCTGATGCTCTTAATTTTATATTACTGTAGCAGCAACGGTCACGAAGATATCGAATACTCACCCAAAAAATAAACCTAGCTAAAGCTTTTTCGATTATTTATTTTTTACAGAACTTTTTGATTGTGGTAGCAAACTTTGAAGCATTGAAATTTATAAAATCAAGGCTCACTATTTAGCTTACCTGTCACATACAATACTTTCTAAGTGCCTCGGAGTAGTCTACATACACGTAACATTTGCGGTGGGCAGTGATTCGAATCGACACGGCGCTGGGTGCCAGTTGACCGGCCAGCCGCGGTCAAGGTGACCATGCACTGTGACCATTCGCTCGACCACGTCAAAGGACGTTGAACGTCTTAACTTCTTTTGTTTTATTGCATTTTAAACAGATTCGTTTCGCGTTCTATGTTCAAATGACGTAGAATTAATTGAATGAATTTGAAACGTCATTGTGTGATTGAACAAACTCTTTTCTTGATTTTATTAAGGAGTTCTGGACGATACACACCTTATTGAATAGAAATTGCTCAACCCATTTAATAATAAGGTACTGGACTTAAAGGTTAAATAATGCATAAACAGTAGCCAGCCCATCGCCTGTGGTAATGTTTCCCTCTGTTGTTTTATTTTTATTTGTACACTTCTGGAAGTTGAAATAAAAACTATTGCTCATTATCTTCTCAGGCTTTTATTATTGCGGTTTTAACGTTTTCTTTTTTAACTATTTTCTACAAGTATGTTTCTACAGCTGCGGAAGAAGGATACGTTTATAATACATAGTTTGAGTACAAAATACAGACCGTATTAACTATTTAGACCTACTTACCTAAAAACTTCTTGATTTTTTTATTCCACTTCATTTCGTGTTAAGGTTAAATAGCTTGTTCAATTAGCTCATGCGTCAGGTGTCTGACTGACAAAAGGTAGCAAAAACTATGTCTCAACAGGCGATAGTGACCGTTAACAACACGTCACACCTCACTGTTTCTAAACACAACCTGTAAACAGTCATTATTTTACCTAGTTATTTTGGTACGGTTTGTAGAATAATCCATTTATAATTTTTTAAAGATGGGACATTTTTTATCCAGCTGTCTCACCCAATTTTAATAAATGATACATCATTAGATTCGTCTTGATGGCATGAGTGTCACTGGGAGCATTGAACAAATAAAAAATTGGCAGATTTTACGCGCAGGCCGAATTTTTATTTAAATCACCATTCGAATTGAAGAATGATGAGTGACTCATCATTCTTCAATTCGAATGATCATTTAGAATCTATTGAGAAATTATACGATGGTTTAAAACTAAAAAGTAGTTTACCACAAAAATACAATTAATATTATGACATATTAGCACGAAGCACGAATCTATTGTGCTTATTGTCACAAAATATTTAATCTGTGGCAAAAAATACAGTTAGATTTGGAGCCACAAAGTTTGAATACAAGGCATTTTTTTTACCATCCACGTGTACGATAGTATCAAACGGATCATCCTACTCGTTTGTCTGGCAGATTCAATCAGATTGTTACGGTACAATGATTGTAACACTTAACGACATTTCTATAGTCACATTGTCTAATACTAATCTCATTGAATGCTAGAGAGTAATAGGTATGTTAGTTTTCTCATCAGACTCATTAGCTTAGTGTGAAGATGCGGTGCTCGAGTCTCTGGGTTTGATTCCCAGGTCGAGCTGTGTTATTGGGCTATTCTATGAAATTCTTAGTAGTTACATGACGTTGGGATAGCTCCCTATTACATGGGACCTAAACATACCCTTAAACTGTGGTTGAACATTAGTAGGTACCTCTGCTAAACCTTTCGGGGAATAGGTACAGAAACCATGGTATGTTCTTATATTAACCGGTTTTTTAAAAATTTAATACGCGTATAATCTTAGCCCTCGCCCAAAGAAATGCGAAAGCGAACTTTCGGTAAAATTAATTCTTGGGATTTTTTAAAGTATTTTCGTATGCTAATGCTGTTGACCGTACCAGTGGAACTGGAAGCAAATTATGTCAGCATACTGTTATATAGTTACGAGCTGGTGAAAAACTGCGGTTGTCGCCCATTCCATGGTGTATTGGTGCTATTATCCATCGATGTGTGCCGCGGAATCGTGTCAAATGGCTAACATTACATGATATGATGTGGGCACTGGGTATTTGTGCTAACAAAAGCATCGAGTATCATAATCATGGCAAGTGGAATTAAAGTGCGTTGAGTTTAAACCTGCCATCATGAAACAATTTGAAGTCACAATAGAAAAAACAGTGCCTGATTTAGGGTTCTGACCGCCCTAGGCTCACTATAAATGACTGACTTACAGGTGCAACAAGTGAAGTTGCACAAGAATGCAAGAAGTTTAATTTTGACCGTATTGTAAATATTGTCGTGACATATAGGTACTTATAAGATAAAATAAATTAAGTAAAAAATGCAAATGCCGCGCCGCGGCTGTGTGAATTTTAAATTTAGAAATTGCTCGCAGGAATTTTATACTAACGCACGTATTTTTCCAAAATTACTATGTTAGTAGTTAATTCTCAATTCAGCGCCGCGCCCGCCGCCTGCTTGGTCCTTGAGCCCTAGGGCCCTGAGAAAAACTGTTGTTCAATAAGAACCCTCTGGAATCTGGAGAGTCACCGTATGAGTAAAACATAAATTCAAAGTTGTGAGAATAACTAAGTAGTATTTATTGCTTGACATTAAAAGTTAAATAAAGAAAGGTTCCATTTCATTGACCCCTTGTTTTAAATACATCAGAAGTGAAACTGACCTTTAAGAAGTTTCATAATTGGTTAAAGGCATGTTAAAGGTGCGGAGTAAAACAAGCATCTGCCTTGGACATAGTTACACAGATGCTTCTCTTGAAACAACTAATGAAGCTATTTCATAGAACATAGCCAATACTTCTTAATCATCTTTTGTCTAAAGAGACAAATTTCCAGATTCCACATTAATTTCTTTACAACAATGAGATTGAAATGAAATTTATTATCTGTAAAAATTGTAGTAAATTACAGTTGGTTCAACTTATATAAGTACTAGGACAATTCGCTGAATAAGTAGGTATAGCATACAACTTTTTTAACTATTAAGATAGCATAAAAAGATTTATCGATAAGCCTAAGCCATTTAAATAACGCTGTTTGAACTAGAAAGTTTTGGCTGTTCATTAGAAGTTCCTTAAATACAAAGCAACTCCTATTTACTTGACTTCAATAATTATGTTTGGCAAATTCATATTCAATAATTTGCCATCGACACCAATCTTAAAGAAATTGATTCGTTAATACAAGTTATTAAAAAAATCAAGATGTAATTAAAATAAAACAACCATTAAAACAACCAAACAATATTACAGGAGAATAACAGGAGATTAAAATTTTTAAAAAAAGAAACAAAATGCCGGCCGATGAGAATAAAAATGTCAATGAAGTCGCCGCGGACGTAAGAAGGAAAAAGTTGAATGGAGTACCTACTTAGTATTACGCCGAAACCGCGGTGGAAAGCGGCAGGTGCGGTCCATACACGTGCCGCCAATATTTGCGCGACCGCATGTCTCTCGATTACCATCCCTAATTACAAGTTGTATACCGTTTGTTTATACACTGACCACCTTTTATGTTTTCTCTGATGAAAAATATTTTAATAAATGTATTGTATTTGTCTATATAATTAGTATTTCTGTTCTTTTTGGTCGATACTGTGAAATACCTAATACTGTTTTTGAGGTCATTTATTATTTAAAAAAATGTGAATGTTCTAGATTACTTTTAAAATGTTACGAATAAGTCACGTCTGACCAACTAATGAGGATTTCTCAAAGAAGGAAGAACAAATACTTACCTACATACCATAATTTAGCAATCATGTTGAAAATTTTAATTTGAATATATAAGAAGTTTGAATTGAATTAAACCGCATTGCCGGGTTGATTATATGATCTGTTACGTTACATTTACTACCGATCGAAAAAATGATTAATCAATGACTTGCGTCCCTCAAGTCAAGAGTGATTTGAAATGATCGCCATAATTGGACTAGTTTTATTGAGTGTCTGTCTATACTGCTAGACGTAATGCCGTCGTTATAATATAATAGGGAAATGGTTACGCAGTTAGCGGCCGACAGTTAGAAAGTCTCGTGAACATCTGGCGTAATTTTCTAATTCTACCGAAGCGTTTTTGTTACTACGTACCGGCTACCTTTTTGACGTTTTACTTTTAATTTCAGTTATTACATTAATTTTTTTAAGCTTTTAAAGGAGAGTCTTAAGATTGATTCGTTTTGTCCCTTTAGAGCAGACAATTTAATTAATCGTTGATTATCGTGACTCCAAGCCACTTGACCCTATTTTTTGTTTATCATTCTTCCATCTTCTAAATTATTCTTGACAATGAAATTTTATTAATATCAATTATTACAACTAAGGAACTGTTAAACTTAGTTTCCAATATAAACCTTATTGGTCCAAAATAACTCCTTGCAGAACACCTCAACCTTTTTGCAGATTTCACCACACGACAATATTTCGCCAGGCATATGTATCAAGAAAAAAGCGAGTGTAAAGGTCAGTTACTCAATAAAAGTAGTTGTTGGCCTGTATGTAGACGGGTGATGTAGCAATCTGTCATGTAACGGTATCGGAGGGCGCGCCAAAGACAACTTTCCTCGGCACGTCTCATTCGCTTCACGGAAGCACAAGAAAGTATACGGATGTGTACTGAGACTGTATGAGAATGTCGATTGTTTGTGGTATATTACATATCTGTGAGGCTGAAACAAAGTACCATCATTATTTCTACGAGAACCTATTAAATATATAACAACTTAATTCGATTTTAATTAAGCGTTTGACGTAAAAGTACTTAATATTGGTCGTCGTTTATAAACAGATTAAGCTGTAAGTAGGTTTAACAACAAAACGTGATATTATCGGCTTATTGAATGCTGAATCATCTAATGTGAGATTTGAAGTACTCGAGAGTTTCGTCGACAACGTCAAAGTAGGATTGATTGCTATTGTTGCATAAACACAAATCACACACACGTGACAACACTTTCTTGTGGAAGGGGGTTTTCTATCACTTGTGAACAATGAGCAATAAGGAATAGTTTTTGTTAACCATAAAGACTTACGTAAGCAATTTAATTTCCGAGTTTCCGAGATCACCTAATACTATTGAAATTTTTATAATGGATCGGGAGCTTAATAATTATTTCTTGACTAGCTTTCCGCCAGAGGCTTCGCCCGCATGGTCATATATATTATACATATAAACTTTCCTCTTGAATCACTCTATCTACTAAAAAAACACATCAAAATCTGTTGCGTAGTTTTAAAGATTTAAGCATACATAGGGATATAGGGACAGAGAAAGCGACTTTGTTTTATACTATGTAGTGATTACTACCCTAAGAGACCTCCCTTCCAATTTTGGAGGGGTCTGGGATAAGCAGAAATGGGCAGTTTTGCTGACATAACGATACTGACATGATTATGAGTCCATGAACAGAAACGCATAATACAAAGTTTTGGAATAAGAGGGCATGTCAAATACTGTGATAGATTTCGACCCAAATTCACCACACCTGACACATAAATGTCTTGTTACCGTAGGTGCCTACTGGATATAGACGTCAATATAGCAAATATAGTGAGGAAACGCTTAGAACAATTTTATTAATCGTCTGGCTAATTTTTGCTATTGTTAGACGTTGTATTCCTTTAATTGTACATATAGACATTGTGATTGCTGAGAAAAAGATTTATCTCTTGATTTTGTATTTTTTTCATCACGTTCTCACACTTGAGATTGACCCTGTCCTATTTTAGCTGACTTATTGCGCATAACTTGTGCTATGATAGCTGTAAATAGTGCTAAAATATTGAGTAACTTACGTGACTCTTTTCACGGGATTTATTAAGTGATTGACATCTTCAGAATGTACTTTGGTATCTTTAGTAACGATTCGGGTTCACCACTGAGATATCACAAATTAAAATTAATATACCCATACCAGTGCTTAGTTTGGTGTTGTGTAAAATGTCCCAGGATATTTATTATTATTATATTATTTGGCTTTCTCAATATTAGTCCTTCCCCAAACCAACATACTGGATACGGCACTGTTACCAACGATCGTATCCTTCAACTACAACTTCAGCGACCAAATCATTTTGAGCTCAGTATTTTACTTTCTCATTTCATCTATGCAATATTATTTTCATTGCATGATCTGTCTAAGTTTAAATTTTCACTAATTCTTTGTTGACACTTGGAAATTTATTTGTTAATACAATAAATAGTTAAACGTACGCGCGTTGTAAGTTGTTTCAATTACCACTATTTATAGCTGCGTGATGAACCAATCAGTGCGTAACGTTATCAACAATTCAATCAATCCTTCAATCTACGTATTGCACTTCACTATGTATATCGGTCTTATTTATTTTGATCTTTATTTACGTAGATGCTGACATATCATGCAAATCTTCGATCACGTATTGGTGTTTATTTCTCAAGCTTTTATAATACACACATTCTTCAATTATTTAATCAGGCTCGATTTATTGTTCAAATATGAATTGTGACACATTGTGACTCGTTCAGAAAGCTACAAAACATGCATCCTTACAACTCAATCGCATGTTTTTACCACAACACGACTCGCTTTGCATCGCCTTTATAAGATTACAAAGCGAAGAATCGCCAATTAGTCATTGTGTTGACTTCGTTGACTTCTAAACTTGATCGTCCACTATATCCTGACCTTCCCCGCCCATTGTCACGCTTCGGCTCGTTCACTTCGATAAAGTTATTCTATTACTTATTGTGGGTCTAAGTTGGTTGGTTGTTTTACAGCTGTTACAAGAACCTTATTGTTCCTGGGATTGAGTATATTTTTGTTGTTTACAGTTTTTGCAGTGATGTATTGCTCGTTGCTCGTACGACATTTGACTATCAATGCGCCATTGTGTGGTGTTGAGGTTAAAGTAATCGTATGTGTTCATCCCACAGCCTATTGTTTTGTCGCATACACATTTATTAGCACCCACGCGGCGCATGCGCAAAATTACACAATTAATTTTATTAGTCGGCCCTTTCACAAACCTTCACTTTACTATTTACGATTTAATTGCTGGCACTCTGTTACACAAGCGAGGTTATTTTTCTAATGGCGACGCGTCCGGGACATTCCAAGAAAATGGTATTAGAGTAATCGCTGCCATAGCATGATGCTGAGATCCAGAAGTGGGTAATTTAGAATTACGGAATCTTAGATCATGTCTGCATCTGAATCAAACTCATTCATTATTACACTACCTGGATAAATTAGAGCCCCGGCGAGCGGCGCCAGAGAATAATAGATTTTTCTATTGTGTCCGTAATGTCATTTGTTTGACAGATTAAAATGTCATATTTAAAATTGGAACGGAGATGTACGTAGAATGCAGAGCGACTTTCTAGCCTCTTCGGGTATGGTAACTTTAACAGTTATAAAGGGTAATGTCCTTAGGAAAGATAGTAGAAAACTGCAAGGTAACCCATAAACCAGTTGCTATTCATTTGCTATTTAATAAGATCATGAAATAACTTGATCAGTAATTACAGAGGGTCATTACAATGCTCATTACACTGCCTATTTCACAAGCAATACTTTTGCAATAATTGTATGCTGATTGATATGCCGTGGTACCGGTTGGGGCACATTAGCTTCAACCGGAGTAACTTGAAAGTTATGAAATTAGTCGCAACTTGTACTTAGCTACTGGCTGATCAGATTGTTTGATATCGTTACTGTCCTTGCTTGGTTTACTTTCAGTGTCAGTTGCTTTAATAGTAAAAGGGCTGACATACCTATAATTAAAGCCTTTACCCAACGATGTTGTGGTCGGCTTCCAATCTAACCAGATGCTAAGTATCAGTATTTTACACAAAGTGACTGTCATCAGAGCTCCATTCGCTAAGCAATACCAAAAGTACTACCATCTTTTCTGCTGTGCCGATATCCTGGATAAACTGGTTATCAAGGCTTTCAGGTTTGTGATTGGCGTAGCTATTCGTAAGAGCACTTGGGTGACTAGCGTTTTGATCTCTTGCCCGCATGATATCCCTCCCGACGCTATTTAAAGGGACGAAACAGGGACATGTTGCAATTTGACATTTGAATCGACAAACGAATAGAAACAAAATGTATGGAAATTACATTAATGACAGCTCGATTTATCAAAAGCTTGTGTCATTTCCATACATTTTGTTTCTACTTTCTATTCGTTTGTCGATTCAAATGTCAAAATGCAACTTGTCTTCAGGCCCAGGTATCTAGCTAGGTTGACCATTGGATGCTAGCACAGGATAAAAAATGGTTTTGTTTCTAATCCTACGCGCATATGCGCTGCAAAACCAGTTTGAGTCAAGCCAGCCCTGTAGGCACGGAGCATGACAATTCCCTCTCCCGTGACAAAACAATAACGCAACGTTTTCACGCCTCTCGCGTCACAACTGTCGACACACTAAATTATTCAATTACAAAACTGACAAATTCGTTTATTTGGAAAATGGTTCACTTGGCAAGGTTAAGTGCTGTCAACGCCTTTGCTTTGATGCAAACCATGACTTACTCCGCCCGGGTGATTGAGTTCATAACGTTGATTGTTTGAACCAAACATACAACTTCTTATTGCTCCGGTTACAATAATTGGCCGCCTAAACGAAGTAACAGTATCTGCGCCTGAGCTTCTAAGATGTAACATCATCAACAAGTTACATTTGAAACAAGTGTCAAACAAAACTCGATATTTAATTTGTGTCTTTTTTCTACATTTACTCTTTTCGTTTGTGATCACGTTAAAACATTAGCAATTATCGAAATCTCACTGTCACTACACTTTTTAAACTACGATGTGGAAAAAACACATTTAACGTCTGTTCACCTAATAATAATAATAATCAACCCATATACTGTCCCACTGCTGGGCACGGGTCTCCTCTCAGTATGAGAGGGATTAGGCTATAGTGCACCACATTAGCCTAATGCGGGTTGGCAGACTTCACACGCCGTCGAGAAATCTCTCAGGCATGCAGATTTCCTCACGATGTTTTCCTTCACCGTTGAAGCGAGTGATAATTACGCACATGATTTCGAAAAGTCAGAGGTGCGTGCCTTGGATTCGAACTCGAGACCTTTGACTTGGCAGTCCAGTCCAGTGGTCATACCCCTAAGCTATCACTGCTTAATAATGATTATAAAAAATGAATAATAATAATAATCCACCCATATACTGTCCCACTGCTGGGCACGGGTCTCCTCTCAGTATGAGAGGGATTAGGCTACTGTTCTGTTGACCTAAATTTATAAAAAGTGAACTGAAATTGTACCTCATTTTGTTTTATAATTTCCTCGATCATCATATGGTCTTTTTCAAACTTCCAAAAGCACCTAATTAAATGAAATCTCACTTGTGTACACAGAAGACGGGTTATTTTCTATTAATTATTGACACTTCCTTCCCCCACTGTGTGTATGTACTATTGTTCTACTGACACCGATGCGCGGGCGCAAGTCTGTCTCTGGCCTCGATCCCACACTTAAGCATCGCTTATGTAATCAAATAAAATCAGATACGCCACGTTTAACAATGAATTATGTTGCACTTCTTTAATTATTTCTTACAGAAAATGTGGATATTGAAATTATGTAACTGCATGCTCACGCGCGCAATGGACGCAGCAAGCAGACGCAACGATTCCTTTTTTACCCGACGACACGGCAAAAAGACGAAGGAAGGGTTTTATATTAGGCAGTCTATGTATCTTCCTATTTACGTATGTTCCACTACAGCGCCTAAAGTACTCATCTGATTTTGATGAATGAGGTGTCAATCGATTCGTTATTATGGTCCCGGTAACAATGGCTACATTTTTAATGGATTAAGTTTTCGTATCTTTATCTATGTCATGTCAAAATTACTTCCAATATTGTCCCTTCAATCAAATGAAGCTATTGTGCTTCAACTATCATATTATTATCAAGAACTTCTTTTCGTTGATAATTGTTTGATCCTATATTGCATCGCTTTATACTTATATCGAAACTTTTTGGTTAAAGATAATTCTTTAATTAAATAATAGCTATTACTTACATACATTACTTGTGATGGGCGAGCCTAAAACAAACATCAAATATATGTATGCTTACTAAAATGTACACCAGTCAAGTCCCAGATAATTGCTACTTTCACACAAAATATCTTTAATTAGAGAAGCGTAGAGAATTCAATTTTACTGTAGTGTTAGTTTTTAGAGTATCAGTAAACAATGCGATACGAATTAGTCATAGATCATTCAAGCGTAAGACAGGCGGAATGCGCGTACAAAATTAAGATGTTCGTAGTCCTAGATGCAATACTATTTTGCACAAAACTGATTAAATGGAACCAGATTTTTTATATTTTGGGTCTATTACTCAATATGAACAGAAATAAGATCTTTAAAAATATCACTGCTTTGTAATATTCTGTCCATCGTGGAATTATCACTGCTTTGTAATATTCTGTCCATCGTGAAATTATCATCCGTCTGCCTGGCCTGTCCCCTTTAATGGACAAGGGATCGACCTTCAAACTTCTTCTCCGTCCCTAAACTAAAAGCAGAAGTAGGTAACTGTTATCTCAGCATATGTTTACATCCTACCCTCTGCTCTGCCTCTAACCCAACCATCCCAAAGTAATCTTATCGACTTGCTGTCAAAACAAAATGGGGGTGCGTAAGGTGTTCCCAGGAGACTTGATCTAGTTATGCAGCAAAATTTGGACCAGCCTTATTTTTTAAAATCTAACCTAACATATCACAGATTATCTACTATACTTAATATAAAGTTAACCTTGTAAATGCTATAAATTGTTTATGATTTGAGACCTATTCTAACCTCATCTCTTGTGGTTCTCCTACGCTGTTAGAATAAAATCGTGAGCACTAAACACGTGCAGGTGATTTCATTGTAATTAATGCTATTTCTGTACAAGTCGAATGATTACTGAGAAGAATGCAGCTAAGTCTGAAGGTGAAGGCCACTTGATTATGTCAATAATTGCGGAAACAACGAAAGAATAATAAAAACGGTAGTTTGGTGATTCTAAAAAACAAGTTAACTATACACTGCGTATTGTAAAAACTAACATTAAATACCTACTTTTAGAAAAAAAAAATACCAAAGAAACAAACGTTTTTTTTAAAGAAAGGTATTGTGGCCATTGCCAAAAAAAAGAGAACCGTTTCACAATGCCAATGATAATAATCTTACATAATGATAGTAAATTCAACGATGCAGTCATTAAAGATAGAACGATGATGGTCTATGACTCAAATAGAATCCCGAAACAATGCTAAGTTGACAAAGATATAAATCAAATAAATTATAAAGTAACAAAAAGGTCGCATCATTGTCTCTTGTCAACTTTGATATTTCACGATTGTATTTTGACATTTTATGTCGATCTCACTACTTTGACTTTATGTAAAAGTCGATAAACCGTGTTAGTGATGTAATGTAACGCAATAACTATAATACTTTACTTCCATTGTGTTATAACCGGCTCTAATTACGCTTAAGTTGGGCAACATTTAATTAGACGAAAAAGAATTCGCATGTACGAAGTGGTACCTGTGAATCTGCGTGTTGAATTGTTGGTTTTCTGTGGTCTAGTCGCTGTGATCGCGGCTAATTCCCCGTGTTACTGAGTTTTTCTATAACGAAATATCTGTTAGTGGCAATAAGCTAGCCCTCTATTATAAGAGCCCTAAACTAAGACATACCTACCAGTAAACTATGAGTGTACCAATACCTCTGCATATGTTATGGTAATTAAATCGTTAATGATAATATTACAAAAAAAATAACCTACCCTGTCTCCTTCTCTTTAAAGTAAAGAAACTATTAAGTATAAAAAAACTCATCTACAACTCTATGCAAATTAAATATATAGGCATTGATATCTGTCATTCCTCAAAAAAAAGATTTATTACATGTCGGCCGCGACTGCGACGTGTCACAATTTTAGCTAGCCGTAACGGGACCGCATTGCTTGAGGCCAAAACATGTTTATGACGTCCAATTCGCACTTGTCTTGCTCACAATAAAGAGTCGAAAAAAATAATATTAAATTGTCTATGCTATGACCACAAATCACAATGATTATTGTAAGTAAAGAAAGGCAAATGTTTTTTATGATTATCACTCGCATTTATTAAAAGTAAAAAGTATCAAGTTTCGCAAACTTTTTGTTGTTGTAAATGTTGAATAAAATTTGTGGCCATGGTGCAAAAAGGTCTGCCAGCTTTTACTAACTCTATGATTTGATTCCGAAATGCAACCAAGCGTAGTATTGATAATTGTAATATACTATTTTTGGGGATAAATTAGTTTTTAATTGACACGATAAAATCGATCACACTTCTAATCTTTTATGGTATTTTTTGTGTACTAACATTCCTGCAATTTCTTTTTAATGTTTTAAACAACAGTAATGCCAGTGAATGTCAATTCCTCGGTAATTGATGTTTAATAGACGTTAAATTGCAATCCAATCTAAGTTCTGGAACATAACGCCGTCCGTAAAACTTCACTGAATTCCTAATAGGGGAAATTAAAAGTCAAAACCTCAAAAGTATTTAAATTTTTTTAAAATCATTGCACTGGGATATCTTTCGTATTCCATCGTCACTAACAAAAACACCTAATCAGTTCTGCAGGTCTTAAAATATTTTGGTTTGTGTTATAGAACTTGGAAGCCTCATCTTACTCACAAGAAGGAGGACACTCGCTTAAACATTGCATCAATCGAGTAATTATTCCTAATAAATACATACAGGGCTCATACATTTGACACATAATAGCTTAATTTCTAGATACAGCTCTGTTATTCAGTATACTCACCTACCAAGTAGTTATGTTTTCAATTCGTAGCTGCAAGACTGTAATAAATTTTATAATACATTTATTACGCAAGCTACCCAGCCCTTTAATGTCCCCAGCCACATACGGCATCACTATTAAAATTACTTCTATTACCACCATCTAAATATTTTATGAGTCAGGAGCCATTTTTTCTTGCAGAATATGCAGAAGACTTTTATCATGTGAATTCAGAGTCATAGATAATCTGATATTTTTTTGTCAAAATATTGACGACTAAGGAATACTTTTTTGTCTAATGATACTCGTACTGTCAACTAAAAAAAAACTCTACAATGTCCAAGGTTATGGTCTTGTGTACTTTGAATGATGGTTGTACTTGAACTTTGTAAACACCGTACGTACGTGACATGAGTTCAGCATAAAATGTGGAAATCAGGATGTTGGTTTGTTTATCAAAGTTTGGTCCGAATATGCTACCTTGGTCAAAAAATCCTTTGCTTTCGAAGATAGTATTTTTTGTATTTATTATTTTACTCATTATATTCCCTTTATACTCCAGGATATTTAATTACCGATCATCATCATTATGAAAACTCACTTCTTTGCGTGAGTTTGGTTTCCGCACTTAGTAATGATATCTCATGACAGTTATGTTTCTCATGCTTGTCAGTTGCATCATAAAATAACTTGTAGTTCCACATAACATAATTCTTACTTAACTTAATCATGACATTCTTTAACTCACTTAACTTGGATCGAGTTCGCCTATTAATTATTTACTCGACACCTAAGATCAACTTATGGACGCAGCGAACGTGCGTGTAGAAAGCCTTACCTCGTGAGGTCAATGCGAACCCAGAATACACAACACTGCGATAACCCGACCAAATTGAAAGGTACTATAATATACCAACGTTTCAGTTGACACCACAGCGTTTTAAATTGATCAGGTAATATGTATTGGTATGCATCAGAGGTGGCACGCGGTGGTTCCACGTCTTTGGCAGACGGAAGTGACTCTCGGACCATTGTTTCCCGGATCCAATGAACTTTTTTTGGGTCGTCATGGGTGCGTTTGAAATGTTATGCCGACGAGAATAACATTAGAAATGCCTATGGTAATGTGTTGAATCAGCTGGCAATGATGTCTGGTTTAAAGAGAAAAGGTGCCTATCTGAACACTTGTGTCGCATTTAAGAGAAAATAGGGACATGGTAGATAATATTATTCTAAATGGTGATGGACGTAAGTTTCGAGTGGATCCAATGGATTAAATGTCGGAGAAAATAAAGGTAGGTATTGCAAATTGTAGGCAGTACGTGTATTGGTCGAAAGCAAAGTATCATATTTGAATATAATTATAATGTACTTAATTTGTAAATAAGATATAAAACTAAATGTAGAACCGAGTGAGTGAATGTACAAATTGCAAACATAATGACTAGAAAAGTAAATATTTTGTAAGATGCCAAAGCTACAATTATTAAATCTTTTTTATAAAACATCGTATCAAAATAAATTTCAATTCTAAGAGAAAAGTTTGATTGCATAAAAAAATATTATAAGGCTTTAGTCTAGAGACTACAACACTGGACCAAGCAATTCTGAAATTGCTAAAAACATTGCGATCCGTTATTTATACACTTTGTCGAGTTCAGTGAACATAAAATGTAGAACACTGTCTTCTTCTGCGATTCCAGGATTGGTCCCTTCGTAAAAGTTAAGAGTATAATGGCCCCTTTAATTTTTTAACTTTAGGTAGGTAGGTGGTACCTTTCTTTCCAACACATTTTCCATTGAACTGCCACTTCACACATCACGTAAGGAAAGCGAAGGCAGCTGATTTCACATACATGGTACTACTAATGTACTTTAATGACACCAGAATGTCAAGTGACGTAGGTACAGAAAGTGAAAATAATTTCCGATGAAGAGTTAAACCCTGCTATCTGCTTAAATAGCTCAGCCTAATGAATATAAAGCTTAAGATTTCTAATTATTACTATTTAAATAAATCAAAAAGATTGTAATAATAATTAATTAAACAATAAATGCATTAATCAATGCACTGTTAATTATATGTCTCGTTATGCTTTCAAGAAAATACAATCACAGATTAAATTTATGTGTTTACTTACTTTCAGTTGAATTAACGTTTTTGTTGTTGAGTATTCTTATAAATGATAAACTGTTTTGCTACGGTATTAATTTAGTTAAGAATTTTAATCTAAATTTTTCAGTTTCTTCATGTTTAACAAAGTGTAAAATTTGTCGAAGAATAACATTCCACAATTTTCTTCACATAGCCTGTGCTGTGAGTCACTTACACACTTGCTGTGCATAAATAGAGCGGGAAACCGACTGACCTTATGGATCTGTTTATATAGTTCGTCTTGAATAGAAATGTATCTTTTAATGTAGCAAAGGACCAGTACCTATACATGGATCTTTTAATGTAGCAAAGGACCAGTGCAGTTCTCGCCAATCTTTTTGTCCGGCCTGAAGATGGCGCGAGCCAACTTAAACCCGGCCATAAAAATCGGAGAAAGAAATAGATTTTACAAGACCAGACAAAAAGCTAGGGGAGAACTGTAAAACAATACGAACCAAAACTTTTTGACACAGTTAACAACACTTAATCCTTATAGACTTTTACGAACGTCAATGAACGATGATCAATGAAAACAGATCACAAAAAGACACATTTACTCCTAAGATTTATTCGTTGATCAGCTATAAATCTTTTAAACGATCAATACAATTACGCATTCTGAGATTTACAATGTCATAAGAAAGAGCTCGGGTTTCTCTATATAAACTGCAATTAATTCTACCAATGAAGTTTATGAAGACCTGTCTTGTCAAGGATTGTGATAAGTTATAATCCAATGATCATTAATTTGGAAACATCAAAATAAATAATACTAGCTTTCCGACAGCGGCTTCGCCCGCGTGGTCTAGGTATTTCTTATAAATTATGTCAACCCTATATATATCAATGTATACCCTATGTCAACGAGGGATAGTGTTGGCCATCGGTGAAAGTATTTTTCAAATCGGTCCAGTAGTTTCGGAGCCTATTCAATTCAAACAATCAATCAAATCTTTCCTTGTTATAATATTAGTATAGATTATGCCGTTAAATTGCTGTCGGCGAGTGGTTAGCTAAATCGCCATATCATTTTCTGCCAAACAGCAATATTGCGCTCTGGTCTTGGTCACTTGAATCGCGTGCACACGACTGGACAGCGTGCCGATAAGCGACCTCGGATTGTATAGACTTCTCGTAAAATGAGAGATCAGTCTGTACTGGAAATGTGCATGGCACCCTCGAATACGCGATTCCTGGTGTTGGGTCCATAAGTGGCCATTTTAGGGCCCTGGTTAAAGGATGTAATAAGTACTTTACATTGTCCTTGACGTCGGCATCCCTAAAAAGGCCTTTCATCATACGAATCACACAATGCCTTACGCAAAATATTATTTTCTAAAATTCATTGACAAATGAGCCTTAGTGTTCTTACTGCTGAAATCAGAATTATTTGCTCGAAAGGCACCCAAATCACTTAATATCAGCTTTCCAGGTAGGGGGGTACTCAATTCTTGACCTTGACTTTGGCCATATTTTGCGTAGATTTTCTAGAATCTGTTTGTTGGTGCACGTTAAGCCCTAATTCACCTTCCCAATGTTCGACAAACACTGAGGTTTGATATATTGTGTACTTAAAATATGTATTTTGTTTAGAATCTTTGAAATTCTTTTATCTACATGAACGTGTTTTTTTTTCGTTTTCACTATTTATGCTACTAGATTACATGTACGATAATGACAAACGTTGCTTGAATTATATTTGTTAATCAAGATTGCATACTTTAATATCGATGTTGCATACAGTTCTGGGGTAATAAATGTGTATAAAACAGGGGTGTGTAGTAGGTTCAGACAAGTTCAAAATGCATCGGACACCAATGGAGGTGCCTACAAAAATTATTTTTCTGCTGCTTGCAGCGCTTGCTCAGGTAAAATGTTGTTTATTTTATTTTCTGTTGATTGTATACCTCCTTAATATCCCTATTTAATAATTATATCTTGGCTGCTTCTATTGGTATTTTTTCCTGTATTTTTTGCCGCAGACTTACAATATTGTTTTCATTGCAGTATGCAGCGAATGCCCAGTACTATGTATCACCATACGCATCGTCTCCAGTGTTGGCACCGGCGAGTCCCTATATATCGCAGGCCCCAGCTTGCGCCTGCTGTGCACCTCCACTAAGCATCCCAGCTCCTCCGGCCTGCCCAGTCTACGTCACGCTACCAGCTCCACAACCTCTCTGCGTCCAGCCTCCTCCTCTTCCTCCCATGATGGTAGAACTCCCTCCTCTTCCGCCAATTACTCTAACTCCTCCACCGCCACCCCCTATGATGATAAATCCTCCGCCTCCACCTCCAATGACTATAACTCCGCCAGCCATCCCACCAATCTGTGTGACTCCTCCTCCCCCGCCTCCTATGTGCGTGAATCCACCTTGTCCACCAGCGATGTACGTTAACCCTCCGATGCCGCCAGCAATTTTACTGGACTTGCCTTTGCCGCCCCCGATCGTGATCGAGCTGCCTCCTCCCCCGCCGATTGTAGTACAACCGCCTCCGCTGGGACAGATTATGATTCAGCCTCCTGCTCTGCCTCCGATGCCAGTGCAGCCGCCACCGCTGCCACCTATGATGGTGCAGCCGCCACCATCGCCGCCAATGGTGATCGAGCTGCCGCCACCTGCGCCGATTAGTGTGCAGCCGCCGTGCCCGCCGCCGATGTGCGTACAGCCGCCTCCTCCGGCCCCGATCAGCGTGCAGCCTCCTCCTTTACCTCCAGTTATGGTTCAACCACCTCTACCGCCATCCATGTGCATTCAGCCGCCTCCGATTGAGCCTTTCTGCGTGCAGCCTCCTCCTCCAGCTCCTATCTGCTTCCAGCCAGCTCCTTCATGCGGCTGCGCAGCGTCACCCTCGCCTATTTACTTGTGACGGGTCGAATAGGCTGTATTCGGTGACTTGTTATCACAATGTGTTATTAATGTTATATGCCAATAGTATTTAATTAAAATTATAGACTCAACAAGTTTGATTAATAAATAATAACATAATTTAAATTAAATGTTTTATTACCAACCTTACACCTGTATTTACAAACAAATAACCCATTCCGCTACTAGGCACACACGTATGCAGTTTTAAAAGTGGTTTTCCAATGAATTATTTGTTTGAAATTCCTATCCTGCAAAACAGTTGCAAATTCTTCATCTCAGTCGAAATGTGTGCTCACATTTACAACGGATAATACGCTCATCACTTCAAACATAGCAACATACCAGTTGACATTATTTCTCTGAAGAGCTAGAGACCTTTTGATGAATCATTAGAAAATTGCTACCGATGTTATGAGTTCTATATTATGTGAATTGATTCCTGGGGAGATTTCCTAAATGTGACTCACAAGTTAAGCATTCTGTTTGTTTCGTAGAATGGCGGGCTCCGGGGGGCTGTCGGAGTGGTCGGAGGGCGCGTCGGTGTGGTTCCAGCCGCCCGGCACCGCCGCCCCGCTACCCGGCGAGCTGGTCGAGGTGCACCGAGCCGCCAGAGTGCTGCTCGTGTCCGCACAACTAAATGGACAGGTAAGAATTATGAAAAAAGGCATGTACCCAGGTAATCGATATAAGCTTTTGCACAGGGGTGGCCTTAGCGACTTAGATCTTTGAGATTCCGGGCGGTAGATCTTGGCGAGACCTTGTGCAGTTAAACATACGTATACTGAGTCCTCGGTGGGGTTTGGTAAGCCACACCCTAAAGCCGCCACTGTGTTGGCGAAGTTGGTTTTCCTTAGGTGTAATTTCCGTACATTTTGTTTCATTTGTTCATCGATTCGAAAGTCAGAATTTTGATTGATGGTCATAGGATGCAATGGCATTATGTTTCTGTGTGGCAAGGTAGAAACAGCAAGTTTTAATCTTGGTCGAGTTTTCATTGATGTCAACTTTGTGCTTGTGTGTGTACAATGTACATTCATGTTGATTTGATGATTAATGTTGGTATCTCAAAGTTGAAAATAAAACCTCAAATTCCTTTGCATAGTTAATACTACAATCAACAGTACTTACTAGAATCTATTGTAATATACACTATCATTACCTCGAACATGAAACAATTCGACGCACGCCGTTACGCCACAGACCACGCTACAGTCACGTACAATGCAACTCGGTGTCAAATCGTGAAGGCATCACAATGTAGCCGCCATAATAGTTGCTGTTGTTCGGATTTATCTATGGATTCGATATCATAATAATTAACTTACAAAAATATTGATTACGTGCCTAATAGTAATAATTTGTTCTGCAACAAAAACAACATTAAAGGTGTTAGGTACCTACTTAATTCTAAAATATTTTCATCAATTTGTAAATTGATTAGATATCTTAATTAACAGTTAAAGTGTTGATAGAAATATGAAGTAAGTATGAAATATGTTCTCCAAAAAAGAACAACTTTAAAGGTTAAGGTTTTTATTAGTCGAATATATTGCCATCAATTTATCTATTAAAGGAGATGACTTAAATCTATCTATAGATATATAGATCTATCTAAAAATCAATTGATGTTCGTTTGTCTCGCTAGAATTCGACTGGGCCGATACTATAGGCTACAAAATAATATATTTAATTTGCTTTCCAGTAAGGTATTATCTGCCGGACCATTTATTTTTTTATCGTCTGAAAATGCTTTATGCACCGTCACGCCGCCCCGGGGAGGACGGCGCGGTGTGTGGGACTCCGCCCTGAAAAGGACGTCTACCCACTAAAAACAGACGGGTGTTCGCCTCATCACCTTAGGGCCGGGGTCACGGGTACGTGTGGACATTCTTCCGTGACCCCGGCGGTGACGGGCTGCCTATGCGGCCCCCGGCTCTGTACGGGGGGTGCGTGTGGTGTGCACCCCCCTCTCCTGCCAATCCACTGAGTGGGACGCGGCACACTCCGACCGCATCGCCTACTCGGGCCATAGTGCTGGGCGACAGACTTCCCCAAGTCTGCCGCCCGTGGCCACTTTAAGGTGGATGGAACAGGGCACGGTTTGCCCTGTTCCTGCGCCCCGTTCGTCGGGCACGGATTGGCAGGGTGGCGGCAGCGGACTCCCTCTCACGCTCCGCCTCCTCCTTCTGCGAGATGACGTCCTCGCAGAAGGAGGCCATCGCTTGCCAGGCGTCAGGACTCCCGACCATCTCTGTGATGACGGCCGGGAGGTCGAGGTCCTCCCCTATTGCAGCCCGCTAGACACGGCGCTGCTCTGCCCAGGCGGGGCACTCAGCGAGCGTATGCTGCGCCGTGTCCTCGGGGCAATTCCTGCAGTGACATCTGCCGGACCATCTTCTATCCTCATGTAACTCCAGCGTCATACAATTTTACACTGTTCCCTCGTGTATTCCATGAAAGCCGGAGCCCTATTTATTACCTAATTACTAGAATTGCGTTCGGTGTTACAGTTACTTGTATTTGTCTAAGATTTGATAAAATTTCTATTAAGAATAGCTCTATTTGATGAAGTCATTAAATGTCATCTTATCTACAAGTGACATTCGATAAATAAAGACTAGTGGCAAAACTAGCATCACACACGTTCAAGTCAATAATAATAAAAAAGTCTAACATTCTGTTGGTGCACTGAGTGCAGATTGACCGACCAAGGTCAATGTAGTCATGCGACCTCCGTACACCTTATATAAAACGGAAATCTTAGCAAACAAACCATTATTTGTTGATACAAAAGCCAATAATCGCAACAAAGGAAAATCGAAACATTGTTCCACTGTGGTTGGCGAGAAAAGGCATTCGGCTGATCACAAGGCCGTCGGTGGAATGTTCATAAGTAGAGAGTTGACTCAACCAGCGCTGCTTCTTGATAATTTATGCCCGCCTAGTTTTATTGCTATAATAAAAAAATATTTCTAATTATCGGCTACAAAGGTATGAAACTAGTTTTGGACCAACTGCTGCGCTTGCGTGCCTGGAGGAACGAACAATCATAATAAATATAAGTAGTAAAAAACATAAACGGAATATGAATTCAATAAAGCAAAAAGAGGTGAATAAAAAACACATAAAAATATATTAGGTACTTTACCACAGATTAATAATAATAAATATTCTCAGTTACAACCTGTTTGAAGTTTTTTCTATAACGGTAACACTTAACCCGCATAATATGTCACCTGACGCATTCACAAAGCAGTCATAAAACCCGTACATTACGATTGTCGCGGTCTATTGGACCCGCATTGGAACCATTTCAAAACGCGATATATTCGTACTTGTTCTTAATTTTAATCACCGTGTCTAATTCTTACATTGTACATGTCCACCAGACCTCGTCTACGATTATCAACGCCTCATTTTCTAAAATTAAACAATTAAAACTTCCCGGGTTGAGGTAACCGCAGGAACTGACCGAAAGGATTGGCTAATTACAGTATTGAATAATAATGCATAACTAATCCAAATCGCATTAAAATCTAGACGGAATTTTATATCTTGATTTGTTTAATAATGGGTTTTCTAAAATAGCTGCATGCTTATGTGCTTATGCTATTGCTGATTAATCAAACTAAGTATAAATAATTGCGGTGATTAATAAAATTACCAAGTATTACTATTAAATTAAAACAGGAAAAGTTTCAGTCTTCGATTTTTATATTATATAGGTTTTTGATAAAACACCATCTACCACTTAGTAATAACTACTTACGTATCTATTATCATTCTGAACAACATTTAATCCGTGACCAACCCTGAAATTTCTAACTAAAATCCGCTGTTCCTTATATACACTTAGTTAAGAGAATATTAGGTATGTAGCAACTGGATTTTTTCCCCGATTTTAATGGTGGTCCCTGTTTATTATGATGATGATAACCCTGTAGGTATACCGACGATTTTGTAACTGTTCTGTAACTTTATGTTGCTACCTGAGTACTTACCTGGATTTGAATAACTATCGAGCTAGGAAGAATCTACCTAATAGTTTTCATAGGCAACTAAATTCATTGAACAACGTCTAGTCAGTAACTCATAACATCGTAATGTGAATATTTAGTACCTCTAATTAAAATAGAGTAAAAACCGTCTCTCAGTATAAACCGTAACCTGGTAATTATTTCTTTTAAAAGTTTCAATATCACCTGTATTTATATTCAAACTATGATTAAATCGTTACCGTCAATCAATGTAATAGAAAGCAGTAAGCTCAACTGTGTATTACTTAATCTCGACTGGTCCAGCCGTTATCCTAAGAGGCTACACCATAACAGTTTTCTAAGCTATGGTATGTGGTACAATCAGTTAGCCGCCAGTCGCCACAAGCCAGCCACTGCGCAACGCACTTTTGCGGGATACATTTAATTCCACACAACGTTTTGCGGTTTTCTAGTTTACATTTTTTTTAAGAAACTGGTGCATAGAAAGGTGGTTGAAATAGTGAAGTGCTAGTGAAAGAAATGACGGTTTTAGATACGACGGCGATATTTGTTGTAAACGTGGGACATTACAAAACACAAGCCATTCAAATTGAATTAAAGTAAATAGGAATAAGGGCCTGTTAGTCGCTTAGGATAGCCGCTAACTACCAGAAAATTTCAAAAATGGATCAAAATTCGTATGGAATGATCTGCCAAGGAATTTAACGGGAGCTTAAGAGGTAGTAAAACAGGCCCTTAGTGATATAAAAAGTTGGTGCAACAAAATGAAGGTGAAAATAGATATGTATTGTCGAACGAAATATCTGTAGGTTCTAGATATTATTTGAATAAATAAAGTTCAAATTACGAGTAAGATTAAATGAAATCAGATTAATAACTGTATTATTCTCTAGATAGACAGAAGATATGAAAGCACGTGTTAAATAATTTGATACAAAACCAAGATATGCGAGAAATGGTATAATTCTTCAAATTGTCGCGGTTGCCGATGCGTGTAAGATTTGCACCGACGCCGCGAAGCTCACCGGAATCATTGAAATCTTGCCTCTCAGATTCATGTAATTCCTCATGTCGATTTCGTTTGGTGTCTCGAAGACAGAACAGCTGTGAGCCCAAGAATTTGAAGTCGATTATGAAGAAAATGTCCAGTTTTCCAAGGTGTAATGGAAAATTGCCAAGTGCAAACAAAACTTTGAGTAGAAGAAGGCCAAAGTCAGTTTCGTCGTTAAAGGATCTGTGTCTTGATATCCTCGTAAACAATGTAATTATTAATGCTATGAAGTTTTTATGAAATTTGCTTGTTTTACTAACTTATAACACAGATTAAATAACTCATACAAATCTTTATCGATCAATGAATGAACTAACACAACCAACTATTTAATCAAAACTTTGTAACGCATTAGTTACGGTCGTTTAACTGAAATAGATTTAAATAAAATTGCACTTCATCATAAAGTTGCAGTCACACAAATAGCTTATTCATATTTTGAATTACTTTCGAAGCTACAGATCTCGCCAAACTTATTGACCGGGTTGAAGTTTGCACGAGCTAACTTTAACCCGGCCGTAAAAATCGGAGAAACAAAATTATAGGATTGCTATAAATAAAAAGGAAAGCTCAAGTCGTAGGCTGTTGCTCTAAATAATTTGTTGCTCTAAATAATTTTAATCCAATATTTTCTTTTTCCGATTTATACGGCCTGGGTTAAAGTTAGCTCGTGCCAACTTCAACCCGGACAATAAGTTTGGCGAGAACTGTAATCCAATCATGGGCCATTTGTTTATGAAGATATTCGGTTGTAAGAGAGAGATATGAATATTAATTTACCTAGTATCATGTATCATCCTTCTCTAATGAAAAATTACACTACATGAGTTCTATTCTTTGTGACAGATGAGCGGGTCAAGGGCGAGTGTTTTAGGGCTGACCTTAAAAAATAGGTTGAATATATTTTGACTTTCCACCTGCTGTCATTTTTTTTTCTTATTTGTGAATGTAAGTCACTTAACAATATCGTGTTAATCAACTGATTCCATTACTAATTATGTGTGAGTACTCGACCGCATCGATGCTACGTAATATAAAAACGTTACTGTTACCTACTCCAGTATGCAAATTGCAAAGTAAACTCTGCCGCGACATTACTTCATCCACCGCACACGACGTTATTAAATTTACTAGTCCATTACGCGGCCTTCGAGGTTAATGAATAGAGAAATGCGAAGCCAGCGAGCGTTGAATTGTAAGAAATTTGAGTGATCTTGATAGCGAAAAGATCTTAGTGGAGCAGGTCGCGAAAGATTGCCTGATACAATTGTGTTCATCCATTATAAGTTATGTCACAGATACGCCCGTTGGGCTCTATAATTTTCCGTGTTGACGATTCGCTATTCCTTTTTAAATGTGAGTTAGAATGTTGGCAGGTCATTAAAACAAATTGTGCAAGAGAACTCTTGAGTTATGCCATTTCATAAAAAAATATAAACAACTGCTCTACAAAAGTTTAATTAACATTGTGAAAAACTAACGGACGAATAATATTTGTTTTCTGTTTACGCTCTCAAAAACAATTTTGAAACGACTTTCCTTTTTTAATAAGAACTACAAACATTGCCAGACACCGGATATCTTATACCAGTCCACCAATTTGTGTTACCAGAAAAATTACACAACTTGTACAAATCGCTTCTCCATCATCTTCCTCTTGGCATACAGAGTTGAACTTGGCCTGACACACGTATTTGCTTTCCGAAATCGTGTCTGAGACCCCTAGCACTGGCAGTTGCAGCATCACAACACCATTTATACCTACAGCTAACATTAGATTGAATAAAAAAACAGCAATTTAATTTACCTAAATTTTCCACCTATCTACCATCATCCTAGTCTTTCCTAACTTTAAGTTTGGGGACGAATACAAGTATTTTACACGAATCCACTGCCATCAGACCTCGTTATCCCAATTTCACGCCAGGTTTTTGGGCTTCTGACTGCCCGAATGATTGTCATATGTGTTTGTCAGACAACCAAGACCGACGACTTAATATGCTCGAGGAGTATTAGACTGACCGCGGGAACTGCAGTTTATCAGATCAATTGAAGTTTAGTCCTCCATCCATCTAGATCTAGACCTTAAAAACCCTTAATTAAGTACTTATTTTCATTTACAGCCTCAGACGTTCGCCCTCCAAATGGGAAACGGAGAGGAAGAAGGCGACCCAGTGTGGCCGCGGGAGGAGCTGGGCCCCACCGGCGTGGATGACATGACGAGGCTCCACGACCTCCACGAAGCCGCCCTGCTGTGGAACCTCAAGCTCAGATACGAACAAGGACTGATATATACGTACGCCGGCTCCATATTGGTGGCTGTCAACCCTTACAGACCAGTCGACGCGCTGTATGGCCTGCAGACTGCAAGGAGGTATGAACTGCTAATATATTCATTCGATGCTACGTATCAAATCTGTATTGACTTAAAACCCTATTTTTAAAAGCTCTGTTGAGTCTGTGTTTAGTTTTATCAGATTCTTGACTAATAGTAAATATTGCTGGCGATGCGAATAATTAAATCACTATACTCCTTCCAAATCCCCTAGGTACCACGCAGCAGAGGCGCTAGGCGATCTCCCACCACATTTGTTTGCCATAGCGGCCGCTGCGCGCGCAGCTCTTCCCCAGCCTCAAGCCATACTGATCTCCGGCGAGTCCGGTGCGGGCAAGACCGAATCAACGAAACTAGCCGTTCAATTCCTGGCCGCAGTAGCCCCTGCGCCGCCCGGCAGAGCCCCTGTCTCCGAACAAATCTTAGAAGCAGCCCCTTTATTGGAAGCCTTCGGAAATGCAAGAACACCAAAAAACCACAATTCTAGTCGATTTGGAAAACTTTTAGAATTGTATTTTAAAGATGGCTCCCTGGCTGGAGCCAGAGTAGCACACTACTTATTGGAAAAATCTCGAATAGTCACACAGTCCCCAGGAGAAAGAAATTACCACGTCTTCTATGAACTTTTAGCCGGATTAGATGAAGAACAAAGAAAGTCCAGAGGACTTTTGACAGCTGAACATTATTTTTATTTGAATCAAGGAGGAGATTCCGGTGGCGCAGGCGCTGGGGCTGACTGGTCCGCGTTGTGTGGCGCCATGCAAGTCCTCGGCATTGGGGACGCAGAACGAGAAGATATTATAAGAGTGTTAGCAGCTGTATTACATTTAGGCAATGTTTATTTTCATAGAAGACAGTTGCGTCACGGACAAGAGGGTGTGCAATTAGGCGGGGGTGCGGAGGTACGCTGGGCCGCGCATTTATTGAAGGTACCGGCTGAGGCGATGGCTAGGGCCCTCACTACACGAGTCACTGCGGCAAGGGCAGAACGCATGAGGTCACCGCTGCCCATAGACCAAGCTTTAGACGCGAGGGACGCGTTCGCTAAAGCTCTCTACTCCTCCCTGTTCAGCTGGCTAGTACTCCGAATCAACTCGATAGTCCACCGCGCCGGCTTACACGATGCTCACAGAATTTCTCTCCTGGACATCTTTGGATTTGAAGACTTGGAAGAGAACTCTTTTGAGCAACTTTGCATTAACTACGCTAACGAAACGCTGCAGCATTATTTCAACAAGCATATATTCAAGTTGGAGCAGCAAGAATATCAGAAGGAACGTTTAGAATGGTCCCATTTGACATGGAACGATAACTCTCCGGGTAAGCATACTCTGTCAGCTGAACTAAAAAAATATTATTTGTTTTTTCGAGCTTAACAATTTAATTTAATTTATTTAATTGAGTTTTGGTCAGAATCAAAAGAGATATTTAAACTTGTCAAGGAACAATTTGCAGACACAATAGAAAAAACAATTGTAACTGAACCCCTAGAGAGTCGCCATTCTTCAACAAATTAACTGAAATAGGTTCTTAAACTGCTTATATTTTCCAGTGATACAGTTGCTGAGCAAGAAGCCTGTGGGAATCCTACATCTTCTGGACGACGAGAGTAACTTCCCACGGGCATCGGATGCCTCTTTTCTCGAAAAGTGCCATTATAACCATGCTCTGAACGAACTGTACTCACGACCAAGATTGGGAGCTAATGAATTTGGAGTAAGTAATGACGAATCGTCATCCTACACTTATCCCAATTTACGTAGGATTACAGTAGGTCTTTTGCTTCTATACATCTCTATTAGCCTTTGTTTACTTCCTTTAGATTGGAATTATAAGCTGAATACATTATTATAACTTTGTGTGTCGAATTTCAGCCCAATCCACTCTGTGGTTTGAGCAGTCAGGCAGTCACCTTTTCCTTTTAATACTTGCCAACTTATAAAAAAAAACCCTGTATTGTTTATTTATCAAAGTGCAATGTTTTAAGGGAGTCAAATTAATAAAAGTATTAATTAATTTAATGAAATCGCTCCTGACATCAAAATTGTTGATAAAAGTAGTCTTCATCTGCTAGGGTCCCCAATCTTCGATGAATCTTTTCCGTATTTCATCGAAGAAAAAATACAAAATTTTAATGACATTTCGGAAAGACTTTTCAAAATTAATATACATTCGGCTTTTACTATTATTAGATTTTGTTGTTTTGGACCAAAATTTACGTATTTTCTCCGTTCTTCACATTTGTGGATGTACCCACATCTTTTGGAAAAAGTCGATCAAATCATACGAAATTTTCTTTCTTCTCTTTTAAACGTGGCACTGGATGACCGAGCTTGGCTTCAAGCATCGCTTCCCATTCGTTTGGGTGGCCTGGGCATCCGCAAAATTTCAAGTATTAGTTTACCTGCGTTTATATCCTCAGTCCACGGTACTGATAAGTTGACCAGAGATATCTTAGGACCATCTCGGGTTGACTTTGAAGTGCCGTTCATGTCTGATGCTATGAACGTATGGAAAATGGCTTGTCCGAGTACGGTTTTACCTTTGATCCCATCTTCCCAGAGGCTGTGGGACGAGCCGCTTTGCAGTTTGACGCGGAAAGAACTTCTACATACGTCAGTCAATACTGCCGAGCGTGCTCGTCTGATGGCTGTGGGTGAATGGGAATCGGGTCTCTGGCTTCGGGCACTTCCGTCGTCCAACATAGGGACTATGTTGGATGACACAACTTTTCGGCTCGCTACGTGTCTTCGTCTAGGCGCTCCTTGTGTTGCTCCGCATCGGTGTCACTGTGGTGAAGCTGTCGGCAGCCTCGGACATCACGGTCTGTCGTGTTGCAGGAGTGCAGGCCGCATAGCGCGACATGCCAGCATTAACGACATTCTTCGTCGCGCTCTTGCCACCGCCGGCGTACCAGCTGTTTTAGAACCTAATGGCTTGGTACGTGACGATGGTAAGAGACCAGATGGTATGACGCTTTTGCCATGGAAAATGGGTAGGCCTTTGGTGTGGGATGCAACTTGTGTTGACACCCTTGCTCCATCCCATCTTTCAAGCTCAGCTGGCTGCGCTGGCGCTGCTGCTGCTGCTGCGGAGACTCTCAAACGGCGCAAGTATACTAACTTATCTGGTAGTTATGTATTTGAGCCGTTTGGAGTCGAAACGCTCGGTTCGTGGGGTCCGAGTGCTCGTCTCCTTTTTAAAGAAATTTCAAGGAGACTGGTCGACTCTTCACGTGACCAGAGGGCTGGCTTGTTTCTAGGGGAACGTATAAGCATTGCCATTCAACGTGGCAATGCTGCCAGTCTTCTGGGCACGTTGCCAGACGACAGTGATGCGGAGGAATTCTTCGACGCTTAGTGTAACGGTTTTTTTTTTCCTCTGTAGGTGTTTATTATTTTTCTTTTGTGTAAATGTATATATGCAGGTACTTATAATAATAATTATTAGGTATGTTAGAATAATAAAAGTATCGGAAAATATAACATATTTATGTTTCGTGATAGTTCAAGGTGACTTTATGACTAATGTTTCATCACTAGACGTTCTCTAACATGTGTAGTGACAGCTGTAGGTCATTTACTATCAAGATTTTGATGACTCCTAATAAATCACATAATAACATCTATTTAAATAGAAATAAAATATTACAGATAATATCTGCCTTATTGATCAGTTCAATGTGAGGGTCTGAATACTCCTAAGACTCCTAGATCTGCCTTTTATTAAGTTGTCTCTCATATATTGTTTTAATTTATATCGTGAGTGCGCTTACATTTTCTCATATTCACTAACTTCATGGTCCATTTGATGAAAGACTACCTGTCCAAAGATATAATTATTTCGTGCGGGAATCGAATTGTGCCTTACATGTGGATTGCTTAAACACTGCTCCAATCATGCCAACATTTCTTGTCATAGGTTTTTATTTTTCTTAAACACAAACTTTTCTATAGCAGCCTAGGCCTTTCATTTGTGTAGGTACCCGCCAATTGGGAATAGGTACCTACGGTAATACTCATTCTCGCTCATGTTCCAATTTATTTGGCAAAATATCTTTTTCTTCCATTCATCTCTTACAACAACCAACTCATTCACTCCTTTTTCAATAGAAGAACGAAAAGATATATAATAATATAAAAGAAACATGAGCGGCAAACTAAGTGACCCCTTCTTGTAAATTTCCATTATAAGCTCCAACAGATATACACAGCTCAAAATTATTCGCTCATTAGTAAATATTTTTAGGGATGAATGATCACAATTCGTATTATATTATACTTAGGGATCGTTGTAAAATAGAGTTTTCGGAAAGAATATGGTGTTTAGTTTATTTCATTGACGTGCTCTCTTAGTAACATTATCATCAGGCAAAACAAGGGTCAAATTTTATCCAAGCAAACAATATTTACAAAACCATATTTTCAGATCAAACACTACGCGGGCCAGGTATGGTACAACGTGGAAGGATTCCTGGACAAGAACCGCGACGCCCTGCGCGCCGACGTACTGGAGTTGTTGTGCAGCAGTGAAGTGCCGCTGGTGGCCGAGATGTCCTCGCAGCTCAGGGCGCAGCATGACGCCAACAAGACGTTACCCAGGGGCGCCAATGGACGGTTCGTTACTATGAAGCCGAGGACCCCTACTGTGGCCGCTAGGTAAGTTAATGAGGAGTATTGTTATGAATAGTTGTCCTCGACAATTTATCTCAGGTCAGGATATGTGTTCCCGATGAGTACGTGGGTCGGCACTGCTGTTATCGGTGCCGCGAGCGCGCACCCCTGCTGCAGTACGCGCCCCTGACGCGCACGCTGCGGGCGCTTAACATGATATCACAACAGATTGATTTGTTTAACTGCACTATGAGTGATTTCACACGGGCTGCATATAGTTTTAATTTCACTGTACACTATTGTAGGTAATATAAGTACCTGTAAAGATAGTGTATGTAATGAATATAATAAATAAATAAATAAAAAAAATCTATGAACCTTTATATACCTTTCGAGTGTCGATATGGAAAAGCTTTGTTCAATACTTGTGCTATAAGGCACACACACTGATCTGGACTTAAATGTCGATTATATTTTCTTTGAAATGGACTACGAAAACATCGCGAGGAAAACTATCCAAAGGCACTCAACAACATTCATGAACACTATAACATGTGTGACGTGTACTTATACTTTTTATGTGAATGCTGAGTGTACCTGTAATGGGCATACATATAAGCGCCTTTATCACTGTATTTCTTTCAACATTATCTAAATATGTATAGCTGTTGGTATACCAATAAATAAATAAATAAATAAATGAAGCTTATGATATAAAGCTAAATCTCATAGGAAGGCCAGTGCACCAAAAGAAAAAGAACTCTGACATTGTTTAAACAGTTATCGGAACAGTGACGGTGCGGCCAGCAAGAGGAAGCGCAGTGAATCCTCTATAAATCTGTAAGAGGTTTTTTTAGGTGCCAAACCTAACGCGCCGAACGCGCGAGTGATACCCTCGATGATGCAAGCATCCATAGGCTACGGTTACCGCTTACTATCAGGCGGGCCGTATACTTGTTTGCCACCTTAGTGTTATAAAAAAGGGATAATCGACTAATTGTAATTCCGTTCCATCAGATTTTCGGACAGTCTTCACCAGCTCCTGGAATCAATGTCTCGCTGCAACCCATGGTTCGTGCGCTGTATCAAGCCGAACACCGACAAGTCGCCCATGAAATTTGACATGCCGTGCGTGCTGGCACAACTGCGGTACACCGGCATGCTCGACACCATCAAGATCAGGCAGACTGGCTACCCCATCAGGATACCTTTCCAGAACTTTGTTGATAGATACAGGTGAGGGACACTGAGGTTATCTTGATCACACGATACGTGTGAATGCTGCTAAAATCTTTGCTGTCATCTCGTACAGCTTTAAAGGACCTTTCGATGACCTTTTGAGGAAAAAATTAAACAACGCCAAAGGCTTATATGTATAGGTAGGTCAAAATATCAAGCAAGAAATGAATCATCATCATTGCGTATAGCATTCATCCTGCTTGGATGAAACCTTATTTTATCTGGATTGTTCAGCCAGATTGCGACGCGGACGGTGGGTGTGAACTCGTGGACTTTTGACAACAAATAAATGAAGCCCTATTATCAATGAAGGTTCTCACGTTCACGATACCCTTCCATAGATGCTAACGTATCGAAAATCGAGACTAAATATGCCTCATCATCATCTTCCTGCCCTTGTCCCAATTTATTTGTGGTCGGTGCAGCCTATCCTTTTCTTCCATTCATCCCTGATAGCCGTCACCTGCTCATTCAATCCTTTTTCCATCATATCGACCTTAACACAATCCATCCATCTTTTCTTTGGCGTTCTTCTATCCCTCCGTCCTAAAGGCTAAATATGCATATTTTCTTTGCATGAGGAAATTGTAGTAGCCTTTCCCAGCTATTATAGGGTCGGCATCCAGTGTTATAAGAAACAGCTGAATATCAGTACTTTATCCTGTTTTAACAACTTTTTATCATTGTCAGGTACCTGCTGAAGTCAACGCCATCACGCTCGACGCCATACAGAGAGATCTGCAACTCCATACTCGCTGAGATGCCGCCAACTGGAGCAGGTATGATTGATGTTTCTATTCATTTATCGATGTACTAACTGTACTGTTTAGAATCTGTCTATCTGTTTTATCTGATATGACCAGTGGACCGCCAAGTCAGAGGACTCGAATTGGCATCCAATGCACGCCTATGACTTTTCGAAATCTTGTGCGTAATTATCACTCGCTTTAACGATGAAGGAAAACATCGTGAGGAAACCTATATGAGAGATTTTTCTCGACGGCATGTGAAACCTGCCTATGATATTGTCTACCAAAAAATAACACAGATTAATTGGATTTTCATTGACTGTAAATAAATCAATATTATCGCGATAGTCGCACCGTAGAAAACCGAACATTTACCTAAATAATAAAATCAAACTTTCAACTAATGACTGTTTTAAGTGGTTTGAGTGCACAAAATGTTATTTATCTTTATAGTCTGCCTGATGGCTAAGCGGTCGTAAGCGCAACTGCTACACTACGGTCCTGGGTTCGATTCCCGGGTCGCGCAAAGCGTTGTTGGGTTTTCTGTGAAATTCCCAGTAGCAACTCAAGAGGGTATTATAGATGAGTATCCGGTTGATGACAATAGACTTCGCTAGGGAATTACATGGGACTTAAACACACCAGCGAACTGTACGTGTGTATTATACACCTCTTCCTAACCCTTACCTAATATAGACGTAATGTTATGTTATATTTTTACCCGACGACACGGCAAAAAGCCGAAGGAGGGGTTTTATATTAGGCAGTCTATGTGTCTTCCTATTTACGTCTACGAATTTACTGAATTTAAATCATCAAATAAGGAATTTTTGTATCCCGTTTGTGGCCGTGGTCGCATGCTGCCATGCCCTGGGGATGGGGACTTATATAATATGGGTAGCATACGATCACGGCTATAATTTGGAAACAGCTTTTTTTTATTTGTTGTTGATTTAAATTCAGTAAATTGTTTATCAGAAAGCTGACATATAAATTATGTTCTTGTTACATGATTTTTTGTTGGTATCTTTCGTAGTCGGCGGGTTGTAGTTTTTTAAACTTAAATTTTATTATCTTTACAGGCAATCAACTAATTATTGCCTTGTAGTCACATACCTACATGTAGTTATGTTCTATGTTACCTTTGAGTACCTAATTATTTCAAGCAACAACGAAGATTAAATGAAAGTAAAAGTGCGTTTGTACACTTTAGTGGGAAGATCTTTTGACAAATAAACATAAAAAAGACATTATTTTTTATATGAACGTTGCCTCAAACTATGATTTCTCTGCATTGTGGATATTCTCACACAAATAGCTGGACACGTAACAAATCTATATGCCATTTGTTCCGTAAGGGGATCAAGCCAGCGACACACCTCTTACTCTTACTCTTTGGATACAATTGAAATAAAAATATAATTAAAATACAAACGCGTGAGTGATAACCCTGGTGTTGCAGTCGTCCATAGGCTACGGTTACCGCTATCCCATCAGGGGGGCTAGACAAGTTGCATTTTGACATTCGAATCGACAAACAAAATGTATGGAAATGACATTAGTGACAGCCCGGTTTGTCGAAAGCTTGTGTCATTTCTATACATTTTGTTTGTCGATTCGAATGTCAAAATGCAACTTGTCTAGCCCCACGGGCGGGTCGGCCGTATGCTTGTTTGCTAACTAAAACGCAAATCATTACACATTATAAAACAAAATTCCCCGCGCCATCTGTCTGTATTTCTGTTTGTCTGAACGCGATAAACTCAAAAACGTCCTAACGGATTTCTATACCGTTTTTGCCAATGAAGACTGATTCACGAGAAAAGTTTAGGAGTATAATTAAATAATTGTTTTCTGTAAACTTGCTGAAATATGACGTCGTAGGGCTATATTCGCGCTCCTTGCGAGCGAAGCAAGGGACGGGTGTATTTATTAATTCTGTCACTGATATCAAACTCGACCATCAACATCAGACGTTAAAAAAGTACTTACCTAAAATTTTGTCAAGGCACCGGTTCTTAATAGCTACAATAATTAGCATATCACTTTCATCGCACTACGGTATATTTATATCTCGGTATCGCTTATCTCTCTGTGGTCACATGGAATCTGTCATATCTCCATGACTGGGTCATTCAGTTCCGTGATGTCATACAGTGCTGGCCGAAATGGGGAAGGTTTGGAAAAAGGTCAAGAAACGAGGTTTTACACTGCAGGCTATGGTTTTGTGTGAGTTACGTGCTTTTAATTATTACCTATAGGAGTTATTTGATACACTTCCAATATTTACGAAAATGTAGATTGACTCTTTCAACCCTTTTTAACCCCCGACGTAAAAACGACAGGGTGTTATAAGTTTGACGTGTCTGTGTGTGAGTGTGTGTCTGTGGCATCGAGCTCTCGAACGGATGAACCATTTTTTTTTTTTTTTTTTATTTGAAAGGTGAATTAGTCGGGAGTGTTCTTACTTATGTTTGACGAATCGGTCCAAGGTAAGGATAAGGGTTAATCACCCGACATTAAACAATAATAAAATACCTGATTACTATTTTCGGCCTTAGAGTTGATACTGACGCTAGTAACGTCCGGGCGTTTCTTGCGTTCATTTAGTTTTTCCGAATTCCGTCGGAAGTTCACAAAATTCTTCAGGTTCCTGGAGCCTCACAGATTCTGAGATATTGTGATTATTCATTCGTTCAGTATTTCGGTTTTACGGTAGGTACTTACATATGTTTTTATTGCAATATTTGCATGTCCTTACAAATTGTTTTAATTTCAGTCGGTGCAGACTACCAGCTAGGCGCAGCGCGTGTGTTCATAAGGGAGGCGCTTCATAGAGCCTTGGAACGGGCTCGTGCTGATAAACTGAGAGCTGCAGCCACCAAGCTGCAGGCTCATATCCGAGGATACTTGGCTAGGCATGTATACTTTATTGAAACTGTACTTGTATTATATTATACACTTGCGTGCAAAAATAGGTGTACAATTAGCTTACAACAATAGCAACAATAGGCCCACCCCTCATTTTCTATTTGTGACTATAATGATGTCTATCGGCTCCAAATAAAGTGAGTGTAAAATTAAATTAACGGGTGGGCCGATTTTTTTGCGCGCAAGTATAATTTGTTACTTGGCTTCTCGCGATAATGTTTGGGTTGAAATAGATAAGATCGTAAAGCGTAAACGTAATCAAACGTAAGCCAATAGTTTATATCCACCGGGCGGCGTATTTAGTGGTGGAATACCTAAGTCGGGCAGAACAGTTAGTGATACATAAAAAAACATGTTTGTTGACATTATTTTGGTGTTTGGTGTACAGGAAGCGTTACCAGCAGCTCCGCTACTCGACGGTGAAGCTGCAGTCGTGGTGGCGCGGCGCGGTGGCGCGGCGGCGCTACGTGCGCGTGCGGCGCGGCGTGGTGCGCGCGCAGGCGCTCGTGCGCGCTCGCGCCGCGCGGAAACGACTCGCCGCGCTCAAGGACCAGCACCGACGCAGGGCAGAGGCGCAACAAGCTGCTGCTAAGTATGATATTCCTTCTCAATGGACTTTATTGAAAAAAAAAAAAGTTTTAATAGAATCTGTGGTGGAGTTGGTGGCGCAGCGCATTCATTATATCTAACAAACTAGTAGATTTTTTAATTTTAATAGCATACTCGCGACTCGCGAGCAGGATTCGAACCTGAATCTTCTGGTTCAATACACCAGACGCTATGACCGCTAAGCCACCGCGATTAAAATAACTAGTAGATAATGAAAAATGCTTAAAAAAGTACATATTTTGTGTACTTACTTGTTTATATACAACCAAATTGAGAGTGTTCTCAAAAAAGGTAAGATTAAGGGCATCCTAAACCGACAAGCATGCATGGGGAGGTGAATGAGCATAGGTGAGGCGAAAATGGTGTGCCAGGATCAGTAGCAAGTGGAAATCTATAGTCTCTGAATGCATAGGTATTAATATAATCATGTTCACCTTAATTGCCAGACGTCGTGCGGCGGAACAGAAGGCAGCTCAGAAGGCGAAGGCGGAGAGTCTGCAAGTGCTGGAGGTGCCGGCTGAACTGGCCTTCATACTGACCAAGCTTGATGAGTGGCAGCCGCCGCACACCGAGAGGAACCTTGCTAAGGTCAATACCTCAAATATTGCAGCTATTAGGATAGATCAGACATTTTAATGTGATTCCGATATTTTTTCAGAGAACTTAATAATGTAATCCACTTTTATTTTGTTATGTATAACATAAGTATTTATTAACTTTTGACAATCTGCTATTAAGATTTATAACTGAACAAGTAAGAAAGCGAATTGAAAAAACCGATTTTAACCTCCGATACCAAAAGATCCGATATAGAAATCTATGAAACAACATTCCCGCAGTTGGCAACAGAATTAATATTTTTATTAGGTATGGCTTAGCAACTGTGCCATCTTGCGCTCTGTTTAGTATTAGGAACTTGAAATACAACAAGGTCATCCTTCCACCATTCTTTAGAAAAAACACCGTATTTCCAAACAGGGGTCTACTAAGTAATAAAAAAATAAAAACTCCCAAAGCACGAAGTCCGTAGTTTCGGCCTTCGTTACGGGCGTTTCCTACTCCGTATCATCTACGGATTGATGATTCGTTCGGGGCCCGAAAAAAATGGATGACAACACAATTTTAAAGTTGTACCTACTTCCGATTTGTTTTTACTCATCCGAAATTTTTTACCTGACCCTTGTTTTAACGGATCGTAATATCTGGGTTAATTTCGGCCCGTTACTTAAGTGACGGAGATAGAGAGTAGACCCCGTTTCTCACATCTCTTTATCTCCAGGTGGCAGGTGACGTATATTCCGAGGAGGAGCGGGTGCAGCTACCACGCGACCTACAGCAGTTCGCCTTCTCCAAGTTCAGCTCCGTATACTTCGCGGACGGCGGGCACCTGAGCCCCAAGAAACACCCTATTACCAGGCCGTTCTTAGCTAAAGCTGCCGTCAGGTTTGTACAATTACTTATTAATTTTAAGTACAGTTCTCGTCAAACTTACTGTCCAGCTTGAAGTGGGCACCAGCTAACTTTAACCCGGCCGTAAAAATTGGAGAAAGAAAAATATTGGACTGTAATAAATAAAAACGAAAACTTAAGTCGTAGGCTGTCGTTTTAAATCATTACATCCAATATTTTCCTCTCTCCGATTGTAACTGCTCGTTAGCCCAGTAGTCCTAATCTACTACCACACTCAAACCCAGTGACGGATGAGGGGGGCTGAAGGGGCTTATACAGAGACCTCAGGATAATTTGAAGTTTAATTTGAAATTTCTCATGGGCGAACGCTAATGCTTTGTAGAGGGACTTGAGTCCTTTGGTTAGTCTGAATCCGCTTCTTCTCAATCCCAAGTGGTTTATGTGGCATTATGGGAGAAAACGTGAATGTGTTTCTGATAAATTAATGAATACTAATAATCAAATAAATGCTTTGATTTGTTTCAGGGATCAAGATTTCAATGATGCAGTAGCTACATTCAAACTTATACTGCGATGGTGCGATGAAACCGCTGCTGGAAACGAAGCCAGGCAGAAGGTAAATATCAAACAAAAAATGTTATCAGCCTGACTAGCATATAACTGCTCTTTTGTTATAGTAGCGAGCCATAGGCTCTTACGTCACGCGTTGTGGGTTTGTTCCCCATACGGAACAAATAGTTTTGTTTTATACATTTGTGCGTACAGTTTTATGTTTATTGTCAGTATTGTGTCTCGGAAATTCGGAAAGTGCCCAAATATATAGTTTTTTTCTTTTCTTTCTTTCTTTACATGTGTTTATGTGTATACATATTATGTGCTCTTCCGCCTGCTGTACTGACCTTAGTTTTGTGAGATAACCAACACTATCATTCAGTGAGGGAAGCGGGTTATAAGCCCCGCAAATTGATAATGTGCCTGGTGGCCATATTGGTGACGTAATAATGACGTAACCGCTCTCAGTACGCGTTAGCACCACTTGCCGGCCAGTACGGCAGATGACGTCAATTTGAGGTTAATTAGACAAGGTTCCAGCCTATTAGCAACTTGGGGGACTTATATCTAAGTTAAAGAGGGGCGCCGAGTGGTCGTTTTGTACGTAATACTATTAGTTACGTGTGCTTTAGGTGTTAGCCGACTACATAGCCTCCAAAGGGCTGTCGTCGCGAGGTCTCCGGGACGAGGTGCTGGTGCAGATCTGCAACCAGGCCAGCGATGATTCTGCCCCCGAGCGAGTGTGGCAGCTCATGGCGCACTGCCTCGCCGCCTTCCAGCCCGGCCCGCCGCTACACAAGTCAGTATTTAACTTTGGTGCACATAAAAAAAATTGTATTTTTATGTACTTTTGTTTATAGTCAATATCAATTTGGATGTAGTAATTAATCAAAATTAACTGAACAACTAAAATTAATTAATTGTATCATTTAATTGTACAGTGTACAGTATATAATTTTTCGTTAGTATAAGGTTTTGTATTTTCTGAAAAATATGCAGAAGATTATTGTTTTCAAACCATAGATAGTGATGAAGATTTTTTTTTTCTAAACCAACTTAACTTAACTTTCTAACCGGACAGAAAACAATATGCATTTACTATTGCAGAACTGTCAATAAAAAAAAAATATTTTGGTGCAAATTTTATAATGAATAAGTGAGTGACCGAAGTGATTTCTGTCAGGTACCTAGTCCGCTTCGTGTCGGAGCGCGCGCCGGTGTCGTGGCGCGCGCAGCTGGTGCGCCTGCTGTGCGCGCGCGGTGCGGGCGCGGCGCGGGCGGCGGGCGGCGCGCGCCGGGCGCCGCCCACGCTGCTGGAGTGGCGCGCCGCGCTCAGCGACGCCAAGCCCGCGCTGCCACTGCGACTCTATGATGGTACGTCCACACTTCATCTTTCCATCATCCATAAAAACAATAAACTACTCTCAATATAAGCTATGCATTTTAATAGATTTTTTATAGTATTTGTTTACTTTTCCTCCATTGTATCATATCGAAAATCATAACCACGTTTTAATTTGATTACTTCCTTCATTTTTGTAATCAATTGCGTGGTATAAAATGCAACTCTAAAGAACCAAAACCGTTCCGTTCTGTAAAAACTCAAATCACAAATGATTTTATTTCGATTTCCTAATAGAAACAGTGCAACACGTGAGTGTGGACTCGTGGACGTCGTGCGAGCGCGCCGCGGCGGCCGCGCTGTCTGCCGCCGGCGTCACGCACAACGCTACCGGCTGGTCACTCACCATGGAACATAATGGACAACTTACTGGTAAGACTCGCCGTTGCAATGCCTACCGAAAATATTAAGTGGCTGTAAGCTGTAATCCAAACATATGATTTTTTTATTATAGTTGCTCATTTAGCATCCGGGGCTAAATGACTCACTCAAACTCACTTCACAACTACTCTCTTACTGATGACAAAATATTGTAATCAGTTAAGATTATAAGCCGTTCTGCGACAAGCATACGCTGTGTAATGACTGTTAGAGTTGCTATTCTCATGTCAAATTATTGTTATGTAACAGAGTGGGCGGGATGCGAGTACGTGCTGGATGCGGTGGGCGAGGTAGAGACGTGGGCCGCGCTGCCCAGCGCCCGCGCAGACCCGCTGCGCGCCGCGCATGCGCGACACTCGCCGCCCGCGCCGCCGCCTAGAGCCTCCTCGGTCGACACTGAGAAGACAACTAGACCACAAGTACGATATACCATACAAATAATACTGAAGTTAATGTATTATTTTAGACAAAAAGCATGCAACGTTAAAAAAATTTTACGGTACGAGTCTAATATTCCCTCTCACCTCCCTTGGGAGAACATTGAGAATTTTCGGCACCCAAAAATAGGGTTGTATTTTTTTCCAAATGACACGCACTTACAAATGACAACATCTTTTTAATAAAATATCTTTCTAGATCCCACCACCCGAACCACCAAAATCTCGGTCACCAAGCATACCTCGAATGTTACAAGACTCCATCATCGACGAGGACGGCTCAGAGTACAACTGGAACATGGAGAAACGAGAAGAATCGCACACGAACAAACATACAACCGAATACTCAAAGCACGTCAGCGAGTACTCCAAACACTCCAGCGAGTATTCGAAACACAGCAACGAATATTCCAGAAAGACGTCACACGACGTCCTGTCCCGAGAATCAGCACTGAACGAACGATATTTCGAACAAACCTCCGACAAAGTCCGCAGCAGATCTTTAGACAATTTACTCGGAGATAACCCTGTGCCACCGCCAAACAAATTAGCCGATTTAGGGCTGTCTCAATCAAGACTGAATGATCGATACCATTCGGTCGAAAGGTTAGTGGGAGCGCCGAGCGTGGCTAGTAGTAAAGGAGGAATGGAAATGGAATATGGAACCGGTTCGCGTGCAGTACCGTCAAGGTACATAAAGTCGCAATACGCTGGTAAACGCGCGCCGGCCGGATCGCAGTCGAGTCGCGCATATATTGAGAAGAGCTCAGAGTTCGGAGGTGTCAGGTAAGATTTTCAGATTAAATTTGAACCTTATTGTGGTGTCTTTAGAAGCTACACAATACGCATTCGGTAGTTGCAACAAAATCACAATGTTATACGTTTCACACTATTGAAATATCGATTTTATCTTGTCCACAGATCATCAGCAATGTCAGATACATCCGAAGCTCCTAGTCTCGCGTCCCATGTGCGTCGCGTCCGCGTTCCGAGCCAGGCGTCTGACGTGGACCAATTCTTAGACGATCTGTTCTCCCCTGTGCTGGACCCTAATATCGACGAGCTATCCGATGCCCGGTCTCTAGCCGCCAGCATTAAGGGAGGCAAGAACTACAGCGATTTCATCGACAGCGTCCTCAACTGCGAATACAATGAACAAATCGACGCTTTGAATAATGCCAACGAAGTTCAACACCTCATCAAAGGTGGAGGCAAAGAAGACAAGGAAAAGGGAAGAACAAGTAGGAAAGAATCTAGTGTAGACTCTGTCGATGACTATATTACAAACCTATTCGATCCCATCTTTATGAATGATAGTTTGAAACGTCTGACTGACGGGGAAGGGCTGACTGGTGCCATAAAAGGTGGCGGTGCTACACCGCGTGCCGCCTCCGCTAACACATCCACTCTCAGTTTTGGAGCCCTGCCCCTGCCGACCACGATGCCGTCCACTCCTGAAGCGCTGGCTGCCGCGCTGGGCCTCCACCTCCCACCACCTGGAACAGTCGACATTAATGCCTATCACCAAAACTTGCAGCGAGCTTTCTTGCAGAGCGCAATGGCGCAAAATCTCCAAATACAACAACAATTGCTTGCACAGAACCAGGCCTTACAAACTTTGCTATCTGGTCAAGTCGTTGAGCCTGGTGAGTCAGAGCCGACATCGCCAGTCCGTGCCTCAACCGTTGTTCATGCTCAAGTTCACTCTCCACCAAGGAATGTGGTGAAATTGCGCCGCGAGTCTAACGAGAGTATGTCTGCAGGAGCTCCTCCACCTCCCCCACCCCCAATGCCTCCTCCACTTCATTCTACTGACCCCCTAGAAATAAAGGGTTTCGTAGATCCATATGGGCGAGCTAAGACAGTCCGTATTGGTAAATGGAGGTGGCCTCCACCAAAGGATGCAGTAGGTCAGGAACAAGCGCAAGATTTTACCAAATTCAAATTACGTCAAATTCAGAGGCGGCACACACCGCAATCGCAATCTAATGGCATGGAACATGAACCGCCCCGAGGCCGATCTAAATCGGAAACAACTCCAGGAATCGAATGGGAGGAATTTGAAGTGGACGGTCCAGTTGTGTCACCGAGTAGGGAAGCACCAAACCAACGCACCGCTAGACGAAGCTTCGAAATTGGAGCACAGCGTCCGTCTCCCGGCAGCGTTGGTAAACTCAAGCTGAGCTCTGAAATGAGACAAAGATTAGAACGAGTCACTGCAACACATTCAGTACGCAGCACGTCTTCTGCTGCGGAAACACCACGCACCATCAACAAATTAGAAGATACTAGGAAATTGATGCTTGAACGTCAACTAGGAGGTGGAGGGCGGTGGGACGCTCCGCCGCCCCCCTTGCCGCCCGCGCCACCCGGCCCGGCGCCTCCCCCGCCCATGTCTCCCCCCACACCTCCGGATGGCCCCGCGCCTCCCCCACCGGCTCCTGACGCATCCTCAACCTTCGCACAACTTCGTCGCGATCGAGATACATTCGGAGTTCATCAAAACAGAGAAGCAGATGACCGTCATGCTTTCTTAGCAAACTGGAATTCGCGGCGAAGAGAGGACTCGGAACCTCGCGATGACTTAGCGACTCGTTTCCTGACAGCTGACCGTCGGCACTCTGAACGCCGTGTCAATGACTGGGGCGATGAGTCTGATGTTCGAAGCTACGACGAGGGAGGCCGAGGTCGCGACGAGTGGGATTCAGAATCAGGCCACGACACAACTGGCCGCCGGGATAGAGATAACTACTCAGGTCGAGAAGCGTCGGAGATATACGAGGTACACACGACAAGAACTGAACGTAGGAAAGAAGAGAACGGAATTGAAGATACATTCGAGCGTAAGCGGTCACCGTTCTTTGATGATTTTGAGAGATACGATGGTAGGAAGAATTCTCGCGAAATGCTGGTTGGCAGAGCGAGAGAAAGTCCAAGGTCTGATATTGTGTTCCCTCCGGAGAACAATGAAGCGAAGAGAACTGAAAGGGCAACGTTTAAGACGCACATGGCACAGAAAGAGAGGGACAGGAAGATGGAGGCAGAGAGACGACACTCTGTTTCTACTCATGTTACCGACAGAACTGAACATATTGAACGTAAGTATTTAATAAAGCCCTAAATATTCCACTGCTGGATTTAGGCCTTTCTAAAACAATGCCAATTTTACCTTAGTAATTGATAACAAAATTTCATTAACACGTGGGTATGAGAGATATCTTTCTTAGTACTTACTTGCTGGAGAGTTTATGCCATATCCTTTGCTTGGCTAGGTAGGCTTTGGTTTAGGTAGTCTAAGAATGACTAATTCGCGAGATGACTACAGAGTCTATAATTGACCAATTCTTGGAATAAACAATTCTAGAAATGCCTGGGGGGCTAGACAAGTTGCATTTTGACATTCGAATCGTCAAGCAAAATGTATGGAAATGACACAAGCTTTCGACAAATCGGGCTGTCACTAATGTCTTTTATATACATTTTGTTTGTCGATTCGAATGTCAAAATGCAACTTGTCTAGTCCCCCTGATTCTACAAATTACCGATTCTGATCGAAAGTGCTTATTAATTTTCATTTAGAAAAACTGCTAGTATGCGGTGCTTACCTATAAGTGATTGTGACACTTGCCTCTTTTTATATTTTAGCATATATTTAATTCTAATCATATGTGTGTCAACAATTATTAGTGAGCCAAATAAATAAATGAATTGCTGCTGTACTTATTATAAATTCAGTTGTGTTCATAAATCTGTTTATTCTTATAAAGGTGACGTTCCTGCACCGGCAGCTCTCCTGCCGTCAGACCGTTCGTTCCTCACATACAGCCGCGTACCGTGGAAACTGCGCGTGCGCAAGGAAGTGTTTACGCCCCTAGAAACTTACAACGATCCAGCCATATTAGATCTACTTTACGCACAAGTAAGTTCATGTCTACTCAACACACCTTTAATTAGCTCTAATTTGGTAAATACTACGAGTATCATCCATTTGCGCATTTATTAAATATGTGACTCTTTTTACTACAAAGCCCCCAGTAGTCAGTACTCGCTGCCAGAATCTTCCTCAAGACTTATAATTTGAGTGTCTTCAAGACGAGAGTGAATTGGTTTCTTCTAGGCAAGTGCACTTCATCGTAGACCACATATCAATAAACCACGTAGCCAATAAATCATGAATTTCAGTAATACTTTCACTTCTGCCACCATTGTTTTCTTCCTTAATTTATTTAACTATAGATCACAACTTACCCATAACATATGATTCTAGATCGTCCACGACATAAACTCGAACCTGCCGTCACTGCGCATCAGTACGAGCGAGAGGCGCGCGGGCGCAGCATGGCTTCGCTCCCAGGGCAGCGCGCCGCCTCGCGCCGCCACTAAGCGCCAGGCCGTAGAAATGGCGCGCTCCTGGCCCTTCTACTTTGCACGACTGTTCACCGCTAGAGTCCCACCTGGAGAGAACGCTGTGCTGGCGGTCTCACATAATGCTGTTACCATCGGAGTCAAAGGTAAATGCTATTTTAATAACATAATGGGAAATGGAAATAACCTTATGGGCCTGTTTTACCTCTGGATAGTTGCTAACTACTGGATAAACTCAAAAATTGAACAAAATTTGTATGAAATTATCTGCCAGGTAATTTAACAGGAACTTATCATGAGGGTGAAACAGGCCCTATGTCTCGTTTTTTAGTATAGCTAGTGGGACTATAAAATAACAGTATTAATATTTGAAATATATTTAAAACCTTTTAGATCTCATACTATATATTTTCTCACACGGCAATGAGAAGGACACTCGAGGACGAGGTTAGAGCCTTCATTTGTTCAAAGTGTCTCGTCTCCCCAGGTCCGGCCGGCCTGACAATCCGCCGCACACTGTCACTGAGCGGTCTCCGCGCATCCACGTCTGCGCCGCACTCGCTGCAGCTGTCGTCGTCCCGCGACGCGCCGCTGACGCTGCACGTGCCGCTCGCGCATCATGCGCACGCGCTGATCGCTGAGTTCGCGCTCCAATACTCACAGGTACGTGTTCCTAAACTGAAACAGTTCAATAATAGCATTTTTGTCTTAAATTAGCTTTTTCAGGTACATAATTACGTCATACATCCTCTAGTTGCTCTCAGAAAAGGTCTCAAAAGTTGGCTGGGACCAATCTGGTTTTTTTTATTCTTGTGGTAACAAACTAATTTATTCAATTTTTTACGGAACCAAAATGTACATGATTAATAGTAGGTATTGCCAAATACGTATCGTTTACACGGATAATGCAGAAGATAAATTGAACGCATCAAGTGCACATCTTAAGTACCCGGTATCTAATTAGTCTAATTACCTATATAATAACGGAGAATGCACGTTCGAATCCCGTCAATCTGTGGTCAAATTTTTATTCATAAAATGTATATGACAAGCACAAGATGAGATGAAGATGTAAATGAAGCAAACGAATTATGCAAGAATCAATCGTTTTGTAGTTTCTGCTTACTCCTATCCACAAGGCGTGAGTGTACTGTATACCTATGTAAAATATAAATAATATACACAGACCAATAATAATATTTATACAACGCTATAGTTAATCTTTAAACCTTTCTTGCAACGAGAGTGAAGCTGCAGAAACTGACTTAATGACGTAACGGCCATAATTTCCGACATGACTTTAAATTTTTATGACTATGCCAATAAATTCAACGTATGCCTAATTTAGTAAATACACATAAGTCGGTTTCCGTATTCATTATTCGGTATTATGCAATTGTAATTGTTAAAAAATAACTCCAACTTAACGTTTAAGTTCAGTCTCAGTTGGGTAATATGAAGAATATATGAAGCTAGGAATATTTAGGATTTATAATGTTTACCATTTCTGGTCACTCTTACATTAGAAAGAGTTAGGCTACAGCCCAGTCAACAACACACTGGTATCGAAAACGTTAGAAGACTACGCAAACCTGTAATTTTACGGAGTTGTACCCAACTGTAAAACAGTACCTAAATAAGTTGATGATGAAGTTACACACAGATACACATGTAGATTTAAATTAAGAAAAAGTACATTTACATTCTACAGTCTACAATATACATGCATACATTAATTACGGATGTAAATAAACTCAATGCGCTTACGCATATAGCGGTGTATATTTTCGAAACTCTCCCCTCTCTTACCGCCGCAGCGTGGAAGTAAAATAATTTAAATAATTCAAATTAGAGCAACTCTCAGTTTCAATCGCTGTTTTATTGTTTTATATCGTAATCATCGTAATAACGCATTACATCAGGTATCTTGTATGCTCATGCGCAGTAAAACTCGATAAAAGAAACAACGTTTAGTATCGATTAACTTAACGAGGTGGTGTCGCTTAAGTAATGCACTGAAACTCGTTCAGAAAGAGTTACCTCGTTAAATAATATGTGGGGTATGATTATAAAGATGTTTACAGCGCGTCCGTGTAGTACCTCTGGCGGAATGTATGAACGCGTGCGCAGTTTTTGTAGCATTACTAGGGCTACCACAAACTTAGTGTTTCTCTTTGGTTTTATATAAAACTAGTTTTCCGCCAGCGGCTTCGCCCGCGTGGTCTTATTAACTTTTTTCTCCCATTTTTGCAACATTTTTCATTGCCACTCCGCTTCTATTAGTCGTAGCGTGATAGTATATAGCCTATAGCCCTCTCCGATAAATGGGCTATCTAACACTGGAAGATTTTTTTTAATCGGTCCATTAGTTTCGGAGCCTATTCAATGCAAACAAACAAACACTCAAATCTTTCCTCTTTATAATATTAGTATAGATATAAGAGACAAAAAGGCATATAAAAAAATATTACATTTAATTTAGCTATAATAAATACATATATATACTCACGGCTTTTTTCTCACAGAGGTAGGCAGAAGCTAGAGACCGTCACTTGTTACGGTTCTTGCAGACCAGAGGGGCTAGACAAGTTACATTTCGAAATTCGAATCGACAAACAAAATGTATGGAAATGACACAAGCTTTCGACAAATCGGGCTGTCACTAATGTCATTTACATACACTTCTTTTCATATCATATCATATCATCTTTATTGCGTTCCATAATGTCGTGTACAGGTGGTCAGCTTAAATTTAATGAAACAATTATGGACCCTGACGGGCAGAGCATAGTTTGGTAGGAGAGAGGAAGGGCTTTTCCTTCCCCTACGTTCATAAATCTTGTCATACACACGAATAAATACTTTATAGTAATACAGTTTGTCTTAAAACCTTTTACAAAGATGTTACTTGCAAATAAGTAAGTGCTGGAAGATCACAGAAATTTTTACCGTCGCATTTTAGATTCGTATTTTTTCACCTAAATTTAATTTTTAATGCAAAATACAAAATACAAAATTTCTAATCATACATGTGCCCAGATTCCTTAAGTTTATCATTGTATTTATGTAAGACATAAAGAATTTATAAAACGAAATAAAAAAACGATTATTTGCTTAAATAAATAACGACATGGTAATCATGCGTTCGTCATAATAATATATTTCACATACTCTCACCCATAAATGTCATAATATAAGAAAATCCGGTTGTTTGTGTGTTGATAGCCCTGCGGTCGGCTCATCTGATTAGCAATTCAATGAGCTTTCTTAATGAGAACGTAATAAACAGTAAGATGAGCAGAATTGTTTCAGTCGTGTATCAGCTCGTTTAGGTCCCACTGAATAGGGGGCGACGCCTATTGCCATTAACCGGGCACAAATACAAGCTCCGAGCTGCTACTGAGAATTTCATAAAAAAACACAATCGCACTTTGCTCGAGAATTGAACCCAGGACCTTGAGCGTAGCAGTCGCACTTAGAACCACTACGCTAACGAGGGAGTTATTATATCACCGAAATAAAATATCAAGATCAATTTTCTCCAGTTTCCGACTTAATCTTCAGCCCAAGAACTATATTATGTACTAGTTTTCCGCCAGCGGCTTCGCCCCACGTGGTCTGGGCATTTCTCATAACTTTCATCCCCTATTTCAACCCCTTGCAGCCCTTTTTTCTCATTAAAAAGTAGGCTATGTCCTTTCTCAGACTCTAGACTGTGTACCAAATTTCATTTAAATCGGTTCAGTAGTTTTGGCGTGAAAGGGCGACAGACAGACAGAGTTACTTTCGCATTTATAATATTAGTAAGGATTTAATATGCTATACCTTATCTGATTCACTAACTTAAAAGTTGAGAACAATATCAGCGATAGGGTAACACGGATGGTGTTACCCTATCGCTGATAGATGATCTCCATTATGAATTCAGAAGATCGACTGAATTCTGTCCTTATTCTATTTGCTAACGTTACTTAGATAAATCTCAAACATTTCGTTCTTGCAGCCATTACTTACTTAACCATTGCATTGCATTTACATCATTATCTATATATATATAAGTACACTCTCTTTCCACTTATTGCTGAATTTAGTAATAATTATTTCATTAGTAAATTGTGAAAATAATTTTCTGATGATAAATTGTTTCTTATCTTTTGATTTCATTTCAACTTTATTAAACAAAGTAGTTTTTTCTGAAAAAAAACTAGTCTGAGCGATAATTTATCTTTTCTGCGTTTTAGGTGTATGACTTAAAGCCAATGACATTATGTGTATGGTTAAAAAAACTATATCATTACTTAAAGCATGGTAAAGGTACCGAAGCTCAAATAACTTCATTGTTTTTGCTGGAATATACATTCATCTCAAAAACCATGAAACTGGCCATGTAACCAAAATAGTGTTGCCCTAATACCTATTTGATAAGCAGAGGCGTCTATCCATACAGCCTAATTAGAACCTCTGCTATGCGCCTGCGTTCAAGTAAGCAATATCAGCTTCCGTTAAATGGGTCCGTTACGCTGACCGCGCAGTCTGCCCGAGTTCCGCTACACACGGCTGTCTCTACTGATAAATGACAGTGGATGTAACGCCTACACCGCGATCGCTGGAATGTCAGGCAGTGCACTTATATTATGACTAGGCTGTATGCCGGCTTGCCTTGGTGCAACTGGAGGAACGCGAGTAGATTACCGTGTTTTTGACGTTTAATCTGGAACGCAGAACCAAATATTTTTATTGATGGCACGTTTGGCGTAGTGGCTGACGCGATCGACTTTTCTGCGCAATAAGTTGCTGATTCGAACGCCGCATGAAATAAATATAACTTTTATAAGGGAAATTTTGTTAAAGTATTTTTACATTTCTCTCTCTTTAAAGCTATTTCTGTCAATCTGACATAATATGAATATGACAGAGATGGAGCGATTTGTCCACCCGGGGGCGGGATATCAGCAACACCTCTGGTATTGCAGGCGACCATGGGCGCCGATGACTACTTACCATCAAGTGGCTTGTAAACTCGTTAGCCGGTTTAAACCATGATAAAACTGAAAACAATTCATAAAATACGATTTCTTTCGTCTTCTGCTTGTCATATTTAAATGTCTTTATACATTTCTCGCCAAACTTATTGTCCGGGTTGAAGTTGGCGCTAGCTAACTTTAACCCGGCCGTAAAAATCGGAAAAAGAAAAATATATGATTGTAATAAATAAAAACGAAAGCTTAAGTCGTAATCTTTCGTTTTAAATTATTCTAATCCAATAGTTTTCCATCTCCGATTTTTACGGCCGGGTTAAAGTTAGCTCGTGCCAACTTCAGCCCGGACAATAAGTTTGGCGCGAACTGTACATAGGTATGATAGATTCACCGCACATGTCAGCGGTGCTCAACCTATGTGAAAGGCGGTGAATGGTCCCACACACGGTTTGCGTGAAAAGCGAATGTAAATTGTCAGATTTCCACTGAATGATCTCCGCATTTGTTACGTCCATTACGCATGCGCTGATGATCATTGTGACGTAGTCATCATCATTTGACTGAGCTAAAAAAAATTATACCTACAGATGAGTATATTAATATATCTGACCTCAGAGTAACAATTAGTTAATAATAAAATGTAGAACTATCAACGCGTCCGTGATCTTTAAAAAAAATCTATATTTATTTATTTATTTATTTATTTTATGGACCATCAACACAGGATACACACAATACATTAAATATAAAAGTAGACATAGTTTTATAATGGTGTGTTCCTCCAATTATAGAAGGTCACAGCATGCACTTATAGTCTTATATTCAACGCCAATTACCTATTATATAATTTTTATTACAATGACTAATACCTTTATGTTAATTAAAAATATTAAAATTATTATTCAATCAAATATTCAGAGCGTCAATTAAGTATTTAAAAAATAATCTATTTTTTCATTAGATCAAATAAATGGCCTGTGGCCAGTAACTGTAGACCTAGGCATAATACAATACATATATTTCTACATACCATATTCGAAAATATTCTAGTCACGTTCTGCATATCTCAATATAATTAAATAAACAAGGTCAATCAATGTCGCCAGTGCGGTGATTTGTTACAATGTTCAATACAACAATAGTGATAAAAACCGGCATCCACCATAAGTCACCATCGACCTCAACCCGAGATGACAGCGACAGTGGTCGGCACGGGCGCGCGCGCAGTCCCTCTACAGCCGCGCACGCGCGCGCACCATGCAGCGCCCGCGCCTCTCGCTCGCGATGCGCGACAACTGGCGCCACCTGCAGCGCCTCTACGGCCTCGAACTCGACTGTGATGACTGCTCACCCCCGCGACGAGCCCCCAGTCTTGACTCGCTCATCAACTCGTCAGAAGGAGCCGTCTCCAGTGCAGACGCGTCCGCTCCCGAAGACTCCGACTCAGGAGCGGACACGCGCGCCGACCCAGAACCACCTCGCAGAAAAACTAACTCTAACCCGGAAAGGATAAAGAAATGTCCTCAAAGTTTCTCTTCATCGTCCAGTGGCCACATGGAGACGATACATGAAGAAACAACCGAACCCAAAGTGTCAGTGAAGGAGATTCTTGCGAGATTCGAGAATCTCACTGAAACTACACAGGTAATAAACAGTGTTTGTGTGTTGTGCTCCGGATGGAAATGGGGTGAACAGGTTTGAAAGCAATTTGTTATTAAGCTACGTGCTCCAGTTAGCGGTAAATGCAAACTGCAAATCAACAGTTTCCATCGATTTCCTTAATCAGCTGTTTGAAAACAAACATTTCACAACGTGACATTACAAGATTTGTTTGGTCAACGTATTTCACTGAATTTGATCGTAATAGTGGTTTCAAAAGAGTACAACTATGTTGAAAACATGACGGCAATGATTATGAATGCATTACCTTTTTTTGTGTGACGCGTGATGCGCAAACGCTTTCCAATCAGCGTCGATGATCTCGCTGTGTAATCGATCTATTCATGAGATTGAGTGCATTTTTAGTTCTGTTGCATTTCTTGTCATTACCTTTGTCAACACATCTCATGATATAGACAATATATTCCATTCATTTTCTTCTGTAATTTATTTGTAGAACTAATTTGCACATTTAGTACCTATTATATGCATCTACTTTTCATTTCAAATATTATTTGCATTACAGATCTGATATATTAAGTAAGACTGATGCAGCCCTTATCTGGAATATGTATTTTTAGACAGTGATTTATTTCATACTCAAATCACTTAATTCTATTGTTTTTTTGGTCAGTTTCCTGATTAAGTTGCTTAACTTGGTTTTTCCTTATTAGAAAGAGTTTATAAACAATAGGTAATCGTTCTGTCTAAGTCCTAATAACATTCACAAACCGTGTCGCAACACTATATCATGTCAATAACAAATGTTACAATCTCCAATACGTCTTCAAAATCATATCATCAATAATCATCAATAGGTAACCTTTGGCAGATATCATTGTGTGTTACGAAAGATGATTGGAAACTGAAATTATCTAACAATTATATTGAGGCGATTAGCGCATGCGACAGGTATCCGCGCAGGCGCGAACATGACCCTTCACAAGTCAAGGCGAGGCAGTGGCTTGATACAAGTATTTCTTTGTGAGCTATGGGCACATGCGATAGCCTAACTCTAGTTGTCAGAGCAGGCAATGATATTATAAAATTTTCTTAGTTTTTATCAGCCCCCAAAGATGTTGTAGATGCAAGTTTTGTTTGGTATCATAAAAACCGTTCTCGGTTAGCCGAATAAATTCAAAATTTCTAGAATAATGTTGAATTATTTATACACAACTTATGCAATTCAACATTTTCCATATTATATTATGAGATCTACATGTATTGTGCACATTGTGGTCAGTTCCCGGTTCCAAGCCAGTGAGCTTAACATATTCAACACATGCTCTCTCGGACTTACTTCCCTCAATTAAAAATAATGAACTCTCCTCACTAATTTCATGTTGCTGTGTTTTCTTTTAAAAACAATCGCGATCCGATCGTTCTTTTTCCAATATCGTTCACTAGTTTTACTGTTTCGTCACGCTTATTTCAGGGTATACTTTTCTTCTTGGCATTTGTGTCAAGTCAATCTGAAACAGTCTACATTTCAAATTATGTTACCGTCTTGTTTTTATTCATTCATTACCGTCTTTTTTTTTCTTTGAAACATTCATAACGGTTTTAATTCCTGAAAAAGGACCTGGACCTAGGCAAGTTGCAATTTGACATTCAAATCTACGTACAAACTAATAGAAGAGTAACCATGGAGTTTCTTGCAGGTTCTTTTCCATAGGAAACGACTAATTTGGAACCGTGCACCTAGTTTCGACATTTCATAAGTGCCTGCATGAGGTCTATGTGAAAATAAAACTATTTTGATGTTTTATTTCAGAAACAAAATGTATGGGAACGACATTAGTGACAGCCCGACTTGTCGAACGCTTAGCTTGATGTCATTTCCATACATTTTGATTCTATTCGTTTGTGTTAAAATGCAACCTGTCTACAGGCCCAGTTACCTTGTTTTAAAAAGCTTAAATGCTTTGACTGTATTTATTTGTTAAAAATAAATTAGTGAATAACTTAAGTCTCTATAGTCTGGGCATCTCGTGTTTGTTATTTGAAAATACGTAATACATTTTGATGTAGAACAGATTCGCGTGATGTAACAGTCAAACGTGAATCTAAAATACCTACCTACTTATAAGCCACTTATATTCGGCTAAATGTCGGAAATCAACAGCTAAATATTCTAAAAAGAAATAACCTCTTCACCGCCTGTTATGCTGCTTTGTGTTGAATTCTTACGGATATTACCATTTCAATTCATCAATACACACGCATACAATACTCCGTGGCATTCAATCAATTCGCTATGTTTGTTGCACAAGCCATGAATTGACAAAACCGAGTGTTTGCGGATGCTACAAAATGTAGGTACTGCGGTGGAGATTATTTTGAATGAAGTAGTACGTCACTTCCCGCGGATATATGGAGATGCGAAATAAGAACCACCATCAACATCATACAGGTTAAACTTAAAACGTATTTCCGATCTAATTGTCAAAATTGGATCATAGATTTAATCTAAGAATTCAATATTGGCGCTGAGTTAATTGATACATTAGCCTCGTTTTTGCTGTTTTAATTTGTTATTTTAATTTTCGTTGTGAGTAGCTTGCATTATATGAAATAGGGATAAAGTATGGGGCCTGAGAGACCCTTCCTCGCTCTCCAAATTAAAGTAACCCTCAAATAAAGGAAGGTCCATAATGAATTACTTTCATAATTCTCCAGAAACTGACATCGTTTTGTACTCGCAAAAGTTTATGCACTATTGAAATGATTTTGATAAGTCTTTATCCAAAATTGGTAATAATACCTTTATAATGTAGGTACTCTTTGGGAACAGCTTTTTATGGTAACGAAAATAATATGTAACACCGTTTTTCTTTTATTACACTATAAAAGGTATAATAAGCCCTCAGCAGGAACATCAATTCTTGTAATAGCGGCATTAAAAGTGAAACACGTCACAGTCGCCGCCCGCGCAGGCGCACTGGGGGAAAGTTGATCATATGCGTGTGCGCAGTTAGCGTTGTCAATACGAATAGTAAGTATTACTTACTTGCTATGTTATTGTGTTCGCAGATGTCATTTGTTTGGGTGTGACGTTCATTTGTTCTTCTACTAAACAAAATGTATTTATTACTATCTCTACTTCGTGGGTTGACCCGGTGAGGTCACTCGGTAGGAATTATGTGGTTATTTTCGGGAACTACAGACAAACATAACATTAAAGTGACTTCAACTTAAAGAAATTGGCTTCGTATTCAATCTAGGATCAGTGGGGGCACATGGTCTTATTAAACAATTGAAAAATATATAGGACCCGTAGCCAAATAATTGTTCAAATGTGATCATATTCCGATTAATCAAACTGAACTATTTAGCCTTGCAGAGATTTCTGTAGTTTATAAAGAACTATAACAGCTTTAAATAGGACGACCCAATAATACCCGATATTTTATTAATATATAGATTTTTTTTAGCTTGTTGAGGATTTTGCTCATAAATAAACTGTAGTAAAATGTACCCACGCTGGTTTTAGGTCGTATGTCATAGAGGGCGATTTAATTGCTACTACTCTTCCTCCTAGCCTTTTCCCAACCATGTTGGTCGGCTTCCAGTCTAACCAGGATGCGGCTGAATATCAGTATTTTACACGAAGCGACTGCCAGCAGACCTCCGTAACCCAATTTCTAGGCAATACTGATATTCGAAGGAAAGACTGGTCGCCAGTCTTTTTAGGCTTCTGACTACCATTAACGATTGTCATAGGTGTTCGTATAACAACCGGGACCGACGGCTTTACGTGCTCTCTGAGGCACGGAGGGGTCTCGATATGTTAAGAATGGTCACCCATCCACAGACTGACCGCGGCATGTGTAGCTTAACCTTGCAGATCGGTTGATCAGCGTAGTTACAACTTGGCCACGAGACCCTCGACTCGACCCCTTGCCACTAACCGGTCGCAAATCCAAACTTCGAGCTGCTACTTATTGAGAATTCCATAGAAAAACTCAACAACATTTTGACCTGGGACCAAGGACCTCAAGCGTAACAGCCGCGCTTACCACTACGCTATTTAGGAAGTTTTGCAATAATCAAAAATCAAATGAAACCCATACTTAATACCGTATTAAATTCCACTTAACCATAATTCAAAGCACTATAAAGTATAAGCTGATGCCATACCATACGTGCATAATGATGACCCGATACAATGCGCAAGCGCAAGCCAATAGCGAAATGTTTGCGTGCTGGGGCCTCTGCGACAAACGCGCAGCTAATCGGACCGTGGTTCCGTTTCCTCTTTGCTGGACATCCAAATGAATTAGCGATGCCGTGTGAAATACACACAATGTTGTTTTGACTGAACATGAAACCTGATATTATTTTGCGCAGAATCACCCAAGGTCAGTTGCTTAGTTTGACGATTCATCCCCAATTGTAACTTCATACATTATGTAATTATTAGTCCCCCACCGCTCTGGATTTTGTTTGGGTTAATCTCAGAAAGCACTCTACGAATTTTCTTATCGATTTCACCAATATAGATAGTTTAGTAGTGATTGTTTAGGCTATAATGTAAGAACAGAGAATTAGTGCTAAGTTGATAAAATAAGTTGAAATACTTTTAAGTTTTGAATTTATTATTATTGCCACTAAACTGCCATATTAGTCTAAAGAATGATCGCAAGAGCGAGATGTGCGTGAGGTTTTGGGTCCAATTCCTAGATCGAGCAAAGTTTGGGCTTTCAGCAGCTCGTAGTTTCGATATTATGTTATAGCTTAATAATGATGACTTAATTCTGTAAGAGTAATATTGTCTTCATGAACCTAGATTACTTTTTTTAAATAATTTATTTATTTAAATAAAGCTACTTTTTTATGGATTTTATCGGGTTTAAATTGATATTATTTTAATCCCGATGTTTCGGACCGTTTACAGCGCCTATTGGCGCTCCAATTTATATATTGTTTACAAGGACCAGATCAAAGGATGGATGCATTAGCACAGAAGGGTAATACAAGAATCTATTATGCGGATGAAGCTCTGTACTCCTATATACGCTGCAGAGTAACCTGTGTTTAGGAGAGACGGGGTCAGATCCCGATTATACATAGGTATGGGTTTAAAGAACCCCTTTTCACATGTCCTAAGAATACTAGAATATTTGAATTTCTTAGTATATTAGTTAGGTTAGGTAAATCTTCTGAAATTATGTAGTTACATTCAAATACCATGGCTCATCTTTAAGAATATCTCGCGTCGATACTTTATATTGAATTTTCTCTATACTCATGATTATTATCGAGGGATATTTTTTCCTAAAACTCATTACAGTCGACTGATGGAAAACAGAATCCATCACGCGATGCTACGTGATCTACTATTAAAATATTTGTATTATTGTGACACGAATACCCGTCACACATATCGAGAATCGAGAGGTAATCGCTCTCGATCGTTATCGCTCCTAATCGATATAACGGCAAGATCTCGGCGATCGTAATAAAGTTGGATTTTCTTTGTATTATATTGTTTATCGGTTATTTTATTGAAATAAGTAGTGCGGTGAAAGAATGCATTCAATTCGCATATAAATTATTTTTATACTTTCCATAAGTTTAATTATAGATATCTAAATATTCTAGGTACTTTACTTACTATAATAATAAACAGTACCATACAATATTCTGACCACTTATTATTCATTATAAAAATATTTTGTGAATACTTACAGCTGAATTGCAGTAAGGACCTAAGTTAGCTATGAGTTCCCCTAAAAAGTATAAAGTCAACTAGCTTGTGAACCCAATCTAAATAATGGTTTTAACAAAAATTTTACTTTTTTTAAATATTATCTTTGTTATCCATGTAGGTCTTGTAGGTTTTCACTGAAACAGAAAAGTTAAGTTAGCTAGACACAGACTACATCCCAAATTCTCAACAATCCCAAATAAGTAAATTATTCACATTTATTTTCTACCTCCTTCATTATTTAATCTATGGCGTTATTATCCGCATTGTTTTTTTTTATTGTCTCGTAAGATTACACGCTTTGCGCAACAGTCGTAACGTCTTGAGTTGGGATGGACAGTCCCAAATATACATTAGCTAAAACGACCACAAATTAAATAGCATACAATAATGGCTATATTTCCCGCCGGAGAGCGGTTTCGATTCAATCAGTCGTGATACTCGTAATGTATCTTAATCTAAGCGATCTTGTACAGGAAGCCTCTTGATTATGTTCACCATTCAATCCATTCACACTTCCGGTCCGTTGTAGTTCTTTTTTCTATAAAATTATCGTTGTATATCTTGTAACTGTACAATCGCAGGATAGTTAAATGGAGGGTAATTTGCTTTGTTAGGGCACGCAATTCCGGTTGTAAAACCAATATCACTATCAACCCATCCGCCAACCAGTCCCACTGCTGGTCACAGGTCTCCTCAGAGAGAGGGGTTAGGTTAGATGCACCACACTGGCCTAGTGCGAGCATTTCAAACTCGCGCTGTGCTGCATAAACTATATAGTCTAACATAATCTCCCTCCTAGATAATCTCGTAACCGTATGATAATCTCAAAAACCAAGTTCCAACATTGCTATGTTGGAACTAATCTCAAAAACCAACCAAGTTCCAACATTGCTATGTTGGAACTAATCTCAAAAACCAACCAAGTTCCAACATTGCTATGTTGGAACTAATCTCAAAAACCAACCAAGTTCCAACATTGCTATGTTGGAACTAATCTCAAAAACCGTCCAAGTTTCAACATTGCTATGTTGGAACTAATCTCAAAAACCAACCAAGTTCCAACATTGCTATGTTGGAACTAATCTCAAAAACCAACCAAGTTCCAACATTGCTATGTTGGAACTAATCTCAAAAACCAACCAAGTTCCAACATTGCTATGTTGGAACTAATCTCAAAAACCAACCAAGTTCCAACATTGCTATGTTGGAACTAATCTCAAAAACCAACCAAGTTCCAACATTGCTATGTTGGAACTAATCTCAAAAACCAACCAAGTTCCAACATTGCTATGTTGGAACTAATCTCAAAAACCACTAAACGGATTATCATACTGTTACGAGATTATCTAGGAGGGAGATTATGTTAGGCTATGTAGTTTATGGTAGGACGATGCAGCAGTATGCAATAATTGTAACAAGTACGAAGCTGTGGCGGTCTCTAGTAAGTTTGTACAAAATATCCAAGATAAAAGACATCACCATTTCAACTTTCAGCCAAGGCGTTTTGCCGTAAAATACTTAACAACAAACATCCAAACTTTCTTTCGCTTTTATAATATGTATAAGTAAGATTTCAAAAATAAAAACACCTTATATCAAAAACGACCAGTAAAAACCGAATTACCGTACTTTTCGGCTGAGTAATTTTAGGGTTGTATTCATATAACCGCAGCCTCTATAGTCGTAATAATAGGGGTGATAATTGTGTAGCATGTCGTGTACAACGATGACACCTGTTATGTTATATAGCAGGTAGGATGCGCAGTTGCGCACGCGCTGGTCCGTGCATCCTGTCCGTTAACCACGAACCCCCTTCTTTTGAATTTGAGTTATGTCGAAAGAAAGTACAGCGATCGCAGATTATGTTCCATGCAGGTTGAATAAAATTTAAAATCTATGTCAAGCCGTGTTAATTTTTTTTTAAACACATGAGTTTATGAAGAGAATCAAAGACTATAATATAAATCTATGAAGAGAATTTAATGTAAATAAAGTGTTAATATTCTATATGGAAAACTAGCTTTCCGCCAGCGGCTTCGCCCGCTATCCCACGGGAACCATAGATTTTACCCGGATAAAAAGTAGCCTATGTGCTATTCCAGACTATAATCTATCTCTGTGCCAAATTTCATCCAGATCCGTTCAGTAGTTTTTGCGTGAAAGAGTAACAAACATCCATCCATCCATCCATCCATCCATCCTCACAAACTTTCACATTTATAATATTAGTAGGATAGTAGGATAGTAGGAAGTAGGATAGAAATGCTTGGCTTTTTTGTGCAGCATCTGGAAGTGTTAAATACAACTCGTGTTTTGAATTTCTAACCACAAAATAAATTCAAAACAACATAAACTGCAGATCACACCAGTTTCGCTCAATTTTGCTGCTTCTATGCTCATCAACCTCATCATGCATGCTCGTTGATATAGGATGCTCTTAACCTTGCCTTTTTTGAGAACCTCCGCTATTTGGTTTAACTTATATAAATGTATGTAATAAATTACTCGTTATGCCCGCTACGTATGTAGACAAGTACCTATGACGTTTCACTTTTATAACTGACTCTCGGCCGACATGGCTACCACCAGTAATTGACAATATCAGCTAATTGTGGCCCCAAAGAGACCGTGACGAGGCCACTCTCTCGCTTTCCACTCGTACGCATCGTAAAAACACACATTTTTGTGGTAATTCCACCTTAGGGCCCCGTATGTAATCTACGTCATGCGAAATTTAAATTATTTGGTACTGTTATATGTGCGAATTAAACCACTTTTCTTCGTAACCCCAACAAACGTCTCGAGTGATGATAACAGGTAAATCGTAGCCTTTTGGACATTGCCACAGATTAAATTAATAGTTGGTAAGATGTCAATTATTATGTGACTGACTGACTCATCTTTCGCTGACTACTTACATCCTGTATCGGCTTTCCACCGTGAGGGCGAAGGTAGAATTTTTTAAAAGTTTAAAAAAGTTAGATAAGATAAAGTTCCTAACGTTATTTGCATTGCGAGGAATCCGTAAACTTTTTTAAAGTTTTAAAAAGTTCTACCTGCACTATTAGAACCTCTACCAAAAGAATTTCTCCATTATGGTCTATGGACTTTACGTTATGCGAGATTCGACGAATGTAACTCTGCTTTATTTACAAAAGTCTGAGGTAATCTGGAAGCTAGTATATAATTTACCTGACCAAGGCTATTTGTATTGTTATCTAATTAAGAATGTCGTGGAATATACATCGATTATACTTATTATTACTTAACGTCGGCGATCGAAGGAAGTCGCATATTACATAAAATTGCTCCCAAAATGTCGCAAATTGTCATTAAGTATGCGACTCGCCAGTCGCTATGTTAAAGATCAAGGTGCATTCTTACATAAACAAGACTTTCTGTCTAAAGTTAGCTTTTCAAATCGGGTCCGTATTAAGAGGTTAATGAGGAAGCAGATGACAGAATAGTGGCAATTGCTCCGCCGACAATAAGCGGTTTTCAGTCTTTATGATTTTCGGTAGTTAGTATATAAAGTCCGATAAAAAAAAATGTGCTAGAATTAGATGCCTTGTCAAAACACCACTATGCCACTAATTATAAACATTGATTCTTGAAAAACATCAACACAACTCTAAAAATGGTCTTAACATACTAATAAGAAAGTGTAACTGTAATCTCTTAAATGAACCTACACAAGAAAAACGATTGTTATTCACAAAGATTCGTTTCCCATCGAAGTGTCTGAACATTTATTTATCTATTACACAATGATGGAAGAAAATAATGTTTGTAGCGACCTTTCCCGTAAGCGCGCACTTCAACCAGTTAGCCTTGACTGCACAACTCCTCTCTGAGTAGTCTGGGTACCGTTTATATTGAGATTACTGCTTATTACGCATACAAAGAAAAGAGGCTATATACCAGTCCCCAAGGAATGCCTCCAATCAGGTAGTGAAAGACTTTATTAAAGGAAGGTGATTTAAAATTCTGAATGACTAATAATGATGCTTTAAACGTATGTAAACAGATATTATTATATTATGTAATCAACGTAGTTTCTTTCCCCTTCGACAAGGAATACTTACTACGCATATCAGCGGCCTAGACAAGTTGCAATTTGACATTAAAATCGACAAACAAATAGAAAGAAAATGTATGGAAATGACATTAGTGACAGCCCGATTTGTCGAAAGCTTGTGTCATTTCCATACATTTTGATTCTATTCGTTTGTCGATTCGAATGTCAAATTGCAACTTGTCTACAGGCCCAGCAGTTACTAAGCAAGAGCTAGATTTCTAGAAGTTTGTCAAAACATGATAATGTAGCTTTACTATGTGCTCACTCATTTTCACGGTAGTGTGCGATCACAGATAACAGTTTTGTAGTGAAAGTGGCGTTTATTTCGGCCCGTAATAAAGTCATTATAAAATCATACACTCATACGTAGGTTAGGTACGTCATTTTTGTATCAAACAGAGGTTTGAAAATTCTTTGTTTCAGACGTAAATATGGCAGGATGTAACTTTCTTATGATTTCCTTCTTCTTATGATGTTGAATATAAATGTTTGTGTTTGTCTGTGTGTCTCCTATGTATTATAAGTATGTATTTACAAAAAAAGAAGTATATAGGTATTATATCCATTGTCTAGTACCCATAGTACAAGCTCTGCTTAGTTTGGGACTAGATGGTGCTGTGTAAAATGTCCCAGGATATTTATTTATTTGGGATATGGAGGACCACACTATTTTCTTCTGGAATTTGAAACCCAGACCATATTTCTATAAATACATAAATAATTTACTAACTTTCCGCCAGGGCTTTGCCCACGTGGTCTGGGTATCTCTTATAAATTATGCCCTGTCGCCTGGGGATAGTGTAGCTTCCCAACGGTGAAAGAATTTTTCAAATCGGTCCAGTAGTTTCAGTGCCTGTTCAATTCAAACAAATAATCAAATGTTTTCTCTTTATATTAGTATAGATAAGAATACATTTTGCTGTGACAACTATAACAAATACGCCCTTACTAAGGTCATAATTATCTGCTTCATGGGTATAAGTCTCCTTGAGTTTCATTCATCACTTTTTCACGCGCAGTTTACAATGTACGTCAAGGTTTTATAAGTATTTTACTACTAGATATACAGACTAGCAGTCTTATGAATGACGTGTGTTAGTATTACTGTTGCCTAGAAAATGTACAGACAACTGCGAAGAAAGCCTGACCGCAATATTCATAACTTCTTGTGAATAGTTGGCACAGTTCAGAAACAACAAATACATATAAATACTTTTACGATTCTTCCAAGCAATTATCTAAATCTTGCCTAACTAAACCTACGTAGTAGGGTTTTGTGATGGTGACAATCACCATACTCCGTGGTTTATCATCTTTGACATATTGTCATCAAAATAAAACCGCATTGGAATGTTACCTCTTTCAACGGGGCAAGATAATACCAACGACCTTGTATTTTGGTCGTGTGTTAATAAAAACGTTCTGAGGAACTAAATGAGACAATTTAAAGCCAAAAAACTAACCAGTTTTCTTTTGCAGACTGAATGTCTTTGTGATACCATGCACCCATAGCGTAGATAATCCTAATATTTAAGCTAATTTTGCGCACCACACCATTGTAGATTGACATGCATATTACGGCATATTGTCGTCTCTATGATGCCGAGACAATGTTAGAAGAGATAATGAATACGACAAAATTATGTCGCTAGAAGTTTTAAATAGCAGTTTTAAATAGCATAGTCGCTAGACGTAAGTTTTCTAGGTGTAAATATGTAAATAAATCTAAAAATTACTGTAATCTATCTCGCTTAGCACATGGACGAGTGTAGCTAATGATAGAGAGAAATGGAGGCAGTTTAAGGAGGCCTTTTGCTTTTCGTGGCATACAGACAACCCTGTCTGTATGCCACGAAAAGCAAAAGGTACACAATATAACTTATTCTTCAATATACTAAAACTAAAGGTGTAAACAATATTTACATAAATTCCAATATATTTTAACGGCTATTATTATTATTATTACATTAAATGATCAAAGAACTAAATAAGAACCTATGAAATGTTTCCCCTAAGTATCTGGTGAATAATTTACTTTGGAAATTCGGAGACATTATCGCCGTTACATCTCGAATATAAATTACTTAGTGATAAGAAAATTAATAATTATGGAAAGCTATTCTTAGCAGAAGTCTATCTAGGAAAAGTGAAGGTGTGTGGATATAATAACATTGAGAAACAGGTTGGGACTACCTTAGAAAAACTATTGATAGAGTTCCGTGTTAGACATGTCTCTGATTGGCTAAACATACTGCATGTTTTTGATCAAGTTGTAATGATAACTAGGTACAAGGTTTAGAAGGAAATGATTAAATGATTAATGATGCTTGCGTTATTATTGATTTAAGAAAAAAAACAGCGGCGTGGTGCCTCTTAATTTTGTGAGCAATCTCTTGCAGTGTTGCGAATTTGAATTTTCATCACCGAATTTTACCATGGTTTCTTGCGCAAAATCTTATTACATAGTATTTTCATCCTGAGAAGATAGATTTTTGGGTGTTAGTAGTTCGACTTACTTCACTTTTTCACGATTTAGTTCACTATTATAGAATAACTAGCCTTTGCTCGCGACTTCGTTCCCGTAGAAGTTGAATTTTCCCCCATTTTTGCAACTTTTTAATTGATACTCCGCTCCTATTGGTCGTAGCGTGATGATATATAGCCTATAGCCTTCCTCGATAAACAGGCTATCTAACACTAAAACATTTTTTCAAATCGGACCAGTAGTTCCTGAGAGTAACGCGTTCAACCAACCAAACAAACATCTTCAGCTTTCATCTTCAGATATTATGTAGTTTTAATTTGGTTAAAACTAGCGCCCGCCCGCGCCTTGGTTTAGCAAAGGTACTTTGTCCTAACCTTAAACCTAACCTCTTATCAAAATACCCAATTACCTAGGCTTAATTTGGTTATATAAATTGTGTATGAAGAAGTAACAAACCGCCGATATATTCTATCTTGGTAATAAAACATTCTAATTTGGTACGCTTAGTAGCTACATTTGCAAAATATTGTAAGCAGTTTTTTTGTTAAAATTAATACCTATTTAGTTTTTGCAACATCTCAATAGACGGCTGGATACAATATTGATTCAACATTTAAATTATTGCGATTCTATATTAGCTACAGAACATTTTAATTTATTTATCGAATCTATTTCTGCTAAGACTGCCTCGTTGGTCTAGTGGTCCCATAAGCGACTGCTACGCTAGAGGTCCTGGGTTCGATCCCCGGGTCGAGCAAAGTGTTGTTGGGTTTTCTGTGAAATTCCCAATAGCAGCTCGGACTGCTCGGAGTCTGGATTTGTGCCCGGTTTATGGCAATAGGCTCGCCCCCTATTACATGGGACCTAAAACATACTGGCGAAACGTGAGTGTACATTAGTACGCCTCTGCCTACCCCTTCGGGGAATATGGGCGTGATGGTATGAATCTATTTCTAATGCGGTTTTTTTTGTATTCTCCTAATTCGGAAGAAAAAAGTATTTCTACCAAGAATGTAGGCTGTGAAATTAAAATACTTACCTAAGTACTAAATATCAAGCACTTAGTAGGCTTTAGCATACCTAAGTAGTAAAACCAATATGGCATTGGTATGTATGTCGACTAACTGAAATATAATCCGAACTATTGAAGAAGTTATTTTTATTTATGTAGTTTTAATATGTCGTGATGCCTTTCAAGTTTGGTCGTATTATAAGTAAGTGTATCGCTGAAGTGATAATGATATGATAACTATTGTAGTGGGTCATGTTCGTCTAATTTGTGACAGGGTCGAAGATGTTAGTAGCTATCTTAGAGAGAGACTATGGACCTGCTTCACAGCTAACTTATAATTATGTGGCAGATAATTTTATACAAATTATGTTCCATTTTCGAATTAATCCGACGGTTAGCGGCTATCCAAAGGTGGTGAAACAAGCCCTATGACTTCAAAATGATCATTTATTTCTCCCTTTCATTATGCAATAAAGATAGGGCAATTTTAATTTTTTTGTGAGAGGCTGGTGTTTGTACCTGTATTACAAAAGATCTGAAAATTTAACATCCCATCACGTTACGCCTGTAGGGGTTGGCAGAGGCGTACTCATGTTCACCCACAGTTTGCCGGGCATATTTAGATCCCATGTACTACCTACATAAATCAGAACTGTAAGCTAAGAATTTCTCAGAAAAACCGAAATCCCCATAATTTTCCTCGAGTAGAACCTCGTACCTCATGCTCAGCAGCCGAGCTTGCTGATGAAGCAGTCCGTAGAATAAAAATTCTAAATAATAGGATACCATAAATGAGTCGCACTTATTTTGAACTTGGCTCGGTGCACTATCGTGTATCCATCTCTAAATTTTAAATGTATGATGTCGAATTTGTCCAAATCGACTGCAGTTACACATAATATTTTTTTTTAAATTTACTCTTACGCAAAAATGTATGTATGACTCATCATCATAGTACAATGCGTCTTTAAAGGAATGTATTCAATAGAGGAAATCTCTTACGTTACTTTCACTTAGGTACAAACAAACGACTACGTCTATAATTACGTGTTCCATCGATGCTAATGTGAGTTGCTATCTAATTTGTGTTTTATCGAACGTGCAATGGATGTGCGATTAATCTATAATTATTTAGACAGATAACTATGACAGTTACGTGTCGATAATTGATATTATTAGAAGATTGAAGATTGTTGTGTAGCGTTCTTTACATTTGTGCTAACTATAGCTCATTTTTTTTATTGATGATACGGTTAGTGGTTTCTAAGCTGCTGGTGACAGGTTCGACAAAGCGGAAAATATTGATGATCATAACTTATCATAGTTTTCCGATATGTTTAGATCCCATTTAGTACCCGCTACTGAGAATTTCTTAGAAAAACCCAATAAGAAATTTCTTGATCTGGGAATCGAACCAGTACCTCGAGCGTAACAGTCGCGCTTAAGCCCACTAGGTTACCGAAGCACTTTTTAGTGTTTAAATCATTATATAAACTAGAAATATATTTAACAACTAGCTTTCCGCCAGCGGCTTCGCCCGCTATCCCACGGGAACCATAGATTTTACCGGGATAAAAAGTAGCCTATGTGTTATTCCAGACTATAATCTATCTCTGTGCCAAATTTCATCCAGATCCGTTCTGTAGTTTTTGCGTGAAAGAGTAACAAACATCCATCCATCCATCCATCCTCACAAACTTTCACATTTATAATATTAGTAGGAAGTAGGATAGGATAGTAAGATTGTGTTGATTGGAGTTTTCGCCGCTAGATCGCGGGTCGGTGGCTTAGGCCCCCAGTGTTCGACGCACCTGTGGTCGACGCACCCGATTCGAATAAATTAAACATTTATCTGTGCCTAATTATCTATTTATTTATTATATATATTTGAGAAATACTTGATATCTATTGCCCGTGTCAGAGCATTCGAAAGTGAATTTCAACAAATTTCAACAGTCATTTGCAACAGTTCGGTAAACTTTCGTTACTTACGTATATACATAGTTATATATTTAGATTTTAAAACGTTAATCTATGCAAAGTTTCTAGAATTTTGTAAGATTACTATAAGTTGAAAATATTTTGTATTATTCTCTAGTTCCACATTACTTACGTACAGAGTGTGTCTCCGACGGTACGCAAATACATATCGAATAGGTGTGTGTATACAGCTCTCGCCAAACTTATTGTCCGGGTTGAAGTTGGCACGAGTTAACTTTAACCCGGCCGTAAAAATCTGAGAAAGAAAAATATTGGATTAGAATAATTTAAAAATTTTATTTATTACAATCTAATATTTTTCTTTCTCTGATTTTTACGGCCGGGTTAAAGTTAGCTAGCACCAACTTCAACCAGGACAACAAGTTTGGCGAGAACTGTACTAAATCTTGTCCGAGACTTTGTCCGCGTGAAATACTTCGTTACACACGAATTTCTTCCCCATATAGGTGACACATCAACGTTATCACCTCCATGTAGTAACCATGGTACATGCTTGATATTGATACAATATTTATTTCTTATTATCAAGTGCCTTCCACTATTTTATCTATATTAATATCATAAAGCTGAAGAGTTTATTTGGTTGAACGCACTAATCTCAGGAACTACTGGTCCGATTTGAAAAAAATCTGTTAGTGTTAGATAACGAGGAAGGCTATTTATCATCACGCTATGACCAATAGGAGCTGATTAAAAATTAAAAATGTTGCTTAAACGAGGAAAAAATTCAACTTCTACGGGAACGAAACGCGGCCAAAAGCTAGTCTTCATTTTCATCCCTTATTTCAAACGGTTTCTCTCGACAACAAGAAGCCTAGTTCTTCTACAATGTGTAACTAATCTATCTCTGTTCCTTCCTTCAAAATTTGTTAAGGTTTGAAACAGACGGAGAGTCACTTTCGCATTTATAATATACAACGCACATGGAACAAGGGAGAGGACGGTTATACCCGATAGTGGATCAACACAAGCAGGGCCGGATTTAGAGGTGTGGAGGCCTCGGGGCAACAAAGGAGTAAAGGCCCCCCCCTGGCCCCAAACTATTATCCAAAATGGAGAAGATGATGATGATGACGGCATTTATTCAGGGAGATTCTAACCTAAAGCTTTTTGAGCTGGTCAAAGACTAGCCCTTTGACCAGCTCAAAGATCAATAAACGGAACTTCACACATGCTAGACACAGCATAAAAACTATTTGCAGTACACCCGTCGGTTCCCGGAGACGGCGTCATAATTCTCAGAGCGGGTTAGCTCGACATCTGCGCTGTTGAACTGGTTTCCGCCAGTCTAGTCACCGAGCTATCACTTGTACACTTGTGTATGTAAACAGCCTTAGTATATTGCTGTATCATTCGCATAATTTACGTGAGAATGTAAAATGTTAAGTGTTTGAGTGCGTGAAGAAAATAAGACGTGTAATCATATTATTAGAACATTCACAGGCATCATGACTATAGGTACTTGATACGTGGATGAATGCCGGTGGCCTTCCTCAATAGGTTTGAAGATATTTCTCCACAATTATTGACCACGAAATCTAAGAGGTTGCAACCCCTAAGCTAAAAAACACAATGCACTAGACTATGAGGCAGAAAAAAAATTAAAAAAAATTGTAACCAACAAAGAAGCATAATTATTTTAAAATGGGTTGTTGTTCTACTGACTGATCTTTTGATAAATTCTGTGGACCCCTTGGGAATTCATATAGGACGATTTAAAACATTATTATAATTATGCTTGGACCCAATGGGAAAAGGAGAACAATAGAAAAATGGACCTTTGGGAACAACCCTTTAAAATTATTTATTAAAAATTTACTTAAATTATGCGTCTAATCCTCTGTGCTACTGGCATTACTACAACTATTACTGTTACACAACCTAATTAAAATGATATAACACTTATGTATGAGACAGACGCATTCGTAAATAATTCATAAGTATTTAAAAAATAATGTACAAAAAGTTTTACGTAGTCATTTACTTTTTAATGATGCTCTTCAAATTACTTTAGTTTTGCACCCAAATATCCATGGATAAATAAATAAACATATATTTTTATACCAAATATTCATAAATTATTTTTTTAATAAGAACCATATCCGTAGAATCAACATTACAGAATAGATACGTACTAGTCCTACGGGGAAGAGAAAAAAATATTGGACTACCTATGTAGTCCTGGATAATGTAGGTAGTTTGTCTGTCTATCTATTACATAATTAGGCTTTGCTATCCCAGACCTACAGACTATCTAGACGGACAATCCATGCCCCCTTTTTCAGTGTAGTCTTTAGAATTTCAATTCATCATAGATTCTAATAAATTTTGATAACTGTGCTGCCATCTGTTGCCAGTACAAAACATCATGGCAATTAGTTACGTAGTCGGTGGTAGATGTCGCTGTTCGAACACACTACAGAAATCTATGGCCAAGTATTTTTTTTTTTAAATAATTTCATCGTAAACTTATTACCATACTAATTTCATTTTCGCTAACTATCTACAATAAAATCCAAATTTCTATTAATAAATAATCATGTAGGTTTAACCTGTTGATGCGCTAACAAGTGGGTTATGTCAGCCCGTGTTTTATGTTTATTACTGTGGTTAATGCAAATGTTGAACTGCTTTAACAAGACTGCATACAATGTAGGTACTACTGCTAAAGGATATCATATAAGCAGCGTTACTTGAATTGTTTCTTTTTAATGAGTATGTATGCAGTCAATTGTAAAAAATATTCAATACGTATTTAAATATGGAATGCATTGTCTATGGATCGGGGCTTTCTAGGCTTATTACGACAGATTATAAAGTGTAGAAAAGTACAAAACTTTATTTAGGTAATTATTTTCGTAGTGACTGTGGCCTGTAAAATTCTATGCATTCAATGTAAACTTATAAAAACAACTGTTTTTTTTTTAATTTCTAAGGAATATATATAGTTGTAATTTTAACGTGACTCTAAACATTGATAGTTCCGCCACGTAACGAACTAGGTAATATTTTCTGATTGATGTAGATTATGTAAAGTATCGGATAACTACAAACCTATTATCATAATTACTTCCACGAGCGTGGAAATAAATCAAGCTTAGCCGAGTGCTTTAATTTTTTATGAATACTTTTTTACCATAAATATCTCTCATTCACCACAAAACAGCAATTAAAAGACTAAAAGAATTCGCGTTACGAAAGAAATTAGCGATTAATCGGAGCGAGCACATAGATTGCATCAATATTTATAAAGATGGTGGCAGGCAACACAAGCGCGGGCGGCGCTCGCATACAGCCGCTGCACCTCGCGAATGCAGTGCGGAAATTGCACTATCGAAAAAAAATTGAAATTCTATAGACAATTTATAGTGTCGTGAAAGTGGCAATATTGAATCGAAGTTCGAGTTTCGAAAAGTAACGTCTATAATTGTGATAAATTGCGAAATACGAATGTAGTTGATTCTAAATGTGTGCTGGTGAACGAAATATAACAAAAAATGGAGAATTTTTATGATGTTATCAGGACGCTAAGTAGAAAAACTTTGAAACGAAAACCAAAGGTAAAAAAATTTGATTCATACCTAAATATTTTTTCCCAGACGTTTTCGTAAAATTTATCTATTCTTTTTTGAGTTAGTTTAGGGTTGCCACTAATACTTTTTATGCCATGACCTACAAAACGGCAGCAATTACCCTCTAACTATTTCTAAACTTCCTGTGTTTTATATAAGTAGGTACCTACTGACCTTAAATCATACTTATGTCTTATCATAGTAGCACTAAAAGAAAGAGAAGAGAAAAAACAGATAAAACCGGCGGGTCTATTTAAGTTAAGCCGGAGGTTCAAGTACTACGAAATTTTACAATTAGTTTCTTTTAGTTTGATGTAGGTGAGTCGAAAAATTCCCATTAAATTTTATATTATATTCATGAGTGAACAGCAAGTTGTGCAATGTACATAACTATCAAAGTAGTGCGTTTTGAACTTCTACGATGGTTAGCGCTGTATTTTAGCTGGCCAAATTCAAAGTTTTTGACGTTGATGTAGCCGATTAAAAAATTTATAAGCAAAGGTTTTTGGATAGTGTTGTTAACTATAATGTAGTAATATCGCGATTACTGAAGCCATGAATTTACAAATTGCGAAAAACCCATTTGGCACACATAAATTTGGCGAGCCAAGAGAACAGTCTTTATAAATAAATAAATATTGGAAGTTATAAATGATACATTAGTCGGTAGTGGTATAAAATTAAATGCTGTTAATAATAACAAGGTTTTTCAATCAGAAAGCTTTTTAACTATAATTATGATAGCGTTAATCATATCATCGTAGTTCCTATTGAAATACGAATGGAGTCCAAGCAACGGGTCCACGGCAATAAAACTGATTTATATAGCAATCGTGCGCGCGCGTGTAAATTCACGCTTTCCTGATCTCCAGCGATGTACCGACACCGGCGTGTACCGCAATCAGATGCCGATCTCGAGATTCCTTGTTTTGGACGCAGCTAAAAATCATGTATTAAGTAGTAATAGCATAATTAATAAATAGTATAACTTGTACAATCCAAATCACTACAACTATGTAATTTATACATAAAACTATGTACGCAGCTTAGAACGTCCAATTAAACATCCACCTTAATTGTTACAGGTTCAACCCAAACCTACAACAAATGGAGTATCAAAAGAACGCGTCTCGGAACGAGAGAGCAGAGAAACGAGAGAGTCCAGAGACTCTAGAGACTCTCGGGAAATACGAGAAATGCGAGAAGCGAGAGACTCTAGAGAGGAGACGGAACACGTTGAGAGAAGGGCGCAAACGACGTCACCAGTACCACGAGAGAGGGAAAGAGAGCGAGATAGGGACAGGGATAGAGATAGAGACAGGGAGAGAGAAAGGGAGTTGAGGGATGAGAGAAGGGACCAATCAACGCCACAGCATGACGGCAGACATCCACTGCTGCAGTTTGCGGTCGACCATTTCAGACAAAGCCCAGAGTGAGTACCAATGTTTATTTAATTTACAACACAATGGCCATTGCGGTTTCAACTTGCCTTTTTTATTCCGGGAATAATATTGAGGAAATTAGCAATTACATTGAAAGCCATCGTATTTTCCCACGTCTGATTAAAATACGCATATCACAGTTCATTATCAAATTTTTGATAACTCATTAATACTAATCTAGTTCTTTACTACTTAAAAATATTCTTGACGAGTAATAGAGAGTTGATTATCACATTAATTGACTGACATGAAAGTTTTAAAACGCTAAGCAATCGAATCACACATTCGCGTCTTCATTTACTAGTTCGATCGCATGTCATTGCATAAAAACTTAGACTTACAATAGTTTACTACATCACATGTAAAGTAATGAGATTTAAAGCACGCGTGTTAACCAAATGATTCATTATGACGATTTAATGATGAATGTTCGATCAGTAGGTAGAGTGAGTAAACGATAAGCTTCTGCTCCATGGGTTGTGAGTTTGGTTCTCCCGTTGAAAACATTTGTAATACAAATTAGGTATATATATATATATATATAAATATCCACATTCTGGGTCTACTTAGGGTCTGTCTAGATTGCTGTTTTAAAAAATTGTTGAACTACCTAACGCTAGTTTACGCTTAAATTTTATGTTTAGAATAGCGCCATCTATAATTAGCATCATAAATTAATAAATAACTGTTTTACGCAACCAGTTTTCGTTCTTCCTAACTTTTTAGCGTTGCTTAAAAACAATTTCTTTTTTTATTAGTACCTATAAATAAAATCTGGTGCATCTACTCACTACACGTTGTACACTGGGTACTAAAATAGTCTGTCAGTATGTGTGCCTACACGTTACACCGACTAATTTCAAGACAGTTACCTCCAAAAAGTCTCGCAAACTCATTGCTAAACGTTACTCAAGCCTAAAATAATCGCTTGTTGTTAACCACCTAATTGAGAACTGATGTATGAAACGTCGTTTTTAACACAAGTTAAATACTGTCACGCGATTGAGAGATTTATTAGATCAGTGATGTTTAATTTTTGTGAAGATATTTTCAGAGATCCAAGCAATAAAAAATATTGCATTAAAAAACTAATCATAGAGGTTAAAGGTTTTTTAATCTTTTTTTATGCCGCGTTATAAATCTGTCAAGCATGATAAGACATAAAAACAGTAGGAAATACCAGGATATGTACTTAGATATATTTTGTAAACAAACGAAAATCATACTAAAAGTAAATCCGATATTACAAAATGTGGCAACACAACAAAATTATAGGAAGCTAATGAACTGAATATAGGATTATTAAAAGTAATCACGAACAAATAATTACTTACTGCGTGATATTCAGTTTTAACTGTAGCGGTTACGTTTCCTGACACATTGTACAATGCTTTCTAAAAAAGCGTGGGTAACCGCTTTACATTGAATGAAGGATTCTTACATGTTTCCCGTATCTTCAATAGTTTTAATTAGCAATGTTTTTGTAGGATTTCATAGGGTTGTCATAGATTGTCAAAATAAAAACCTACCTGAAAATAATATGTAACGAAAGTAGACGAAGCAAAAGAAGTAAAAATGTTCACAAGAGGCCTTTTGTTGGTAGGCAGGAAGAGCAGCTCTTCCTGCTTACCCCTATGGGAAAAAGCGTGAGTGTATGTGTAAACTGGCTTCTATTCCGCTACAGTTATATTTGCATACCTGAACAAAATCTTATTTTAAGTTACAAGTAATCTCAATTTTGATAAGATCTCATTATAATCATTTTCTTTGTTACAATTTCGGTTATCTTGTGAAATCTAGATTCCTTACCAAATATTAATAACTAAAGTAACGATACGTTCTGCTTTCCACGGAACAATAGCTTATGTTAGTGTTACACTTGTTTTGTTATATCATAATAACATAGAACGAGCGTTCGAAGCGAACGGAAAATATCTTAATTTTCACTTCCCTGTGAAGTTATTTGAGCATTTTGCAACAACAACATTTTTTTACGTATTCGCGCCGAATCTTTAAACTTTAGCATCATTCATTCAGCCAGCATTTTTTGGGAACTCGCATCTTCAACCCCTCAACACCACACGTTGACCTCCATGGCCTGGTTACAAGAAAACAAAAGCTTTTCGAAATAAATTTTCATTATGTAGCAATACCTTTGTCAGCCAGTTTCGTATGCAATTTTATAAAAACAATGCGCAATAAAAACAGCTTGGCAAAAAGTAGAGCAACCCTAGTTAGTTGATGAGCACCGTTGGCGCGGAACGCACCTGAGAGGTCGCGGGACAATCGTCGCCAGAGCAAGTGTAACCTTCGGTCATGCCGTGTGCACTCGCAGCGCGAATCAAGCATAGAGTGCAAGTATCCGAATTGTTTTAAAATTTACCATTCATAGTCGGTTCAAACATGCGCTTTTTTTAAGTTTACATTCATGATTCAGAAATCCTTTTGTTTTAACGTTGCCAATTTAAAGCTGCCAGTTTCAGTTCTTTAATTACTCACTAGTGTTGACTAATTAACCGTGTTTTGTGTGTAATAGTGATGTTCAGTTCGTGCTTTAAATAATTACTGTTATTAAAAGTGTTTATGTTTTACCTGGTAATAACTCTTTGATGTGTGGGTTTTTTTACTAGTTACAAAATTAAATGAATAATAAAAATTGCTAAATGTAATAAAATACTTAAATTTTATTCATAAATCACAATAAGTAATATACTTACACAATATTTGATCAACGGTTAAACTGTATTGATATTACAAACAAACGTGTTACGTGATACCTATATATTAGGAATAATGAAATAATCACAAAATTGACATAAAGCCATTAAATTCAATTACCTTTGTCTATGACCGAATAAAAAGAAAATCTCGTAACATCCATCGTCATACTCCGAAGTAAGACGTTACCGTTAAATACGTAAACACGAGGCACGTTTTGAAAGCCGAAATGAATCGTGAAATTATTCAAAATTGACTTCCTCAGCCGGCAAACACTTTCCCCGATAGTCGATACGTTTAGTCGGTGATCGGCGGTCGAACGATGTCGATCGATTCGGTTGGCGAGAAAAACACGAACATGACTGAAGACAGTCTGTCGAGCGATGAAGACTGTCTCTCATTCGAAGATGATGAGAGCGTTAACAAGCTACTGTGAGATTATTTTCTTTTGTGACGTGCTTTATTAGTGGAAATCGTGTTAGTTTACTGCCGTTTTCTTTTGTTGTGGTAACTAGTGGAATGTCAGTTAACTGTCACCTGTCACGTTAATTAACAAAACTGGTGCTACTGTTTGAGGTGCTTAATTAGCTACAGTAGTTTCAAAGGTTTATTTATCTTAATTGAGTAGGAATTCACCTAAAATATAATGTCTCTATTATCCATTCATGGTTTGTATGACCAATACTTCAAATTGAAATGTTCGTTACTTTTGAATTGGTCTATGTTGTTTCATCTGTGCCCATAGATAGATACTTAGATATCTATGATTTTATGGAGTATGGACGTAGGTACTTATTCAGTTTATGATCTGTAGGAGTGTGGACTATTTAATTCGCGAGTAGGTATTAAATTTATGGCCCTATTGGCATTGGCAATAGACTCGCCCCCTATTACATGGGACAATAATAAACACAACGGCGAACTGTGGTTGCACATTTACTAGTACCAAGACCTCTACCTAAACCCTTTAGTAATACAGTCGTCATGGTTTGATAAGTGGATTAATTACTATAATTAGGGTTGCTCCCATACAAAAAAAAAGATTAATACAATGACCCCTTATCAAGTGTACAACCGTTCACACCGAGCAGTAATTAGCCTAATGTTTACTGACCCGAGTTAGATCGCAGGTCTGCCATTAACCGAGTTCCGAATTTGAATCCAGGGCGAACACACACCACACTAAGGCTGATATTCAGAAACGATACTCAACATGAACTTATCCTTCCGTATGTCAAATTTGTATGACAATTTGACATACGGGAGCCTAATTTTATGCTGAGCATCGTCTCTGAATATTAGCCTAACTCACCAACTCTCAATTAATTTGCAAATCAGATAAGGATTATTTACGGTCACTTTGTTTACGGTGAAGAAAAACATTGAAATGATACCAACATACATACATAGCTTCACTCCTGTTTCACATAGGGGTAGGCAGACACTATAGATTTCCACTTGCTACGATCCTGACACACCACTTTCGCTTCGTCTGTGTTCATTAACCTCTCCATGCATGCTCGTCGGTTTAGGGTGCAACATACACATCTAAAATTATTTCATCCTAAATAAAGGTATACGTAGTCTGGCAACTCTTGAGTTTGACCAAGGTGGTGAACTAATTAAGGAGACCATCAGAAGACGATAACAATTAATTTCCTATTGTCCTGTACGTAATATAAAATTTACTTCACAGATTGTTTTTTTTGTCCCAGAAGTCCAAAACAAGTATTGATATGGACTACAAATATTTGTTTTGGGTGTTAGAACCTCATTTTTAATATTTGTAAACGCAAAAACATCCTAGTTTGGGGCAATGCTTTATTTTAAACAATAATAAAAAACTCGTTCATTATAATTATGATAATAAATATGTCTAATTCATTAGGAAGTAATTTCAGCATTGGTTTTAAAGGCCGTTATACGTAGGTACGAGTATAGTTACCGCCAACAATAAAACTATTAGGTATGTTATCAAAACATTTACAAACGTCGGTGTAAGTGTTTTGTAACTTTCTGATTCAACAACTAACGGTAGTTAACATAGATACTTAACAGCATTTTAATCTAATCTTCGGATGAAAGTGATAATAGGTAATTAGGTAATTACATTATTTTAATTATACCTAACTTTAACTTCTATAAAGATCATTATTGCTCAAATTATTGCACATAGGTATTTTTAATGGTGTTTCATTGTTTAAATGTTCCACGGTTATTTTAGAATACTTAGATTGGTGAGAAGTTTTACCACTGATAATAACTAAGTAGGTAGGTGCTCCAAATACATAGTAAACAAATTACCGGTCTTCTAGGACCAATTAATCTTATCAAAGAAGAGAGGTTATTTAGGATTAATGATCGCATTAAGCATCTAGTAAGTAATATTTACATACATGTTAAGTTTATTAGAGAGGTCTTCTATAAGTAGTCTGTTAATTCCTAGAGCTAGCGAAACGTTTCAATTTGCTAAAATTTGATAAAAGTTAACGCGTAGTTGAACATTAACAGTAACGTTAACGCGTTAACGCAGGTCAAGGCGTAGCATAGGTAAACTGGTTATCATAATTTCAAGCATGATAGCTAAAAGATTGGCTTCTGGTACCTCGATTTGTTTGGCAATTGTTCCGGAATCTGGGTTGTAACCTTTGTTACTTTATGATTGTTTGTATGGAGACGCAGCTAGAAGTATTATTTAATCTGTTGAGGATGGTAGTCCCACATGCCTGCCATGCTAGCAGTATAATAGCATACTGCAATCGAGGAAATCCCGATTTCCATTGTTCTGAACTATTTCCGCGCACTCGCTTACGTTAGTAATGCAATTTCATAAAGATTATCATTCAGTAAACACTGAAAATGGCTCGCTTGTTTATAAGATACCAATTGTGTGTTTTGCTGTTTATAAGTCTTATTTATGCAAATTTTATGGCTACACAGCTTTACAATATTTGCAGTTTCTCCTTTTGTCGTTAATCACCATAAATTCTTATGATAATTTTGGATAAAAGCGCATGTATGCTTAAGAATGATTTATTGCGTGCAGTGTAGTGACACAAAATATTTTATTTATTGCGTTTTCGATGTCATTATGCGTTTTTGAGTTCTAGTCGTTGTTAAGGTCTTATATTTAATAAAATTAGGAGACACCGGTCATAAGCTGCGTGTTCACCAGCGAGGTGTGAGGAAGCTGAGAGCTGCTCGCGCACAAGGTAGAAATCTACCAATCGGCTGCGTTTAACAGAAGCAAACGCAGCCTTTTGGTGGAATTTCTCTTAGCACACCGCTCGGTTTCCTCTGGTGGAAAAGTGTGGTCTTTTATAAAACAAAATTTGCTGTACATATCCGCTAGTAAAATATTGAGATCTCTTCACACTAGGTCAACGCCAAAAACACTGCGAGTCAGCTCGTTGAATAACGTTATACATATTTCTATTCTATTTAATTGTTACAAGTAGGTATAAGTTTATCTAACACAATGCTTGTTAAAACAAGCCACTGATGTAGTATTACATCCGCAGGTTTCGTAATTCCTACGTGATTGTCCGACATAATACAGCTTGTGTAAGCAGAACTGATTAACAGTATACGTGTAATCGTTTTCAAAATCCGAATCAAATGCGGACGAGACCGTGGTGGACACAACTTTCTTTCCTTTTGTTTTTTTTTTAACATGGATTTCGAATTGATTTTCTAATTGACACTATTAATTATTTTCTACGGTCCGCATTATAAATTAAGTAACAAAAAAATCGTAGCTTCGTGACTATTTGGTTATGGGAGAATTAAGTTGGTTGTTAACATGGCACTCTATGTAATGGAAGAATTTGGTTAGTCATAGCGACACTAAACTAATGCACTACTAATATAAAGTTGGTAGTTAGTTGGCGAGGTCTGTATACGGTGTAACAACGGTAATAGGTGAGAGTAGTTAGGACTGTTCATCGGTCACGGTAGCCCCCGCGTCCACTCGTGCGCACCTCTATTGTCTACGGCCCCCGGCCCCCCGTAGCGCAGGCGCATTGAGTGCGCTCATTTGCATCCAATGCTAAGCGCAACTTCCTGCCGATGTGTAGGAAATGCGTAAATTGCACCTTATTATGCAAAGGAAAAATAGGAAAATATAGTGAAAATACATATCGTTCCATTTACTTGACAGAAAGTTGTGAAGCATGATATTTCTTTAGCTCGTCTGCCCACTTTTGTAATACAATTATAAAATTAATATTTTACTAGTATACCTAAGTACAAAGTATATTACTGGGTTTCATAATTATGTAGGTAATATGATATTAGGCATTACCAATAAAGATTCAAAGATTAAAGATCCCACTCGCGTTCGGAAATGCATATACAAATTAGTGTAGGAACTGTGATTGGCAGCAATGAAGGCATACTTTTTATTGATTCGTAATTTGTCAGTTCAATTCCAATTCCTTTGATAACTTAGAAGCAGAAGCATATAAATATGATGTCACTACTCATAACACTAAAGTATTCGAATTCTCGTTTTTTTAACAACGGCATTCTTGACATTTTGCTCGAAATTATACTGGCTAAATAATTCATTTTCATTCAAATGATCCGATTTAATTAGGTTTACGATTTTCGAAAATTTAAAAATTATCTTTTCTATTCATTGATTTTCCATTTTTAATACGTTAGCTTAGAATAAACTTTTTATTGATAACGTCATATTATAGGTACATTAAATTATTAAGTAAAATTCTAGTTAATGTTTTGTTTGTATCCGAACGATCCACGATGAGATGTTAGTAGTTCTTATAAACTTCTTGTAAATAAAATGTACAGTCGATTGAAACCAATTTTATCGTCGATTACCCAACAATTAATAACTTTCTAAGTTATAGGCATAGGTATTTGTGAGTTTAAAAACATGTTGGAATACTTGTTTAACACATTCCTTCCTAAATTATCGAGTAATATTTATGAATAGGTTTGTTAACAGTTTTGTTTTTTTTTAATACTAGTCTAATGTAAGATTTATTTAATTGCGTTGGGATTAAAGGCTTATATTATTACTATTATTGATCTGTTTGACTATTGATTCAATTTACCTTTTATTGATCTGCCGATCAGTCAAAAGCCTTCGGAAAATGTGGTAATTATTCACTAATTAACTTTTCGGTGTGACAAGCCATTCCAAACAAATTAAAAATACATAATAAGCTTTTAAATAAATTATTTAAGATAACAGAAATAGTTTCACTTGGACTTTAAATTAAAAACCAAAACATATTATGCAATAGGTATATTTTTATGATCTTAACGATATCAGCGTTCTTTTTGAACATAGTTTTCTCTTATTTTCCCTTTTCCTTATGGCGATTGAGTCGATTCAGACTATAGACTAGAATAATGTAGATCTAGGTGCTTGCTACATCTATGATTTTGTCATTATAACCAGATAGACTATCTATGAAAATCATCAGTATCGGAGTCTGACATTTGACACTGTTGTTGTTCCTGTTGTAGATTTTGAATTTGGACTTCAACATTTTCTAATTGAATACTTTTATCCACAGACTAGAAATCCTGAAAGCGGATTCGTCCCTCAAGAGCAAAGCGAAACGCAACGAATGGACATGGAAAGCACAGACGGACGTAGTGAAATGGCAGGCGACGCCGTTGCGCGCGCCGCTACTGCGCCTCCCGGCTGCGCTGGCGCCGCCCGCGCTCGAGTGCTTCACCTGCGTGCGCGCCTACTGCGGCGACCTGCAGCCCAATGAGAGGCAGATGCATCAGGACCTCACCGAAGTTAAATGTGTATACACGGTCCTCATGGTATGTACCGTTCTACCATACAGTTGGCGACTGACCGACATTATTTCAATGTAATGTGAATACACAAAAATTAAAAGCACTGCAAAATCAAGTCTTTTGAATACCCAATCAATTACTTTCTTGCAACTTATAGATACACTTGCAAATTACTTTAATGTTTCCATCGAAAACAAGTTTATTTATTTAATATTTGAGTGTACCAATAATTGAATATAAATGCCACTAAATTTTTTATAAATTACTAATTATATTAAAGCTATTTACTTACTTGCAAAATCGTCTCAATTTTGCAACTTCCTATTCAGACATTAGTAAATATAAATTACCTATCCCATGTTTTTTCAGCACTGCCACTCAGTACCGGAACTCCGTGACGAGGTTTACTGTCAGCTCATGAAGCAGACGACCTCCAACCGGTCACAGTCAGGTGACTCGTGTCAGAGAGCCTGGCGACTCATGTCCATACTAGCGGCGTACTTCACTTGCTCAGAAACGCTCAGGTAAATACACAGGTCATGCATACCATACCTTAGTAATATCGAGTGATAATAACACAAAGTAAAACCGCTTTTTGTAAAGCCTTTGAAAAAGTTAATCATAATAATTATATTATTTAGTAAACGATCATTAAACTATCAAAATGCATCATACTGCAATATGGTAGGTATATGAGTCCATTAAAAAGTCCTATATTTAGAAAGTTAGCTATATTCAGTCAGGTCGTCGCTATATTTATTTTTCTTTTGGGTCCCCCAGGGTTCTAACTTAGGACCGTATTCGATTTCATTTCTCTCGCTTAGCACTTTACGCGTGAGAAATATCAAGAGATCGGGAGTTGTTTTTAAATCTATTTATTTATCATTTCATTAAAAAACGTTGCCTCACATTCGAATTTCCTTTCATTCCCGCGTGTACGAGCGCTACACATGGTTAACCATCTGAAGGCCATATAATTGTTTGTTCAATGCGGGATCAAACCCCGCGCACCATAAGGCATTATAATTCTTAATTTATTTGTTCTACAGGCCTTTCCTAGTGGAGTATTTGTCAGCGGCGGCAGCGGACCGGCGGCGACCGTGCCAGGGGACGGCGGCGGTGTGCCTGGCCAACCTGCGCAAGACGCTGCGCTGCGGCGGCAGGAAGAACGTGCCCAGTGTCGAGGAGGTACACTCTACTTCCTATCTGATGATTGAATGCTAACGTTAATAACACCTACAACAAAAATAAAGCTACTTTTAAGCTATATCTCGGTCGATTTCGTTACTGCAGATAGAAATTTGGAATTTTTGACTTAAATCATCAGATCAAATTTCGATTGTTTTATTATTTCTATATGAGAGATATCATATACTACTTAGTAACTTTTTTTTATTTTGGGATTATAATAATTGCATTATAAAGAATTCATTTTCTATAAGTAGCTTTGTTTATTTATTGATTTTACGGTTTAAAAATAACCTTCAAATTCAAATATTTTATTTCAATTTGACTTTTTGCACGGTTCCAAAAAGTGGGACTTCTGAGTGAGTGATTATAATATAGAAAGGCGCCCTTTGGCTCCAATCCAGCGACATTTTCATCCGACGATTATATTTAGCTTATTATTCTAAAATTTTAAAATGATTGTAGTAGGTAAATGTTTAAAATGTTGAAATGAAACGTTTAATTTTAACGTTAACGTTTATTTATTTAATCTATTTCAGCTAAAGCACAACTGGTACAACAATGTAGTCACTTAACTATAAGTAAAGTTATTTATTAGATAAAACATAGTAACAAGTATTGATACATTGTACAGGTGACAGCGGTGTCGGCGGGGCGGTCGGCGCGGCGCCAGCTGTACCGGCTGCCGGGCGGCGCCGAGCGCGTCGTCAACACGCGCTGCGCCACCGTCGTGCAGGACATCGTCAACGAACTCTGCGAACTGGTCAGTTTAGCATTACTATGTATTTAATATTATACACCATGCTTTTTTATACTTATATATTTATTATGTTTTACCACCTCTGGATAGCCGCTAGCTGCCGAATGAATTCAAAAATGGAATAAAAGTTGCCTGAAATTATCTGCCAACTACTTAAACGGAAATTTATCAGGAAGTAGTGAAACAAGCCCTGAAACACGCCCCTAATCTTTACTGCTTTACTTATATTATAAATGCGAAAGTAACTCTGTAGACTGTCTGTCTGTCTGTCGCTTGAATATATAATTTGGTACCGAGATAGTCTAGAGCCTAAGAAAGGACAAAGGCTACTTCTTAATGTAAAAAAAGGGCTGTAAGGGGTTGAAACATTTCTTTCTGGTAAAAACCAAAACTAAAAACTAATTTTATTTTTGCTCGAAGGACCAATATTCTAAGATCTTTCGGCTCCAAGGACCAAACGTCTAAGTTTATTTAATTTTTTGGCTCGAAGGACCAAAATTCTAAAATAGTTTTTTTTTTGCTTTCGGCTCGAAGGACAATCTTTTCTTTCCGGTTCAAAGGACCAAAAATACAAAAAAAAAAAATTTCGGCTCAAAGGACCAAAAATCTAAAAGTTTATTTTATTTTTAGCTCGAAGGACCAGCATTCTAAAATTGATATTTTTTTTGCTTTCCGCTCGAAGGACCTTTTTTTTCTCTCTGGTTCAAAGGACCAAATTTTATTTTTGGCTTATGGACCAAAATTCGAAAATTATTCTTGCTTTCGGCTCCAAGGACCAAAATTCTATAATAATAATAATAATAATTAACCCATATACTGTCCCACTGCTGGGCACGGGTCTCCTCTCAGTATGAGAAGGATATATAAAATTCTATACTTGTGTATAATAAATAATGACACAATAATTTTATAACCAACAGTTTTAATGCTTAGTGGTTAAGATTTATTATTTATAGCTAAGTTTTATTATTGAAACACGGGTGAGTAGTCCGGTCTCGGTCCGGACCTAAGGCGTGGCCAACTAGTTCCGCGCAGACTATACATAATAATTATAAGTGCTATCTCTTATTTCCTATTAGTTAAATCTTCAATTTTTACAGTTCCGTTCTCATTACTGATTCCATAAAAAAATCGAATAACACTAACTACTCACCAGGATCTGTAGCGTCACGCTTACCACCACTGGGCTATTATTGAGGCAAGTAATCTTGAATACAAAGATTAATGTGAGCCAATTGTTTGAACAACATCAGATCGGAGTAACGAGCGAAGTGGAGCGCGCGGAGTTCTCGCTGTACTGCATCGTGGCGGGCGACGCGCTGACGATGCCGCTGGCGGGCGACGAGTACGTGCTGGACGTCACCACCGAGCTGCAGCGCGCGCACCACCCCTTCTACCTCATCTTCTGCCGCTCCGTGTGGCACCACCCGCTGCGGCCCGACGCGCCGCCGCTCTACACAGAGGTGCTCTTCAACCAGGTACGTGTGACGTCACCACCCCTTCTACCTCATCTTCTGCCGCTCCGTGTGGCACCACCCGCTGCGGCCCGACGCGCCGCCGCTCTACACAGAGGTGCTCTTCAACCAGGTACGTGTGACGTCACCACCCCTTCTACCTCATCTTCTGCCGCTCCGTGTGGCACCACCCGCTGCGGCCCGACGCGCCGCCGCTCTACACAGAGGTGCTCTTCAACCAGGTACGTGTGACGTCACCACCCCTTCTACCTCATCTTCTGCCGCTCCGTGTGGCACCACCCGCTGCGGCCCGACGCGCCGCCGCTCTACACAGAGGTGCTCTTCAACCAGGTACGTGTGACGTCACCACCCCTTCTACCTCATCTTCTGCCGCTCCGTGTGGCACCACCCGCTGCGGCCCGACGCGCCGCCGCTCTACACAGAGGTGCTCTTCAACCAGGTACGTGTGATGTCACCACCCCTTCTACCTCATCTTCTGCCGCTCCGTGTGGCACCACCCGCTGCGGCCCGACGCGCCGCCGCTCTACACAGAGGTGCTCTTCAACCAGGTACGTGTGATGTCACCACCCCTTCTACCTCATCTTCTGCCGCTCCGTGTGGCACCACCCGCTGCGGCCCGACGCGCCGCCGCTCTACACAGAGGTGCTCTTCAACCAGGTACGTGTGATGTCACCACCCCTTCTACCTCATCTTCTGCCGCTCCGGGGGCGAGCCTATTGCCATCAACCGGGCACAAATCTAGACTCCACGCTGCTACTGGGAATTAAGAAAACCCTATAATAATTTGCTCGACCTAGCAATCGAACCCTAGGACCTCTAGCGTAACAATCGTGCTTGGGACCACTACGCCAACTTTACTTCAGATTTAAATAATTAGTGGCTTAAAATAAGACAACCATACAAAATAGTGACACTTACCGTATTCCCCCCCGTCCCCAGGTGGCTCCGGACTACCTAGAGGGTCTGCTGCTGGTGCTGCCGGGCGGCGGCGCGCCGGCGGGCGGCGTGGTGCGCGACGTGTCGCTGGTGGCGGCGCTGCTGCACCGCGCCGCCGGGCTGCCCGACGCGGCGCAGGCGCGGGACCTCAAGTTCCTGCTGCCCAAGCCGCTGCTGGCGCTGCGCGAGCCGCGCCCCAACAAGTGGGCCGCCTGGCTCGCCGCCGAGTGGCAGCACGTGCGGACGCTCTCGCCCGCCGCTGCCAAGGCTAAGGTTCTACAGGTAAGCTGTCGTGCATACCTTACAGCCATCAAGTAGCTGTTGCGATTTAGCGTTGACCAAGTCAGCATATTAAGATTTTCAGAAACTTATAGTTCTTTCGTCTATTAGAAGCTTTATTTAAGTTCTCAGATCCATACTAAATATGAAACAGCCCTACAACTATTGAAAAACATCTAATAGATTTATAATAAAAAGTTCTATTTGCACAAAATCATTTATAGCAGTGTATAACCACCGTATTATCAAGTAATATTATCGATATTCAAGGGTCTGTTTCACCACCTCTAGATGGCGGATAAATTCAAAAATGGAACAAAATATCTATAAAATTATCTACCACGTAATTTAACGGGAACTTACTAGGTGATGAAACATGCCCTGAGTAATGATGTTCGTGATGTGATAATGAGTTAGTTGTAATAATGTAACCAACATTATAACCATGTCAGGTGTTGTCCCGCTGGCCGCTGTTCGGGTCGTCGTTCTTCGCGGTGCGGCGCGTGGCGGGCGGCGGCGAGTGGCGCGAGCACGTGCTGGCGCTCAACCGGCGCGGCGTGCACCTGCTGCACCCCGCCACGCACGAGACCGACACGCACTGGCCCTACGCAGAGCTCATCAGCACCAGGAAGGTAAACACCACCTCATGTACCTGATATCAGCGCGAAACTATTATACCACAACCCACAGGGGTTACCTATAAAGCTATAGTTTCTACCTCGTATTGTATAGGTGTTCCGTACAATGAAAGGTCACCTTATACTAAAAATGTACTTACAGCTTGACATTATGATACCCGTGCTCTACATATTACCTACTATAAAAACTGTACTTACATTTGATATCTTGTGTATGTCACTAACATTTGTTTGTGTCGCAGGTCCGTTCTGAAGATGGCACGCTATTCCTAGACGTGAAGTGCGGCTCGCTGCTGCAGCAACGTGTCACGAGGTTGCAGGCCGAGCAGGCGCACGAGGTGGCGCGCCTCGTCAGACAGTACATCGCGCTGCAGAGAGACCAGAGGCACTCGCCAGGTAATACAAACACATAGTGCAACAGTAAATTTATCATTGTGTATAAGTCCCGCAAATTGATAAAGTGCGTGGCGGCCATCTTGGTGACGTTAAAATGACGTAACCGCTCTCAGTATGTGTTAGGACCACTAGCCGGCAAGTACGGCGGATGACGTCATATGGAGGTTAATTAGACAATACACTCATTATATTTTAAAATAAGGCCACAATTTCGTGTCAAACTTAATGAACTTAATTTGGATTTGACGCACCCATATAGACACGCCAAGCGTGTAGTAGTCAACTTTACTTATGATTTAACTAGCTGATTCACGCAACTTCGCTCGCGTTTGAACCCCGTTACACTTTTTTTGAGTTATTCTTTTATTCGGGGCAGAGATAAATCCAACAAAGCAAAAACCCTACAAATCGGTCCAGCGGTTGTCGAGTTATAAGTGTTGTTGTAACAAACCTGACTTTATTTTATGTATTATTAGATGCGTAATAAAACCTTTATTTTTGTTCCAGCTTTCAACAATTGAAAAGCGAACCCGAAAGAAACAAAGATACACAGACTGGAATGAGTGTGCAGTGTATTTATAAGTACTTAGTGCGTAGAGTATACGTTCTAAGTTCACGTACTTACCTCAAAGTTATCGCATCCGTCCGCAACTGATCTGAAACACATAGTATTAAGTCTAGAACATTCCGATTGAAATGATAATAGGATTTTAGTCACAAATTGTTTGCGCGGACCGCGCACGGTAGTCGATATGTACTTCTATTTTCATTTTAGTCATCGTTCGTCCAATAAGTATTTATGTAAGGGTATTTTAAGGAAACAAGTAATCTCTTATATATTCCAATACCTACTTTTAACCACCAAAAAGTATGAAAATTATATTATAATTATGATTATGAAATGTTATAGTTACGTTAATTTTTATACATTTTAAAACACAATGCAAGTATTTCAAGTACACTCAAATGTACTATTGTCAATAATACGGTTAAGAAACGTGGGCCATTTGTGTTTCCCACCAAAAAAATGCAGAATTTGAACATTCTAGAACCCACGATTATCGAGGCTGTTGCTAAGGAAAAACACGAAAGAAATTAATGGTTTAATGACATTTTCTAAGATGCATTGGGTTACACACAACGACTAGCACATTTCAATGCACACAACATGTTTGTTATGACCAATAGATTATTGTTCAGAGTCTCGCCATAAGGAAAATGCGTGGATATTTAAAAAATAAAATAATAAAAGTCGTTGTGAACCTTCGTTTTCAAAATAATACGACCATAAAACATTGTAGAACTCCTTCAAGAAATAAAAACAATTAAAAAAAAATCTAATGATATACAGAAAGTGACTGGGCTATTTGAAATCTGGGAAGTAACACGGGAGAAGGAGTTCTACGGATTTAAAAAATAGAACACGATTATTATTGCTCAAGCTTGACAACTCGAGGACCTTTAACAATAAGTACAGAAATTATTTCTGTGGCCAAGTTGTCAAGATATTATATCAATTAGTACATACATATTTTTTATTATGTAATTAGAATAGTACGTAGATTAATCGATTATTTTGTTCTTCATGGAATTCGTATTATGTTCTTTATAGTATCGTTATTTCCATAGACTAAAATTTTGGATATTAATCTACTTACTTAAAACCTTAAAGAATCTCCTTTTAATTCATTACTATGTGCCTTATTATCCTCCAAATCTAACAAAAGGTGCTATTTTACCTTAAATTTTAATGTGCTAATATAAAATTGAATGTAATATTTGTAATAAGAAGTCTTTATATGAAATTATCCAAAGACCGCCAGGTCGGAGTCATGTTTAATGTATTACTTATATATTTCGTTATAATGTAAAATATTTAATGAATCTGATGTATGAGAATATATTGTAGATAATTAATAAAAGTTATATTTTCAATATATTTTTTTTATTATTATATTTTTTATACCACAAGGATGTATACAAGTATGCGACCCCGTTTGATGGTAGAGGGTTACCGCAGCCTATGGACTTTTACAACACCGAAGCGTCACTAACGCGTTGCCGACCATGCAAAAACCTCTTACAGGTTTATGGAGGATTCACTGGTTGTTATCGTGGAAAAGAAAAACAATTATACAGACTATGCCGAGGGGGCTAAAATCTCAATTTTCAGCAAATCATAAATAGAATCGTGTAGTTCTTACTACTTTTAGAGCCTGTTTAACCACTTCCGTATATATTCCTATTAAGTTACTAGGCAGAGGACCGGGAGAAATGGCGCGCCATGAAGGAGGCTTATGTCCAGTAGTGGACATCAGTAGGCTGAAGTGATGAAGTTACTTAGCAGATAATTCCTTATAAATTTTGTTCCCTTTTTGAATTCATCTGGCGATTAGAGGCTATCCAGAGGTGGTGCAACAGGCTCTTACGCTCCAATTTATTCAACAAAATGGAGAGGTAAAGATTGGATTAAAATTGATAAAAACGAAAGCTCGATCGCAAGCTGTAGTTTTTTCAAATTACTAAAAACTAGGGTCCACGAGGCTTTTTCTAGTACAAGCTGACCTTACACTTAACGTATAATAGACGTACCGTAACCTGTAAGTATACACTATCTTTTTGTATTTTTTTAAGCATTTTCCATGCTAAGACTACAAGTTATTTTTAATGAAGGAAAAAATCTGGTGAAGGTGGCTTAGTGGTCAGAGCGTCTGGTGTACCGAACCAGAAGGCGCAGGTTCGAATCCTGCCCGCCCGCCGATTTTTTCCTTCATTAAAAATAAACTGTAAGTATACATTTATTAATCAGAAAAAAAAAACAAAAATACATAGGTCACTAGCCTCCAACCTCCTACATAACGAGATCAGCCGTTACCATCAATGGTTAATCACGGTGTGTACTCTCGTGGCGATATTAGCCCCCAGGGCTCTTAAGCATTGACAAGCAAGAACCTCCTAATAGCAGTGCGACAGTTAGGATTCGAATTCACAACCCCTCCCTCTCCATGCATGCTAAAAATTGCAATAGCCGCATAATCCAATCTAGCTTTTATGATTTGTAGTCTTTATGGTTGTTAAGACTACGTATGTACAGTTCACGCCAAACTTATTATCCGGGTTGAAGTTGGCTCGAGCTAACTTTAACCCGTCCGCAAAAATCGGAGAACGAAAAATATTGGATGGAAATGATTTAAAACGATAGCCTACGTTAATCTTTCGTTTTTACTTATTACAATCCAATAATTTTCTTTCTCTAATTTTTAAATGCCGGGTTGAAGTTAGCTAGTGCCAACTTCAAGCCGGATAATACGTTTGGCGAGAACTGTACGTCGGTGTTTCCTAATAATTAATTATTACACAACGTAGGTAATGGCTCGGACGAAAAACATTAATTCATTAATAACACTAATCCGGATACACTAATTATGTATTGTAGACAAAGATTGTATCAACATAGCTTGAATGCCGTTCACAACATCTCATTAATAAAGTTCTGAGTAATTCTGCCGTCTCATTCAAATTTATGAATGAATAAAGTTTAATAAAATTATCCTCGAGCTATACCTACCTAGTGCATTAGTAGATCATCCCGTCAGACCTAAGCCTTTCAACTGTTTGTTATCAATGACCCTAGGTCCTATCTAATAAGGGAGAACCTATTTCCATGTAACCGGATTCAGGTCTTATCTAATAGGGTGCCTATTGCCATTAACTGGACTCAAATCGACACTCCAACTGCTATGGAACTCGACCTAGGATTCTAGGGCTGAGATTCAGAGAAGAGACTCAGCATGAACTTATGCTTCCGTATGTCAAATTGTCATAAAAATTTTACATAAGGAAGCATTACTTTACGCTGAGCATCGTCTCTGAATATTAGCCTTAGAATTGAACTCTCAAGTGTAGCAGTTGCGCTTACAACTAGGCTGTGAGTACTTCGATCAATATTATTGGTTGAGTATGTGGAAAGGGATTTTTGTTTATGGCCAAGATATCACGAAGGAAAAACTTTCGAGGTTTAACGAAAAATGAAACGAAGATAATAAATTTAAAAGGTATTGAAAATTTAAAGTAAACCACGTATCAGTAAATAAATATATGTTATATTTTTCCGTTTCATTAATTTATTCATCCTAAATACAATGGCGACACAATAAATTGGCGACCTAAATATGACGACTGTGAGAGTCAAATTCATTTATAGTGCATGTAGGTTAGCAATAGCATCCCGAATTCCCGACGGACGTTACTGCACGCTAATTAAAATCTACCTAAACGAATATTATAAAGATTTGATTGTTTGTATTGAATAGGCTCCGAAACTACTAATAAATAATAATAAATAACCACGACCACGCGGGCGAAGCCGCTGGCGGAATGCTAGTATAATACATAATAATTAAGTAAATACTTATAATACGATTTTTGTAAAACTAACGTTAGAGTCTACCGCAATAAGATAGGGGATTTTACAATATTAAAATAACCATAAATATTGCATGTCATCGATATAATGTTGAAAGACACTCGCCAATTTCTAGAATGACCATACAGTACAATGAAATTTGCTCTAAAGTACCCGAGTTGGACGTGTTCTTTGGTTCTTACCCCAAATATAAAAAGATATAGTCGTAGTCACCTCAGTTAAATCATTTTATTTTCTTTTGATTTTTTATATATAATATTTTACCGTGTTTTTAGTTTAAGTAACAAAATATGATGTTGCAACTTTGAGTGTTGTGTATACCTATAATTGGTATACGCATTAATCCTGTACCTCTGTTTTTATTATGTTAAATGTGTGATGTATATGCTGTTGGTGTACCTAATATAAATAAATAAATAAATATAATGTCATTGATTCTACCAAATGATAAGTGCATAACATCGTAGTGGTGATCCATTGTTTCTGTCTACCCTGTGGTGTGAAAACTACCTTTAAAATGTAGGTATGAAGATAATTGTGTAACAAATCACTACATTATTAAAAAACACTGCGATAAACTCAAAAACGACTGAACGGATTTTCATGCGGTTTTCACAAATAGACAGAGTGACTCATGGGGAAGGTTTACGTCATAGATTAATATGTTATATTGGATAGTTTACGTATATAACTTATCAAGGTTTAGTGTCAATTGGCAGAAATATGACGATGACGATGGAAGAGATCGTTCCGTGCGAAGCTGGGAGACCAGCCGCTAATATAATAATTATTCTAAACACAGGATGTTTAGGGATATTAAATTAGCTTCTTCATCTGCATGGCAAGTTAGGTAAAACAGAATGATGCTGTCAAACCATAGATAGACAACTACTATAGGTAATACAATGTACTTCCTAATTACTCTCAGCAGTCGGTACTTAAATAGCACATTGGTAATTTTTCATCCATCTTTCGGGGTCACATGGTAATCATCAGCCTTGGTGTCCGAGTCGCATACAAAGGACACTTTTTACCGACTGCGACGCGTGGGAACCGGCGCGCGCGCAACCTTCAACGATTGTCGTCGCCGATGCTACTGTCTGAGTAGGTGAAGAAAGTTTACTTGCTGAGGAAGCTATTACGATAGATGATAGCAGCATTTGTGGATGCTTTGACAATCCAGTCAAAATGATGCAAGTATGTAGACTTGGTGTGGTTACCGATTGGTCGAAGTTGTCGTGTAGTGGACAGTGGTTGTGATTGTGAATCCAAATAGGTTCCTACTTTCTTTCTTAATTATAAGTTATGTATTAATTGCTTCGTTAACCTAGTGGTCGAAAGCGCGACTGCTACACTCAAGGTCCTGGGTTCGATTCCTAGTCACATTATACATAGAGGGAATATATTTTTTATATAATATAGACTGTGCCCTAGTGTCCCTATTACATAAGACCTAAACGTGATGGAGAAGTGAACACTCCTACTTTAACTTTCAGCGAATACAGTCGTGATGATATGTTTTGTATTATTATCGCTGTGAATGGTTCACTATGAGTTAACTAAACCAAACGCAGTGATAGTATGTACCACAACAACGCAACAATTTCTAGGATTTTTTACTGTATTGTAGATACGTTCATAAACACCATTTTTAAATGCACAAACAAAATTGGAAGGGTATACCTAATCGTCTTACGACACTATAGGTCGTCGTCATCGTCAAGCGTGGAAATCAGTGTACAAAGATAGCACCTAGTGCGGACTGACCTAACTTTTTATCTCAAAAAAAAACAATATAAATAGGTACTCTAGTTCTGATTCTGACTCCATTAGGTAAGTTACAAGTCTCAAATATCTTTTTACTATACCTAGTAAAGCTACAGTAAAATGTAGGTAGGTAATTAATAATTATATCTATGAACAGTTCTAATATTTAATGACAGATTTGACAAGGCCAAAGCTCGTGAGAAATAACCATTGTCGTTATATAAATTGAATCCTTAATAATATTTAATTTGCATTTTATGATCGTTATAACTTACGTGAATCACTCAGCTTGAACAGCGACATAAACAAAAACAAATTATCTTGCTTCCACCATGTCCAAAACGCGGGAAAATTCAGTGACGCCATGTGTTTTTTTTTGACATTTCCAACATTATGGTAAGTTTTTAAAATAGCAGAATAAGTATCTTGTATGAGCAAAGGAAAATACCTCAAGCCACTAAATAAGTACTAACTACTTACTACATACTAGTAATATCTGGAATAATTTAGCAAAATAATTTGTAACTTAGTTTAAAAGGCTCTTTAACTCTATGAGATAATAATGTAGGTATGGAGGTACACACTGTCACAACATTTGTAATTTTGTACAATGCGCTGAAAGGTAGGTAGTTAGGTAAGTTACTTTTGTAATTAGACTAACAAATTATGTAAGTAAGTACAGACTACAGACCGTATGAACGTGACATGTTTAAAACGCTTTCTTTATGAATGCCTGAAGTATATACCTATGTCCTAATAAGTAGTTACTCCTGAGTTCCGAGTGTGGTTACAAGAGTTAAAGTAAAGCGTGCCGAGTAGGCAATACTGTAAATATATAGGTCCGTTTGTTGGCAGACCCTAGTATCTAGAAAAGTAAAAAAAACTGCCTGAATCTACGTCGCCCTCTAAGCGACGCTGGGCCAGCATGCCTACCTACTTTGCCTTTAGGTTACCTACCTAATCCGACCCTGATATAGTATACAAGCTACACAAACAACATCTCTACAAGAATAATCTTAACTGTATAATGATGCGCCTCCCCGCCTGGTTTGACTATACACTCTGAACTAAGTAGACACAACCATTCATTGAACTTTGTTCACGTAAAAATGTTCTAGATAACACTGTCCGTAAATTCTCTAAGCACAAATAAACCAAAAACCACATTGAACATACATTTAACGCGGCTTTTAACTTTCAGAACCGAAGTTTCAAACCTGTTAGAAAAAACCTGGACAAACTGAAAGTGACCGAATCAGCCTAGCCTAGCTTCATATTTAATAGTCACCTACCCTACATTTTTTTTTGTGACGATCCGATTCACGCACAATGAATTTCCTGAAGGAAATAATTCTTATTAAAATGTATTTATACTTAAATAATAATTTAATGAATTCAAAATATAGAGCCAGCAATAAGAAACTTTACCTAAGATTGAAAAAAGATATTTTCGTTCGAACTTACGCATATCTAAGTAACATAAGGATCATTACTAGATAACTCCATTCTTTCATCTATATAACTCTAGATCATTTTCTATAAATTCCAGAATTTGGTCTACCAAATTATTTGATCACCTATTAAATAATTTCCTTTCCAAATCCGAAGCAGCTCATTCAACGTAGCTAGGTATGGTACTAGTTACGATTTCACCTACTTCATATTTTTTCAACTTGTCGTCTTCGTTTTGAAATGCGATAACGCGCTTTTATCTTTGACTATAACTTATCAATACACATTCATTCGCCCGTCGCAAAACCCATTACACAAAATGTGGGTCATTTTAGTGCGCATAAACCATAAGCTATTGATGTTAGGATTACCGACAAACTGCAAACGCGATCTCATGTATCATGCAAGGCAATTTTATTGCAGTAAATGCTATTCATAAACTTTTGGCGATTCATCATGAATCCTCCACAAAAATGCAGTGTGAAAATTCGCTGCACCTACGCATGACAATACAAACCTTGCTAAACAATTAGATCCAGTCAAAACCGTACTTCCGAATCTCACACCGCACCGTGGTATGTCGTAGTCGGTTGATCTTGACATTCGCTAACTCGACTAATTCATTGCAACATAGAGGACGGCAGGCCTAACACAGGTACCCGATGAACCATGCATTCGTCGAATTTGAGGTCTCTCTTATTAACACGGTGTTTTAAAGACAACCATTCATTTAGGGCTAGTGATGCGTTACGAAATAAGTTTGTTGAATGAAGCCTTCAGTCAGTGTTCAATTACAAGGTTTAAAAAACAAAAATGTTCTAGCGTGTCGTGACAAACAAATGTAGACAGACAGTTTGAAACAATATCAACTGGATTTTAGAATCTACATGATACATAATTAGGTACTTGCATAGAATATAACCATATTACCTAAGAATAGTGAGTTATTCCCAGTTGTCACCACCGTCTACGTCTCCACTGGTGACAAATGGGAAAAATATCTCTTGTTCCCGTAATCCCGTAGATTAGGCAATTCACATAAAAAAATATTATTGTTATTAGGTACCTAATCCTATTGTTTTAGCTTGGTTATATGTTACTTAATCCTATACTTGTTAGGAATTATCACAGTAATCAGTGTACTACAAGTCTCAACAATTAACTTTCCTGTTATTTTTTGATTGACCAGACTTGTTTAATTCAGAATATTTTTTTATGTAAATTATCTACGGGATGTAAATTCGAAAATTCAAAAAAGTTAATGATTACGAATTATGTATAATTATTAAGATTTTTCGTAGAGAATAAGTAAATTACTGTGTACAAAGCATTGATTAATTATAAATATTGTGATTTATAAAAATATGTCTTCCAAGTGACGCGTAAAAGTTTTATTTCTCTCGTTTTGATGTACATTGTATAATGGAATATATTATCATCTAATTAAAATAATTCATGAAAAAATCTGATTCACATCACTATATATTCAGCTCTAGCCCCGCCTTACTGGGGACGTATCTATTTATTTTTCCCATCTGTCACCACTGGTGGCAACTGGGAACAAGAAGAGTGGCCATTGCCATTTGTCACCACTGGTGACAATCGGGAATATTTTTCCCGTTTGTCACCAGTGGGGACGTAGACGGTGGTGACAACTGGGAATAACTCAAAATAGTGACTAGGTTTAGTTCAGGACTAAGAGAGACGAATAGGACTTGTTAGTCTGCGCGGAACTAGTTGGCCGCGCCTTAGGTATGTGAGCGCCGCGACGGAGGGGCGGGGGCGCTTTCTTATGTTCACAGTAACCCGCCACCTCACCCCCGTCCCTACCTAAGGCACGGCCAACTAGTTCCGCGTGGCCTATAGTACTGTAATAAAATAGTTTATATTCTACATCACTAACTACGTAACAAGCTCTAGGTAGAGATCAACCACATTAGAAAATAGTTTTCTTTTAGCTATTGAAGCTAGCTTAGTGCCGCGTCTGCACACCATTTGGTAGCGTAGTTAGTTATTAGGTAGCGTAAATTACTGCCAAACGTCAGTCAGTCAGGCCCGTAGTTGAGTCATTAGTGACTACGTTACATACTGTGTGAATGATGACATTTGTACATAGGCACTTAATATGTACATGTATGCAAAGACAGGTGCATCAACAGCATAATATCCGCGTTAAGCCTACTAAACTACATGCACATATTTAGTAAATAGTCTGTACAATGGTTCGTTGAAACAAACTTCGTTTCCATCAATGGTTTAGTCGGATCTTAAAGTACAAGGTTCTATGATCGATTTCCAGGACCTCAGCAACCGCCCGAGAAGTGCTATAAATTCAGGTTATTCAGAAATGGCTCTGTTTGCAGTCTGTTTGTCTGGCTAAACGGCATGGGATTCAAAACATGAACTAAATAACTGAACACGGAATACAGGCGTGACAGTCTGTCGTTATTTTACATACCGCGTATACCGCATGTCGTTACATACCCCGACATAAATGTGATTTGATAAAGTCGACCAACTACTAACTACCCATTAAACCAGCAAAAACAACATTCTAAGCAATTACAAGCTTGTCACCCACCGCGAAAAGAACGGCGACACTGCCAAGTGTGTACACTACGACTGATCGATGTACCTAACTAAAATTAAGATTCTTAGAAGCCACAGTCATTAAAACCTTTAAATTAAGACGAGTTTTTGTTATGACCGCCTCTTCTGGCTATTAGCAATGAAATTACATACCTTATGAAGTCATATTTGTATATTATTTAATTCCTAGATGACAGTTACAGATGGTTTTTTTCTTCTAACAGGAACATATGACTCAAATGTAACGATTACAGTAATTAGAGCCGCGGTAATTTGTGTACATACAATGTGTGCAGTAAAACTATGTGTTCATGTGTCACTAGATCATTATTTTAAAATTAACTCTAATCTTCTACTTAAGCAGTTAGAGACTTGGAGCAACGAACTTCCTACAAGTCAATAGGTGCCATGAAATTGCGTCTTTACCTTGGTATGTCATTAATTCCTTTGTTTTCAAACAACTTAGCAATTTTGATGTGAGAAAACATAAACTTGTATATAATTGAATTTGGGAGGAAAAAAATACAAAATTTGCGTTATAATGACGAAATATATGCAAAAAATTTATTAGTATTCTTACCTACTTAATTGTTAAATTAAATGTCTTAAATACACCCGCACTAAAGGTGGTTTTCAAGAATTCGGCAGTCATTGTTCATCGTAACAATATATACAGGACATGACGATGACTTTGTTCCGCCATCTTGTGGCATTTATCACGAATCGTTGTACTCATAAGTTTAACTTATTCACTACTTTGTGGGGCTGTGTCTCGGTGTCCGTAGATCTCTTTTATCCGGCCATCTGCCTGCCGTGTACTGTACGTAGCCAGGATCTGTGGGTGTGCCGGACGCCCTGCCTTCCGTGTCAGTGGTTTCTTTCTCTTCAATTGGTTCCATGGGAAACAAAGCTGGTGTATCCGCTCTTTTCGACCTTGTCGACCCTCGCAAGTAATCCTCGAGTTGTTGCAAAGTCGGTGACGGTACTGTCTTGGCCTTAGTTGGTGATTTCGACCGCTTATGTTCATAACTCGGCGACATTTCATCGTACAAATCTTTTAACCGACCTGTCTTCACTTTCGCGAACACGGGCGTTTGTGGCTCAGGCAAATAGTCCTCTTTCACTGATAATTTTCCAGCAAAATTATCAAGATAGTCCCTGAGATATTTCTCATTGAATTTGGCGAGTTCTTGCTCGTAGTGGAATCGGTCTGGTATGGACAGGGGATCAGATAAACGGACATAATTTCCAGCTTCTATTCCATTACGTATTGATCCAAACTTCGATTTTTGTAATTCGTCTTTCTCTAGAGTGTCCTCGAAATTCGGATAACTAGTTTTGGTTTGTTCAAACAGAGTCATTTCTTCTTTCTTTGTGTCTTTGTCAGACAGATTTTTCTCTAAATCCAAGTCTTTTGGCCTTTCCGGTAGAACATGTCCGTTAGCGTGTCCATTAGCTTTTCCGTTGACTGCGGTAGTCTTCGGCGGATTCCCATTTAAATTGGGTGACGAGATTATGGACACCTTCTTTTCAGTTTTGGGTGACACAACCGCGGTGTCTGTTTGTGAATTTTGCGTGTTCGTGTATATCCGAGGACCCATTAGGTCTATGAGGAATAAAGCAGCAACGATCAGCGAGAAACTGCCGAGGACCGAAGCGTTGACCACCAAGCTCCGGGGTACAGAGTCCAGCGATGCCAGTTCTAAGCCACCTGGACAAGTTACAAGATATTAAATCTCTTACCCTCCCTTTTACATATTTCATTACATTAGAATTACGTTATAGAATACAATTTTCTTGTTATAAAGCCATTTACAATCGTATTATTTTGTAACATAATTTTTGTGTTATCATTTAATTGATTTCGTCTTAATTCAATCAAACAACACAAACACGATATGCGTAATAATTTGCATTATGAATTTATGATGCAACCTTCGTAGATAGATACATTAGATATCATACTTTCAACATTCCTCTAATTAATCGATTATAAATGAAAGCTCCAAACTGGTAACATTAATGGACGATTTTGTAACAGATAAGCTTGCTTTTGCATGCTTAAATATTGTTTAATTTTACTGAGGTAAGTACTTAATTATTATTTTTCCCCGACGAAAAACCGGAGGTGTTATGTTCGACTGTATGTTTTTTAACTTATATTATAATACATATCTTTTTGTATTTATAAGCATTTTCCATGCTGAGATTACTAGTTATTTTAACTATGTAGTCATAGTAAAATTAAAAGTGTTATAGTCAAACTTAAGAATTATTTTATTTCATTAAAGATTTATAGAATTTTAGGAGCAAATTGTGTGCTTGCTAATGTCAGTCTGCAACTAGAGAGTTGAGTACAAGAATCGCAAATAACTAGTAAATAGAACACTATACAAACATACCGAGGATCAAAAAGAATAGCATTCCGAAGCCGAGGAAGTACCCCTCGAGTATCCGCCGGCCCTTCGGTATCTCGTGGAACACGCGCGCCACTATCAGCCCGAACGTGATGATCACGTAGCCTGTCAACAAATGTTAATATTAATTAAGTAATACAGTAAAATGACGTCATTGTGTACCTTTTTTTGACATTTTTACACAGCACCACCTAGTCCCAAACTAAGCAGAGCTTGTACTATGCGTACTAAACAAGGGATATAATACTTATATTTTTTTGTAAATACATAGTTATAAGAAACACCCAGACAAACACATACACTTAAGTTCATCACAAAAAATGTTTGTGTCCTGTTGGAATCGAACCCACAACCTCGTGATCAGCAGTCCGGTACTCGAACCGCTAGACCACAGACGGCGTCATACCTATCTGAATCAATCAGATTCTGATATTATACCTTTTTTTTTATTAACTTTCAATAAATTAAGGGGTCTTTGAACTCATATTTATGAAGAATTTTTTTTACAATCGGAGCAAACCTTAACCCGTGACAAAATATCAAATGTTCCATAAAATATTTACGTATATATGTTCACTCAACACGACAAAACGTATGGAACAGCCGATTTAGGTAAGTAAACAAAAGAATAAGGTAAGCTTTTTTGTGCTTGTAATATTTTATAACTTGACGGGTTTAAGAAAACACTGATGAAAATACTTCACAGACACCTAAGACAACCTAAACCACGAAAACCAAGACAAGTATATGAAAATAAATGAAGTCTATTGCCTAGCCAGCAAGGTTGACTTATAGTCTCAGCAGGCACGATTAATTTTCTGAACAGTGAATGATGTTGAAAACCTTAGGACCAGGGGGCTATCATGTTTCAAACGTGTGCAAGACGGCTGGCGTGAAACGAAAGTCGAAACGTATACCTAGGCGTAAACCGACAAGTCTATAAACTAGATATTTATATCCTGTAAGAAGCCAATTAGTAAGTATACAGTCGGTTATCAATAAATAAATTTCTTTCTCTTTTCCTTACCGATATCATACAGTTCTCGCAAATCTTTTTGTCAGGCCTGAAGTTGGCACGAGCCAACTTCCACCCGGCCGTAAAGCTAAATACCTTATAGGTACAATAATTATCTATTAAAATTTATTTATTAACTCAAATAGCAAATCGGTGAAATAAATTCATTTCTCACTAGACATCTCGTATTTCTACAAATCCTTACTTTGAATGGTTGATTTTTCTCACTACCTCTGTTGAGTGTGAACTCCTAGGTTTGATTCCCACGTTATGGCAATAATGCAGACAGAATAACAAAATGCTTAATGACCGAAATTATTTCTGCCTTCTTTTACTTTTTATATTCAGCAGCATCTTACAGACTACTTAGGATTTTAATATTTCATTGTTGTGTTATTCTGGGTACAATGAGTATCTCTGTCACCAAAACGGTCACTCAGTAAAGAGTGGGTGCCTTGTTTAAGTGATGTCTTCAAAGAATTCCTAGACCAATTGAAATAAATTATTTCGCCTTTGACTATAGGTAGATTTGTTAAGAATATACTGGAATCTGCGAAATTTACAAAGTGTATGCAAAGGGTCCCGACGACACCCTATTTACTAAGCCTCCGCTGTCCGTCCGTCTGTCTGCGGGCGTCTATGAACTGTAAAAGATACGAGTTGTAATTTTCAGTTTCTATCTAGTTCCACTATAACACGACAACTGCTAATTTTATTGATACTAATTAAAAATGATACGGAGCCCTTTATGTGCGGAACCGACTCGCACATCACCGCTTAAGAAAATTAAGAAAGTATTCCTCATCACGAATCTCCGTTCTATTTCTTAAATTATTTTATTATTATTTACTAATTTACATTAATTGCATCGGAGAGAAGATCACGAATTGACAAATTACAGTAACTAAAACTTTAATCTTTCTCGGATTTTTTTTACATAACTACCGGCAAAATTATCGCCCAAGCTTCCGCAAACTAAGTTGGACAAACCACGAGATCAATTATTACAATTAATAATATACATAACATAAACAACACAGAAATATAGCATACTCGTGAATTTTGTTGTTGCTATCTATATATATATATATTGCTGTTGTTATCGCAACGGCTGAGAGGGCTTAACTTCTGCGCAACTGGCCAAGGTATTGGGTTCGATTCCCACATAGAAACATATTTGTAAGGTCTACAGATATTTAATACAGGAGGAAATATTTCTCAAAAGTTCTAACACAAAAAAAAGTCATCGAAAATGTATCGTAGATTAACTAATGAACAATGGACACGATACGGTGTTCCGGACAGATTTACTAACACCATAAACCCACGACCTCGTTGGAACGCGAACACATAATACACATGCACGCTTGCGTAATAGCCAAGCCCATGGCGAGGTGTCAACTACTGCGTATCGTTTAAATCTATTGAATTTCCCAACAATGTAAACACAGCTTTATCATAGAATTCTTACATAACCGGTTACTCTTCATGGTGGTATAATTATGAAATGAAGAAATAACTTGAAAATTAATATAAAAAAAAGTTTTTGGGCAGCACCACCTAGTCCCTAAGTAAGCAGAGCTTGCAGTACTATGGGTGTAATACTTATACCCTTTTGTTTGTAAATACATGCTTATAATACATAAGAAACACCCAGAAAAACACAAATGGGTAGGTACTTATAGTCATCACATAAATATTTGTGTCCTGTGGGAATCGAAACCCACGACCTCTTGATCAGCACTCCGGTACTCGAATCACTAGATCACAGACGTCGTATAAATCATTGGTAACTTAGAGAAGCAAATAATATTACCTATGTAATGTAATTTGAAGTTGACATAAGTAAATAAAAAATATATTAATAACAGTTTGACTAAACGCAAAATTCAGTTCATTGCCCCAGTTTCCCCAAAATCCAACTCTATTATGCACTTTGCCGATCACGAAAGTTTATCTTACATTATATTATTTACATTCAATTCATGTAACTAAATAAAAACACCTTCCTATACGTTTTACTATGTATGTATGTACCTGCTATACAAGTTCCATAATAAATAGATATTACGTAATTGATAACATAAGTAGATGTTGTTTACATCTTGGCATATATTAGGTTTAATTTTTCTTCTCGGAAGCTTTGTAAACTATTCACAATGTATACTTCTCATCTAAGAATAAGCATTACAAGATTTATCATTATTATGGCAGCCTTTTCCCAACGATGTTGAGGTCCAATTCTAGTCTACCTTACCCAATGCTAAATATTAAATGTTTTACACGAAGGAACAGCACACATCTTCAATCCAATTAAAAGACAATACCAATGTCCTAAAAATAAACTGGCTGTCGGGCTTTTCCGACTTCGGGAGTTTCGGACCACAACGAACAATAGTCGTAGATTTTCATATTCAAAGGCTCTTACGGAGCCGTCTCGATGTCAAGAAAAAAATATACACCATTGTTATTATTGTGTTAATTCACCCAGGGGCAGGGTGTGTGCCCTGTTAAACACGGGCACCAAATAGCCGCGCTTTATGTGACATCTGTGTTTATGTTACCATTCTAGGTTAATGGTGTTAGCGGTAGTAATGGTATCTTGTGTGTTCCCCGACAGAAAACCAAAGGCAGTCTAAAGCAAATTTATCTATGGGTATATAGTATACATGTCCTAATTCTTCTGTATCTTTTGGTCCAAATACAGGTGATATTAACGAAAAGCTTGGGATTAAAATTTACTATATTATTGTGATAAGTATTTAATTGCTTTAATGAATTAATTAGGTGTTCTTAAATCCTTATACGACCTCGTGATCAGCAGTCCGGTACTCGAACCACTAGACCACAGACGTCGTCGATATAATAAACTATAGTTGATATAATAGGTACTGCTCAATTATTTCTAAACCATTGTCCCTTAGACCATGACCTTAACATTATTATGAGATGTAAATGTAATGCAACACATACCTACATAACTATGGCACAAAGCTGTCACGTACCTCCATATATGGCGTCGGCGAAGGCTCCGCCGACGGAGTCCCACGTGACGGAGGTGAGGAGCGACCACTCCCGCGACAGCTTCTGCAGCAGCAGCGAGAGCCGCGCTTCATCGTCTTGAGACACGCGCTTGGTGACCAGGCATGCGACGCACATCAACTGTTGGCATGATAGGAAGGCGTGATGCTCTTGTTTATAAAAAAAACACGTGCTACGGGTTTACTAAATTACATACGATACAATCTACATAATAGATTACGAGACATGCTTTGTATAATAGAAGTTATCATCGTGAAATCGGCTTCTCTCGATTGGTCCCTTTGATCAAACTTAGAATATGCCTTAGATAAAATGCTAATAATGTCTAATTGCAATCTTCAGTGACAGAAAAAATCCACCATTACTCGTAACTAGGGGGCGTCCATAAATTACGTAGTGTTTTTTTAAAATTTTCTGTCCCTCCCACCCCCCCTGGTGAAATGTAGTGAGATTTTATTCAACACCCTCCCCCATCCCCCAATCTAACGTGAGATTTTTCATAATGTGGGTTTCTTACGTAAACCTTCGGCTGACAGTGGCGCGAAAACAAAGGACGGGCTACACTGTACCCTAAATTCAGATTAAATTGAGTTATTTGGTATAAAACAAACATGGTGGTTTGACAGCCAGTAGATGTATAACGTCGAAGTATGAATGAAATTATTTTCTTTAGAACGAATTAGTAAATGATCTTAATCGTATTACGATTACGCTTATGTACAATCTGGATTAAATGGACCAAAATAGTATATATTTTTTTGTTTCAATCAGAAAAAAAATGCGTGATATTTGCCGAGACCCCCCTCTCTCCAACGTAAGATTAGATGAGATTTGACTCGACCCCCTCCCCCCCTTAAACATCTCACGTATTTTATGAACGCCCCCCTACCAAGCCAGAACGAACCTTCGTTCTCCAGAAGTACCTAATATTCTACCAACATTCCAAAGTACCCTTCGGCCTACATAGCCTCAAAGCTTCAATGAACACCCGTCCACGACTCCACGCTTAACTGAGCGAATCGAGAGATCACTTTTCTCAACGCGCAACCTAACTGAACAAAATAAATTACTTCGCGACTTTTTATCAGTTTTCTAGTAAAATAAGCATAAAAAGAATACAGTAACTAGAAACTAAGACCTTGTATACACGATCCACGACACGTATAGGACATCCCAAAAGGAAATAACGCTATTGTCCCAGCAACAATAGGTGCGTGGCAGCGTCAGTCCTTCGGCGATTGTCGCGTATGACGTCATTGTCCACCGTGGGACCGACATTGGAGACGCGCGTGCGCAGCGACACTTAATTATATTGTAACTACATATAAAGTAAGTGATGTGAATACGGAAAGACTCGAGTAGTTGCATTATTTTTTGTCGTAAGTGCGTGTAGTTAGTTGTTTATACAGATAGTTCACATCCATATGTAGGTGTTATTATCTTTAATCACCGTGAATTTATAAAAAAAACTTTTTTTTTAAAGTAGTTACCAATTTTAGAACACTTGCACTCACCCAGACCTATCACCCAGTCATCAGACCTCAACAGTATTCAATTTCCAATTAATGACAACTACGAAAGGATGCAGGGAAATGGAGTAAATATCACTATTACATTTCCTGCATAACAACAGATGGATGGCTGACCTGCTACATATTAGGTGATAAACCCATTTTGGTGTCATCCATGTTCCCCGTGTTACCTGTTCCTGAGAATGGGCCTCCAAACGACTTACAAAAAATATTTAGCTGGGCAATGGCCCACTTATCACCGATAACAAAATCGGTTTAGCCATTATGTATCTAAGTGCCTTTATCAGGCCTATACATATAAAACTAAGAGCCTATTTCACCACCTCCTGATAAGTTCCCGTTAAAGTAGTTGACAGATAATTTCATTCAAATTTAGTTACATTTTATAATTTATCTGGCGGTTAGAGGTTATCCAGAGGTGGTGAAACAGGGCCTAACTTGTTTAAGTCGTATATAAAGTTTGGTAAGTTATCTTCTAAGTGAATTAGTATTATTTACTTCGAGCGTAGGACCCATGAATGATGAGGATCACGATGATGCTGATGACGAAGGACTTTCACGAAAGTAGCTCAGAGCTGAGTGCTAAGGGCTAAAGTTTCCACCAAGCCAATGGAAAGCCAGACTAGCTTTTCATGACTACTTCATAAAATAGGACTAATAATTGTCATACCAATATTAGCCACACTATGCTTATTTATACTGCAGTAATCAAGCCAGAAAATCTAGCAGGTTGTATAATGATAATTAGACATTGAACCTGCAACCGACGGCGCGCAAGACGTAATAACCACGTAATTACAGGTAACACCGATATTGATTGCTATGGCTGATTCACAATTAATAGCTGTTTTGTGTGAAAAAAATGTTATTGAACCACGGGTTTTTAGAATTAATTGTGAGTTTATTGGTTGTTCTGAAGCAGTGACGGTAACAGAAATGTCGTCACAATTAAAGTATAGTCAATAAGATGACAATATAACCAAGGTCAACTTAGGCCATCCCGGGGTATTTGGGCATAAGACTTTCTACATCAGCCTTATGTAAAAGTATAAAAATAATTATAACAGAAGTCGGCCCCAACAAACCGGGGGTGGTAGCCCTTGTGCCCTTATGAAAAATACTGAACTGGATTAAATCCTCCTTGTTCGAATAAGTTCACATAACGCATATTCGTGTCTTAAAAGCTCACTCTTACAGAACTTTCAGCACATTTCTTACTAAGATAGTAACACGAAGTCCGCACCTAACTGCATTAAGTTGACACTAGTAAAGGCTGCCTATTGTTTTATTGTTTACTTGTAGGTAAGCCGTTTATCTTTTTCCCGCAGTTAACTCATAGCTTAAAAGTAACCGTGGTAAAAAAACTTAAATCTGGGAAATCCAATCGACAGGAAAAATACTTCTAAAAATAAATATCGGCCATGCGAATCGCACTGCACCGAAGGGTTCCTGTCAAAAGGACTGATGTTCAAGGGCCCTGTCCATAGACAGTGTGGAAAGAAAATGAAACTGTACCTCCTTATCCCAAAAAAAAAAAAAGTTTTAAGTTTACTGATATTTTTTTCTGTCGTCCTTTTAAAACAATCTAAATTCCATGCTACGGAATATAAAGAAATAATTATGTTCTTATGCAACTACCAATAATTTTCTCTGACCGACTCAGCATGTTTGCTATGTATCTACATAAGTTGTTAAACAGTTGACAGCGTGATAATAGAGTGGCGTTCAAGTTAAAAGTAAAACTTTACTTATCAGTAAGGTTCTATGTACAAGTGGAAACTAGCATAAATAATGAATGGAAAGAAGCATTGACAAACGCGTATACATTTGTAATTTTGTATACCTCGCATCCCAAAGGTTAACAGGTTCAAATCCGAGTGTGCGTTCGCGCAGCGGAATGTTGTTGAATTTAAAGATTTTAATTATGCAGATATTTAGTGTATGACGTCGTATAATTGTGTATGGTAAAAAAAAATTTGTGCACGCAGCCATTGTTGAGTAATTCACCAAAAACTGATTCCGCTGGGCGAACGTTGTCCTGGCGGAACTCTTTTTAATCCATAGACTTTAGAACAAAAAAGATGTGTCAAAAAATTAGTCTGTATTTGTGTGTAATTGTGTATGTATGAATAAAATTAGTGCATGCATAAACTTCGGAGAAATTCAAGTTTCCGCTACGCGAACGTTTGGCCATTAGCTAGTTTTCATATAAAGCGCTTACATAGAGAGCTGTAGATTTTTACATACATTGTTTTGAATTTGTGTGTATTTGTTTAAAAAACAGATTTAGAAAAAAACGTAGGGCTTAAAAGATAAAAATATAAACGTAAAATACGCTGATTAGGTCTTAGTTCTTAAAGTATGCACTTTGGGGTCTAGATTTTCACGTTTATACAAACCTTGTAAGTGTCTGCAACATGTTGCCAAGTATCAATGATGTTCCGTTAGTAATTAAAGAGTTATAGGACAATTTACCATGAATAGATCACTGTTTACAAAGCAGTCAAATATCACGACGTTCTAAGGGAATTGCATGGTAAAATGTATGCCAATAATTAGTGTATTCATTAAACTATTCACATGCAAAATTTCATGTCATTAAATTCAGTAATTAAAGAAAAACAATTATAATACTGACGAAGCATCGAAAACGTACATAACCCGACCAAGTTCAGATGGCTACAAAAAAGCGGCCGTGCAATATATTTAGGTAACATCCCAAAATCTACAGTATAATACCGGTATTGAATTGGTACAGGTGATAACATAATTGTTGTTTCGATATAATTTATAGGTCATTTATTTTTGTACACCTACTTTTTTAAATGTATTTGACTATGACAGAAAGTAGGTACTATTTACGTAGGTACTTTATTTAAGTAGGTATGCGCTTGAGACTTGAGATATAATCTAGATATATTATTTAAGACAAAAATAATACAACTAATTTCTATTAAAGATTTCACGGAACAGGATTCTAACTATAGACCCCATAGGGAAATTATATAATTACCACATGTAAGTACTACTGTTTCGGTAAATATTTATCATATTGTAGCTTATTACACTATTTTTATCGTAGATAGTGGCGTTATTATTAAAAAAATATTTTTAATTCAAGAAATGCAATTGTTTTCTTTTTTCCTAACGATTGTGTACGCAACTGTACCATATTAATAAATGCTATACTGGAAGTTTAAGAATGTTTCTTAGATATATGGCACGGCCGCTTTTTTGTAGCCATCTGAACTTAGTCGGGTTATGTACGTTTTCGATGCTTTGTCAGTATTATAATTGTTTTTCTTTAATTACTGAATTTAATGACATGAAATTTTGCATGTGAATAGTTTAATGAATACACTAATTATTGGCATACATTTTACCATGCAATTCCCTTAGAACGTCGTGATATTTGACTGCTTTGTAAACAGTGATCTATTCATGGTAAATTGTCCTATAACTCTTTAATTACTAACGGAACATCATTGATACTTGGCAACATGTTGCAGACACTTACAAGGTTTGTATAAACGTGAAAATCTAGACCCCAAAGTGCATACTTTAAGAACTAAGACCTAATCAGCGTATTTTACGTTTATATTTTTATCTTTTAAGCCCTACGTTTTTTTCTAAATCTGTTTTTTAAACAAATACACACAAATTCAAAACAATGTATGTAAAAATCTACAGCTCTCTATGTAAGCGCTTTATATGAAAACTAGCTAATGGCCAAACGTTCGCGTAGCGGAAACTTGAATTTCTCCGAAGTTTATGCATGCACTAATTTTATTCATACATACACAATTACACACAAATACACACTAATTTTTTGACACATCTTTTTTGTTCTAAAGTCTATGGATTAAAAAGAGTTCCGCCAGGACAACGTTCGCCCAGCGGAATCAGTTTTTGGTGAATTACTCAACAATGGCTGCGTGCACAAATTTTTTTTTACCATACACAATTATACGACGTCATACACTAAATATCTGCATAATTAAAATCTTCAAATTCAACAACATTCCGCTGCGCGAACGCACACCAAATCCGAGGTCATATTTTCACACGATCCAAAATAACATTAAAATAGTATGGAGAAAACTACAAATCACTAAATATATAATTTTATCTAATACCAACTATATGTATATTATAATATTATGTATAACTACATCTAACTTAATTCTATACTATCAACCAATACGCATAATAGGTAAGCAAGTTCAATAAATACCATGTTAGCAAATCAAAACGTTTGCATCACCGATCGTGTGTTGCAATATGTTAAGTTACTTACGAACTCGACTATCTTCAGCGCGACCCACTTGTCGCACACCGCCATGGCTTGGCCGGCACTCCGGCAGCTGTGCCTTGCTTGCACTAAACACACACGTCCCACTACTCTCGACAAGAGTTACGCGAGTGACATAACACACTCATAGTTTACAAGCAGACATCCGCGCGACACGACCGCCGTGTTTTGTTTGAGACTAGCGACCATTTTCACGGTGCGTTTGATTTGAGTGACATTGAAGGAAAACTTGAAGCGCCTCGGTGTGGGCGAGTGGCGGTCGTGTCATGCAAGACTCGACTGCGCGCCTGCAGCTTATCTCGCAGTAAGCGTGTGCAGTTATTAGCAAACAGTTCGATCGCGAACGGATCGCTCTTTCAATGAATTAGTAGAAATTAGTGCAAAATAATATAAGCAAGTGTGCTGTACCAATTAACCAAAATGAGACAGTGCATAGCAAGCAACGAAATAAAACAGCAAGGACATTAAACCATTATACTTAAATTTATTAATCAATACTTAACTGGCATGCAATATTATTTAAAAATCTCATAAAACATCGAGAGATAAATTCATACGGTCTCGTTACAAAATGTTCAGATTTTGTTAATCGCATGTAGATAATTTCATAATGCTGAGTTTATTCATTGCTGAGAAAACAGTTCCAAATTGATTTACTTAAAACCTGATTTTAAATAAGACTTATTCATACACAGAAATAGTAAAGTACAATAACATGAATATTTATTTCGTTGAAAAAACATCAAAAAATGCAGATTGCCAGTAGTGCAATAATCCTAACGCGGCCGCCGCAGCGGGCGGCCCGCAGTTGCCCTTAATTCATATTATCTATAACATTAAAACAATATTGTAGACTCATGCTTAAAATATATCGATGCTGTCTTATAAAAGCTTCAAATTTTAATACATAAATAATTATGCCATTCAATTGGATTCTTAATTAAAATACATTTAAGATTAAATTAAAATAATGTCTAAAATTAAAATTCTAAATTTACTTCTCATAAGCCTCTTACATGGGAGTGCAAGAGACAAACAGTAAACATAGTGTAATCTTAAATCAGGACATTGGCAAAGGAAAATACTAATGCTACTGAAAGGGCAATGAATGTACCTATATACATTCATTTTCAACACACATTCTGTTAACAATCTCCATTAATTGAATCGAAATTGATTACAGACATTTAAAAAAGTTAATCACACGCGTACCCGTGCCCTAGTCGAAATGGAAACTGACTACATAAACATTGTACCATTTAAAATTCAGTATATAATGCTATTAAAATATAATTGCTATTTGATTTCATCAGGCTTTTCATAAACCTTTTATAAAGGATAAGTTTAAATGGGAGGTTTTATACATTGTCTAACATTGTAAAAAACACAATAAGTACTGAAAACACGATTAACGATAGCGGATCAGCGCATCCTATTGAAATGTGATATAAGTGCCTGAATGGTAACTGTTCAGAAATCAGTGTCCAATTCGAAACATTTTATCAGCGCGATAAAAACAGTATTCAGCAAAGCAAACACTAACCCAGAGCGAGATTCTAATGAAATGCGTTTTCAAAATCTGGTATTTAAATCTTTCGCATAAAATCCTATTCGGAAATAAATTGTAGGTACGTTAATATAATTTGAGTCTCATAACATGATTCTCAAGATATTGATATTTTTGAAGATCTTTAAATTTGCATAATTTCGAAAATGCATTTCGTCGAATAGTGCTCCCAGCGATGTAGTTAGTGACCTATGCTATCTCCTACACTCTACCAAACATCGCACCGAACACACGGTACTAACGATAAACATTGCGCACTCGTAATCATGCAATAAATTAAGCAACACCAACAAAAATTAAACAAAAAGGAAGGTGGGACAGTTGTACAGAAATGCATTGACCTATCATGATGAGGCGATTAGATTGATAACACTTATCAAGGATCTCGTATTTAGATTCATTTTGATAAACAACGAGAATATCTTATTTTAAAGAACAACATTATAAGATGATGATATCATATAAGTCAGAAAATGAGATGACAAAACCGTTATTCTATGAGATACGAAATCTGAGTTTACCCGCAAAACTAATCTTTAGTGACTAGTTTCTAGCAAGCAAAAGATGTCAGTTATATTCCTCATAAGTTTTAAGCAATGCGTGTAAAACCGTCCCGGTCTGAAGCAAGCAGCTTATGCACTCACTGGCTATCCTTGCCGGGAGTGATGAACTCTTGCAGCGGATGGCGCGCGGTCCAGGGGTTGAAGTCGCGTGGCTGCGGCGGGGCGGGCATCCGCGGTGCGCCCAGCCCCGGGGTCGGAGTCCCCGGCGGCGCCCACACGCCCGCCTCACGCCCCGCGAGTCCTAACCCACCACCGAAACCCAGCGAGCTCATCGAAGAAACCAAAGACTCCATACCGTTGTTTATGCGGTTTGACCATCTAATGAAACAGAGAAATACAAAAGGGTATCGTGTTAGGGCGTAAAACTGTGTCTGTGTGTCTAAGTCTAATTGAAATAAAACATTTGACTTTGATTTTACCCGACTGCCGAAGGAGGAGGGTTAGTGTACATTTAGAAACACGCGTTCGGATTATATTGGAGGTTTTTGTTTCTAGAGAAATGTATAAACTTGAATTTGAGAATTTGATATTATAGTCTTACTCGGCAGCAGCAGCGGCGCTACGTTGAGCTTCGTGAATCATGCGCAAACGACGAGCTTGAGACCATGGCTCGAGAGTATAGGACGGCGCAGCGGGCGGCGGGGAAGTAGTCGCGGGTTCTTCAGGCGCACGAGTCAGTTCCACGCCACGCTCAGGGGTCCAGCGACCAACCTTGTGAAATGATTTAGTCAAAAGATAAAAATTAATCGATGCCGTTACCGCTGCATACCAACCATACCATACTTTAATAAGGGGTCACCTTTCAAATTGAGAACAATTGATTAAACTTCCTTACTACTAACCTCTCGATATTGCTTGAGCAATTGCGGCGATTGCGGCAACGACCAGTCCACAGCGGGTCTAGCGCCGCAGCCCCAAGCAGCAGCGGCGGCCGCCACCAAAGCCTTTCTGGCCATTGCAGCGCCACGGTGAGACTTGTACTCCACGATGGCCGCGCACGAAGCGATCGACCGACGAATACGCACTTCTTGCACCTCGTCTGTCAACGCGTACAACAGGCGAACGATCTCCGCAGACGGAGTGGTCGGCGGTATGCGCGATATAAATATACGGCAGTTGTTTATGGACGGACACACGCCTAAAAATGAATGTTTCATTTGAATAATGGAAGGGTAACAAAAGCTATTTATTGATCAATATTCTTCACTCATCGATTTACGCTCACCTAACTGCCAAGAAGGTCTTATCATGTAGTTGTTGAACATCCGAATAGCATTGCTCGCTTCGGCATCAGTCGTATACATCGCAAAAGCATACCTAAACAATGAATTTTACATGTTTATCCTTCAGAAAAGTATACACATTCACAACACAACGCATTTTATAAAAAAAGAATACAGATTTCCATCATTGTGTGAGAACATTCGTACCTATACAAAATAACGACGCATTATATTGAGTTCTTTGTGACAAACAAAAATAAAATATTTATTGGTTCTTATCTTGCGCGTGTCTTTAATAATACATGAAGCTTCGGAATTGTATTAGATTAGTAGTACCTGTAATGCTTACCCTCTATTCCAGCCAGAGAAGTTGATCATGAGTCGAAACTCAAACAGCTCACCAGCTTGACGGAACAGTGGTACCAGAGTATCTTCAAAACAGTCATGAGGAATTCTTCCGATGAACACCTACAAAACACACTGCGTTACAAAAAGCTAAGTAATAGAAAAATAACGGAACACCAAAAACAAGTGCTTGCGAAAATATTCTTCTTAGCAACTGCGACGTTCGAAACAATGGTTTCATGTCGTGTAGGTAAGCAACCATAAATAGTCATTAGGTGTGAAGGTAGTTATGCAGTTTGGACCACACACTGCACCCTGTAGAGACACCACAGGATGTGTGGTTAGGTAAGCAGATGAAAAAACAGGTTTCGGAAGGGTAGATAAGTAGTCAGCCGAATGGGTGCGTAGCAGGCAGATAAGTACCTATGTATGTGAGAGATCAGGTAATAGCTGCTCGCCTATTGTTGATAGATCAGTAGGTCAGTTCTGTCATTCGAGGTTTTCTTGTAAATGTCACACATATTGACAGATTAGTCGTCCAATGAACACTAAATAATACAAGGGCGATAATTTAGGCCAGAACCATGTATGGGACTACCATCGTGCACCAACAAAAAGGTTATTTATAAAAATATGGCGACATGATACAAAAACATAGAGGAGTGATAGAATCGCCTAGGGCTATGACAACGATTTCTCGGCAGCACTCGGCAGCGGCTAACTCCGTTCTTAGCAATCGAAGGGACCAATTACATGCTCTATTAAAGATGAAGTTGGCTTTGAACAATGATTACAGGTGCCTATGGTTAATACAAAAACAATGCAGCACATCTTGTGCGACTGTGGCTTCTTAGCGACGAAACGAATGAGTCATCTCGGCAACGAATACCCGAATCCAGAAGACTTCAGGTTCCTTCCTCTCAGCGGGTTAGCCGCCTTCCTGAACCACGTCTTTGAAGAGTAAGGAATGTATGGAACGATCCCATAACCATGAGCCGTCCACACGTCTGTGGGTAGATCAGTCTATGTTCAATCTCAACAGACGCAACTCGCACGTAACATTTAAAAATGGTACTCGAGTTGAACTTACGAGTTACTCGTAAGTTACGTCCAAACAGTACGAGTTACTGCAGTGCAGTTAGTTACTCGGCAGGCTGACTCGTACCTCGTAGGTGCGAGCTTGACAGTAGCTCGCATCCGTTACTTCAACATTTTTGTCGCCTGTTCGCCCGGCAACGCAACTCCCACATGGCAGCTGGTATGTCATCAATCGCATCGTTTGGACCCGTTTGGCACTCGGCAGTAGCTCGCCAATGTCAGCCGGACAGTTGTAAGCGGAACCGCTACACTACTGTGTCGTGTAGACAGTAAAAGCGAGCCCAGCTACACGGCGTACAAGTAGACAAGTCGAGTGGCTGTCTACTGGTTAGGCAACAGCACTGCCTAGCACTGTGTAAACTAGCCATAAGTATATACTTATGGCTAGTTTACACAGTGCTTATGGCTAGTTTACAGAGTGCACGCGTTTTTTTTGCGGTTTAATTCATATGAATTAAACCGCAAAAAGCACGCGTGCACTCTCAATTTCAATCGCAACTCCTATCAAACTGATCCGATGGCGTCAGACGCGCAATTACGTCGGCGGCGGAGGTAGGTAACTCGTCAGAAATACGCGAGCTACAGATCAGCTCATGACTTAGGTGAATGATTTGATTCAATGACTCGAGCTCGCAGATTAGTTCAATTTGTACCTGTTCCGTTTACGACTAGCGCGAGCCTACTGCGAGCCGCGCGCCGAATCGAGCCGAATCGAGCCGACTGAGCTGCTGAGCTGCAACAGTTCGTTTAACTCTGCGAGCGAGACATTTTATATTATTTATTTACAAATTGATTTATTGCATTTATGTCAATAAATTATTATTTTAATGCATTAGAACGGAATAATAATTTGTTCTAGGATAATAGGGAATATGCGTCTGACTTAAAAAAAGGTCAAATATTTTTTTTTATGATCTTTATCGTTTTAGAATTATGTCTATGTAGATATTTTTTTATATTATTTCTTTTTTGGTGAGAAAATAATTATTAAAAAGTCCAAAAAAACTGTTGGAAATTCAAATCACTTGAAACGCAACACTATCGGTCAAATGGAATATGACGTCAAAGTCTACTAAAACAGTGTCTGTTGTACGTGGTTGTTTGGTTGAGAGAACGTAGACTTCGACGTCACGGCAAGCGCGCCAGAATCGCGGGTGTTTAAAATGCCAATATCTGTCTCATAATTTAATTTTTTTTTTTTGTTACTTAATTTTAGTTTTAAGGCGCTGGATTTTTTTTTACGGCTACTTAACTATATAAAGTATCGTTTAAAAATATAAAAAAAAAATGTGCATATTCCCTATTGGATTGGAGGGATTCACAAATACAACAGGAGCTGAATTGAGGCGTGAGCTAGTCAATTTGTTGCTGAGTTGTAACTCAACAGCTCAAACCCGTACGATCTGACTCATTGAGCTGACTGAGAGCTGAGTTACACACCTCTAGTCGGCGGACGCATCCGAAGATGACGTCTGCAGATGCATCTGTTGACGTGTAGAGGAGGCTGAGTAGAAGCGTGATCGGTCTAATACAGTATTTGATTCGCCAATAGGTATTTTAGTCCGGGCTGAAGTTGCGCGATCCAACTTTAACCTTACTAAAAACATGGAATTTAGCCCGGCCGTAAAAATTGGGGAGTAGATTGTAGCTGCCTATTTATATAATTTGCCTAACTTCGATATGCGAATGGATTTATGGTCAAAGTCGTCTGAGTTAGAGTGTGAGGAGTCCAGTAAGAGTACGTAGAGAGAGGTAGGAATGTGATCAGTCGGGTAGGAGTGTATCAGTCGAGTAGAAGTATGATCTTGTGAGTAGAGTACGAGTATGATCATCCTAGTGGAGTAGAAATGAGATATTGGCTGCCTATGTATGTATTTCATTTGCCAACTTCGAAGCGCGGATATTTTCATGGTCAGTGGGTCAATCGGTCCCATAAGGTCCTACCTAGCCCAATCTACTTGGTAGGTAAGTAGATTCCTACCCAAGAGAACGCTATTCTACCGCGTAAATAAGCATTAAGCCCAAACAAACAGAACATACCGCATCTGTGCCTCGACCATGAGGTTTTCTCACTAGACTTGCTAGCGACAGCGTAAAATATTTGTATGGAAAACCATAGCAGCGCCTCTAGCGGTTACGTAAGGAACTAAAATCTGCTATGAGATTACAGCGTTTCGATGCGTAAAAACCTATCGAAAGTCATGCGATAGAATTTATGTTTATGGTTGAGGTACAGGTGCTAAAGACGAAATAAATCGATCGATATCAGATCGATCAAATTTCCATTATACCCACTAAGATCTTGCTTCTGTACTTTGTAATGAATACCTACAAGTGTTATAAGATGAGGGTTTCATAGTTGTTGTTGATATAATTCATGCGCGATTGTAGAGCGTCAAAACTCAAAAAACAAGGCGCGCCCTAACAGCAACCTGAGGAGGCAGCACTAAACAAACATCTAAAGCAATAGAAGGTTTACATTTACAATTTTACAGTGTAGATACATACCTACACTACCTACTACTACACCAAGATACGGATAAACAAAAGGCAATAGGTATATGACAGACGAGACGAGTCACAAAATGTGAATTTCGATAAGAAACAAAAACCAGGTTTATACCTCACAATTCCTTGAAGGTTCTGGTCCACTCCAGGCATGAGGCGCTTTTCTGTAAATCCTCTGGCCATTAATTTGTGTTAAAGTGTACGATGTATTATTTTCAGTAAGGGATAATAGTCTTGATGATAATTCATACTGATTCACTTCACTAGACGAATAATGCTTAACAGGAGGCATTTCAGCCAATATAAATATTTTTCTTATAATAATATTTACGAAAATATTTTACGACGCGCACACGCTCTCCGTGATTTCCCAAAAAAAGAAACAAGCGGAGTCGATATTTTTCTCAGAAAAAGAAAATGGCGCTTTTATCAACAAAATGGTAGTTCTACCCGGTGACTTTCGAACTAAATAATAGTCAAATGATTCCTGTTAGCAATGGAATGCTATTTTATCGCAAAATAATAACTCTTAAATATTATAAACTAAATTATTAACTTTGTTTATAACCACAAAACCTGAAATAAACAAATATTGTTTATTAAATGTTACTCTTTTGACCAGGAAATCAGTTTCAAATTCAAAATGAGAAAGAATGTGGGCATTGTTTTCTTTTTACTTTTTCTTACTTATAATCGATGTCTCTGTCGCATGTCGTACCTATTTATTTTGTAAATTGTGTATTCAAAAATAAACCCCAAAATTAACAGAAGATAAAAGAAAACGTTAATTATTCAAGTATTTATTACTTTTGCTGCTCTTTTTTTACAATAAAATTGCATGGCAAAGGTGCAACCTTTTTTCTGCTTTGAGATTTTCAATCCAAGTAATATTAATTCTAGGCAATATTCTAGGTTTTAAAAATATTATATTCTAACGAATATTATTTATTAAGAAATTTCTATTAAATAATGCCAATTAATAATAACACAAGAATAATAAATCTCGTCAATTTATGAAACACTAAGTAGGGCGACAACGCTAAAAAATAAATGCTGGAAAAACGGTTTATTTGTTGCTTCATTATTCTGCCTTGCTATTTCATTCATATCATAACTATTTCTTAACTGCATTCTCAAAATGTATATTCGCCGTGTTTTAGGATTCATTCGTAATATTTGTTGCTTGGTAAAGTACTCCAACTTTTCCTGATTCATTGCGTTCATAGCTTCAGGACTGATGGCAGTGACAGCTTCCAACTGAATTGAACTGATATCTCCTTCAGGAATACCTTAAATAATTAAAGTATATATAGTCAGAACCAATAAATAGCCAATAGTCGTGCATAAAAATGGCCTTGAAAAACTTACATTTGAATAATGCACTTAATCTACTGATTTCGTGAGATGACCATTTATATGGTTCCCCGTAAGCCTTATGATGAATGGCTATTGAATAAAGAGCCTGTAAAAAATAAAATAATAGTAAGTACCTAAGTATGTACAGTAGGTATATACTTTAATAAAATCAATATTTAACTAGGCTGACCATGATGATCAAATGCAGCATAACAAACTAAGGATACATAGAGCACTATACCTATGTGAATGGAATAAGCCAACTTCGAGCTATAATGCTCAGCGCACTGTATTTTTTGTATTATATTATAAATAACTATCTTTTTGTATTTTTTTTAAACATTTTCCATGCTGAGATTACAATCCTGCCCACCCGCCGATTTTTTCCTTCATTAAAAATAACATATTATAAATAAGTTAACATTAGGTCCCAAATACAAATAAATAAAAACAATTACCCTTGTTTGTTTCGTATTACATTTCCCCGCTTTGCTAAGGGTATCTAAACTAAGTTCCTTGAAATTAGCGGGAGAAATTTTTTTTAAGTCTATTGAGGGAAATCCGCATATTAAGAAGCCCAATTCGTTGATATTTGTACTGTTATCATACCACGTTTCTCCAAAATAACGTCTGTAGGCAGCTGCTAAAATACCAAACTGTAAAACAATAATTGTCTGTAAGTTGTATAGATCTATTCTAATTCCTAGCCAATTGATATTGTCTACTTATCTGAGATAAGTCAACAAAGGTGGTGCTGAATCACAGAAAAGGTAATACAATAACAGAGAGTTACTAATATTATAATCAGTGTTTTAGAAGAAATTATATTTATAATTAATAGAATTTTAAATATATTTTGAGTAATACTGAAGTATAAGAAAAAAATCTACTAATAAACATTTTACCAAAATAAAATCATTTATTAAATGAAACAAAAACCCAACTGCGTAACAACGCAAGGCGGGACAAGCAAAGAAACAATTTTTTTTATGAACGAACAGCTTGTCCCGCCTGCAATACATTTTCCAACATCACAGAGCTTGTTTTTAGGTTTTTAATTAGTACTTTTTACGCATTCGGGTTTTTTGTTTTATTTAATAATTGATTTTATTTACTACTTTTTAGTTTATATTTATAGTTTTTAGTTTATTTTTATATTTCCTACTTTTTTAGTTTTAAAAAAATATTGAATTATGAAATACTTATTACCTTACGAGGCTGTAATTTTATGTAGTGATTGGCAAAATATTTAAGAACTGATGGATCCCCAAAATTAACATAATATAAATCTTCTTCCGGTATCACGTTTAAAAGTGATCCAAAAGCTAAAAACTCTCGACCCTGCAAGAAAGCTGCAGTTTTTCCATCTGAAACGTTTGATACAATTTATTAATTTAACCTAATCTCATGTAAAATATAACGTTTAATGTTTACGTACCCGTCAGCACATCCCACGCTAATAAAGCTCTTGAAATTGGTATCATTTGTTTCTTTGTATGTGTTAGTATGTGTAAAATTGAATCAGGATCGAGTCTCAGAAATGAACTTGGAGGGCCAAAAAATATCATATTCATTGACTGTTCCACTTTTAATCTATTGTCTAATTCATCGTAAAAGTCATCGTATACTTCAAAGTTTTCTAGAAAAATACCTAAGCATTAAAATCTTCATAACGTAATTCTCCAAATTATTCTTTCATTGCGACTGACAACAATTTTGATTTCTGAGAAACCAGCAAACGAGTTCATGGCTCAGTTCCCTGATATTTTATTATTAATAGTACCTTTCAAACTTTTACTGCAACTACACTGCGAATATAGTTTAGTTAATTTATTGCAGGTAAAGGTGTCGATATTTATAAGCTAAATTTAACATGCCTTTTTCAGCTACCGCAATCATTGAATTTCTATCGTCTTCGTAATCAAGACTTAAGTCATCTATCGATTCAGTAGAACTCACTGTGCATGTAGAACTTCTTATTAAATAACTGGAAATAAAATATGTTAATATATTTTCTAGTTACTGTAATCTGTGATATCATTATACAAATTTTTAATTTGTTGCTAGTTTTCCGCCAGCGGCTTCGCCCGCGTAGTCCGGGTACCTCCATAATTCTTATTAATATTACGGCCTAGAATATGTGGTAAATAAACCACATATTCTAGGCCTATTCAGAGCCTATTCAATGCAATCAAACAAACAATAAAATCTTTCCTCTTTATATTATTAGTACCTATAGACATAGCTGAAGTAGTCTAATTATAATTTGCACAATATCAATATACCTATTACCTATATAGTCTAAGTTATTTATTTTTATTTTCCACTAAATTTTAATATTATTTCTTAGAAAGCAGCCGACGAAACTGAGCTCACAATTTTCGTAAATTGTGGTCACCTTTTATGAAAATTTTAAATTGTTTAGTTATTATTTTCCCTCATTAATTACTAAGTACCGAATAAATGTACGATAGTACGTCACAGCCCCATAAAAAACTTAGCTTTATTAGAAAAAAATGGCACGTAAATTAATAAGGATTTGCCATCTCTGATCTACTTAGTTATTAAGTATTATTTTTACCTTTTGTTAATACACTGTAAATGTGTTACTTTATATTCTTTATAAATATATTTACCTGCCAATTATAAATAAACAAGTAACCAAATTCAAGATTATCATTTTAACTTGTACTTGTTGTATTTACTGCAGTAACGTCGTCTGGCATGAAATTATCGAAAGTGACATAATTTTAATCGAGATGGTTCTGATGTCAGATTTATAGATTCTAGACATTCAAGCTGATTTCTAGTACAGTTCTCGCCAAACTTATTGTCCGGGTCGAAGTCGGCACGAGCTAACTTTAACCTGGTCGTTAAAATTGGAGAAAGGAAAATATTGAACTAAAATGCTTTAAAACGACAGCATACAACCTAAGCTTTCGTTTTTAATTATTACAATCCTATAATTTTGTTTCTCCGATTTTTACGGCCAGGTTAAAGTTAGCTCCTGCCAACTTCAACCCGGACAATAAGTTAGGCGAGAACTTGTAGGTTGTTACATATTTTGATATTAAACATAAATCACCGATAAACAGTAGGTAAAGTCAGTAAACTTTCAAAACTTTGTAAACATTTTGTCAGGCTTCCCGGCGCAGTGGCCGTGCACAGTATGAACAGTGCAGTGCACAGTATTATTTTTTCTACTATAGTTTAATGTTTAAAAGAACATATGAAGAACAATACCGGATTTTGACAAGAAACTTATTTCGAAAATATATTTAATCGTATAAGCACAGTAGGTCGTCCAGGAAAAAAAGAATTCAAACAAATACAAATTCGTTATTTGCTTAAATGTGGTGTACAGTAAATGATGTCTATCAGTCTTTATCAAAAATAACAAACAACACTGTAGTACATTGAGAAATACCTATCCGTTATGTGTAGTTCAGTTTCACTGAACTACACATAACTAGTAGGCAGTAGTGCAAACCCTTACTAAATAACCCTCCCTTTGGGGTTCGCCACAGTCGGGTATAAAAATGAGGGTAGTGTTTAATTACGAAGGTTACCTGGAACGCGACTACTGACACGAGACTATTGTTGCTTAAAATTGAATATCAAATATTACGTTGACGCTGTAACGCGACTTACCTAACCTACAAAAGTCAGAAACCTGTAGTTCTCATTGTGGCCTTTCATAAATTTATAAAACTAATAATTTAAAGAGTGCTATGAAATAAATAGCTATTTTAGTGCGAAATGATCATTATTTTATAGGAATTCGCTGTTATTACTTAGCCAAATATTTATTGTTTATTGGTTACGTGGTAGACTTTTTGTTATCGTCAGTAGAAGTAGAAACATGGGTATTTTAGAGAAAATATCTGAAATTGAGAAGGAAATAGCAAGGACACAAAAGAATAAAGGTACAATAATATGAGTTTATAATCTAATTATTACTTTTTCAGGCTTTAAATTAAGAACATAAATTGTTTTGGTTTTTGATTGTGATTGATGACCAACCGGTTGTGATTGTAAGCTGAGTAACTTTGTTGATGATTGATGATAAAAGTTTGATATTGGAGTCTCCAATAAAGTTCCAGAAATAGATTATTATAGATAACTTGTTCTGATCTGATGATTAACTTCTTCTTCTTCGAAGTGCCTCTCCAATTACTGGAGGTTGGCTGTCATTTTCGAAAACTCCAGTCTGTCCTTCGTGGTTATCTGGGACACATTATGCGACATGATAGATACCAACTGCTGCAACTTATAATGATAGGCAAAGTGGCTGGAAAAAGATCAGTAGGCCGAAAGATCAGATGATTATCAGATGCTTTATTTATGCTTAATTTCTATTGCTGATGCAGTTTATTCGAACTTTACAAAATAAACAGATGTTTTACTGTAAATTATACAAATAGAACAACAGCAACAGTTAGCTTAACCACCGTGGCAACAATATTTTTTTAAAGACAATAACAACAAAGAGGAAGATCTAATAAGGTTTTATTTTACAGCAACTGAATATCACTTGGGATTATTGAAGGCCAAGCTAGCTAAATATAGGTCTCAACTGCTAGAGCCATCTAAGAAAGGAGGTGATAAGGGTGAAGGGTTTGATGTGCTTAAGTCTGGAGATGCCAGAGTAGCTCTCATAGGCTTCCCTTCAGTGGGTAAGGTAAGGATGTTCCTCCTAGTTGATTGATCTTTTTTTTCTCTTGTCAGTGAAGCAATTGCCACTGGTCTCTGTCTTCATCCTTCTGATTGTATTGGTAAGAAATATCTATGTGAAGATTAACACTAACAACAGCTAACCTATACTCATAAACTTACAAATAAATAATAATGAAGTGTGTTTGTAATTTTAAATTAACAGAATTTCACTAAGTAAAGAAGTAAGTGTATATAGTACTTACATAAAAAATAAATTTTTATCTGTCTGTTTGCTCCGGCTAATCTATGAAATGGCTGGACTGATTTTGATGGGACTGTCTCTCACAGAAAGCAGTCTTAGCTAATTGCGAGTCCAAATAGCTAATGTTATATGGAGTAACTTAGAATTAAGAACTTATATGTATTACATTGCATTCACAGTAACATATTTCATAATTTTTCTTTTCCAGTCAACTCTTCTGTCAACCCTAACTCACACACATTCAGAGGCGGCCAGCTATGAGTTCACAACATTGACCTGCATCCCTGGTGTGATTGAGTACCGCGGTGCTAACATACAGCTGCTTGATCTGCCTGGTATCATCGAAGGCGCCGCCCAGGGCAAGGGTAGAGGACGACAGGTATATTCATTATCTTTTTGTATTTTTTAAGCATTTTCCATGCATCCAAATATTTTAATGAAGGAAAAAAAAACATGTAAGTTTAGAATGTGAAGGAAGATTTCGAGTTTGCGAGCAGGACTCATGGTAGCTTAGTGGTCATAGTGTCTGGTGTACTGAACCAGACAAGGCAGGTTCGAATCCCGCCTGCCAGTCGATTTTTTCCTTTATTAAAATAACAGGTATATTCATTTCATGTAATCTACACTGCCCTGCTATAGGGAGGAAACACATTCTCTTTCTACAATTTCATTTTCATTGTTGCTACAATATTTTTGTGAACCATACTAATCACATCCTCAAAATACACCCAGCAGAACACATGCTCTAACTCTATGCTAAGACTTAAAGACTCAACAAACCAGTTACTTGCTAAGGAATCATAAAATTGTAAAGCAAAATAATTCAAAGTTTTTTATTCTTATTCTTTCTTCAGCTAAGCTATGATTGCTAGGAATAGTCATAGACAATACTGACTTAAAAAATTAAATATGTAATTGCAGGTGATAGCAGTAGCTCGGACAGCAGACTTGGTGCTAATGATGTTGGACGCGACAAAGCCGTATGTGCATAGGCAGCTGCTGGAGAAGGAGTTGGAGAGTGTGGGCATCAGGCTCAACAAGCCCAAGCCCAACATTTATTTTAAAGTAAGTTTCAAGACTATCATGAAGTATTACTGTCATTTGATGGATTTCTCTAAAGTAATCACTACATATTATAAAACAAAGTGCCCCTGCCTCGTCTGTTTGTTTGCGAAAGACTTAAAAACTACTGAACGGATTGTCATGCATTTTCATCAATAGACAGGGTGAATTGAACAATTTTGAATTGATAAAATTTATCAAAGTAAAATCATGGAGTTTTTATGAACATTGATTCTTTATTTCATGGGATGCATTGCTAATTTGATGTATTTACAGGTGAAGAAGGGTGGTGGTCTCTCTTTCAACTCGACGTGTCAGCTCACCAAAGTTGATGAGAAGATGGTGCAAATGATTCTGCATGAATACAAGATATTTAATGCTGAGGTAAATCACCAATTATTATAAACGCAATCAAAATACCGCTGGATTCAACTCTGTATAACCAATGGCAAACTGCATTAGTGATATGTGACAGATTGCAGTATGCAGTATTCGAAACTAGCGTCCCGAGCGCAGCTTAGCTTGCGTGTCCCGGTGGTTTAAAAAAAAATCTTACATACCATCCTTGTCCTGATAATAACGAACACAACAAAAAACACAAAAAAAAGAAGTTGCTGCAGTGCAGTGTTCAGAAGTTATGCGCGTACAAACATTTCGATATATTCATTTTTATATATAGTATAGATAGATGACAGTTACTGATCTCTGTAACCCAATTAATATACCTACTAAGACTTCTTTTTATTTAGGGCCTGTTACAGCGCTGCTTAGCCGTTGATGTTAGCCGGCCGCTAACTGTCGGCTAAATTCATAAATAGAAGTTGTATGAAATTGTTTTTAAACATTGACACCTTCCGCCATAGCCATTCGTACTCCTTCTATATCTCCTGTCACACTCGCACTCAAGCGTCTCTCTCACACATACGCTGCGTACAATAATTCTGTTGCATTCCACATGTTCCCCTTATAAATATGCAGCTTTATATTGGGAATGAAAGAACAAGTTCTGCAAACACAGCGGAATGAACTTCATCAACCATGTTTCAGGTGCTATTCCGCGAGGACGCGACGCCTGATGACCTTATTGATGTCATCCTGGCAAACCGCGTGTACTTGCCGTGCCTCTACGTGTACAACAAGATTGATCAGATATCCATACAAGAGGTCGACAGAATAGCCAGGCAGCCTCACTCTGTTGTCGTTAGGTGAGGACCATTTTGTAGGCCACTACCTAGAAATTCAAGAAATAGAATCATCAAAGAATGAATCAACAGATTCTAAAAAACCATATTATTATCTCTGTAGAAATGTTTCTTTTAGAACATTGGTAGGGCCATTATGGACAAGAGTGGCACTAGATAGAGCCCAGTAGTGAAGACAGTTGGAGGAGGCCTTTTGCCCAGAAGCACAGCACACAATCAGATATATTTTGTGAATGAATATAGCTTTACTTACCCAGAAACTGTAACTCTAACTCCTGTAATAAGGCTATTTTATTTATATTTTATGTATAGTATAGTATATACAAATCTTATAATTCTGTCATATGAATAATCATATTTTTCTTCATTCTTTCAGTTGTAACATGAAGCTGAATTTAGACTATCTGTTGGAAACGCTGTGGGAGTACCTGTCTCTCATTCGAGTATACACCAAGAAGCCTGGTCAGCCACCAGATTTTGAAGATGGTCTCATCTTGAGAAGGGTATGTTTTATATAACTATGTGTATTATGCATGTGTGCACAGAACTCTTAAACGACCGGACCGATTTTGATGAGGTTTATTGTGTAAGTTGGTCGGAGTCCCTAGATGGTTTAGATGTACAATTGGACACGGTAGATGGCGCTGTAAAAGCCAACGTTCAGACAGGGCAACGTCTGTCGGGTCCTCCTGTTTAGCTTAAAAGTTATGCCTATAATATTTTTACACAAAATATGTTGTTTATGACGACACGGAAACGATACGAGATAACAAATTTTAAATAGTTAAACCGTGGACGTGGACTCACGCAATATTATTGATCCCTGCCAAGCTATTATACTGAAATCTTTAACAACTTGGTCCATTACTAAATCTTTGATACCTCTTCCAGGGTGTGACGATAGAGCACGTCTGCCACTCGATCCATCGCTCTCTCGCTGCTGCTCTGAAATACGCTTTAGTTTGGGGGACCAGCACTAAATACTCGCCGCAACGAGTCGGGCTGGGCCATACCGTACTAGACGAAGACGTCGTGCAACTCATCAAGAAGTAGCGACGACCGGTAGCTGTTATAATTATGTCGATGATCATTTGTGCATGGACGTCGGTTGCTTGAAAGTTTAGACTTTACTAAACGTTGCGCGTTGGACAGGTCTTAAGTAATAAGTCGGAATAATATTGACTATCATTAGTTGAAACTGACAACGTAATGCAATATAATTTTGTCGTCAACGATCTTGTCTCCAGCCATTGTTTCGGCATGAGATAACCGACGACATACTTATTTCGTGGCGCTGGCTTTCTGCAGTTTAACGTTCGAAACGACGAAGAAATCGCAACAAAATGTATGGAAATGAACGCCCGATTTATCCAAAGCTTACATTTTGTTTCTTTTCTTTCGTCAATAGAATTTGATTGCAACTTGTTTAGGTTGACTGTCTCGCCCTTGATTATAATCCCAATTTTTCACATTGGAGCATTACTTGCGCTACATTTACTTGTAACACCATAGATTTAGTATATCTTGAATCTGTGTATTTTGTAGGTGATTTCATGTTTACAATCATCGCTGAATGAGGACTTTTGATCGAGAAAATGCAGCAACGCGCAGCGCTTAGTAACGTTTGAGCCCATTTGAAGACTATCTAATTCTATATTATATACGAAAATAGCTAGAATTTCAGTTACGTTTCATAATTCTACTAAATGAAACCTGTTTTTAATCTATAAGTATTTTATCACGCCAGAGTATGTTAGGGTCGCTAGCAATGGACATACTTCGACAGACTGTTGCTGTACGAGAAAATAGATGCAGTACTGGCGGCATAGCTTGACCGGGGTGAAGTTTGCAGTTTTAATGCGCAATGATTTTTTAGGTGTTCTGCTCAACCAAACACTGACAAACAGCTAACTTCAATACGGTCAGGTTATGTCGCGCGTACTGTAATACGCTACACATGTAACACTATCTATGCGTAAGACATAAAACTGGCTCACCAGTCCAGTGCGCAAGCGCCGGGACTAAGCGTGAGGTACTGTACCTCGACCATGAGTTTTTCTTACTAAAGTCGCTAGCGACACCGTAAAACATGGAACACGATCCAAAGCCTCTATCGGTTACGTAAGGAACTAAAACCGCTTAAGAGATTGCATCGTTTCGATGCGTAAAAAACCTATCGAAAGCAATTCGATAGAACTCATGGTTGAGGTACTGGTTTCAATCACCAGATCAGTGTTACTGGGTTTCTCGGTAAAATTCTCAGTATCAGCTCGAGGTTTTATTTTGGTGGGCAAGCATATTGAGCCTCTTCATAACTTCGTGATGATAACAATATTTTCATACTATTTTCTCGGACAATGATTTGTCGTAGACTGTCCTTTGCATTGCAAGTATCCCAGTTTTAATGACTGAAAATGTTACGCGTTGATTCCAATATCATATGACCACACATATAATATATGTTTCATTATAGCTACATACATTCATATATTTAAAACAAAGGGAATTAAATTGTGAATTTTATTTTAAGTCTTATTTATTTTGTCTATTGTTGTAATTGTCCCTGGGACGACTAAAATAAATATTATCAAATTCAAATTAAATGTAGACGAATGGTTATATATCAATTGGGTAATTGTGATAGGCTGGCTATATTAGTATATTTTACTTTTTGTTAATTCCTAGATTTTTTCGTGCATTACGGTTGTGGTGCATGACATAGGAAAATTTTACATATTATTATGTGAGAGCATATTATTAAGGCCTGAAAGTAGTCAACCATCAACAACTTCACCATACAGTACTTTAGAATGTATCCAACATATTATGGTTCTAAAATACTGCACTTGCAAGAACTTCGGAGCTGTCATAAAATAATGATGCCTTCTCTAATCACAGGTTTAGTGGAAGTTTTGTCTGCAATTCTCTGCACTGCATGCTTTGTAAAGTACTGCTTCGTCATATTCATATTTACCCAAGTACCATTGTAGTGCCTGAAACTAGCGACAACAAGCAAAGCAATAAGAATTTTGTTGTTATTAATGTGTTTGTACAGGAAAAGGTCATATTGTATATACTCATTATACTTTTGCATTGAATTGAAATAAAGTAACTTTTTTAAATGCAGCTTTGTATTTCACTTCTTTAGGAACTTTCATTACAAAACCAATAATGCGACAAAGGTTTGCCATTTCTTGAAGTTCACAACTATATGTCCCGCAGGTTGCTAATTGGCTGAACCTCCACGTGACGTCATCCGCCGTACTTGCCGGGTAGTGGTGTTAACGCGTACCGAGTGCGGTTACGTCATTTTTACGTCACCAGGATGGCCGTCAGGCACATTATCAGTGTGCAAGGCTTATACATATAAGAATTTTAGGGATTTAAATGCTTTGATGGTCAATAAATAGATAAGTCATTTATTTCCATAAACACCTCAATTGCACTAACACCTCTCCTTATCTTATAGATTAACGAATTATTCTAGTTATATTATCATAGTATAAGTTTATGCTATTATGAAGGTTGATGTTCCCCTAAGGTATTGAGGATATCTGCCTCGGCTGTAGCGACGGCCCACCGGTGCTCTGTGATCTCCAGAGCCTCCCACTCCGCTTTGAATGCCGCCTTTGGGTCTTGGGGCATTGCCATCGCGGCTCCAGACATTTGCTCCTGCATTACTTTTGACTGATCAGCAGCTATGGACAAAAAATAATCAATATATTAATAAGGATAGTTATAAAAAAACAACGACGATAATAAACTGCCTAATTGGCCTCCTAGTGATAGTATTTAGTGGTAATTTAAAAGATCAGTTCATTGTTTGTCTGTCTGCCTGCCTGTTACCACAACACATACAGGTATCAAATTGACATAAGAAATGAGCTGTCAATAAAATCACGTTTCTATAGTCCGCGCAGAACTAGTTAGCCGCGCCTTAGGTAGAGACAGGGGTGAGGCGGCGGGTTACTGTGAACGAAAACGAACGCCCCCGCCCCTCCGTTCCACCGCGCATACCTAAGGCAATGCAATAAAAAAGTACGTACAATAAGATTTAAAATGAAGTACAATCAAAATACTAAAATACTTCCTGTTGTCCACAAATCATGAAATTTAAAAACCCATACAAACTATGGTGTCCAGGATCATAGCAGGTAGAAATCTAGTCTCTGCCTACCCCTGTGGGAAACATGCGGGAAGCTATGTATGTGTCATAATAAAAATCTGTTTGGATTGCCTTTGCCTATAAAAATAATTGGCGAATCTTACCATTATTCTCTCCCAAGACTAGCGCATATATTGTGCGTAGCCCAAACACATTGAGGAAGTACCAGGACGCGGAGGAGACCCACGACGCGTCCAGATACGCAAGCTCCACGCCGCGTTGCAACATCGGCTTAAAGCGGAGTGTCAGAGGGAATGGCACCTTAGCTGTTGGAGAAAAGTTGTTTTGTTGTGAATAGTAAGAAACAAGTAGAATACAACAATTCTACCTACCCTGTACTGTAGAACTAATTAAAAAAAATAGGTAACACATTATAGCAACAAAAGTAAGTTTGAGTTCAGGCCCTGGGCTTTTCAACAAATCCCATTAGGTCATAACTACATATCAGTATTATAATATACCACTGGTATTTCTGTCAGAAATCAATAATCTTTTATCAGAGCAGTATTTGGGAGAATATTTTTTTAACAGAACAACACAGTGTATAATTATATTTAAAGACATACTGGTAAGAAAGCCGCTGAACATCCAATTGATCCACCCTCCAATAACAATCATGGGCAGCACATTGGTGACATTTCCCTTCAGCATATCAGTCATCATGCCAGGATCAGTCATGGGGTTCTGAAACATTTGTAGAATCCAGTTAGCTGATTCAGCAAAATTGTTCAACAATTTAAACTTACTACATAGATTATCACATTATTTTAATAATTAGGAACACAGATTTCATTTCAAACCTTCACAAGGAATGTATATCAGCCCTTACTTGGGAAGTAGCAGCTCTCTTCTGGACCTTAAAGTAGCCTGTCTCATCATTGTTGAACCAATGGCGTCGCATCGCGAACGACTGCCGCGGCAGATACTTTCCATTCTCACGTAGCAGACGAGCACGAATCATAACTTGACTGTAATAAGCATATTAGGAACTGATATTTCTTTTTTAATTTTTTCTTATCTTGAATGGTTTCGAACACTAGTGGGGACTAATTTATTTTCCTGTCGGAAAGACACGCAGCATATTCATTTAATTACACCAAATTCAAAAGACTTGTAAGTTTGTCTGGATGAAAATACCTAATGGCATAAGTTAAGACCACCCTTAAACCCAACTTTGTTCCAACTAGACTGGTCTACAATAGTAAATGTAGCATAACAGCGCGCAACGGACTAATGCTCCATAATAAACACAAAAATTAATAAAATGTACACTTCGAGGTTGTTTTTTCCACTACATCATAAAGATTAAACAAGTATCGCCTTTGGGGCGGAGTACAAAATGAAAAAATGTTGCTACTAACCTGTCTTGAACCTGGAGTAGCTCAATCTTCTTCTGGGAAGACAAAATGATTGATACATAGTGCCTTACAATACCAACCAAAAAGGTGATGATGACGATGGGTAGAAATACCCAAAGCCTTATATTTGGATCAAGGAGTAGTTCAGCCATTACAAAACTCTAAAGCAATATCACTACCGATAATTGCACTTTTTTACTGAAAAACAAGGAACAGAGAGCTAAGCTAAGCACATAAAGAATATAATATTCGAAACGAGTCGTCGAGTCGACGAGACGAAATGCATACGAAATGACAAGATATTTGATTTTTGATTAGGGATGTCCGATCCGATCCGATACTTGTGTGGATCGATACAATGGAATACAATCCAACCGATTTTTGTATCGATACAATGGCATTCGATCCGTTAGTGAACCGATACAAATACCATGAGGATCGGATCGAAAAAATTGTTGTATTAAATTCTAAAATAATAAACAATCTGTAACCTTAATATTTATTCGTAATGTTAATACCGCATTCCTTAGCTCCAAAATATGGGTTATAACAACAAACAGGTTCATATTACACTAAGATAAATATTTCTCTGGCGGTGGACTGTTAAATCAGTAGTTATATTATCTTATATTTTTGAATATACCTAAAGTTTTGGCATGATTACTTGAGATTATAGATAATTTCATAAAAAAATCAACCATGCCCTACGTTATTTCTCAGTTGTAGAAATTACAAGTAATATTGTTCTGTGGGTAGAAACCTCTGTGCCCTTCGAAAGTCTTTTCTTGTTGACCACCCACTTTAAATAAAATCTACAATCACCAAGATCCAGGGCAGCTATCAAGATTATAATTTTTACCTACCCTACCATTCAAAGATTGGCCAATGTAAAAAAAATATATTTCTCTACTACTTAAACTTTGAACCTACAAATTACAACATATTTAACATTTTTAAAATTGTTGATACGATACTGGATTGATCCAAAAAATCGTATCAATACTTGGATCGATACAATGTATTACGATCCATTACGATCCGGAATATCGATACAAAGCCCCCGGATCGAACATCCCTATTTTTGATTAATTGATTGAAAACTGAATTGACAATGTGTTTTTGACAATTGACAATGACAGCGAGAAAATTGCTTTTTGTTGTTTTCATAGATATATAATGTATTATATATCTATGGTTGTTTTTGATAGTAACACTCATTGATTTTGAGTTTTACTAAAAGCCCATTTAGTAGGCTTAATGTTAATTTGGGTATCGATAATTTTTTTTGTTAGCTGTTATAGTCCCACTGCAGGGCAAAGGCCTCCTTTTACCCGCTTTCATCATTATCAAAAATATAAGAAAACGAAATGTTTTTGGAGGAGATTGAATTAATAAAACCCTTGTAGACGTCACTATTAAAATAAAATGGACCGTGTTCGGCGATAGCCCTTGTTCCATTCGCCCCTTGTTGGGACATATTATTATGTTGTTTCTTCTGAAGACTTTAATACGCTTTGGAATAGAAAAAACTTTGAAGATAATCTCTTTGATAAAAAGTAACGATTCAACAAACCGTTAACATAATGTACAGTTCTCGCCAAACTTATTGTCCGTGTTGAACTTGGCACGAGCTAACTTTAACCCGGCCGTAAAAATCGGAGAAAGAAAAATATTAGATTTAAATAAATATAAATGAAAGTTCAAGTCGTAGGTTGTCGTTTAAAATCATTCTAACACAATATTTTTCTATCTCAGATTTTTACGGCCGGGTTAAAGTTAGCTCACGTAGCGTTCACGTTAGCGTGAACTGTAACAGTGAACGAAAGAGCTGGCACTGGCAGCATTAATTGCATTTGACATTTGCTTGTTTGTCAAATTGTCAATTTGTCAGAACGAGATGTCCGTCGGCGTCAGTCAGTTTAGTCTAGGGATGTTCGATCCAGGGTCTTTGTATCGATATTTCGGATCGTAATGGATCGTAATACATTGTATCGATCCAAGGATCGATCCGATTGATTTCATACGATTTTTTGGATCGATCCAGTATCGTATCAAAAATTAAAAAAAAATTACATATGTTGTAATTTAAAGCTTCAAAGTTTAAGTAGTTGAGTTTTTTTATTTTCAATGGCCAATCTTTGAATGGTAGGGTACGTAAAAATTATAATCTTAATAGCCGATCTGGATTTAGGCGATTTTACATTTTATTTAAAGTGGGTGGCCAACGAGAAAAGACGTTCGGAGGGCACAGACGTTCCTAACCACAGAAAAATATTACTTGTTTCTACCACTGACAAATAACGTAGGGCTTAGTTGATATTTTTATAAAATTACTAGCTGATTCCCGCAACTTCGCTTGCGTCTGAACCCCGTTACACCAATTTTTTTGTAGTTTCACAAATGTCACCATCTCGAATAACAGAATAAGAACTATTCTGTTATTCGAGATGGTGACAAATCCAACAAATCAAAAACCGTGAAAATCGGTTCAACAGTTCTTAAGTTATAAGTGTTGTAACAAACCCGACTTTGTTTTATATATTAGATCTATAATATCAAGTAATCATGCCGAAATTGAAGGTATGTTGAAAAATATAAAATGTAATAACTATTGATTTAACTGTCCACCGCTAGATAAATATTTATATCAGTGTAATATGAACCTGTTTGTGGTTATAAACCATACATTTCTTCTTTCTTTCTAGAATTTAATACAATAAATTTTTCGATCCGATCCGCATGGTATTTGTATCGATCCACTAATGGATCGAATGCCATTGTATCGATACAAAAATCGGTTGGATCGTATTCCTTTGTATCGATCCACACAAGTATCGGATCGGATCGAACATCCCTAGTTTAGTCAGTCTGTCTGTCTGCAGTCAACTTCTCCGAAAAAGGTTTCTATTATAAAGTCGACTTTATCACAGAAAAACATTATTTTTTGTTTGTTTTAAATAAAGTTACCGACATTTTCAAATTAATATCTTTTTGTAAAATGCCGCGCGTAAAAACAAAAGCTTCCGTGGCTAAAGTTACTGGTACTGGAACATCTTTAAATAAAAAGGGAACTGATTCAAGTAAAAGTGATGAAAGTTTGGATGAGATGAATAAAAGTAAAAGTTCCAATTGTGATGGATCAAAAATTGAGTCGTCTGGATCGTCCGAAGATCAGCCAAGTCCAAGTAAACTTGACTTTAGCCAGTTTAAATTTGAGAAGAAACCGCACATTAAAATCGAATTCGAAAAAGATTCACCTGAGAAAGAGGTAAGGAGATAATACTAATTGATGTAATTAATTTTAAAATGTATCCATACTTATCTAATATTATACTTACCTAATATAGTAATTATGTCTGCAGGATACAAAAGGACTATGGGAACCAACAAACTGGAAAGAATTTATGGTGAACTTAAGGATAATGAGATCAAACAGTGATGCCCCAGTTGACACCATGGGATGTCAATCCAGTAGTGATGCAAAAGCTTCACCTGCAGTTAGTAAAAACCATTTACTTTTAACTTATAAACATAAAATCATACCATTGACATGAAGAAGAAGATTTACTTTTAAACATTTAAAAAGTTTTTGAAAAGAAGTGTTTATTAGTTTTTAGAAATCCTAAATAAATATTTTTTCAGGTATACAGATATCAATGCCTGATATCATTGATGTTATCCAGTCAGACAAAGGATAATGTAAATTTTGCAGCAATGGAGCGTCTCAAAGCTAGGGGGCTGACAGTAGACAACATCCTAAATATGAGTGATGATGAACTGGGCAAGTTGATATACCCTGTAGGTTTTTGGAAGGTAAGATGATTGGATGAAAATATTCAGTCATTTGTTTCACTCTGCTTTATATCTTCTTACTAACCTTATTCTAGACAAGAGTTCCTATTATGCAGGCAATACAAATGTGTAAATGTTAATATTTCAGACTAAAGTGAAATACATAAAGAAAACAACCCAGACTCTAAAAGAGCAGTACAATGGAGACATTCCTGACACTGTAGAAAAGTTGTGCAAGCTGACTGGAGTGGGTCCCAAGATGGCGCATATCTGTATGCTAGTTGCTTGGAATAAAGTTACTGGGATTGGTGAGTTTACAATATTGTTATACTGGCAAAGCTATAATTTTTCACTTCTTTAGATTATATTATGACCAACATTGTTTTTTTTTTCATCAGGTGTAGACACCCATGTCCATAGAATAAGCAACAGAATAGGGTGGGTAAAGAAACCAACAAATACACCTGAAGATACCCGAAAAGCACTGCAAGCTTGGTTGCCTTTTGAACTTTGGAGTGAAGTCAATCACCTCTTGGTAGGATTTGGGCAAACCATCTGTCTGCCTATAGGTCCAATGTGTCATGAATGTTTAAATAGGGACATTTGTCCATCCAGTGGCTTAGGTAGAAAGTCACCTAAGAAGTCCCCAATGAAAACTTTAAAAGTAGAAGCTGAAAGTAAGGTAGAAGATAATGAAAATGAAGTGAAACCACCTAAAAGTAGAAAAGTAACACCAAAAAAGGAATTTCATGATGAAAAAAAAATAAACCCTTCAAAAAAATATTTAAAAGCAAACAATGGGAAGCTGGCAGTCAAGACTGAAACAACAGATAAGGAAAATGAGAAGAAATCACCACGCAAAAGAAAAGTTACACCCGAAAAAGAAACCAAACCTGAGAACAACATACTGGATGATATTCAACAATTTGAAACACAAAGTGATAAACTGACAGTTAATACTGCAGTCAGAAAGAAAGTTTCACCAAATAAAAAAATTAAAGTAGCTGATCTTAACACATTAGATGATATAGAAGTGATGAATGATAAGGTTATTGTTAAAACTGCATCTAGAAAGAAAGTCACACCAAGAAAAAAAGGAATTGTTGTTGACCAGGCTGTTGAAGTAGATAATAATGATGAAAACCAGCGAAAAGCTACTAAAAACAAAACTGTTGTTAAAAAGAAAAATGCATCTGATAAAGGTGATGGAAATCTTAGTGTCAAAGAACCAAGCACCAGAAATAACAGAACTAAGGGAAATACAAAAGATATGACTGAAAAGGTATCATCATCAGTTCAAAGAAAATCTCCAAGAAATAGAGTTGTTATCAATGAGAATTAGATGTCATTTTATGCAGATCAGATACTTATAAAGATGATTGTGAAAGTGTGTACAAAATAATACTAAGTGATATTTTTTAATTTATGTACTTATTGCATGTTTTAGAAAAAGTGTTTCCTATTACTTTGAAATTTTGTTGAATTTTATTACTATGGTGGGCAAGTAATAAAAACATGATAATGATTATGATATTCCAGTTGTGATGTTGTTGAATAGGGCAACTTAGAAATAATGTGAAATACTTTAGAAAATAAATACCTCATTAGGTTTTATTGTTGCATTTTTAATTAAGTTACAATATTAAATCAATGTTTTCGTCTACCAACTTTTTTCTTTGATTTGTCTTTTCTTGTATCTGTTTTGCCTTTCATATGACTTTTTTTTGGGTCAGATTTAGCTTTCATGTGACCTTTCTTTTGTAAAGACTTCTTTTTGTTCTGTATTCTATCTAGTTTATTCTTCATTTGGAATACTTTGCTTTTCTGTATTTTCTTTGTTGCTTGTTTCTTAAGCATACTCTTTATTTCTTTCTTAGTTTTTATTTTTTCATCATCATCATCTTCTGCTTCAGATTCTTCCCCTTCACTTTCCTCACCAGATCCCATTCCAGGAATTGCTTCTACCTTTTGTATAACATTTTTCTTACTCTTGGTGTTCTTATTAACTTTTTCTTTAGGTTTGTTTTCGCCTATAACTAAGTCTTTCTTTTGTAATGTGTCTGAGGAGAGTTCAACAATTTTAACATTGACATCCTCATCTTCATACTCATCTTGTAGAAGTTGTTCTATATCCGGGATAGGTCTGCTAGACACCACAAGCTTTTTGTAAGATTCTTTATTCTGAAAATACAAAAAGTTCTATTTTTATTCAATGATAATTATGATTCTTGCATTTTATACAATGTAATCATAAATTAACTGTGAAACTGCAAAACTAATATAAACATTAAAAAATTAGAATAGCTGGAACTGGAAGCATGCATGCATGGCAGATCCGTCCGAGTCCAAGATCTTGTGCAACTATACATTGTGCTGAGGTGGTCCTTTGATTAATACATGACAATATTAATAGAAAAAAAAAGTTGTTGGCATACCTCCTGCTTTATCCGTTTCACCTCCTCTTTTAGAAGTCGTTTCAAATCTTCCTGAGCTTTCTTCTTTCTTTCTAACTTTCTTTTACGAAAACCACATAGGAATTCTCTGAAAAATAAACAAAATAATTGAAAACGTATTGCTTTTTAGTGCAAATTTGATCGGATAGAACAATTATTTGTTATTTACTTTCTTTTAGCCTCATCGAATACTAAAGTTACTTTCTTTTTTCCCTCTTTATTTTTCTTTTTTGCCATAATGTTATTACTATCCAACGAGATATTATTTTCAAGTCGACACACTGCTCCTAACCTCAAAAATCAACACCACAGAACAGAGACACAAAGCTCTTTTATTTTTCTTTGAGTGACACTGACAGTCGTGAGTCGACTGAACTAAACGTCATGTCAAAAGGGTCATGACATTTTATGGTCATTATTTATGCGTTTAGTTGTAATCTATGTTATCGATGACAAAAAGGATCACTATAATATTACATCGCTTTATTTTATTTAGGGAATACATTCGATTAATAGGTAAGAACCTAATGAAAATATAAAAAATCAGCAGTCACAGGTGTACTGTAAGATTCCACAAGGGTTTTTATATGGAGCAATGGTACAGTTCTAAATATGTAATTATTAAGTATCTACAACATATTCTATCCAATTGTAGTTTAAATTGATTATTGTGTTAATGTGAAATAAAGGACATTATAATAATAACCGTGCTTTACAGTTTATCGCTTGATGATATTTGGCAAACAAACAAGATTCTTTGAATCCACCCTCTTGATTGGTGGAACTACGCAATTTGTATTTTTTTACTGCTTACTTTCGACCAATCAGCGCACAAGTCCACAATAAAGTCGGACTCATCAGCAGCATGGCTGTCAGTATAAATTTGAAGCTTGAACGATGCGCTTCCTCTCGTCACGTTGGTTTTTTTTGTTTGTGCATTTTGACGAAAATGATATCGTGTGTGATTTTGTGTGGCATAAAATATGGAAACCCTTGGGTGCAGTGACCTGATATCTGCCTTGTTACGCAAGGTGAGTGTTGGAAATGTGATGGTAGCGTGTATTAGTTACAAAATGAGACGGATCGTATAATAATTCATAGCCGAGCTAAAATTGTGGCACAGAAAAATCAATCGGGATCTCGCCACTTACGAGGCTTTCGTCACGATTTAATTTGGGTAATTCAAGGTCACTTTCATAGGTCTTAAATGTGAGCGCGAGTGCAGTAATTGGAGTTATCATTATGATTGTGTTACCACGGCCATATGTTAACATGCGTGAAAGGATAGTGTTTCAAACGTACCGTTACCATTCTCGTCAATGTTATGATCTACACGATCGTGTGATTTCCGACGAACGTGGAATTTGTATGCCAGCGATAGGGAAAGTTGATTTCATAAACTGACATTTACGAGCAGGGTGCAGACTTGCAGTCTATACGACTTGTATGTAGCGAAATTGATATCAATTATTGTGGTTTGAGATACTAAATGAAATCAATGAACTGTTATTGATTTTTACCCACCTACTCTCCTCCCACTGGCTGAATAGATTGGTATAATCTTAGGTAGATAAAATGTGGAAACTTTGTTTCTAATGTTTGGGTAAGTGAAATGCAAAATATTTGTTGTACTAAAGGAATGTTAGGAATAGCTTACTTTTTAAGCAGGGAGTTACCTTATGGTGATAAACATTAAATTTTGGTATGTTGAAAAAACTGTTTAAACCTTTCTTTTAACTATTCACTTATTTGTTTTTAGAATGTTCAAGAAAAATCTAAGACTCATTACTTATAGGTATATTTATTATGTTTACCTAAGCAACAGATAATGAATATCTACATCTACTACATCTGATGTACCTGCCCTTTTTGGTTCGAAAATAGAAAGAAATTGTTACATAGTTTTTAATTTTATTGTTTTCATGGCAGTCAATCAAGTAAGTCATAATTTTGGCTAACTGTTTTAGGACTTGAAGGTCACATATTTGAGCAATAAAAAAAACAACAATGGAAACATTTTCATGATTTCTTAAAGGAGGAGTGGAAATAGTGCAGTGTGACTAACAGGGCTGATATTTTTCATGTATTTTCTGTTTTCCCTACTTTATTTCTCTGAAATCATCCTATATTTTTCTGCTTGGCTGTTGGTTGTACAAGTTAATACGTAAACACTATTTTACTTAGTCATCATAAATAATGAAAATTATTATCTTATCTATTATTTGATTGTTTTTAATAAATCATCATTAAAAATAGCTTACAGCATCCCTAATTCAGTCAGCAAATAAATATGGACATTTTAAAGGTCACATCAATAGGTTTATTATTTCTATGACAGATCAAGATCTAACTAACTTGGATTGAATTGTTTTCAATTAACTAGTTATGAAAGTAGGTCACATTTGTTTCTGTTTATCATAGCCTACACAATATTTGCCCTTTGGGCAGTAATTATCCAGCAAATGTCAAGTAATTTATTATGTTTTATCACTTTTATTTAGGTATGTGGAACATAATTGGTGCTGCTGAATAAATTATTTGAGATAGAAGTTTATTGCCTTGTAATAAGAATTATAAATTAGAACCATGTCTCTTATTGATTTCATAACTGTTATTTACTATAAAGCTGTGTAGCAGTTAATTGGTTTGTGATTAAGTTAATAATAAAACAATTTAGAAATATTTTTCATAATGGCTTCTGAGAATTTTTTTCTTAGTTCTTACTGACATCTGGCCTTATTGAAATTGACAGTGGCCCAGACCCATTCGGTTTCTATTGGACCTGATAATGGTACCTTGACACTTTCAACAGATTATTTTATACAGTAAGTAATCACTTGGTGATCCCATCGCCTTGAACAATGAATTTTCTGTTGTGTCTGTACTCTGTTAATGAGAACAAAGTAGGTAAGTAAAAAGAAAATAACTAGGAATTCTAGCATTGAAAAGGCTTAAAAAAATAAAATAAGAATGTACTTAAAAAGTAGCCTATTTGTGGTTAAAATACATTATGGTCAGTGTCATTTTAAGGGTTGGTTGCTTTCTTCAGTAAGGTAGACTTAGCCTAATCATGATAAAATTGTGTAAGTAAGGTAGATAAGACATAATTACGGGAAAGTTTTGACCATGAATGTGGATAGATATAAGGAAAGAGGAAGACCAAATAAAAATTGATGGACTGTGTGAGAGATGATATTCCTACAAAGGATGTGAATAACAGGATAGATGACAGCTGCTGATGTAGAGAAGAAAAAAAAATGCTTGTTTACAATTAATTTTCTGTGAATTCCCAATAGCAGCTCGGAGTCTGGATTTGTGCCTGGTTGATGGCAATAGGCTCACCCCCTATTACATGGGACCTAAACATACTGGCGAAATGTGGGTGTACATTAATTAGTACGCCTCTGCCTACCCCTTCAGGGAATACAGGCGTGATGGTATGTTATGTTATTTTTTAAATGTGTCCCATCAACCACTAAAAGTGTGCTGCACCTACTACACCTAAATTAAAACAAACATGCAAATATTATAAACAACTTACAGGTTTGTAGGTAAGATTGAGGATACTAAAAATATCAATGTATTTTTTTTATTATTGAGCCTTCATTCATTATCTACAACTGCAAGTTCTGTTAAATGCCTTGCGAAACTCATGTCTAATTAGGCATACATGGTGATTTTTAATCCACTGTTGTACTGCTGTAAACTATTCAGGTGATGAAAGTACCTTCTCATGATTTAATAATTTTCATTATGAGACCAATACTGATATATCAAATTAAAAAAATCAGCTGTTTCATACATTTTTATCAAGTAAGCAATGCATTTTTTTAAGAAATAGCTGTCTAGACTTTCATACTCTCTCCTAGATATATTATGTTACACGCTACGTTAGTCTGGACTTTAAAAGAGACCATGATTCTCTGAGTTTGTTTCGGCGTTTCTTCTCAGAGGTCGTCAGTTAGGAAATGCCGGCGACATCTAGCCTAAAAAAAAATGTCTTGTAAAAGTGTCTTTAAAGGATCTACTTACAGAAATAAATATCATTTCATCATTTCATTTCATTACAGATTTTGGGAATTCACTTTTATGAAATTAAAAAAGGTAGTTTTTTAGTCAATGAATGACCTGGCGTTGTCGGGCGAAAGGGGGCGAAGTGACTGTATACTATACAACTAGCTCAAGGGCATAATAAGGGAGTGCGGACCTGTCCTACGACTGCTACGTATTGCAATAATCTAGTTTTAGACCTATTGTACAATGAGTACAAAGTACGTTGTCATAGCTCTATTTGGTGAAAGAGATTTACAAACGTACAATTCTCGCCAAACTTATTGTCCGGCTTGAAGTTGGCACGAGATATTAACTTCAACCCGGCCGTAAAAACCGAAGTTAACTCGTGTCAACTTCAATTTAAGCCGGTCAATAAGATTGGCGGGACCTGTAAGCATGATTGCAAATAATTATTAGATAGCGGGATATTTGGTTCTAACCGACCTCACGGTCACGAACGTCGTGTTTACAAATCTCATTCGCTTCGGAGATTTTGAGCTACGTGTGAATGCGTTTTTTTTAATTATAAGAATGAGGTATTACTAGTTCAGTGGTAGACAAATGAAGACTGACCTAAATATCTATTTATGATGGACATCGTAGTTCTCATGATACTCGACAAGATGATAATCCTGTATGTGCTGAATCATGTTCTTCATAGAATTAGAAATAAAAGTATCACATTATTATGATAGGTACAGTTCTCGCCAATCTTATAGTTCGGCTTGAATATTCAAATGTCTCGAAAAATCATTTCAGTAGGTACTTAATCTGAAAAAAAATGCAGAAATAGGTATTCAGTAGGTACTATATTTTCTGCAGAGAATATTTCTCACAAAAATAATATTTCTAGTACCCACAGTCCGACATATTATGAAGATCTTACAAAATCGTAATTAGGTAAGCCATCGAACCAACATATCTGAAATTGACGTTTAGAAGCACAAGGAATAAAGACAGCCGCTTCCAAATAAATACCCCTTTTGGCGTGGCTGACACCCTGAGCGATGATTTGAAATTGGTTATCTGAGAAGATCGCTGGAGTAGACTGGATGCAGAACGCGACTACCTACAATAGGGCGATTTGATTTATAGCAATTTTATATCAATAAGCCCACATCCTGTACTCTGTAAAGTGTTATTCTTCAATGCTTTCTTCGTCGTGTGTGTGTACCTACTTTGTAGTTTGTAGTTGTACAGTACTTTAGCCATTACACCGCACACGGCAGGTCACCGCGGGGTCTGCGGCGACTAGGTCAAGGCGTTCATTTCCGACACACCTACCTACCCGAACTGCAGGCATCGACTTTAGCAACTTAGAATATTTAAAAAATATAGGTATAATATAGGAAAGTCACGTCTTATGTACAGACAGACTGATAGACAGTCATTCGATATTTTTGAAATATCCAGTACCTCAACCATGAGCTCTATGGAATGGCTTTCCATAGGTTTTTTACGCATCGAAACGCTGTAATCTCATAGCAGATTTTAGTTCCTTACGTAACCGCTAGAGACGCTGCGAGGGTTTTCCATACAAATATTTTACGGCGTCGCTAGCGAGTCTAGTGAGAAAAACTCATGGTTGAGGCACTGGACGTACCAACCTACGAACTATTTAAAATTATCGGAACAACTAAGAAACATAAAGACGGGTGTGCGGAGCTGCGCCTGCGTATATCCTTGCTGCGCTTGTCCTGAAAATAATGAACACATCAAAAAAAGAATTATTCAATTTGGTGCAGTTGTTTGGAAGCTATGCGCGTACAAACATTTCGGCGATTAATTTTTATTTAGATAGATAGATTGTAGCCTTTATTGCTGACTCTACATAAAAAGGTTTACAACTGCAGCAGGTGCAATTTGAATAGAAAATTATATTTTTAACCTTTTACCATGATACATAATAATCCACTCGTAGCGGTTGTCTACGTCAGGTCAACATGCTACGCGAGCCGAAGGTGACTTTGTCTAGGGGACTTTAGGGCATCGTACGTTTTGCGCTGTGGAGCCTCCCACACATGTAGAATATACTTAGATGTCTATCTGTTTTACTTTTATATGCATACGATGATTCATCTAATCGTGGGGGCAACGACGATGCCAAATAAGAAGGTTTTGCAGCCGTAAAGCCGATAAGTCATTATTATCAAAGATTATAATACCTAGTCATAACAAATTATTGCATGTATTACATGTAGCAGCGTGCGATGACCATTCTCTAGATTTTTTTTTATTTTATCCATCTTTCGGCCGGTTTGTAGATTTAGGGGTTGTTTCACCGCCTCTGGATAACCGCTAACTGCCGAAAAAATTAAAAAATGGAACAAAATTTTTATTAAATTATGTGCCAGCTAATTTGACGGGAACTTATCAGTAAGCTGTGGAACAGGCCCTCAGTGATGAAATCTAACTCATCAGCGACCACAGGCAGTCGGTACATATATCTATGTATTATAATATGATAGCTATCTAAATACTAATATGGGTGTAGTTTGTTACGCTAATCTATTTTTTTTTTATATTGGCTGCTAAACCAGCCATTTGAAGTGGAACTTTTCATACTGCATTCCATACGTAGTGCCCAGCGCCATTATCCACGAAGAAAATCTAAAACCCGAATGAAATGGCTTTTAAACCATACTGCCTTATTCATTATGAATGTTTCGGTGAGGCAGCAAACGGCGTTTTGTTGTCGTTTTTCGCAATTCTATACAAACCATTGTTTTCAATCGTGAATAAGTTTTACAGTATGCAATACTTGTAATACAAGGGAAAAGGACATAGGTACAGTTTATTTACAGAAATATATTTCTAAGAATAATCACTGAAATTAGCACCGTGGTTTTCCTAGAGATAGTAAATAACTGGTTGTTTTCTGTTGGAAAATTAGTTAGATGAGTATTACATTATAATGATAATTTATAAACCGTATTTACATTGCCAGATGGGATGTGTTTAATTGTTTTTGCAGATAAGTACTAGAAAACTTTGAAACTTAAAATTAATAAGTAGGGTACCTAAACTAAACACAGCCTCAGGTCGATGATAACATGGCCCCAAAATCAATGTTGACAGTTTTAGGATTGAGAAATCGGCTGTGGTATCATTTGCCTTTATCAACGGGTAGGACATGTATATCTTAAGATTGGACAGACTTCCGTAATACATCATTGACCTGTTTAGGAACTACGTGGATTAAAAAATGTCTATCGTTGTATAGTGAAAGGCACACTCAGTGTAAAGATAAGATTAGCTGGCAGTTTAATCTTATATGGAGGAAATATAAGGAAAGCATGTCATATCTGCTGCTCAAGACCTGATTTATTTCTGGCTTCGAAATAGGTGTGAACCCTGCTCCCTTTTCCCAAAAAATCCAGGGTCCCCTTGAACGGACGATCCATGAAGATTTTCTGCACTATAAAACACGTGAAGAGTGGATTTCAAACGGACTGCTGATGGTTGGAACGGAACCGAGGTTGCGGGTTCGATTCCCACTGGACTGGTCACAAATATTTATGTGATGAATAAGTGTTTTTTCTATTTCATCCTTACAGCCCTTTTTACCCATTAAAAAGCCGCATTTTTTTATTTTTTCGCATTAGCCTATGTCCTTTCTCAGGCTCTAAACTATCTCTGTACCAAATTTCATTCGAATCGGTTCAGCAGTTTTAGCGTGAAAGCGCGACAGACAGACAAACACAGTTACTTTAGCGTTTATAATATTAGTAAGGATAACTATAAAACTACTTATATAAGTCAATGTATAAAACAAAAGAGTTGGGAAACATGTTGCCATAAAATACGTGTTATAACAATACCATACATATTTAAACAAATATTTACTTTGATTTTAATCGAGGACGAAAAAGAAAGGCGTGTTCTGATAATAATAGAAGAGTAGGACAGTTGACGCAGATAAAACGGTTGTAAAAATATATTATTACTAGCAACACTTTAACATTTTACAACGTGTTTATTAGGAAAATCGTAAAAGTAACATAATTATGTTGTCTTCAGCAATTAATTAGATATTATTAAGAATATATTATAATTTGTGTATGTGTAAGCGTCATGCATGTGGTCTGGACAGCGTGAAACAAAACAATATCATATCGATTTTTCAGGTGATATAGCCCGTGAGATACAGAATATATTATATTTTTATGTAGGTGCTTATGTAGTTGTGCCGTCTGGGTCTTCCATACAAATAGGTCATATCAAGTGCGCACGCTCTAGGTAGCAGTCTTATAGCAGTCTTTTTCTTTTGTGTGAGCAAAGCTAGACAATATTTATAGTTCATGCATCGTAAAAAGATAGTGTAGTCAGCACGTTGATAGTGACGCTTACTGTCCAGTGTATTCAGGACGAGCATTATAATCGTTTATACATAACTCCTCATCTCCATATAGGTTCAGGAAATGCAGTGAAAATATATAAGTCAATTTGAAAATCATACAATTTAGCAATGATAGCGTTGCTAGTTTTAAACTTGATGATTTCGTCAGCGAATGACTCAAAATTTACCAAAATGTAATAATTAATTTTATTAAATGACTGAGTTTTTTGCAGCTTTTGAAATTAACGTATAATTGGGAACAGTGCCATAATGTAAAAAAGTTAATTTAAAGATAATAATTATACTTCTTTTTGTTATTTTTTTAATTGGTATTGTTCGTTAATCGTTTCTTATTCTTGTTTCAGGAGCGGAATTTTAAATTGGGTTGATAAAGATACTTCGACATGACGTCCCGGTAAGTTTAACCTTGTCTTGTCTTGAATAATAATCGTCATGAATAATTCACGTAGACCTTGAAACTCCTGAATCCTCCTGAATCCTGATCATACGTTTTAGTGCAATTCATGACATGATAGTGAGAGCGTGCATTGAACATTGCGAATTTTTCGCAGAGTTAAAATATCTTTTGAATAATTATAATGCTGTAAGTAGTATTTTTTTATATACAATACATATAAGGAGGCATAGACAAAAATACATTTATTATTATTGGACCTAAATTGGTAGGTAATTCAAGACTTGTGATAAAGCTACATATACAGTTTTAAGTTTATTTAAATCTTTTGTGATAGTGACTAATTAGAATATGTAGTAATGCAAATTAGATAGCACAAAGGCCACGTCGATATATCATTACTGGTTTTTAAACAGGCTTTAGGATACAGATCCGAACACTCTGTAACCGTAATTATATTTCCTTTAGTTACCCAGCATATAAAAGTAAAAGCTTTGGCTTTGAATGTTATAAAACAAAGTTTGCTTGCTCAGGAGAAGACGCAACCGTGAGGATTGCACATAATTCTTGTTTCAAAAATGGATGGAATATTGCTATTGCCAAGTTGGTTAATATTGGTTATGCAGTTTTAAGTTTCCACGTGGTTACTTTTCGTGTGACCTTTTAAATTTAAATTTAATATGTTCTCCTTTTGCATATTGCTACCAATTATAATTTTATTTTACATTATTCTATTTGTCTGTTGTTTCAAGGTGATCTTAATTTATTCCGACTGCATTATTATACATTATATTCTGATGCCTCGGCCACGAAAATATCTTCACTATGCTCAGATTCTTCGTGGGCTTCTAGATATAATAAAGTCACGTAGAACCTATTAAAAACTCAATCGACGCTGAATTAATTATTGGATTAATTATAGTAATCGTGAATTCATAAGCCCTTATAAAAATAAATTTAACATGTAACAAGAGAAAATTTTGAACTTTACCTACAACGAAGATATAGACAGCTTAAAGATGCCGCAAGTTGCTTGGAGAAAACTATGATAAGAACTAAATACCAATTTTGTTCACTCGACTTGCCGAAAATTGAACGAATTCGCAAGCGTGGCTTTCGCTGACCCTCAGATACAGGCGTTGTCGACTAATCAGTTGCAACTGCAAAATAGTTAATGGGTTATTTTTTAATAGGTTTCTATTATGGTAATTTATCGATTACCTGTAAATTAAAAACCCTGAGTAACTATTTAAAATCCACAACACGAAAGGAAAGTACCTATAACAGTATTAAAATCTGTCGTAGTATGTTGCATTTATTATTTTAAAAACATACCATCACGCCCATATTCCCCGAAGGGCTAGGCAGAGGCGTATTAATGTACACATTGTACACTCTCATTTCGCCGGTATGTTTAGGTTCCATGTAATAGGGGGCGAGCCGATTGCCATAAACCGGTCACAAATCCAGACTCCGAGCTGCTATTGGGAATTTCACAGAAAACCCAACAACACTGCTCGACCCGGGGATCGAACCCAGGACCTAGCAGTCGCTTTTGGGACCACTAGACCAACGACGCAGTCTTATTATTGTAGATTTTGAGATATACAAGGATGTGAATGTCTGTGTGTCGTTTGCGTTTGCAATATTAGGACAGGTGTTAGTCTGTCCTCGCGTACCCATAAAATTATTCTATAGACAATGACGTCATTAGTGTTTGTTTTGTTGATTCAAATACTATTAATCATGACCCTGAGGTTCCAGACGGTATTTTGCTCAACTACTACACTACATAAAATACTTATACATATTCCAATTTAGTGGAAGTACACAACACATTGTCGGGTTTGATTTGCATAATAATGATATTTTACTTACTTATGTTATAACGGCGAAAGTTTGTACGTTTGGATATTTGTTGGTCTTTCACGGCAAAGCGGCTGGACCAATTTCGCTAAAAATTGAAATTGTATTATTGTAAATATGCAGCGGGGGCGCAGAGTATTCCGGAAAGCGTGTTGTTCGTGTTGAGTTGGAAGTTTGACGATAAGACCACATTGAAATTTCTATATTTAATACAGTTCAGCAAAGCAAAGGTCAAATTTCAAAGCACTTCAATATAAATTGTAGAGATCTATACTATTGACTTCCAAAACGGTCAACATTCAAATTGAATTTGTATTGTTTAACCAGAAATAAGTGAAATACCTTTTTAAACAATAAAGGAAACATGATCAGTATATAATTAGAGTGAGTAAGTATATAATATACCTAGGTATAATTAAAGTTTTAAGCGGTTTATATTTGCGCTCAGCAACAGACACTGAAATACATATATACAATTTGACCTAGGACACAGAATACATTAAGTGAAACTGTCTGCGATAATAGGTACTTGCAAAGTATACATTCTAAGGAAAAACTGATGCAAAAACAATACTACCAGATACGTAATAGGTACTGTCTGAACTTGCTTAATTTTATTGTCAAAAAAACTTAGAACTACAGAAGGACACAGTTTTTGTTACAAATACTATTCTACTGAAAGAGTTTTCAAGTATTTAAGAGAAGTGTATGATGTATCTTGGAGGTCTGAATCATGTTTTAACTACTGAGTATAGGTAAATACAAAAAGTAATGCCAATAACTTAAAATTCAGTTACCTAGTCAGTTTATCATCTCCGTATTACTATAACTATGAATCGCGAATGGATTAAAAAAAACTCCTGCCAAGTTGTCACTCGTGATCCGAGCTTGCATATATCGCAGGAGGGTGGGAAGTACTCACTAACTAGGTGTCAATCTTCACTAGCTAGGTAACAAACTAAAGACCGTTGATAGGTCGTCTGTTGCATTCAGAATATCATCATCCTCCTAGCCTTTTTCCCAACCGTGTTGGGGCCGGCTTCCAGTCTAACCAGGTGCTTTTTACTCAAACTTTTCCTCTTACTCAAATTGAACGTACGCTACTAGAAAGGACAAAGTGACTGGAACAAAGTTATAAAAATGATAAGGAAAAATTTATACTCGGCTAGCTGAAATTATGGTTGTTTTATTTGCACGACGCGACGGCAAACGGATATACCGTTAGTTCATGATAACTGAATATTACGAATTAACATTGTTCATTTATTTTACAATATACATACGTCCCTGAATACACAAGCGCAGTGCTCATCTAGGGAAACACATTCTAAGCCCAGATGAAATAGAGCTCACCCCTTAGAAAATCCTGCAGTTCGTGTCAGCCGCAGAATTGAGCGGTGAACTCTAAATTAAAACCATCAAGCGGCGAACACAATAGAAGACCAGGGTCGATGTGACACGATAGCCACGAACACAATAATAATGATAAAAAAATAGGTCCTTGAAGTTCATGATAAGTTTTTGTTCCAGGTTAGACCGTCTGTTCGTCCTCTTGGAGGCGGGCGCGGGCCCGGCGACGAGGCGCGCCGCCGCCCGACAACTGGGCGAGGTGCAAAAGGCCCACCCTGAAGAACTGCACCGGTTGCTAGGGAGGCTTATGACGCATCTGCGATCGCCCGCCTGGGAGACCAGAGTCGCAGCTGCGCAGGTACTGATATAACTTATTTTTGGTATATTGTTGATCTCAAGAATGACTGGTGAGCTAGCTTACGGTTTGACCTTGCCTACTCATCTGGTTTGAGCCTATTGCCATACCTACGCAGGTGGCCGTAAACTATGTTACATTACATGGGGTCTATAACCATAGAACTGAAAAATCACTGCAGAATGTAAGATTGATTAAGAACCTGTTTGCCTGATTTTTTGCCACCTCTGGAGAACCGCTAACTGGCGGATAAATTCAGAAATGGAACTATGAAATTATCTGCCAGGTAATTTAACGGGAACTTACTAGGTGGTAGTGAAACAGGCCCTAAGCCCTTCGGAAACATAGGGGTTTTACTTTAGACAAACTTTTATTATAGGTGACCGATTGAATTAAATTAATTTGAATTATTTAGTTGAACATAATCCGATCGGCAAAAAGGTCCTCATATCATAGGTTCAACTTCATCCCAACTGAAAAAGTTTGACACGATTCTTATAACACTGCATTACCTTTCAATTTCGATTTATTATGTAGATGTTCCGTAAATAACCTGAACGAAGATGAGCAGACAGATAAGTTTTGAATACATGAATTTCAATTATTTAACAACACGTGTAACCTATTACCGACTTGCCACAAGTTGTCTTTTATGTTTCAATACGTTCGTAATCGTATTGACAGTTTTCTTGGAATGAGCTGTGAAATTAATTAACATAAAACGTCAATTTATACCCGACTCTAACTTACGGTATTGGTATTACCTGTTCATGGTTTTCATACCAAATTATTCGTTCATCCAGGGCCGTCTTAAACTTATTCGGCGCCGAAGTAGGAATGTGGGTGCCAATAGCAACAGGCTACGCCCTCACTCTTCTTAACTAAATAGAAGTAGCTTTTGTGTTTAATAATAACACCCTTACCCTTACCACTAGTAAATACAGCCCTGTTCTCAACATACCTAGACCTAAATTTTTTAACTTTAGTTAGACAGAAGAATTATGAATAATGTCGCATGTGCATCTTGTTGACTATCTGACTGTACCTGACTGTAGACACATATTCCTCCATCCTAAATTGCTGTGTTCGACGGGGTCCACAATAATAAATAAATAAATAATAAATAAATATCCTGGGACATTTTTACACAGCACCATCTAGTCCCAAACTAAGCAGAGCTTGTACGATGTATGGGTACTAGACAATGGATATAATACTTATATACTTTTTTTTTGTAAATACATACTTATAATATATAAGAAACACCCAGACAAACACAAACACCTAAGTTCATCACATAAATGTTTGTGTCTTGTGGGAATCGAACTCACGACCTCGTGATCAGCAGTCCGGTACTCGAACCACTAGACCACAGACGTCGTCGAACAATGAACCAAATGAACGAATTCATAGAACATAGCTTAACCCTTTACCTAACCCTACAGGAAATACAGGTGTGATGCTATAATTATTCTTACTTCCTTACTAATATTATAAATGCGAAAGTAACTCTGTCTGTCTGTCGCACTTTCACACCAAAACTAATGAACCGATTTAAATGAAATTTGGTACACAGATAGTCTAGAGCCTGAGGACATACGCTAACCAACAGAATTGACAATAAACAGCAACGTAAATAAGCAATAAGCAGCCGATTACAGCTGTTTTAAATTCTGTAGCGACCATGTATCATAAACGTACTTAATGAATTTATCTTTCGAAATCACACAATAACAAGGCACAATTTCAGATAAATGTCAAAGTAGCAAGATTTGGTTAGTGTTTTACGGTCAATTTGTATTCGTGGTTAGTATGTGCGCAGACGCATCGCTTACAGATGATATTGTTTGTTTGACAAGCAACAGTATTGTTGTCGCGTAATTGGCTACATTGTTTCGAATGATTGAGAAATTAATCTAGTAGCCGCGTTTGTGTGCGTTTTGCATGCGTTGATGCATAAACTATGCTGATTACTGATTACTTTATAGTATACTTACCGATTGCCTTGTAGGTACAAGTTCCATAATACTCCTAAGCTATGCTAATGCTTCAATGCTTACATCAAAATGTAGCAAAAGAAGTTTTCTCACTTTCTCACGTAGGTAAATGATTGCTGGTACTTTATCATTCCGTGTTCGCATCTGAAGCATTTTCAATCGATCTTCGATTGTCTTTAGTTCAGCTCTTCTGTGTGAAAATACATCAAACTAAACTTAATCAAGCGATGACGCACTTTCACGTGATTGAGAAAACTATGCATTTCAAATTGTTGAGGTGATTTTATTCTTTCTGCGTTGCTATATTTTTGGATATGAAAGCCAACATGCTTCAGACCGTCTTCCGAAAACCGAAAAGGAACCTCCAGCTATCGCCAGCTGGTCAATGCTTATAAGCTACAAAGAAAAGGATTTCAATAATATTTTTTATTGGTTTCCGATTTATCCTTGAGAGGTTATCATCCCGATTTCGTTCGACATAGATAAATACTAAATAGTATTAACATCCCTCTTTTGCGTCGGGAGTAAATAAAATACAGCGTGTCCCTAGACGTAAATAAAACACGCGATTTTGATAGTGCCAACGAACGCAGTCGTAAAATCGCCGATCGCCGATCTTAAAAGTAGCATGTCTGCTATAGCCCTAAGAGAATTTGATTAGAAACATTATCACGTGCCTCATAGGAATTATTTAGTATACATTCAAATAGAAACAGTGTTCCGTCCATTATCAACGATGCCTTGAATCGACCCGTGCACACGTAAACAATGAGATAAAAGCCATGCTAGGTATGTAGTTATGTACGAAATGATGTTACTTATTCACTTGTAGATTGATGTTGCACTGGTTATCAACAAACAATATTTGTTTTCTATCGAGCGTTTATCGCAGTACTTACTGTATCCGCAAAACAAATATAATAAAACGATTGTTTTTATTGGTAAGGGCCACGTACAGGCACGATGCAAATTATAAAATCGCAGCGATTCTGAAAATAAAATGTTAATAATAGAAAAGTACTAAACTGGCTAGCACAATGCTATTGCGCAGTGCTCATCTAGGGAATCATATTATAAGCCCAGATGATATAAAGGAGCTCACCCCTAAGCAAATCCTGCAATTATGTCAACCGCAGGATTTAGCGGTGAACTCTAAATTTAAACCATCACAAAAGGGTCTGGTGGGTCCCTGGTGGGTCTATTACGGCGATCACAATAGACCCACCAGGTCGATGTGACACAATAGCCGCGAACCAAATAATAAAAAAAATGCTATTGCAACCTTCATGGAAGAACAAGGAAATATGTAATAGAATCCCGCCATTTTGCCATCTAACGTAGAGAGTAATATAATTAATGCCCTAGGCCCTAAGTCGTAGAGGTTATCTCTTGTGGCGTCAAAGCCCTAGTGACGCGTTCCTGTGTTTAAAACTTCCATTAACGACGGAGTTCAGTAGAAGACATTCATATAAAAAATGACGAAGGATTGTAAAACAGACTTTTTCATTGAATACTCAAACAAAGCGTTGTTCAGGATCGCCAAAGTACACAGAATGTCGACGATCTAATTACGGTTTAATTAAATATACAAAGGGCTTCGTATATCACACGGAAGATTTCTAAAATTGGACTAGTAATCTTGTGTAAATTAAGTTCTTACTTTACGACCTTTTTTGGATAGTTTTTAAACGTGATTTCAAGCCCTATCAAGCGAAGAACAATGTAATTTTTACTTGAGTGACGTTCTCACTTCTCAGTGACATATTTGCAAATTGCATTATGGTTTGTTTCTTATAATTATACAAACTTCCTTGTGGCTTTGATACGTAATAAATATAAAAAGTTTAATGTTAAATAATATTTTTTGACTTCTAGGCGACTTTCTGAATACCACGCCACAGAAATGTTGGCGCCATCATTGTATAAATATTATAAATATTTAATGAGCAATATCTGCGTCATAGATTTGTCCTGCTAAAATTACATTGCTTTGTCTGCTCTACAAATAAAACGATAGTAATTTATAAAACTACACACAAATGAATGACAAAAACCTCGTATGTTCTCTACGCCTTTTATGGTAGCACTATATTTAAAGCAATCCGATTACCTAATCTAATAAGACTGTCATCGGAATCGATCAGAATTGATGTATCTAATATAGATTCGACCCTACATTAGGTAGGTCTAATGTAGGGTCGAATCTATACTTAGATACATTATCACGTGTAGTAGGCTACACGAAATAATAAACCTACTAGAAATACATAATTATTATGGCCTCCCATGAAGGCCGGATCTAAACAGTTCATATTCCGGAAAGTACAATGAGCATTAAAATTGGGATAATAGTCTAAATTGGTAATGAAAAGCCTGGTCAGTATGGTTGTTAACTTTCTAAACACAAAGGAGGCCCAGTCATTACATCATTATCCTCTTTACTATACACTGAGTGGGCACATTGATTGTCCAGATGCCCGATAGGATTTCACGATAAAAGGGTATATTGTAACATAAAATTAGTCAAGCTTAATGATCTGAATAATGTATTCCAATAATAATCATGCTCCATAAACCTTGTTTCATGTGTCTGCTTGATTATTTATGTTGGTTCATCTACTATTATATTTATGTATACTGTCGGAGCGGAAATTTACTCATGTTGCGTGAGTATAAATATGACAGGCAGGTTGTACTAGCAAATTTGCTAGGTTTACCAATGTATGTCCATAGTTTTAACAAGAGGAGAGGTCCCGAAGTTACAACTGAATAAAATTAACTAGCAAAAACTAGTTCCCTGATGCATTGGAGATTGGGAGGAAATTGACTTTAACTAAAATGAAACTTCTTTTTTGCCACTATGAGTAATACTGCGGCTGGCAAAAAAGGTAATTAATACCTGTTCATAATCAAATGTTACGTTATTTTAATGAAGGAAAAAAGCGGCTGGCGGGCAAGATTCGAACCTGCGTCTTCTGGTTCGGTAGACCAGACGCTTTGACCGCTAAGCTACCGATCGCACCGCTTGCCAATCTCGCCGATCTTTGCCTTTATTAAAATAACTTGAAATCTTAGCATGAAAAATGCTTAAAAAAATACAAAAAGATAACATGTTACGTGTATTCCACATTTTATATCATTGTCTTTGGTCTTAACATCCCACATGTTTTATTAGAACAATCACTTGAACAGTTGGTATAAAAACGTGACATAAGACCTATACCTGCGTCCTGAAGTACAAGGTAACCTATCATGTTTTAAACTACTTTTTATATATCTGTCAAGTTATATGTATAAAGAGGTCGATAAAAAAGTCCACGTTTCCATTGTCACTAATGTGTCCTTTAACATTTTTACACGGAATTACTGTTACCTTAGCTACCTTTGTAACACATGATGCTGATATGGACAGAGCAACAATGAGTTAGTTATGGGTAATTATTGTGTGAATAATTGATTTCATTATGGCGAACGAGTTCTTATTTGATTGCTCTACATGCGAGTCAAGTAGCTAATGAAAATCAACTCATGCGCATTCAAGAGTAATTTCTTACGTCTGTAAGCTGTTACTTTATCGAACTTTCTTTTTGAATTTATGAAAAAAAGATATAAGTTTTTAATACTAATGTGTTCTTTCTGTCATATAATAACGTTAAAAGATTAAAATTAAATGGAGTTAAAGTTTATCAGTTTTCGTTGACACTATTCCTACTGTATTCACTTTTCTTATCACTGAAATTATGAACATTTACGTGCATTTAATACATTTATTAGTACATTGAGACCTAGGGGTCTTTTATGCTAGTTATATATATGCTACTTGTTAGGAATTTCCGCTTGGACAAGGTGTTCCTCGTTGGTTTTGGATGAATGATACGCTTCTTATGATAATAATTAAGTTTAATTTGTGGAAGAGACAGTTTTAATAAAAATTACAATAAAGCGTCCGCCATGCTTCTCGATTCGTAAAGGAAGGAAGTAATAAAAAATGGACGGCGCAGAGTTGCCAACTGCGGCGGCAACGGATGCGTTCATGGAAGCCTTAACACTACTCCCTAAGCACGCAGTTCGTAGGTTCGGCATTCGATGTGTTTTTACCCAACCGAAAATTTGACCCTGAGACTTGTTTTAACGGGTCGATATGTCTAGGCTACTTTTGGACGGGCCCGGTACTTGGCGGAGATAGAGGGTAAACCCCGAAAAAGTAATGTTGACAAGGGGTATATTTTTATTTAGGTACCTATACCTATATACTGTTTTAGCAACATAATATTAAATTGTAATTAAATATTTATATAGCAATTACATTTTAATAATAACCAGTGTTCATGTGGCAAGCTACACCTGCCCTTCCGTTTCCTCGTCTTTGTGTCCACAGTTTTTTATTATTGATTATTAATCTGGTGTTAATCCCATCGGTTAATTTTTATTCAACAAACACCTCACTTCACTGTGCTATGCCTTCAACATTGTACAGATAGTCACCTGTTCGAATTCCTTTCAAAGTTCAATCGTTCAGGATTAATATTCTTCTGTCGTGTCAGCATTCTTCTAGTATCATTTATCATCGTGATAATTAACTTGCCTCACTTTAAATAACCCCGTAACCTTTGAGCAAAGATATTTTCATTATGCTTGGACGTTGAACTTACGATGACAGTACATATTAAGTATGTCTTTTCATTCAATAAAGGTACTGCATTCACCTTCGTAAGGGTGACTAGCAAAATATTGGAACGGCACTGCACCATCGCGCATCCTGGGCCTAAAATCTACCGTAATATTGTATAGCAAATATTCATATCAAATAATATAATATATCAAAATCGCCATATGCCTTCAGATTATTGACAGATTTGTCTACCAAATCTGCAAATGTTTTAGTGTCATTGAACGACCAACATCATCATCAGCCCAATGCCGCACACTGCTGGACCATAACTTCTTTAAACATATACCATTCGTTTCTGCACTGGGCTACCTTTGACCATTTCTTCCCCGCTACCTTCACTATATCGTAGCAGCACCATATAGCCGGGAACTATCTAGCCCCTATGTCTCTCGCCTTTGCGGTGCCTTGCACTAACCCAGGGTCGATATATAAATAGTATTTTTATATGGATCCTCTCACGGTCGCACCGAAGGTTTCCAATAATCTAGTGGACCCATGGGAACAGAACTGCACATGCCAAGGGGCAAGTGCACCGCCGTTGCCGCCTGCCCCAAGTGGAAGACGATCCACAGCTCCAGACCCGAATCTTCTGCGACCCAAAAAGACTGTAATAGATGGTTTAAACTGAGGGTGGACTGGTGCATATTAGTGGGTGAAGTCAGGTTTTGGATGTTGATGAAACATTCTAGCATAACACCCCGGTGATTTTCAACTTTACATAAAAATTATCCGCCCTGTGTGAACATAAAAAGACTACTGCTAATTTAAATATTATTTACTTCGCAGGCAGTGGAGGCAATCCTCACAAACGTACCAGAATGGCATCCGACACCGTTCACGGGCAAGAAAGGTCAGTAATTATGCATAATACTACGGTACAGGCTAATTACACGTCGCGGTCGCTGTGACATCATTTTGGACACGACCTCTAGTCATGGGACACCTTCGAGCTCAATCATTACACCGTACAATAGAATAGAATGTTATAAAAAAATATTGTTTTAATGACGGCCAATAGAGCAATAATCGGATCATTTATTTCGGATCTTATACGTGCTTTGGTATGTAATCGGCGCCCTTGAATATGCATTGGAATTGAAAAAAAGTTTTAGGCTGCGATTGTACTGTTCAGCTTCCTCACACATCTCTGTCCATAAAAGATACCTGTTTGCCATTATACTTATTTAAATTGATAGATACAAGAGAGATAAAAATACTAAATTATCGTCTGATTAATTTTCAAATCATTTGGAATCGCCTTTATTTTATAAATTGATTTTTTTATCATTTATTGTGTATTTAAATTCCGCTAATGAACTTTGTGGTTTTGGGAGGGAGCAAGCACCGACAGACGACATTTCGGAAGTTCCGGCGAAATTGGGAAACAGCTAGTTCCCTGCTAGTTCGATAGTCTCATTGTAGAATGTATTCTGAGGACAAAATATGTGAACGCTTCACGATATAATTTAGTAAACCATTTTCCTGTTTCTAATGGAATTTGCCAACACTTAAATAACTAACATTCCAATCACTAGAATCATTAATATTATCTTTCACATTTACATCTGAAGAGACTATCAGAGACATCTGATCAGTAAGCAGCCTACATTGTTCACAAAGAATACTCCTTGAGCATTGTAGAAATGTATTTGAAGCTGCTACATAATATATAGTATTCATTGGTGAACCTCAACAATAACCGTATATTATTCACTTACTGTGCCTTGTATGTGACACAGATAATAAATTGTCTGCTATGATTGCACTCAAGTTAGTGTCGTAGTGACACCATACGTAGGTCAAACGCCAAAAAAAGCTTTACTAGAACCAAAGAGATTTAGGGCCTGTGGATAGCCGCTAACCGCTACAAACAAAATGTTTATAAAATTATCCAACAAGTAATTTAACAGGATCTTATCAGGAGATGGTGAAACAGGGCCTTAAAATTTATTAGGCAGTCTATGTATCTTACAATTTCCGTTTATTCCACTACAGCGACTAAAGTACTCATCTGATTATGATGAATGAGGTGAGGTGTCAATCAATTCGATATATTCGTCGCTACATTTTTACCCGACTGCCGAAGGAGGAGGGTTATGTGTTTGACGCGTATGTATGTATGTATGTATGTATGTATGTATGTATGTATGTATGTATGTATGTCCGTTCCTATGTCCGGTCGTAACTACTCAACGGCTCAACCGATTTAGATAAATGACACCTCATTAGATTCGTCTTGATGGCACGACTGTCACTGGGTACATGAAATTAAAAAAAAAACAATATGGCGAATTTTATACGCTTTAATGTGCGAACTGATTTTGAAAATGATCTTTAGTTGTATCAATTTATATTTTAAATCATCATTTAGGATCTATCTAGTAAATCTATGATGATTTATAAACTAAAAAGAAGGAAATAAAATCAATTATTAAATGAAACAAAAAACCCGACTGCGTAAAAACTACTAACTAAAAATCTAAAAACAAGCTCTGTGATGTTGGAAAATGTATTGCAGGCGGGACAAGCAACGAAACAATTTTGTTTATGAACGAACAGCTTGTCCCGCCTGCAATACATTTTCCAACATCACAGAGCTTGTTTTTAGATTTTTAGTTAGTAGTTTTTTTACAAGTAAATTTGTAACAAGAAGTAAAACAGAAGGCGGAAGATAGAGAACAGTGGCGATTGCTCCACTGACAAGAGTTGCACTCTTCAATATAGCCCCTGCAGAACTTAGACCAATAATATGTACCTATGTAGATACCTCCCTGAGCGTCCTGCCCAGTGTCCGTCGCTAAATTAATTGAAGTTTGACAAACACTATAAGATGAAGACCTTCTTAAACCTTGAAGAAGCTCTCGTCCATATCAAGTGGCCAATCATCTTGTTCCTCATAAATTGAGTCACCATACAGTCAACGTTCTTTTCTATACCTACTTACTGCAATCGTTCGGAAAATACGCGAAATCTTGTGTAATTGTCTTATCTCGTTTCAAAGTGTCCGCTTGCATGAACCGGAATCCGACATTAATTTATTTAAGTTCTTGGAATTGCTAATGTATGACTGTTCGTGTCCGACTAAAGTAGGTATAGATAGGTACCTACATTCTACTTTATGATAACTTTTCGCTGCTTAATTATTACCTATCAAGTTTTATGTTTTGACACGTTTTGATCTCATACTGACTAGACCTCAATTCTTGAATCGGTCCTAAGCGGGACGTACAGTACGCGTGGCATAACCCTGAACAGACTGAAGTTAGCCGGTTTGTTGCGCAGTACGCAATTTATAACCAAAAAATCCATTGCGCATTCAAACGGCCAGGTTCAGCCCGGCCAAGCTATGCCGCGCGTATTCATCATCCTCCTAGCCTTTTTCCCAACCATGTTAGCGTCGGCTTCCAGTCTAACCAGATGCGGCTGAATATCAGTATTTTACACGGAGCGACTGCCATCAGACCTCCGCAACCCAATTTCTGGGCAATACCGATATTCGAAGGATAGACTGGTTGTTGTACGGTATCTATTAATTTAATTTGGCTGTCATTTGCAATTTTATTGACACGTTAGGTGTCACTGTTATAGTTTTGTCGACACTACAATAAAAACACGATGTTAGCGATATCTTTAATTGCCACAATTAACGACTACTGTATGTCGCATTTGCAGAATTTATTCTTTGAACGTACAATGTCTTTATTGAATTAAAGAAACGATAAACCAATAACGACCAATGAATACACAATATGTTACAAATATAAAAAGCTTTTATTCGCTAAAGTGGATAAATCGTCTCCATTGTGCGCTCAAACAGGAAAATAAAAAGGTCATGTCATGATAACGGAGTGTACCTATACGTATAGACTGTAGACTTCCTCTCTATTGATAACGATAATTTAATTTCCCGCCATGCTTAGGTATTAAGTGGTGGATTAACTGAATTAATTATAACAAAGTACTTGAAACCACGTGTTACTCAAGTATGGTAATCACGCGTACAGTTCTCGCCAAATTTATTGTCTGGGTTGAAGTTGGCACGAGCTAACTGGCCTGGCCGTAAAAATAAGAGTAAGAAATATATTTGATTTTATTAAATAAAAACGAAAGCTCAAGTCGTATGCTTTCGTTTTAGATCATTTTAATCCAATATTTTTGTTCCTCCGATTTTTACGGCCGGGTTAAAGTTAGCTAGTGCCTACTTCAACCCGGACAATAAGTTTGGCGAGAACTGTACATTACAATACAGCATGTTTGCAAGTTACTACCTCTCTGGTCCCTCAGTACTTTAAAATTTACAAGAATTTGTGCCAAAGAAACAAGTGTTATATAGCACTTAAAATCAGAATTAATTATATTTTTTTTTGCTACCTAGAAATGATATTGCGCAAAATACCTTTAACACTGACGTCAATGAGAAACGCGTTTAATTATAATGTGCTGATACCCCATGTAAATTTATTAACAACTGTAGGTAACAACATTTAAAAATAAACGAGTAATTGCATTCAATGTTTAAAAAAAACAGTGTGGGAAGTATTATTATAATTTAACACGTCAACATAGTTGTGTTTTGAATACCACGGCACGTGCTAAACGGTCTTAAGGCTCGGCGCGTCAAAACATTTGTAAGTACGTCGTTATGTCGGCGATACGAGGGTGAGGATTAGGTGTCATGATTGTGTTGAGTGTCCGGTAAACAATCAAACCGTGCACGCCACCGGTGTCACACAACCAGTTATTGATGCGTGGAAAAATCTATATTAGTAACATCTGTAACAAGCTTATTTAATAGCCTATTAAAGGGTCTTTAGTATTTGAATTCTGACTTTGGAATTATGATCACAATAACATTCGATATCGATAATCGAATGAAATCGAAAGGCTCGTACTCAGACACAATATTCTGGCTTACGTATCTTCAGGGAAAGTTCTACAAGCGAGTTTTATTTGTACAACTCATCGGAGTGAATACACTTTGATTTCTCCTTCATAATATAATATCTACTACTTATTGTAATATTATTTTAGAGTGGCAATAAACTTCTCATGTTTCAAATTTTATATAACAGTATCGCGAATCCTTTCTATAATTAATTATTATCGGTCTGTTTCAGGCTGCATCTGTCCAATGAAGAATCATGTGTCCTAAATTTAATTCGTATATATAACTTTCTTGAAACACCTTTTAAACAACAGAAAGAGCGGTTACGCACTACGTCCGATCTGGATCCGTGAAAATACAATCCGGTGTAGTCGTAGAACTATTTGTACGGTAGTTTACGCACTGGATCCGATTTCCATCGTCCGATTTCTATACATATACAAATAGTTCTACGAACTAGGTACTTCGGACCATACTTTCACGGATTCGGATCGGACGTAGTGCGTAACCGCTCTAAAGCCACATTATATTTCGATAGTTGATGCCCAATGTCTTAAATTTTTAACCGACTTCAAAAAAGGAAAAGGTTCTCAATCCAACTGTATGTTTATTGTTGTTACACAGAAGAGAAGACCGAGCCAGAGGACACCGGTCGACTGCGATGCGAGACGTTCGACATCGAGCGCGTGCTGCAGAACGGAGCACACCTCATGGGCTCCGAGGGGCACGAGTACGATATGGACGAAGAGTCGCTCAACGCTGCAGGTAACAAAACCAATTCTGGAAGTGAGTTGTTTGTGCTCACTGTGCACTGCGTCGTCGTCACTGATAAACTTGGGAAAGGCCATGCAGTACTTGAGTATGTAACTGTACATCCATCATGATTTGTGGATGTAAATTTATAATGAGGTTAAACCTAGATAACGCTAGGCTAAACCCTCTCATCCAAAACTTGGATCGTGTAAACGAAGAGACGATATTCGTTAATTAATTTCCAACGAAATACACTGGCTCTGGCCGCTATAAGAAAGAACAGTGCCTCGACCATGAGTTTTTGTCACTAGACTCGCTAGCGACGCGGTAAAATATTTGTATGGAAAACTCTCGCAGCGCCTCTAGCGATTACGTAAAGAACTAAAACCTGCTATGGGATTACAGCGTTTCGATGCGTAAAAAACCTATCGAAAGTCATTCGATAGAACTCATGGTTGAGGGGCAGAACCGATATTGTGCATCGTTGATGTCATAGGGAAGGTGTGTTGATATCACTAGAAATAGTTTTTGATACACATCGAGCGTGTGTGATGTAAAACAGCACTATCCAATCCAAACGCGTTGAATTATGTTGCATGAAGCGCGCGTTTTATGTCATAGTTCAGTCTAAGAAACCATTCACTACAGATCTACAGGCATAGTACTCATAACTTAGTTAACAGGCAATAAAATCTCTGTACTTAGCCTGTTAAGAACAAGGAAGGAAAATAACATAAAGAATTCCGATGGAGACCTTTTCTTGCAAAAATATTAATAAGCTCTAAAATATTAATGTTTACTGTCAAACTAAAGTAGTACCTATTTTGCATACAGATAAAAACATTTATGATAAGTTGTGAAAAGTCGCGGCGATATGAACAGCTGAAGTATGTCCAATCACATGCAGTTTAATGTTAGTTAGTAACAGTGCGAAACGAAGGTGATGAACAAAACACAAATCATCTTCCTCGGGAGGCTACTTTAATCATTTTTTGGGCATAAAATTGCGTTCGGCTGGATCATTGATGCTCCGATTTAGGGATTCGTACTACATACAGCAAGATGGACCGACGACCAGGTAAAGGTCGCTGGGAGGCACATGCAGGCAGCATACGTCCGGTCCCTGTGCAAGTCAATGGGAGGAGGCCTTTGTTCAGCAGTGGACCTCTTTTGACTGATATGATGAGGATAACTAAACAATACTTATTTCTTTCGTAATGTGTGGTTTTCATATGTGTCTATCTTGTTTAGATTCAAAGGAGCGTCTAGCGAAACAACGTCAACAGTTGAACTCCCGGCTAGGGCTGGACGTGGCTGCGAACCTCGGAGTTGATCTCAACTCCATGTACACCAACGAGGACCTGTGCCCTGTTAAACCTGTGTTAACTAAGACTGAAATGTGTAGGGTGAGTTCAATAAAATAATAACTCTGTCCGTCTCGCTTTCACACGAAAACTACTGAACCGATTTAAATGAAATTTGGTACAGATATAGTCTAGAGCCTGAGAAAAGGGATAGAAATAGGAGATGAAAGAGACCAGAGACCAGACTACGAGGGCGAAGCCGCTGGTAATAAATATAGACGACTTGATGCAACTACGACACTGCTTATCATGGGCTCGATCCCAGCATGGTTTTTCCAGGTCTGAGTGCAATAGGATGTGGGATGTGTATTTTGTAAACAATCATCAACCTGCTCTTATCCCAATTTACTTGGGGTTGGCGCAGTATATCTTCTTCCATACATCTCCGTTAGCCGTCATCTCGTCATTTGTGGTCATATCTTTTCATTTCTCATATATTTTCATATAGTCCATCCATCTTTTCTTTGGTTATCCTATTCTATTTTGTAATCAATACTCTAAGTAAATCCTAGATATGTGCTATAATTTTATTTAAAAATACACTGTTATTTAACACGCACGAAGCAATCGATTTTTGGAACTAGTTTTGCCCATTAGTAGGTCGAGCCAGAACGATTTTGGTCATAACTCCTTTCCAATCACCGAGTCTGGCTGTATTCACCCAAATGCATTCGTCCCTGCTCTATACCGATTACATGAGTATTTCTTATAGCTGTTACCCGTGGTTTCACTAGCACTCGCACTTTTTAACTTCTAGAGTTCTGCAAGGCTCGCATCTCGGCCCCTTTTTATTCATTATTTAAATCACAAATCTAGTGGTTAAACAATTTTAATGCAGTAATTATTATAGTATTAAATCACAACTAAATTAGATGATTGCCTAGTAGAACCTCAAACATATATGAACGGCTGAGTAACACACAGTTACTTTCGCATTAATTTATTATGTTAGTATGGATTGGTATTTTTACCCGACTAAGAGGGTAATATTTTTATACGTACCTTGTGGCAATGTTGCTGTTACTAATACTATCTATATTTCCCCAGAGACCAGTACAAGAGATAGTGATATCTTCCAAACCGCTCAGTTCGCGGGAGATGAACCTGGCTAAACGAAAGGCGCGCCTCGCCTTCAGTAAGCAGAAGTCCCGCGACTGCAGTGAGGACGGCCCGTCGGCGCCGCCCACGCCACCTGTCGAGCCAGATAGGAAGAAAATCAAGTTGGAGCAGCCGGATGAATATGTTTGTAAGTAAACTTATTTTCTTTGCTAGGGAACAAGACCTCTGTTCTCTGACCAAGACTCAAAAACATCCGTTCAATCGAAATTACAAGACAATAAAAGAAAACATATAACAAACTGAGACTAAATACGGAATTGACATTCACAAACGGTATATTAGACCAAAGTTTCATGGTTTTGTAACGCGTTTACACTACAGAAATTCAATAGAGGAAGAGGAGGAGGGGTAATTAGCATCACATCGTCATGAAAAGATTAAGTACAGCGAAATGCAACCACGTTGAATAAATAAGATGAAGTAATTTTTTCGTACATACATACATAGCTTCACGCCTGTTTCCCACAGGGGTAGGCAGAGACCATAGATTTCCACTTGCTACGATCCTGGCACACCACTTTCGCTTCGTTGTTCATTAACCTCTCCATGCATGCTCGTTGGCTTAGGGTGCTCTTAACCTTGCCTTTTTTGAGAACGTCCGCAATCTGGTTGTGGTACGTCCCCTGAGGTCGACCCCTTCCAACTCTTCCATTTTTCGTACCTCTACAAAATTCTACTCTGTACCTCAACCATGAGTTCTATCGAATGGCTTTCGATAGGTTTTTACGCATCGAAACGCTGTAATCTCATAGCAGATTTTAGTTCCTTACGTAACCGCTAGAGCCGCTGCGAGGGTATTTATTCCATACAAATATTTTACGGCGTCGCTAGCGAGTTTAGTGAGAAAAACTCATGGTCGAGGCACTGATCGTTATACAAAAAAAGTCTGCCTTGTTTAGTGGTAAATTAAATGCAAACGGGTTGATTAGATAGATTGGCATTGTAATTTGCAGCCATTCGTTATTGTTAAGCTGAGGACTGCATCATACACCGAACAATAATAATCGGAAGTATCAATGAAACGATCGATGTCGAGTTATCTGCAGACGCTTATCACCTTGTAATATATACCGGCGATAATGTTTCTCATGAAAACGAATAATTATAACAATCTGTTACGTGATTAATGATAAAAATAATTTTCATCAGATAGTATAGTGTAGGTATCTCTCTATAAATATATAATTACACGCGGTTATTTATAGCGTGTGTTCTTATTCGTTTTGCCGACGCAGCGTTTTATGATAACTTTGTTTAATCTAAGACGATAGCATAATTAGTCAATTTTGCCACTTTGAGTACCTTCATTGATCGAAGTTGAGTACGGTCTAGAGAGATATCAAAGGGTTAAGAATATAAAGGTCTTTGAGATTAGTATAAAAGTTTAAGTATTTTCGCCCATGCCAGGATTTTCTTCTATATTAGGCCGTGAGTGTGTTTGAGGATCCAAATCGCCGTGTGGATCCACTGAGACCCAAATCAAAAATAGACAAAATGAAAGCAGATCTTTATAGCTGAAGTCGTCATTGAGTGTATGATTGATTGTCATTTGACCTTTGTAATTCAATAAATCTGTAGGAAAATGATACTATTATATCCTGAGGTTTGGCCTGTGCATCATTGGTTTCAAAGTCAACGCGACACAACAAACAATCGTGTTGACTCATCTCTTACCGTATTGTTTATAATTCTGTGCCTTGTTTATGCTTTCTACGGAATTAAAAAGGGGTGTGCCTGTCTATATGACAATGTCATCGCATCAGCGTTTTAAAATCGAATAAACAACCAACATACTATTTTGTAATTGAAATGTAGACATAAAGGTTAATTAGCGGAACCACGCCCTTTGTGATCATAAAACATGTTAATTAATGTCATTAAAACAATGTCAACGGATGACATAATTAGGGGCTTGTAACCGATAGTTAAAACATGCTCAACTTAGATAGCTACTGACCTAACGTCTATATATATATTTGAAGGAATGGTAGTACTTTAGGATCCCACTTTCAACCTACCTTTTTCGTAATTCAAACATAATAATTTGATAGATTAAATATGAATATAAATTCTAGAGGTTCGTTAAAGTGTCTGAGCACTTGTCGAACAAGACTGCAACCGTCTGACAAGCACCGTTGATGAATGGATCGGTTATTTATTGCCCTTGAAATACGTCTCGATGCGATTTGATGATTGCGCGAACGTTCCATGCAATAGTCAAGTTCTTATGCGTAGGAGTTAATTGAAAAGCGTTGTATCCTAACAAATACAAATTATTTAAAGATTATCGTCGTCTCAGTGTGACATCGTACACACAATGTGCATCTGTCCTCGTTATCTCATTTGATTAGTCACGCGAATAACGTCTGGAGCCTGATTGTACCCGTGATCCGGCGCCCTAGTTTATATTGGTTACGCCTATTCACTTCATTAGTATCTATTAGCTGTTAACTGTGACTTAACCGTGGAATATCTTTTGTATTGCACGACTAAATTGCGTCACTTGGATCATAAATGAATACCGTATGATTTCGATATCTAAATAGAATCTGAATAGATATATTTAGATATCTACATAATTTTAAGTAACGAATCCTTATGCTATGCGCTTATTTGAATTAAAAACATTTTGAATTTGGTATGATCTGCTAACCCGTCCGTATTAGGCAAGCGTGGTGGACTATGACCTAATCCCTCTCATACTGAAAGGAGACCCGTGCCGAGCAGTGGGACAATTAATGGGTTGATGATGATGACATCTGCAGATTATATGTACATATATTTTTTACATATAGTTTTTATTCGTTGTATTTAGCGAATATTCTATTTATGACGCTTTTGTGATATCAATGTTGTTTTAGGCTAATATTCGTTTTGAATGCTAAAGCGTAAAGTGACGCTTCCGTATATCAGTCACATTGTAATCCAAATTTGACGTACCGAAACGTATTGTAGGCTTAGCGTCACCTCTTAATATTAGCCTTAATGTTTGTTGTTGTCTAGTTGAAAGCACAGCGCCAGTGCCGGACTGCTCCGGGGCGTGGGGCGAGTGCTCGCGTTGGCCGCTGGAGGCGTGGGCGGGCGCGCTGGCGGCGCAGCTGTTCAGCGCGGCGTGGGAGGCGCGCCACGGCGCCGCCAGCGCGCTGCGCGAGCTGCTGCGCGCCAGGATCGTCAGCTCCGCCGGACAACACGCCCACATGACCGCCGAGGAGGTGAGCCCCCACGGAAACAAAACTACATATAGGTGTTAGGATCAACATGAAGCCTGGTAAGGGCACACCAACAATGTCAGCAGACTAAAATACTATTAGGTAGGTACTTAGAAATTACCATACTAACTACTGTCCACGGTTTCACTCACATCTTAATAAAACACTTTTAGACGTATGGTTCTGATCCTTCTTCGGGATGCAGTCTAATTCTTAGCCAAATATTGAACTTGGTAACAGAACTTTCGCATTACGGTGTGGATTTATAGACAAACTTTTTGTAACATAAAATGTTGCCACTTTTATCACATTCAGCTGGCGATTTTGTTTTCAGTCCAAACACGGTATCGAAGCTGTGTCTGTGGCTATCTAAATACCGTCTAAAGAACTTCATTCAACAAACAGTGGTTTTATTTCTACAGATGGAGCAGGCACATCAAGAATGGCTGGAAGACATGGCACTTCGACTGTTATGTGTCCTCGCCTTAGATCGATTTGGTGACTTCGTTTCTGATCAGGTAATATCATAAATAGTTGTGTTTATTTACAGCAATATTCCATATTTACCTATAAAAGAGCAGTCTTAATCGACTGCAGAAGTGTTCTGATAGCATATATTTGTTCTGAATAATAATTTGTTATATTTTTTTTTTTAAAGCAATATTTAGGGGGTGTGCGGGGGTGGTGTCCCCGTTACTAGTGGACCAACCGGGTGTGATAATACTGAGAAAATCGTAACTTCAAAACTACAAGACCTAGGACAATAAACTTTAGTGTGTTTCTTGGATAATATTGTAGAATAGTTCCGTCTGTACAAAATATTCGTCCTCATAACCTAACATATCCTAACTAAAATATATGTTAATATTTACTAAACAGTGATGTGTTAATATAGGTGGTAGCGCCAGTACGTGAGACTTGTGCGCAGACGCTAGGGGTTGCGCTCGCGCAGCTGCGCGCGGAGCGGGTGCGGCGCGTGGCCGGACTGCTGGCCTCGCTGTCTACGCACCCGCAGTGGGAGGCCCGCCACGGGGCCTTGTTGGGCTTCAAGTATTTGCTGGCTGCTAGACAGGTTACTACTTTATTTATATTAATTTAAGTTTACAAGACGAATAAGTTCATCTATTTATACCTACTAAGATATTGACGTAATCATATTATGTATTAATATTTTGTTTGCCAGCCACTTTTCTGCGTGTCATTTTAGAAAATCATAATTATAACTTACGTTTTGCATAGATTAAAAAATAACGAGTCTTATTCTAAATTTTACTGTTATGTTGCTAATTAGTTTGTACTTCGAGAAACTGCAGAATTTGTCCTTGAGAAACTGAGAACTGTACTTTTTTAGCTGATCACATTTTTGTAATAAGACTTGAATTAGGGTTTTAATTAGATATGTGACGCTTGCCAATGCCGTTTTCGTGCTATCTCTTTCGAATAGTACTGTATTGTGTATAGTGCGGGAGAGATGGCATGACATTAACCGACGGCGACGTATGGTGACAGGAGGTGGCGTGCGAGAGCGGTGCGCTGGAGCACCTGCTGTCGGGGCTGGGCGACCCAGCGGAGGACGTGTCGGCCGTGGCGGCGGGCGCGCTGGCGCCGGCGGCGCGTGCGCTGGCGGCGCGGCGCGCGGGCGGCGTGCGCGCGGCCGTGGCGCGCCTGTGCACGCTGCTGGCCGACCAGGACGAGCTGGCCGCGCCCGCCAACTCCTACATGGCGCTGCTGGCCGCGCTCATGGCGCTGCCGGAGCCCGCCAGCCTCCTACAGTCAGTTTGCTATACATTTTTATAATACGTCATCAATATAGTTCACAATGACACATGTAGCATTCGTTCATCCAATAACTAATATTTCATACATCCTTGTCTTTTCCACCCATAACATGAGTGTGTTCTTTTCTAATAGGGTGTTTGACAGATTTTTATAAACTGTTCTACTTTAATCATTGATGTCTAAGGACTCTATAGAAAATCTATATTTTACGTTCCATTACTCAGTGCAAGAAATAAAAAATTAATATCCCGCGAAAACGCTTTTCCTGACAATATAGCGCCTCATGACATCATGACGTCACCTGCTTGTATTTATGTAGGAAACTCACGCTTTAAACGCATCTGTTTACAAGTAGTTGACATCATCAACCATTCGACCAATCCGTTTACGATCACGTTACTAAAGTAGACAAAAATATCATTATATTTGTCGATTTTCTCTTAAAATACTGACTAAGAAAATAAAATATTTTCCACAGCCCCATTGACTTAGCAGACGTACTGCCCCGCCTCTGGCCGTACCTCGATCATTCGACCAGCTCCGTCCGCAAGGCCACACTCCAAACTCTCCGAACCCTGACGAGGCCTCTAGTCACTAGCCACCAGGCCAAGAACGGGACCGACAACAACGGTAACAATGACGTCACCAACGGAGATGGACAGGAACAGTACTTGAGCTGGACGCCCGAGCTGCTGCAGGAAGCAATGAGACATATTTACCAGAGGATACTGTTTGAACATGTGCATGAGATACAGGAGATTGCTGTGCAGGTCAGTAGTAGGGGTTACATGCTGGTCTAGTGGTGACAATGGCGGATGCTGAGTGTGAGGTCCTGGGTTTGATTCCCCGGTAGATCAGTATTATTATTGGGTTTTCTATGTACTTCTCAGTAGCGAGGTCGAAAATAATTGCAATAGTTTCGCCCTCTGTTAAATTATGGCTGACTCTTTCTTGTGGGTGTATGTACTTCAGCTTATATTTTTAAAACCTAAAGGTAGTTGTTGTGGGTTTAGATGTTTGAATTAATTTTTTTAAACTCGAAAAAATTCTGGGTTTTACTATCGTTTCTTAAACAATAGCCTTGACTGACAATTTTTTATGGCTTAAAAGAATGTTGACCGTAAATAGAGCCCGAAAAGTAAAGACAAAATTAAAATCGGTTCAAAAATAAGAAAATTATAAGCATTATAATTTGATATTAGAAAGAAAACGCACTATATAGATAGATAGATAGAATATTCTTTATTGCACACCAAAACCAATATACTTGCTTGTGACGACACAAGTAAGTACACCTTCTACAAATTTTATACTAACTTGTTTTGCGGCAAAGTGACAGAGCATCCCTTCTCGATTCTCATCCACTTTATCAGCCAACTTTAAACGCTTATACCTTAGTTAGACCTTCATGACACGATCTAAATTATTTTTGCAGTATTGGAATTATAATTAAATCTATTTTTCAATAGATCTCTTATTGTTCAGGCACCACTCATACACTAAACTTACAGAAACGTAAATACATAATACAAAAACTGTTCCTTGGAGAGTACAAAAAATAATTTTATTCGTCAGACCTTATCCGGGCACCCAAATGGTACAGCGCCATCTATCGCGTTTTGCGGAAGCTCAAGACCGAACACATTTAAAAAAAAACACCTTTCAAATACCTTATTTTTTAAAACCCTGGCTCCTTAGTCTCATATCGTAATTTTTATTACACAGACGAGGCAGTGAATGTAACTACGTTTTCAGGTGTGGGAGAACTTTCTGAAGCACGCGTCATTGGGAGTGATATTACTAGCAGCGTGCCCGATGCTCGCCACGTGGCTGTGCCTCGCGATGCAGCCGGCGCGCCTGCCGGTCGAGCCGGCGCTGCTGCTGCATCCGCCGCCCAAGGTATGCTGAACAACTAAAATATATAATATCTTTTTAGAGTAGAAAGAAGAAAGAAAACAGATTTATTACCACAACAAAGACGTACAACCATACACAAGTAAGAAAAAAACAAACAATATCAGCTGACGTCTAACAATTATAAATAGAAAGATAAAAACACACCAAGTTGCAAGTTGCACATGAGTACGTGCAGTTGTTGTCCATGAACGAAGGAATAGAATTAACTGCTAAGTTTTTTATTGTGAACTTACTCAGGGAGACAAAAAGCTCGCCCTCTATTACATGGGATCGAAATTTACTGGTGAACTGTGGACAACTAGGTTAAGTACAACACTGCCTAACCCTTCGGGAATACAGGCAGTAGAATGCGTTTTACGTGTAGGTGTTACGTTTTTACTTGGAGGTTGTTATAAGATAATGTGCCTGGCGACCATCTCGGTGACGTAGAAATGACGTAACTGCTCTCAGTACGCCATAGCACCGTTAGCCGGCAAATACGGCGGATGACGTCATTTGGAGGTTAATTAGATAAGGTTCCAGGCCATTAGCAATGTATGTGAAATGATTGTGGTGTCCAGGAGCGTCGGCCCCGCACGACGTCGCAGTCGGAGGGCGGCGCGCCGGCGGAGCTGCGGCCGTCGCAGAAGTGGTACGTGGGCGGCGCCGAGTCGCAGCCCTGCGCCGCGCGCGACCGCAACCTCATGCGCGCGCGCACGCAGGCCGCGCACGTGCTCGGTACATGCTACTTACTACTCGCTATACGCTTCTATATATCGATATATCTATAAATAACTGGCTAATCACGAAATCTAATACTAATCTAAACTGGAAATTCGGCATACAGATTGCTTCTAAAGTATCTATATCCACTTATAAGAGATTGAGAAAAACTCGATATACACAAGCGGATACTGCAGGGAACAGCTAGTAATGTCTCTATTACAAACAGAAATATACTGTTTACCGATAACACGTGTTTAAAAAAAAAATATACCTATATATTTTAATTTTGTGCAGGTTATCTGTCATGCTACTTGGTCCAACTGGCACCTGGTATTGAGTACAAAGCGGAAGATGAGAGCCCCATAGACTGTTATGTTAAGGTGAACACGTAATAGTATTTTAGTTACCTATAGCCGTCGCATTTTATAACTTATTTCGTCAGGCTTAAAGTTCAAAGCGAAAGATGTAATCCCCATAGAGTCCATTGTTTTGTTTATATCTGAAGCGTTCCAGACATTATAATAATCGTTGCATTTTGTTACTTATACAAGGTGGAAGGGACATCGATGCACAGACGTCGTGACAAGGTTTCACTCAAGGTCAAAAGTAAAATTACCTAGGTCATGTATTACAGATACTGATATTTTTGAGCGCGCAGTGTATTGCTAAAAACGCGATCATAAAGCTCCGCGGTTATCGCGCGCGCGCTCTAAAATAAATGAAATAACGATTTTTTTATATAAATCTAATTTGTGTAGATAGAAATCATATTTTTTTTTCACGTTCAAGTAAATAAAACTGCAGAAAAATTGAAAAATTGATGAAAAAAGTTACGGAAAATTTCAACTCGGGGGGGGGGTCCAGAATCATGTACTGAACTCATATATTCGGATGTGCCTCGATGTCCTTTCTACTCACTAAAATACTCACATACTCACTTAAAATTCAAATAATTCCCTTGGCAATGATTGATAGCAGATTCACTTATAGTAAATTCGTCCGTTTAAACTGTTGTGTATTGTGTGTGGCAGGTGATGGTAGTATACCTGCGGTCCGGCAGCGCGCTGCAGCGGCTCGTGGCGAGCCTGGTCGTGTCGGCGTGGGCGCGCCACACCGTCGCGCACCACCTGTTCCCGCCCAGCATACACACCACCAATGGAGATGTGCTACATAAGGTAAACAATACTATACAACTTAGGCTTTTGATGAGAGTCTCGACATTATTAAGTTCCTAAAATTCGTTGATACGTTTAGAATTGCATGTTTTAAATAATACGGCGCATTCTAGTCAGATAGCTTCTCTAGTAACAATTGTCGCTTACCATCAGGCGATCCGTATGCTCGTTTGCCCACTAACCCATAAAAAACATGCTGATTAGTTAATATTGATTACTGATACGACCAAACAATTAACTGTTCACTTGTTTTTTGACTAAATTCAAGAAAATGACACGATTATTTTGTCCGTTACACACTTATAAGTGTAATCACTACCACACATTACATTGTATAAAACCTGTATAAACAACACTAAAGAAGTCACAAAGAATTTGTAAAAATTCAACCGACACAACGATTGTATCGATCTTTTGGCAATTAGTGATGAAATCGACCGCGAGTCCACGACCGTATCGTATTAGCAACTGCTGCTGCGCTTTTATTAAAATACATTTCTTTAAACAAGTTACATAATATGAATGTAAACCACACGACATTTTCTTAGGAGGACCAAGGTGACAGTAATGCGGGGAGTGAAGACCAAAGTCCGATATCGAAATTGGCGCCGCCGCTTCTAACAAATACGTTACATACCGCGTTGAACCAAGCTCTCTACTACGACGAGGTTGCGCTCAATTGTAACAGGTAAGTCGAAAACAATCGATAACTACGATTATTATAGGACTGAATAGAAATAAAAAATGCGTAACTACATCGTTTTTCTAAAACAAAATGTGCAATTAATGTTTGACAATTCAAAAGTATATTATGTAATAATGTTGTAAATAATAGTTTTGTTTTATGGAAATGCCATGAACGCTCTATTTTTCGAAAGTAATGTCATTTTGTGTTTCTAACATGCAGATTTCCACTTGTCTAGTGCCCTTATTGCATGATAAAACGCGTTTTTGATGGTCTGTCTACGACTTATGTCAAAAGCCTACTCTAATTTCATATTAGCTCCCATTATTGGCTCTCATTGTATAAAAATCGTCTCATTTTGCGGTTCCCATCTTAGCAATGGCAGTTAGTGCAGTAGTAATGCCTGTACTCTATACCGATTTGATTGGCTTATGGAATAGTTTACTGCAGTCTTGTATCTAGTATAGTAAGTACTATATTTTTATAAATTTTCAGAATACTACAAGAGGCTCGCGATTTACATGCGATGATGAAACACTACAAATTGCCTGTTGACGGCGAAGAATTGAGTAATATATTGAGGCTAGAACAGGTAATTATATTCTTGAAGTGATTAATTTAATTATCTATCAAAATTTGTGATACATACTAACTTAACAAGGAACAATTAGCCACCACAGTAGAAACCGTTACGGAGGGTTCCTTAGAAAATTACATTTTGAGTCCCGCATTTCGTATAAACTGACATTCTTATATTAATTGTAGGTTGTATATCTAACAAATGTATCGCAACCAATGGTAGCAGCCATGAAATCTAAAAGGGTAGCACAAACACTTGAAGAGAGACGGAAGAATCTACAGACTGCTGTCAATCTGTGCACCATTGAACAAGGATCGCTAAATGTCTCGTGAGTTTAATAATAATCTATCCTTAGTAGCATTTATAAGTTCATTTAGCTCTCTGGTCTCTATCAAATAAAACCTATAATATATTTGGAGAAAGGACTTACTAGCGGTATGTTTAACGTTTTGTTAATATCTTGGGACATTTTTACACAGCACCATCTAGTCCCAAACTAAGCAAAGCTGGTACTATGGGTACTAGACAATGGATATAGGTAAATACATACTTATATAAGAAACACTCAGACAAACACAAACACCTAAGATCATCACATAAATGTTTGTGTCGTGTTGGAATCGAACCCACGACCTCGTGATCATACTCCGGTACTCGAACCACTAGACCACAGACGTCGTCAATCGTCGTCGTTTGTTAAATAAAAGTCGTTGTTTACTCGACGTTCCTTGGTAAATAATGAAGAAGCAATTTAATTAATAATATTCTTTTTAATAATATCCATAATTATGACATTGTTATTTGTATAACTATTTTACTAGACATTCAACACATTCACAAAACTGAGAGCTCGAGTTTGCTTATATTTTTGTTATCAATATTTCTTAGTGTACAAGCGGCACTAGCGGGAGCGTCAGCAAACCTGCACTTACTACCAGAGAAACTGAACCCAGTAGTGCGACCACTGATGGAGAGCATCAAGAAGGAGCCCTCGGAGGAACTGCAGCAGAACTCCGCCGAAACCCTCGCGACGTTGCTGTCACAGCTCGTCAATAGAGATTCCTGTCCGAACAACAAAGTGCTGGTTAATTTGAAGGCTTTTCTTAGGTCAGTTGGCCCTTTTTTTTCTTAATATCTTACCTATAATCTAGTTCCGTGGTCACAAACGCGACTGCTGAGCGTGAGGTTTCGGGTTCAATTACCATTTTGAGTAGTGTTATTGGAGTTTTCTAAGAAATTTTCAGTAGTAGCTCGGAGTTACATTACCCTCTCTTACATGGGAACTAGAAACCTATCGGCGAGCTGTGAATACTTAGTACTCCTCTCCTTTTGCCTGCGGGGCACTAGCCGTAAATACGTCTTGAATGTCTTTACAAATTAAAATTCACATACCCGGATACCCCGAAAAAATATCTGTCAGCTATAAAAACTATGTACCGAATCCACGTCCCGCTCTGCAGAAGTAAAATGTTACACTGCTTTATTTTGAACTAAAATGTGTATTCAAGGTGTGATCCTGAATACACGCCTCGAATATCTTTGGAGAACACCGAGGAAGCGAATGGCGACTCCGGTAGCGGCGACAGCGGCCCGGAGGGGAGGAGCGAACAGGTGCCGCACGGACCAACTCGTAAGCATTTCATTTACTAATGTTACATGTTATCATTTTAAATGTTTTAACAGTAGAAAAGTTAAAACATTTTTTTCAATGGATTAAAATGTTTAACTAATGTTAGAGAATATCTGTTAGACTGTATTGAATATAAACTGTTTTGTTTTGTGACAGTTGATAAGCATAAGGGTATCCTGACGCTGTGGGAGCAGCAGCGCAGCGCCGAGAGTACTGCGCCGCGCCGCGGCCGCCCGCCCGCCGCACTTGCCGCCGCGGCCGCCGCCGACCTACTGCCGCCCGCCGAGGGGGAGGTATGACGTCACATCACATTTCCCAATCCCGTGGGAATTTCCCAAAACTTGATATAAACTATAGCCTATGTGTTATGCTGATGTATAAACAATAATACTGTGAAGTTTAATCAAAATCCGTGCAGTAGTTTTTGCTTCAAAGAGTAACAAACATCCTTCCAGCCATAGCAGAATACATTTCCCAACATTTTAATATTTCATAATGATAATAATAATGATGATTATGATCTAAGTTATCTATAGTCCACCTTTATTTATAAAACATTATGGAATGCAATAAAGTATTGAGTATTGAGTATTTCACAGTGTTTCATTTCTGTATTACAATATTTCATACAATACTAGCAGTTGCCCGCGAAAATCAATTTCTATCGAAATCCGGTGTGATATTATTATCTTTACGAATATAGTATTTGTAATAATAATAATATGTTTATGTTCAGGCCCGTAAATTACTAAGAATACAAAGACGCGGCGCTACGCTGGCGCTGACGAGTCTCGCTACACACTTCGGAGACGAGCTGCCGGAGAAGTTGCCCAAGCTGTGGGAGTTCATCACTGCACCACTCGAGAGAGTCTTGACTGATAGTGGTAAGTAAATACACTCTTTTTTAAAGGAGAAAGAAAGAAAGAAAAATGGTTTATTCAGCACAATTTTACCTTAAATACTACTTACTATCTATAATTATACTCTAATATAAATTGCGCTGAAACGGCGCTGGAGAATAAAAGGAGAATGCCCATCTATTTAGAAAATTTGGGCCCCTTAAGAAATTGTTGTGTCACGTTGGTTTTAACCTGAAAGGAACATATGAACTGACGGCATTAGACACAAATCGGACACTTACTTTGTTTCAAATTCAGAAATAACCAAACAAAACACTTCGCGTCTTAGCGCTGCCAGGCGGCGACCGTCACAGTGACGTCATAGCACACCTGTGACACTCCATACAAACTTTCCGATACCGCTGCACACTACAATACTAAATGTCAAACTTGTCAAAATTACGTTTGTACACGTGCAAATGTGTGCGTGAAGGTGCGTAGGGTTTGTTGGCAGTCCGGCAAGAACACCGACAGGATGCGGGGGACCTGAGCTATCTGACGTTAGGGAGGGGCGGAGAGTGGCCATTCTGTTATTATTTATTCTGTGGTCATAGCTACCGTGGCGGTCATTCAGTGAACTTTGCTAGTAATTTGGTCTTAACTTCGTAAAATTTTGTCGTAGAATAAATATTTTTGCATTGTATGTTAAGCATTTCTTAGCTTTATAAATCTGCATTATCAACTAAAAAACGTTACGGATCCTCATTGGTATGTCACTTACCAATTAGTAGTACAGTATATACAGGTATATTTGTTCCCGCTGTGCCCCGCGCGCACGCTGCACGCTCATAGAGAATTTTCGTGGTCAGGTGTTTACTGTCGCCACCTGTAAGAAGGAATTACGGCATGAGTTGCCGCGCGTGTCTCCAATGCTCTATGGGCTGCGCCCGCGTTCCTACCGTGGACGCTTAGGACGTCGTTGTATTAAAAATCGCGTGACCATCGCGCCGCGCATGTGTTAGCACTCTGGTTAAGCACAAAGTCTGTTATCTGTTGTTTTTTTTACATCATTGATTGTGTCCTCTCGCAGAGCTAGAGCAACTGGAGTGTAGTGCGGCGGAGGAGATGATCTCTAGGCTGCAGGTGTTCGAAGCAGTGTGCGGCGCGCTGTGCGGACGAGTGCGCACGCGCTTGTCAGGCGCCGCGCGCGCCGCCACCGCACTCGCGCGCAGCACGTACACGGCGCTGCGGCACATGGCGGCGCGCGCGCTGGCCGCGCTGTGCCGCGCCGGCTACCCCGCCGTCATGCACACCGTCATACACGAGGTCAGTGTACACTCGCGCGCAGCACGTACACGGCGCTGCGGCACATGGCGGCGCGCGCGCTGGCCGCGCTGTGCCGCGCCGGCTACCCCGCCGTCATGCACACCGTCATACACGAGGTCAGTGTACACTCGCGCGCAGCACGTACACGGCGCTGCGGCACATGGCAGACACAACTCCAAACTCCGAACTGCTGCCAAAAATTTCATAGAAACACCCAATATAATAACACTCTTCGACCTGGGTTACGAACTCGAAGACATCTGGACAAATATGTAGATGATATTTGACGTACTTGTTACAGCTCGTCCCCGCTCTCAGCGACGTGCGCAGTGACAACGTCCGCTGCGGCGCTGCGGAGGCGTTGGCACGAATCGTGGACGCGTTACAGCTACAAATTGTACCTTACATAGTACTTCTAGTCATACCGCTATTAGGTATGTAAATAAAAAATCTATAAAACCCTAGTACTTGTTAATTATTTTTATGTTTCTTTATTTTATAATACTGTTTGTTGTTGCAGGGCGCATGAGCGACCACTGTGAAGCAGTCCGCGTAATGTCGACTCGTTGCTTCGCGTCGCTGATCCAGCTGATGCCGCTGGACGGCGGCGCGGCCGAGCCCGCCGACCTGTCGCCCGAGCTGCGCGCGCGCCGCCGCACCGACAAGCACTTCCTGGACCAGCTGTTCAACCCCAAGACCATCAGTGACTACAAGATACCTGTGCCCGTCTCCGCAGAGCTCAGGAGCTATCAACAGGTGCGTGTTGAACCACACAGCGAACGGAGTAGAGAGTATATTACGTTTAATTTTCTTTGAACAGTTAAGATAAATCACCTGTTAATCTATATATACCTAAAATTATTTATCAATAGTCGTAGATGATTTGAAATATCTTTTAGATATAAGGGAACGCCCGCGAGATGTATTTTAAATTCTAGATACTTTAGATTATTCGCCGATATAGAAACGCTTAAAAAGTAAAGAGTCAACATCATTAAATCTTTATTACGTTATCGCAGGCGCATCTCTTTGTGTCAACATTTAATAACATTTTTGTTTTGAGACAATACAACAATACTACTTTTGGTGACAACTATTAAGGAACCAGCATCAATTTACTGACAGTTGGGTTTTTGTATGGCTAAATGTATGAATTGTATGTTGTCAGGCCGGAGTGAACTGGCTGCGCTTCCTGTACACGTACAAGCTGCACGGCGTGCTGTGCGACGACATGGGGCTGGGCAAGACGCTGCAGTCCGTCGTGGTGGTGGCCGCCGCGCACGCCGAGCGCGCCGCCCAGCGTGCGCCCGCGCTGCCCTCGCTCGTCGTGTGCCCGCCCACGCTCACCGGTGCGTTTGCCCTTACATCACATACAGTTCTCGACAAACTTATTGGCCGGGTTGAATAAGTTTGGCGAGAACTGTACATACCGTCACGACTATCTTGTCCGTGCAAAGGTGTATTAATTTATCCCCATAGTCTCTATTGCCATTAAATGGGCACTCATCCTGATTCCGAGCTTCTACTGAGAATTCCATAGAAAAACTCGATACTTTGCTCGAACTAGGAATCCGACTTCTAGATCGCACTTACGGCCATTTCACTAGACTCCCAAGGCAGTCCTCACAAATCTATGTAAAATATAATATTTGTACCGCTTTAGTTCTATTTATTGCGTCTAGGCTTCATCTAGCACTAGATGATCATGGCAACACAAAACTCCATTCGTTGATCCTCAGTTGTCTTCCCTATTATAAGAACTGCATTTTATGAAAAATATTTTAATACTACACTTTCGATATACACTTAGTCAATTTACATATTTTTGTAATTTTTGATACCATGCTAAATTATCTGTATTGTGGTAAAAAAAATAATTATTATAATTAAATACTAGGATTATTAACTGTATTATCCATTCAAATTAAATATAACTGTTAATTACAGGTCACTGGGTGTTCGAAGTGAATAAGTTCATCCCGTCAAAATACCTGAAGCCGCTCCAATATGTGGGCATACCGTACGAACGTGAACGCTTACGTCACCACGTCAAACATTACAACTTCATCGTAGCTTCATACGACATCGTGCGCAAAGACATCGAATTCTTCAGCAGCATCAAGTGGAACTACTGTATATTGGATGAGGGGCACGTCATCAAGAATGGCAAGACCAAAGTGTTTAAGGCCATCAAGCAGATCGTTGCTAACCATAGGCTAATACTGTCAGGGACGCCGATACAGGTAAAATACATACCTCAATATTATTTATATGACTAAAACTAAATGTTATAGCTGCTCAGCAGTGACTTATGTTTTTATATAAGACTAGCTTACTCGGGTTTATCTATTTTTCCAATCCCGTGGGAATCCTTCTTCGTGGACGCCTATGTCTTGATATCTAGGACGACGTCTGTGGTCTAGTGGTTCGAGTACCGGACTGCGGATCACGAGGTCGTGGGTTCAATTCCCACAGGACACAAACATTTCTGTGCTCAACTTAAGTGTTTGTGTTTGTCTGGGTGTTTCTTATATAAGTATGCATTTACGTAAAAAAGAAGTATATAAGTATTATATCCATTGTCTACCCATAGTACAAGCTCTGCTTAGTTTAGGACTAGATGGTGCTGTGTAAAATGTCCCAGGATATTTATTTTATTATTTTATTTATTATTTGTGTGCCAAATTTCAGCCCAATCCGTTCAGTGGTTTGAGCTGTGTGTTGATACATCAATCACCTTTTCCCTTTATATATAAAGACAGATTAACACTGTAATAAGGTACCATGGGGTTGGCACGTCACACCCAGACAGTATGACGATAGTAAGAGCGACAATAATACAAAGCTTGAAGTTTTTAATTATCATTTCTATTTGGCAGAACAATGTGTTGGAGCTTTGGTCGCTATTCGATTTCCTGATGCCCGGTCTTTTGGGCACGGAACGACAGTTCACAGCGAGATACTCAAGACCTATCCTCGCCGCCAGAGACGCGAAGGCAACACCGCATCAGCTTCAAGCCGGTGCACTCGCTTGTGAAGCGCTGCATAGACAGGTAATAAACTATATAATGTAAGAGACAATGTTATATTTAGTTGCGCCAGTTTAGTAGTAAAATTATTCGAGTTTCACACATTGAGCAACTGAGATTGATTTGCCACATTGATTTGCTGACACATAATAAGAAATGCAAAAAATACTGCATGCAAAAAATATCTTGATTTTACTTACTACTTCATTCCATTCTTAGGGCCTGTTGCACCACCTCCTAGATAATAGCTAACCGGCAGATTGTTAAAAAATTGAAACAAAATTTGTTTGACATTATGTGCCAGCTAATTTAGCGGGAACTTATCAGTAACCTGTGAAACAAGCCCTAAATCTTTCCATAACAGAAAGAAAATAAATTTATTTTCGGCTAAAACGCCGCACAACATTTTTTGCGCTTAAAGGCCAAAGTGTTGGATAAACATTATATTCAATAAAATGACTAGAATACAAAAAAGAAATATCACAATAGTAAAAATAGTACTGACAACACTGACAAGTGACAGCTGGCTAATTACGTTTAAATGCAAAATAAGAATCGTATTATATTGATAAATATCTAAAGTTGTTTCTTTCCTCTGCGCCCAGGTGTTACCATTCCTGTTGCGTCGTGTGAAGGAAGACGTGCTCAAGGAGCTGCCTCCAAAGATAACTCAAGACTACTACTGCGAGCTGAGTCCACTTCAGCGACGACTCTATGAGGACTTGTCCAAGGAACACATGCCACATGGCATTACTTCCCACCACACGCACGTATTCCAGGTACGTTAGGTTTAAAAACTATGATCCTAAAATTTTTCGTTCGGGAATTTCCGCAGTTATGTTCTTCCTTAGTACAAGTAAATCTAAGGCAATGGTCCAGTTACTAAATGTTCCTGTGTTATAGGTTTCTTTATGTACTGACCAAATAGCAGTAGGGTTTCTATATGAAATTTTGTTTATTATTCAATGAACCGTTTCATATGGAAAACGTTATGTGAATTAGTTAGGAAAGGGATCATCAGGGTCTTCTTTGCCATGTCTGGATAGCCGCTACCTGCCAGATAAATAAAAATCATAGTTCACGCGGAACTAGTTGGCCGCGCCTTAGGTAGGGACGGGAGTGAGGCGGCGGGTTACTGTGAACGAAAGCAAGCGCCCCCGCCCCTCCGTCCCACCGCGCGCAGGCGACCCCGTCCCTCCGTCGTAACCCGTGCAGGCAACGCGATTCCGCCCCTCCGTCCCGCCGCTCACATACCTAAGGCGCGGCCAACTAGTTCCGCACAGACTATAAATAGATATGTATAAAATGATCTGCCAAGTAATTTAACGGGAGGCCCTTGGCATCGTTTTTGATTGCTTAATATACTGAGCATGGTATATGTTGTGTGCGCAGGCGCTGCACTACCTGCAGAACGTGTGCAACCACCCGAAGCTGGTGCTGACGGCGGAGCACCCGCAGGCGCGCGGCATCGCGGCGCAGCTGCAGCAGCAGCACTCCACGCTCGACGACATCCACCATTCCGCCAAGTTGCCCGCGCTCAAGTCAGTAAAAACACCACAAAAAAAGAAATCATACTTAAATCTAGCTTTCTAAAAAAATCCATAACTCACTTGTTAGCACCTAATAACCAAACCGACTAATGACACTTTAAAAATAAACCAAATTGCAATTGGGCTATCAACAAATAGACATCACTAGATATAATAGCTAATAGTTATGATTTCCAATGTAAATCCATTACACATATCCTGTAATCCAAGTGCCATCTAATTTAAAAAAAACATTTAAAATAAAACATGATTTGTAAAAATGTCCTTGAAAAATCTATATGCAGAAATAAAAAATATTTTTCGGTTGGAATTCAACTGTACTCATTGTCCAGACAACTCCTCCTGGACTGCGGTATCGGCACGCCGGCGTCTGACGTGGAGCCCGAGGCCGTGGTGTCGCAGCACCGCGCGCTGGTGTTCTGCCAGCTGAAGAAGATGCTGGACATCGTGGAGCAGGACCTGCTGAAGCGCCACCTGCCGGCCGTCACGTACCTGCGCCTGGACGGCAGTGTGCCGCCGCACCAGAGGCACGCCATCGTCACCAGATTCAACAACGACGTGTCCATTGATCTACTGCTACTCACCACTGCGGTAAGTGATAGATATACGAAGTAATTACTAAGAAAATTGATATGTTTCAAAATGACTTTAATTAATATCATGAACTTGACTCTCTTAAATATATAAACAGCCTATTCGGATTAAAAAAGGCGCACCAAATTTATTTATATTCTACTAGTTTTCCGCCAGCGGCTTCGCCCGCGTGGTCTGGGTATTACTTATATTTTTCATCCCTTATTTCAACCCCTTATAGCCCTTTTTCGCATTAAAAAGTAGCCTATGTCCTTTCTCAGGCTCTAGACTATCTGTGTACCAAATTTAATTTAAATCGGTTCAGTAGTCTTGGCGTGAAAGCGCGACAGATAGACAGACAGAGTTACTTTCGCATTTATAATATTAGTAAGGACTATTGGTCTTCTACGCTTTATCGCGTATTACGTTTAGGTGGTCCTCGAAAAGATACTTAACAACGGATATCCGTTAAATGTAACTGTAAACATAAAACGACAGGTGGGCGGTCTCGGCTTGAACTTAACGGGTGCGGACACGGTGATCTTCGTGGAGCATGACTGGAACCCCATGAAGGACCTGCAGGCCATGGACCGCGCGCACCGCATCGGACAGAAGAAGGTCGTCAACGTCTACCGGCTCATTACTCGGGACACGCTCGAAGAAAAAATTATGGGGTATAAACTTCTTCATCTAGATATTTTTCTCCATCATCTGTTGCACCACCCCTGGATAGCCGCTAACTGCCGAATAAATTCTAAAATATAACAAAATTTGTATGAAATTATCTGCCAGCTAATTTAATGGGAACTTATCAGTAAGCTGTGGAACAGGCCCTGAAAGTATTTTCTCACTACAATGCAATCCATTGCTGAAATAAAAAGCGATCGTAGATATATTTACATGGGAAACATCAAGTTAGTTAGAAACAGTCAAATATAGGAGCGACCTACGTGAGTTTCCGATCTTTAATCATTTAAAAAACTTTCATTGTTTTTCCTACAGATTGCAAAAATTCAAACTACTGACAGCAAACACGGTCATTAGCAGCGAGAATGCTGCAATGGAAACCATGGGCACAGACCAGCTGTTAGACCTGTTCAACCTGTCCAGCAGCAACAGTGCAGCCCCCTCGCAAGCGCAGCAGCCTGGCACCTCTGGCGCGAAGTCCGTGCTGGAAACACTGCCCGACCTCTGGGACGATAAGCAGTATGAAGAGGAGTACGACATGACCAACTTCATTAAAGGACTCAACAAAATGAGCGCTTGATAGTTAATGTAGGACGGCCGTAATTAATTACCTATGCCTGGAGATCGTTTTCCTTACCGGACACTACGAAATTTGACATAAGGTCCGTGGAAGTATTGTTAAATTTCTATCTCCATTTATAGGGAAAAAAAATTGAGACGGGTAATTATTTTCGGTCGTACTTCTCACAAAGCCCTACACATAATTTAACATTGCAATGCTAAAAACTGATTGAATCTTGTGTGAAAAACCTGAATATTTGAATGTTCTTCTCTTATATTAATTACATAATACTTTTGAATGTATTTGATTTTGGAAAAGCCAAATTGATTTTATATTGTAAGTGACATGTACAATGTACTCGGTTAGGTTGCGGAGGCACTGGTGTTATAGCGAGGATTTTTAAAACTATGGTCCCTACGTGCGTGCGTGTGCGCGATCATTTATTAAATTAATGTGCTGCGTATGGTCCATATAGGTATTATATATTTCTTCCTAAGATTTATGAATATTGATAGAAAACTTTTTGCTATGCCAGTGTAGCCATAACAATGACGTTCCTTCTAAGTGTATACGATAGCATCTTCCATCAGCTTCCACAGTTTTTCTTTGAAGGTGTGTCACTTTGTTTGAAGAGGCTGATCCATTCTAGTAGATATAGTATAGATGTAGACACAGACAGCTTTAGCGAGTTGCCTTAGTGAATGTTCTATGAATCTTGTATTTCTAATAGTTGTGTAGTTCTTAAAACATTAAATTTTCATCATACATCCTTCATTCCATACAAAACATAACATTTTGTATGATTATTGCACAATGTGCTTTCTGAAATTTGGTCAATTACATTTCATATTTATAGTTGATATAACAGCTGTCTAAAGTGTTAAATTGTATTTAATTTTGAATATACATACAGTTAACTATAATAAGCTTATTACAAAAAAAAAGTTGTAACAGTTTTTTCATTCGAAAGATTTTGATTCGAATGTAAAATAATGCAAAGAAACGAGAAAAAGCAGCACTTTATGCTTCACAATACTTTCCTGTAGTTCAAATATTGATTGATCATAATATTTTATCATTACGTCATCTAGTTATGTAGGAAAGAAGAAGTAATATATAACTACGTGTATATTAGGTGAGCAAGCCAAATTAATTTAGATGTATAATTATTTTAATCTACATCACTGACCCGTGCTTATTATGCTTAAAATAAAAATAATATTTATTTACTCATTACTTACGTAAACAATGTAGTAGTGTGATTCTGTAAGCTATTTTCAAATGTAAGGTTCCTTGTGTAAGAAATTACCTCACTGACTTGTTTTTTTTCTCTACGATTAAATAGTTAATTTATTATTGTAGCGTTATAAGGAACAGTCATGCTGCTTTAGTCATTTTTGTAGATTTTAGTGAGGCGCAACGACGCTGGCATGTTTTGTTTATTTTAAGTTTGAATGTTTTTGTTTGCTGTTTTGTACCTGCTCAATATAAAACAACAGTAATAATTTCTTTTCTTGTTTTGTTTCGTTAACGAATGCATTTTCGACTATTGTTTCTTTATACGGACATAGAAAAATATGTAAGTTGATGAAGAATTGCTAAAACAAATATTTTTTTCTAATAATTTGCAGATTTTTGCCACCCGAGGTTGTCTTTCTATGTCCATAAAATTAATGTTTGTAGGGCAACGTAATTAACTGACGTGTGATGTGTGGCAATACCACGTCGGTACTTCCAGTCTATTAATGTAGTAATTATCTATGTTTGTTTACTTGTCTAGATAAAAATAAACGTTTTATAATTAACCTTGTTTTTATTAACCCTTTAACGAACTACGATGATGTATGGCCTTTATTGAATAACTCAGTATAGGTACCTCACATTAGCTGATTATATTCTGAATACAATTTACATTACAGTAAGATTGATGTCTGTTCGCGATAAATTCAAGAACTACTGGACCCATTGTCATGCGGTTTTCACCAATAGCACAGAATAGGCAATGCCAATAGAGTGATTCATGACGAAGGTTTAAATATATAATTTATTGTTTTGTGTAAATTGACTGAGACAATGAAGGTGTCGCTCCGTGTCGGGTTTGTTACGACACTCATAACTCGAGAACTGCTGGACCGATTCTCATGATCTTTGATTTATAATTTGTTAGATTTGTCTTCACCCCGAATAATAGATAAGCTATTCAAACATCGGAAAATTGTCGCAAAAAGCTATTTTTTTTGACACACTGAGTGGGGATGGGATCATCTCAAAAACTACTGTACGGATTTTCAGACAGTTCTCACTGATAGCATAATAAGAGGGACTGTGAATGTTTTATTTACGGATTTTAGTAGACCTATAATGTCCATATTTTAAATAATTACTAAAGAATGTCCGGCTCTAGAGTAGACATTTAGTGAAAAACCTACAAGCTAATAAAGAAATCTAATCTATTTCAAATATTATTTCTTCATTATGAAACTTTTTGGTACCATAAGTCAATCCTTACATTGTGGCTGCGTGTAACGAAACGTGATGTGATAGTTCGGAAACAAGCCGCGAGAGCGCGCTAAAGTGCATCAACACCATGGCGAAAGCGACGTCAAGCGTGTGAATAATTTTTTGTTTTCGACGTGAAAATGTTGTTATCCACTTGTTTGTAAGTTGAAAGACTCGAAATTAACTAACTCGTTGTGTCCACATATTGTCTAGTGTAAATACTGAACATAAAAAGTTAGAAGTTTTGTGTGTGAAGTTGTAACGAACTCTCGGATCACTTTGGAGTTCAGGTGTCAACGAGGTAAGAAACTGATGCTTATTTCAATGTTACGACTTCTAAAATTAACGCTACCGATGCTAATGCGAGTTATTACATCCAACCAAGTTACGATTAGCTACAAATAGTAAATTGGTTACAATATCAAGTGCGCACAGGTAGGTAATAGTTATAAATAATTCACTGTAAGGTTAGGATCTTGTCTTAGGTTGTATTGAAGACATTTGTAGAAGTTGTGTTTTTATAACTGGAAGTGCACGTGAATTTGGTTATGTCGTGGCGGGATATCGCTCACAAAAAGTTTTTGTTTACAAACTTGTGAAGTACCTACCTACTTACCTACTGACCTCATATTTTTTTCATGATGACTGAGAGATTTCTTTTGATGGATGTTACATCTATTTATATGAACATGCATCATTTGACTAAGAGATGTATAGTTTGTATTAGTTTGTGTAATATTTTTGTAGGTTGTGAACAATGAATTTAACTAATCTGTATAAGTTTTTTAGCCTCCCTCCACAATTGAACTATATTAGGAAAACATGACCAGTCAATGCTCATACAATTTCTTTTAGGTTTTCAAGTTTGGTGCCCATAGTTTGTTTTAGAATAGTTTGTTATGAAATTTATTCATAACAAACTTTCATACAAAATTTTCCTTGTGAACAATTAAAGTTAAATTAGCTATTTTTTGGGTATTGAACTAGTATAAATAGAATAACTTTTTTTTGTAAATAAAAATTATTTTAAAATCTTATCTAAAATCATAAATTTTTATTGTAATTTATATTGATTATAGAAGGCAATTCACTAAAGAATAGTGAATGTCCAGAGGATCATAACATTTGTTTTATAACACTTTTAATTATGTATTTATGTAACAGAATCGTTGAACATGATTCACCCCCTTTAAAAACATCAGATTGATTTGAAATTTTGCACACTTATCAAGGATCAATGACAATGAATTATTATTTTTAATTATCTATTTAGTTTTTTTTTTATTAAAAGCGTATTTTTTTTATTCTATTGTGGCTAGTTGTTCCTTATCCTAAAGACAACTTCAGTAAAAATGGATTGGCCGCAGATAGGAAAGATAGGGATCAGTGATGAAGAGAGAGAGAAGAGGGGTCTTTGCCCCACACTGGGACACCATGGGCTAATCATAGTCCTGGGTACACAAAATGTACCAATTTTCTAATTTGTAAATTATTTCTTGAAGGGAAGTCTGCTGAGGAAAGCCTTAGAAGTAAGATTATGGAAACCCATTGCACCAATGATAAAATAAAAAATAACTTTTCTATTTGATAAGTAAATGTTCAACAGTTTTGGTTATGTCTGGAATGTTTATAAAATTTAAATTATTGGCTTTTAATGAATGTAGTTATAATATTTTTATTTCCTTGTGCAAATGCACTATCATTTACAAAAATAATTATTAATTAGGTATTTGACCTAATTATGTCTCATTCATACAAGATTATTTTTAAAATGGGTTTGTTTACACCCAATTTCAACCTCACAACATATTAATTTATCATATTCATAAATTTTGAGTATCATTAATTAGGTGCGAAGTAAGTCAAGCTTCCGTTGTGAATCAGGTCAGGTCAGGTTCCCCTGATAAAACTACAAATTATGATTGCTCCTACTATGTTTTGTATAATTAGGTAGTATGGTGATAATGGTCACTTCTTAATATTATTTTCGTTAATAATTCATTCATAACTCATTATTTAGATGTTAAAAATGTTGCCTATGTAAAATTCTCAACAGCAGTACTGACATAAATATAACATGTATACATATACATATTATGTACTTCTTTTATCTACCCTACCCCAGTAATATTGGACACTGTAAACAAGCTTAAAACAGAATACAAAAAAAAAACAGAATGTGTCATCAATACGTCTACTCTTTTTAAAAAAGCAGGTTTGCAACAATCAATTCCCTTTGTGCACGACATCAATGGGAGCGGTTACTGTGTACCTATCCTTTGATTTCGCCGCCCTCTGAAGATGCGACAGTGCGCTAATACCGGCGTCCCGCGGAACAACGGCGCAACCGCCGCCGCTTTGAAGCTCTCAAAAAATATCATATTATAATTTTAGTCGATTTTATCTCCCCTTTAGTTGACTCGACTAAAATAAACTGGTGTATCATATTTTATTTTTTAATTATCTTTATGACTGCTCGGGCGAGATTTTAAGCACTTAACGATCTATTATTAAACTTAATTAAAATAAATATACTAGTGCTTTTATAATTAAGATTAGGATATGCACAAAAATCCGCGGATCCGACGCTCGCTCACCCGATTTCTGCTAAGTATATTATGTAAATTATTAATGTTCAATAATTAATCTAATTAGTCTTAGGACTCTTTATATTTCCTTGACTCACAAAATCATAAGACTACTTCTAATTTATTTACGTAGAAGTAGTAGGTACTGCGTAAATTCAATGGCCTTATCTTTGCTACAAGTTTCGTTATTGTTTGACTCAACGTCCTCTTTGTGTCATGAAGTATTCTCTGAAATAAACTAATCTGGAACAAGCTGTAAAAGCGACGTACATTATATAATTAATAGCACTTCGCAGGAAAAGAATGCAGAATGATTCTTTTGAAAAAATATCTCAAAATGTTCAGTTAATTTTAGTCAGCAATAGAAGGCAGTTGCGACCTTTCAGTAATTGGCCGAATGGAGAGAGATCGCTAAAGGGGACGATTCATAGCTTTGTCGCAGAAGTGAGACTTACTGTCCTTCACTGGCTTGCCAACGAGAAGTAGTGGGCTCAGAGTAGGAAGTATTTAAAGGTCTTTTTTGGTTGTCTCAGCTCTCAAGTGCGTATTTGCTGGTATTTGTTCGATTTTCAAGGGATTCTCTGTATTCAAACTAGATTTCTGTGTAATTTACCATTCATCGTTGAATTTACGAACATATTTACTTATTGTCCCATACTTTTGCTGAAGAGACGTCCAGCTGTACACAACTTTGCAAAAATCTATTCTACTATCCATTCTAATTATTCACAAGACCACAAATAATAATAAAAAGTAAATCTCATAATATTTTAAAATCTCAGAAATGTACTCAAATAACAAACATATGTCTTTCAATACCTACAAGTAAGTTTGTGCATTTGGTGTCCAATCCAATGATTTCATCCAATCTTGTAACATAAAAGTTAGAGGTCTGCATGCGGGCTACCCAATCTGATCTTCCAAGTTTACAACTTTTCTGATAGTCAAGATAAATATTGGAACGGGATCGTGATTTGGAAAGAACCGACAACTGGGAGCTGTGAGTTCTTATAATGTACTTATTACATTCATTTTTTAAAGATTTGTCAACTCAAGGGCCTCATATCTAAAACGATTCTACAAATAATGTTATTCAAGACAAATAAAGCAATTGCCTTTAACTACTATGTGATAGTAAAATTATAGGGACACATCAATATAAACTGTACAGCAGCTCTATAGATGTCGCTCACGCGTAATATTCATTGCGCTATGCGCACGTAATATCAAATCGAATAGCCGCGCTATCTCGTCCACTTTGTGCGTTGCCGTGACTGGCGCCCAACCAGGGACCGTACGCAAATTGGCGGCGAACAATTAATGGCCACCTGGCTCCGTTGCTAATCGACCGATAGAATTAAATGAACGGACTGCACTAATTGCCCGGTAAGACAAAGGGGCAAACACTCGCCTTTGAGCTACCGATGTCTAGTGTCACTTGAGGCGTAGACCGTTGCGTCGACAGACGGCCCTCAGCCCGCTTGTGTACTGTTGATATTGAACTGAGACGTTCGTGGGATGCGTTTGTTGCACAGATGTATCTGTGTGAGGGCGCAATAATAGGAATCTAAGACAGATGTAACCAGAAACATGGATGTGTTGTTGTTTGGCAACACTTGAAATACTACGAATCCGAAACTGGTGCGATTAAATTAGAATAATTTAAGCACTTTCTAGAGGTAATAGAAGCATAATAAGAGATCTTAAAAGGCCTAGGTAAGGGCCAAGGCTAAAGAGTACATGTCTTAATTGCTTTTATTGTCAAGAATGCCTACACATACCGGGTCCAAATTAAATTTTTCGAAGTCCACTTCAATGCGGCAACAATTTACTTTAGAAATACCTTTTTCTCAAACAATGTGCAGTGCAATTGTCGCGCATTGCCCGATCGCCACTCGGTCGAAGTGTTCTAAACAGCAGCGTCTTGGACCGAACACGCCAATTACACAGCATTAGGGCTCGAGGACGTTTGTATCTATCTGCCTTGCTCTGTGCCCAATAAGGAGCAGCATGTCTACGTGGCATTGTCACAGATAGCTGCCAATTAAAAACACCAATATTGTATTGGCGTATAAATTGTTCGCAATAAAACTTAACTGGTCATAAGACTGATAATATCGTCGTGCATATTTGGTAATGAACTAATATAATTGTTGAACACTAGAAACATCTAAAAGGAAGCTCTTGGTTGAAGTTGATGAATAATAAAGGAGCTTTTATTTTATTAGGACAAGGTTTTAATTAAATATCGTTGACCAATATTCTAAACTGTTTTCTCTCACTTCGTTTCAGATACAAAAAAGAGAAACATTTAAATAAACACTTACATGATGTTAGTAGTTTATAACCTCATTTAACTATGTACCTACACTTCATTTCGGAATGACTTTATGCTCTTGAAAAACCAACAAAGTAAACTGTGTTGGAATGTCCCGTATAAGTTCATTGTTTCTTACTGATTTCTGACACTTACGCGAATACTAGACATTGAAATAAAACTACTTTTTACGGATTTTATCGCGTTATATTGATATTATTTTAATCCAATCAATTGTTGGCAATCCGATTGCCAACAATTAACAAAAATGTAGGGTAGCTGTTAGTAATTGAAACGTCAAGACGCCTACCACCTTAGTCACCCGTGACCATGGACGCTGTAAAGGGTCCGAAACGTCGGGATTAAAATAATATCAATATAACGCGATAAAATCTGTAAAAAGTAGTTTTATTTCAATGTCATTGTTTCTTGTTAGGTCGTACATTCAGCACATAAGTAAACCGTTTTAGATGAACTAAGATCACTGTTCCAGGCATATTTTTGTTAATGACACATTATTCTCTTACCGAGTATTCGAAAAGTAACGATTGATGTTTTGTATTACGGTTCGGAAGTTTACAACGTCATTAACCTCACAAAGTGAATGCAAATTAAATCTCAATGAAACACGTTCACGTGCAATGTAAATATAAACAGTTTTTATTTACATGTGTAGTAGCTCTGTTATATGATAGTAGTGTGTGACAGACGGGACGGAGCGACATGCCAGTTACACAACGCCTCATTAACCGAATCAGCTTTGACAAATAACGTTTCCCAATTAGCTGCAATGGACGATCAAAGTCAAAAGTTTAGTCCTTTGAACATTCCTTTGTTAATCTAATTGAATTAATGGATCGGGTTTTCAGATCAGAGACTGTTAAGTGCCGGTGGCAATCAACGAATTAAAACTTATGAGTACCACAACACTACACTTGTTACCGATATCAGTGGTATATTTTACGTGGATTCTGTGTTAAAGATTTCTTTGTTCATCGCCTTTGAACGGATTACGACGAGGAAATGAGTCAGCTATATACTCTATCAAATAGAGTTTATCTTATTGATCCACAGGTTTCTAAGCTAGTTGATAAACAGACTCTCTTAAAGATGTATTTTTTCGTTTTCCTTGACAACAAAATATAACTGTGATTATAGTTAAAAAGCGACACGAATCGTGTGATGTGAAGTGTGATTCCCTCGTCTAGTTACATTCACAGTCGGTTGAAAAGTAAAAGAGGAGTAAGGTCACATATGACACGGTGGCAGTAGAATCAGTGCGCTTAACGCGGGGCTGCGGGTGTGGAGTGGCTCGTTATCGCACCTTCGCCATGTATGGGCCACCGCCGCCACCGCGCCCGCCGCCCGACGAGTGACGCCGTAACGATACCCTGGAGTGCCGGTCACCGCACCAACGTAGTTACTCGCACCTCAACTAGACAGTTTTCGACAACACCGACAGAAATAGAACCGTGGAATGCAAACGTACGCGGAAATTTCTTTATTGCCCGCTTTGTTGTAACCAACGAGTATTTAAGAGGAAAGTATTCATAAACAGGTTGTAAGTTTTGTTTGATTCGTATCGGAGAAAAATATTTTGCCATAAATTGGTTAGATTTTCAAAAGCTTTTGTAACAGAAAAACGCCTTGTGTTCAGTTCAAAAGATACTTGAAAAAAAATCGAAAGGGAGATTAAATTAATGGAACGGATGGAATTGCCAAATGTATCATATTTTGATAGGTACATATTATATCTGTTAGTATCGCTTGATCTCTTAGCAAAAACAAGCTTGTAAAAGAAGATGCTACTAATAATGAAGATCAATCAAAGTAGCAAACTTGTACTACATTTATAATTTGGCAAAGATATTTGGTATGACGTAACGTTTTGCCTTTGATAGAAACTCGAATCTATTAATGAGAGTTTCAGAAATGTCACAAAACTCGTGGAAGGGAAGATAAATCGACACTTCACACGTTCAGAAGTTTGAAGTTTATAAGTTGGCAGATGCGAAGCACGCCGCCCATTCGCGCACAACGAGCTACGAGGCGGGCGCAAAGTATCTTTGGTTTTCTAGATACGCGGAATTATATTCGATAAGATCTTAAAGCATTTTATTTTGCTTTGATCTGTGTGATGTGTGGTAAATACCGCCCGATGAGTTCTATAGTAGACACGAACTGGACGGTTGAATCAATTTATTACCACTTTTTATTTGTGGAATTATATTAATTTTATCAATGACTGGCCTGAGTGTATATTTTCTGGTGAATGATGTTGATTGTAGACGTTTCATTCATAAAAGAAAATTTGGATATTATGAATCAAAAGAGGTTAGTAATACTTCTTTGAAACAGATACTATAGTGAACTGTTGGCCGCGGTTATACTTGCATCCCGATGGCCTTATTGCGACAAATTGCCATTCCTCAGAATGCAATGGAATCACATCTATAATATTGATAGGATTAGTATGGATTTGTCTATGGTATCTGAACAAAACTACAGCCGCACAGGTATTAGCCTGATCCTACATCTAAACCTCAATCGGTTGAGAAGACATGGACCCTGCTCCAACAAAGAGGAAGTCATTATTTTTTTTTTTGGTGTTCAACTTACTATTGGTTGCCAACTTTAGGCCTGACTTTAGTATACACACCATGCTTGATAAAAAGATCCAGTTTTATTCCTTAGGTTAGGTTTTCGGTTATGTTTCGCAGGCGGTATTATGATCCAGCATTAAAAGGCATTATATTATTGCAATCATACGCAGATTCCCCGATCCCGCTTGACTTCTTCCTACAAAAACAAAAAGAGTGTCAAGACGGTCGCAGGAAGTGTTCTAAAAACAGAAGTGAGACGAATCCATGGTTTTGATTAATTGATAACAGTAGCTCAGACGTCGCGCTCTAGTGTTAGTAGCTCGCGGTGTGTTGTGGGTAGTGGGCGCAGTGTAGGCGACCGTCAGTAGGAGCGCTCGGAAATACGACAGGAATTAATCTTCTGTCAAGGTTATTTGTTGTTAGTTAACCTTGCAAGGAAGACCATTTCTCTCGTATTGTATTACTTATTAAGAAAATAATGAGCAGTGTTCTCACATGGCCGGAGGACGGATCATAAGTGACATTTAGCTTAGCTGTCAGTTCTTTTTGTATCATTATAAAGTCAGTTAATATTGGCAGATGGTCGATATCAGCATACTTGCCGAAATGTACCTACGTAATATGTAAAAAAATACTAGTCCTTTTGTACAACCATGGTATTTTATTCTGATGCTATTAGGTATAATCCGTATATTCTAAACGACAAAGTATTCAAAAGACCAAGTTTTTAAAACAATGTTCCTAGAGCGCTGTAATATCGCAATTCACCGATGAGAGATCAGTGTTACAAGGTAATCCTCCATTGCGGTTTTATGAATGATAATTAATATGTGCAACCCCGGCTTACTTTATATTTCTCTAATTAAAGTTGCATGCAATTTGTTTACCAACCTCACAAAGCGTTTGATACAACTTATTATTCAGTTTTTCTCGTTTGATACTACGATACATTTGCTTAATTAAAACACGAAACTAATAAAACCAAATTAATTTACTGTAGATTATCTGAGTTGCGGTTCGTAGCTCTCGTGAAAGTCGTGGGGCGGGGAGGGTGTGGGAGTGTCGGCTCGGTCAAAGGGCCCTTTGATGTTTGCCGCCGGCTTAATGCACCGCCCGCGGCCCCCGCGCCGCTCATCATTAGCAATTTCCCTGTAATTTATTATCTTTACCGCTATTTATTTGTACAATTTCATGCGTGCATGACGTTTCGCACATCGCGCCGTGACCGATGCGCTCCGCACCGATTATGTATTGAGTCGTCATACTTGATTCGAGATGCAGTTTTTTTTAAATCGATTTGTTCATGGTGATGGGTTGAACAGTTTTTTATGCACACTGCCAAGTTTTAACCTTGCTCTTGTTGTAGAACATAATTTTAGTACGGTTAGGACAATTGGACTAGTTACATGTAAAAAAATATTTTGCGGAGATGTTATCGCTTTGATCTATGGGAAACTTGATTGATATGAACTTGACGTATAATATGTAATTGTAGGGTAGTAAATTACTTATGACTTTACACTTTACCTTGTAACTTGATAATTTTTTTGTTGTAATTTGCTTGCATAGTACTTACTCATAACTATGTTAGTAACGTAGCAACATGCACCATAAAGGGTTTTTAGTGCCGCAGAAATTAACGAATTCTAGACGAAAGCAAAAACCAGAGATGCTTTGAATGAAATTCAAAATAGCCAAAAACTATATTATGGGTGCTAGGGTTGCCATGCCAACAACAGATAAGTTGGAATTATATTTTTTACTAGCTTTTGCCCGCAGCTTCGCTTACGTGGATGTAGAAACAAAATTAGGATTAGAAATTGAACCCATTCATAAAAAACTTGTATTTTGAAGTAGTGTTTTAGAGGTTTGTAAAAAGGGCCTCGTGACTAAGTTATAACGGCGCTAAGCTCAATGAATATTGTGGGTTCGATTCCGGTCGACAATTAGTCTCGGTACTGAGGTACTTTATGAGGTACTGAGGTGATGCTGTTTGTGAAAATATGTCCAAAAGAAAACGGAAGCTTCAGTTAGTCGTAATAACTCGTAATTCTAACCAAACTTTACTACTATTGTTTAATTTAAGTCTATACCACTTAAAACGTTTATAACTAATCAACAATCACGATTTCTGCGCATATGACAACTTAATTAAAGAACCAACAATAATGATCCCTTATATCAATAGGAATACATACTACAGAGAGGTCAAGCTCTATCTCAGCATCTACGCAACCGAGTGGAATGAGATATACCTCATTTTTTTAGTTGAACGATGGACTTTTAAATAGAAAATTAAAAATCAAAAACCAGCAATGATGATCTCTTCTTTCTATGGGCTTGCATACAACAGAGAGGTCAAGCTCTATCTAAGGATCTATACTAATAATTGAAAAAAGCTTTACATCAGTTTTTAAGTTGGAAATTATGATTTACAACAGTTAATACAAAATTCAAATCTATTCAGTAGGTTTAGCGCCAACCCCTAACAAACAGACAAACAGACAAGAATTCTAAAAATCACATTTTTGGGTTCGCGATCGTTTATATACTCTAACCCAATTGTTTTTTTTTAAATATCTTCAATGTACAGAAATGACTTTTTTACAATTTTATAATAGTATAGATTACATTATTTGGAAAGTAGGACGTTATTTTCTAATCAAAGAATCCTGAAATCCTGAACGCGTGATACAGGGACACAGAAATGATACCTAAGCCTTATTTTTCTTAAATGTAATCTGTAAAGAAGAATAACACAGATGACGCAGCGTTGCACTCATATTATTCGAGTGAAAATCTGTGCCATTGTAAATTAAACGAGTGTGAAGCCCCAACAAGAGTTTTCATGATGCCACCCTACAGGCATAAGAACTTGAGGCAGAAACCACAACATTAGATTGCTTTCTACTCCAAAGCAAACATAAGCATGCTCACTTAAAAACTTTGCATGCTTTTAACCCTAAGTTCCAACCCTGCACCACACATACGTGAGTGCCAAAAAATCCCAGCGCGGCACGTGCCTCTGTCGGCACTTGCGGCGGGCGAGAGCGCGGTCTCATTAGCGACTCGCGATGTTTGAGCGACCTCGCGCGACAACGCGAGCCGCGCTTTTTGTCGCGGCCCTAGTAGGTAGGTTATATCATTAAATGCTGCTTACTTGGGAATTAAGCTTCGTTTTACATTACATTCCTGTACACTCAAAATTATTTATCTTTTGATCTTATTAGCTTACGTTTTGATTTTAATTAGTTTAAAATCTTAAAATTATATCATATTTTAATATAGGCCACACTTTATTCAGTCACTACACAGGTATTTCCCATTTCACCAATAAAGTTCGATACAGAGCCACGTATCGTTTCGCAAAACCACCAAAGCATTATTGCCATGCATTGTCGGTTCTGCAAACGCACAAGCTTTTAGCAGCAAATTACTTCCAGTCTGATTGGCTATTGCGAAATAATGTGTCACAATTTACACCCAGTGTTAATGTAATTGACAAAATGTGAAATCAATCAAAGCTGGTGTAAGGCGGCGAGTCGCGCAACATCAAAGCGGAGACACAAAGGCGCCGCGGTACGGTCGGTAGCGCGGCCCGCTGGCCACTCCACATAGGGTTGCCAATCGCTATTTTTGTCGTCGACTTTTGATTTGTTTTCAAGTCTACAAATGCCTTTGTAAAATGTAAAATTTTAAATCACTTATTTAGTTGTAAGTAGCGTAGTACTCTTAACTCTATTGAATTTAAAATTGGTAATATACAGCTCAGATGTATAATGCTTTAATTACTTATACCATACAATAACCACAACACATCGTGACTAATCCATCTTTATTGACCGCTGGATAAGTAAAATTTTTATACACGTTATTATTACAATCAACATATAAAAATGAGAACCCTACTACACCGCATTCTGCTGACCTTACCGCTATGCGATTGCACGTGCCAACTAATCAACATGTGCTCAAGAACTCGTGTGGGACCGGTGCTCCTTTTTCTCTAAGCTTTTGTCTGACAACATTTTTAATACGTTAAACTTGTTTCTATCCCTTTGACGTTAAATAACATTTCCAGTTATACGAGTTGTAAAAGCATATTTATGTTTCTGTTTGTAATAGTAATCCTTCACAAATAGCCAAGTCTCGTCAAAATTATTTGCAAATTTTGAATTCTCCTGACGGCAGCTTTTACATGAGTAGATACATATTGGAGTTACCTGCTGTCAAAAGCAAGGCTTGCATTCGAATAGGTAGTAATTCTCAGAACATAAAATTTCATAATTTGACTTCGATGTAACTGTTCCAAAAAACTGTTCCAAACTGCATAAAAATAACCAACAAAGATCTCTACTACAATTTAAGAATAACTTGTCATATTGACGCTAAAACAAACAAATAAGCAGTCCTTGTAACCCCAACCAGAGTAAAACACACACAGATATGAGAACAAAAATGAGTTTATGACACAAACGAGGTTCGTCACCGCACCGCAATCTGTGCCCTCGTCAAAGGATCGGCGTAGACGTAGATCACGATTGTCGACAGATGTTTGCAGAGCGGGGCCGGGGCAAAGCGACCGCTCAGACGAAGACTTATGATATTTGAGTTGGGGCGAGCCTAGGAGCAGCGGCACGATGTTCTGATACAACTCACACCACACGATCTACATGAGTCTCGATACATGCAAATGTGGAACTGTGGAACTGGATATAAGATGCCTGATGGCACCAAATGGTCTCAATAATTTATGTATTAAATTATACATATACACAGTACCATTTAATTAATATGGTTAAAAATCTCAAGTAACACGCACCGGAAATAGCAATGAGTTGAGGACGGTTTTCAACGATATAGACAGATTTGTGGTAGGTTATAGGAGAGACCTTTATTAAGCAATGGACCTCCTGAATGGCGCTAAAAGTAAAATAAGGCCGAGATATCAAACGGATTTCGTTTTATCGCTCTCTAAGATTATACTTTACCAAAACGAGAATATTAATTACCATAGTTACTACGAAAACTACTTTCAAGCCGTGATGGTTTTCAGAAATTATAACATTTTGTAACTGTGACGTAATCGCAATTGCCTTCCAACGATAGTTAGAAATCATTATTTTCGTAATTCGTTTAGTTACTGGGAATGTGTTAATTATACGTCCTATTGAACTAGCTTCACAAGGCTTTTTGACAAACATTGGTTTTGTTTTATTAAGAAAACATAATATAATATATTCGTTTGTATGTTTAGTTTAGCTATACGCTGTTTATATGACATAAAAACATTTTTTAAATTCAAAGTTTAAATAATATTTCTTAAGAATATAGTGTAATCTATGCGTCCCCCTCTCTCCGTCTGGTACAGATCCTTTTAGTTTATATTTGATCGTCTGCACATCAAAAACAACATAAAATCTTTCGCAAAGATAGATCGAGATTTGGATGAATTTCCATTTAAAATAATCATCTTTAGAATATAAGATCTCTACTGACTAAAACAATTATCTACATATGATAAAGATTTAGATGAAGATCTGGTAACACATAAAGGTTTGAGTGTGCGCGTCGCTGCTCAAAGCTCGCCACAATATTTATCGGCGGCGCTGTATCAATGCGGCACAAAGCGACGCCGGAAGCCCACCTCGCCGCGTCGCGACAACACGCGGACGCGCGAACCATGAGCGAACAGCGACAAGTACACAAATAAAACTCAAGCACAGTAGCAGTGCATAAGGAACAATGAAGACCCCAGGAGTGTTTAGGAAGCTTCTAAAGGCAATTCTTATCATCCCGCGACATTTTTCTGAGTCTGCCGCGAAGTCGTCTAAGGTTTTGTCTGAGGACTAGGTAGCCCGAAGTAAAGCAGATGTTAAGTATCAGATCAGTTCCACTTCATACTTGCGACTTTCTGCGTCTTATAAAGTGTGATAATAGGAAACCTATGATTTCGAAGTTAAAAAGTATTTCAGAAATTTAAAAGTCCACATACTAACCCTATTTATATGATGCTTCTTGACCAAATATTTTTGATCAAAAGCCACGTAACTGTTCAGGATAAAGCGATAGATTAAAAGATAATGGTCATGGATATCCTAGAGAGAGGCATACCTTTACATTGGTATGGATGGTCACGAGAGATACCTATTTTTTTATGCACCCGTCAATTTTAATATTTGTAATTATTGTAATCGATGTTTTTCCCAACGCTTGAGCGTGACACTTGGCGCGACCGTTATCTGGCCTATTGTTGACTGCCTCTATCACTGGATTCCTTTTCACACAGGGCCTTTGACGCCGCTCTTTGTTTGCCACAAGATCAGAATGAGATGCCGAAGCCTGAACCGTAACATCCATTGGGTGTCCCTATACTTTTGATTGTCGTAGTTTTTCTACAATTTTAATATTTCCCGTCTCATGAGAATACTGGAAGATCTCTTCCTCTTTATGAAGTCTTGTCTGGTTTGCTATGTCTGAGTGTTTTAGTCCCTGTGTAAAGAAAGAAAGAATTCCTCTTGGGAATTTTGGATTTACTTGCAGTTATATTATTGCGCGAGATGTTTTGTCGTTTTAAGGATATAATAAGTGTTTATCTTTGTATGAAAGCGTTAACATAATTTATTTAAACCACTAGATAGTAAATTTTCGTAACCGCGATCTAAAATGTTATTTAACAACATCACTGTTTCCCGTTGACAATGCAATTTTAGTTAATTCGACCGTTGCGCCCGTGACGTGGCGCTGGGCGGCCAAGGCACGAGGCGTGGTCCTCACTCCCGTCCGTCGAATATTAAACTAATTATGAACAAACCGACCAAACCACAACACAAATTAAGCGTTCCACTCCATTAGCCCAACTAAATATTCTTACATAATACCGTAGAAAGAGAAGTGTAGTGAAGTGAGAAGTGTTGCGTAAATATTTTTCCCCAAAACATTTTTTACTGTTGCGGTTAATTTATTGACGATTATTATAAAAATAAACGATTATTCATCTAATCGCACATCTTGCTATTGTACTAACACGCTTAGTTCAACTCGGACATTAAGGCTGAGATTCAGGCTAATATTCAGAGACGAAGCTAAGCGTAAAGTAACGTTTCCATATGTCAATTTGGTATTACAATTTGACATACGTAAGCGTAAGTTCAGCTAAGTCTCGTCTCTGAATATCAGCCTAAGTCGCATTCTAAGTTAGTCTAATATTTTTTTAAATTATATGCCAAACTTACGCTATCGGAATGGAATTTTAAACGGAGTCCTCCCTCCCCTAACCCCTTCCTATAAGAAGTTTTTAATAAAAAAATGATGAAAGCCGAGGTCGGGGCGTCACGGATGGAGGGCACTCGACGGCTCAATACAGGCGATAGGTATCAAAGGAGGCCGATTTAATACGAAGGAATGATTTAATTACAAAGTCGCAACACGATCCGCTCTTGACGACACGACACGACCTATAAAGTGTTTGAGATATTTAAGAGATTAGAGGAAAAATGCACAATAAACATGACGTTTATTAATACCATGTCATGTGTTGATAGTTTTCGCATTGTCTTGTCAAAAGCTACCAAGACCTCTACAACGCAGCTGTTTAGTACAAGTTATTTATTTTACTCATATGATTCACGTAATATGATCTCAACTATGAGCTTATTTCAGTAGTCGCTGAAAACTCGTTTTGTGCATACGTACCTTAAAAGAAAAAGCCTGAAGTTCAAAGGGAGATATAAATGAGAATGTTCACTCCTTTATGTAAGGACCTGCTGAATTTTTTATAGATGCCTCCGTCGTTTGGTGTGTAGAGTGCCTAATGATTGTCTTTGACGACTTAAAACGTACGTCGAAATAAATTTTGTCTCTAGCCCACTCATGGATAAAAGTGCAACGTTTAATCCTGAATAAAGTATGCAGGCATGTTCAATGCGACGTATTCTAACAATCAAGTCAAAGTAAACCACTCTACTTGTGAACGACAAAAACGTAGAATTAATAAAGACTGGATGTCGTCATGCCGCTTTGTCTTTCAAACCAATTCTTTGTATTAAAAGGATTCCACTGCTATGGCACTGGTTTTGTTGATTTAGGGTTCTCAAACTAACAAGTACGAGTCACTTGGGAAATGTAGGCATTTGCTAATGGTTACACATGCTTTGAAAGGTGTCAATTTACATCTTCCCAATTTGATTAACCTGTCTTTAACTAGGGCTGTTTTATTCGCAGTCCAGTTAATGTCTTAATTCATAGAGCAATGACTTGGATGTCTTAATATCGTCATTGTAGTCATCACGCCTCTATCGGCCGTCATCTCATCTACTTCATCGTTTACACAATACATCCATTTCGTCTTTGGTTTCCTTCTTTTCTGTGTTTCTCTCCCCGGGACACCCTATAATCCTGTATGGTAATTACGAACAATTTAAATGTTTATAGATTTATTTATGAAGGAACAAACTAATCTTCTTTCAGTGAGGTGTTAACATGAACAAGTCACTGAAATGATTATTTGTTGGTTTGTTTTGTATTGTACAATTGTAATTTAGAGTTGTAAACTATAAGAATAATTGAATGAATCAAACAACTCGTGTTCTAAGAATTTCCGTTAAAATATCTTATTAATTACACGTTTATGATTATAATCCAATTAAGCTCACAAAATTATGGCAACCCTGAATCAGTTGTTCAGTGTCGGCGTGTTTCAAAGGGGAATTTATTATTTGAAGTGAAAGTTATTGAGTTTCGCTAAGGTTAAGTGAGCCTTTTGACTCGCCCCGTCTATGGAATGGAAGTGGTATGAGGAAATTGTGTCGGCTTCCACGTTGCATGCTTTTTTTTAAATTTCTTTGAATTATCACTCTATCATATTGCTTTATGATCGCTAGACACCTGGACAATCTTATCACGTCTGGTCTGTGTTCATGTTCACAGATCACACATGACTACCTTCTTTTCCCTTGACATCTCGAACTCGGTGGCGCCTTTATGAAGAGTGAGTAGAATATAGTCAGCTAAGTATGTGTCTTCACTAGTTTATGATAAACAAACAAACGTCCAGTCGCCAGTGATGGGGAAGTACGTTTTGTGAGTGAAAAGTCGTTCTGGAAGACCAGCAACAAAACGCATGTATGACCCGCCCCTATATTATGCCATCTACGCGGCACGGCGACCGTGGGACGCTATTTCAGTACATTCAGTAAAAGTTATAAGTGGGCGGCATTCGATCGCCGCGGCGCCGGTACTAGCCCCAAGCACATTTTTTTTAATAATGCATGTTCAAACGACAGCGACCGTATGTTACCAGTAAATGACAGACCAGTAGAATACAGTTTGTGAGTGGCAGCTAAATCTGTTAAAAACTTAATGAATACTAGTTTCTCTTTGATGTATTCCTTTGCAAGTTACTTTCCTAGAACAACTTCCTTTGCCAAAGCAAAGAGAAAATATTATTAAAGAAAAACTGTAAGTACTGGTTAATATCTTGGCTGGGTTTGAAAAAAATTGTTTATTTCATTTGCTACTTAGAATAGAAAAATACTAAAACCGGACACGTATACACTTTCTATTTAGTTTTCTTGTTTGTTTTTATTAAGTTAATTACTTAGCCTATTTATTTTCAGTTACAATTGCAGGTTCTGTATCTCTCAGTAGATAACGCCCACCTGGCGTAAACTAGACAAAGTTGGATTAGTTTCGGCTCATCATGCCTGCCAGGTCAGCACTCGAGCCGGTCCCCAATAACTTTAATAATATTATGTATAAACATAATAAGGCCTTTGACAAGCTCTTTGTGTACTCAAAATATGCACTCACTAGTGTTTATATTTTGATAACACAAAGTTGTAATTTCATTTCAATATCCGTTTGTGCTGCAACGCAATAATGTTTGTGTTTACTTAACAGTAAAGCGTAAAAACTCAATTAATTGGGAAAGACTGATTAACTTCTGTAATTAATTTCGTTTTTATTACGTCACTGTATTCATGAAATTAACATGGGCTTTATTTAGGTCTTATGACTCTACTCTTGTTCCAGTGTGTGTACAAAACATTACGAGGAATGCTTAAAGCAGCAGCGGTTAGAGTATTTATTGCACATCAAAAAGTAGAATCATATAAATTACAGAGTAGTCAACAACAGCAAAGATGATCCACCAGAATATCTAAAAGGGCTTGATTACTTAGATTAAAATTAAACTAATATTATAATTAGTAAATCAAGCAGTGATGCAATCCATGTAGGATGGAAGTACGATACAGGCTTTAGAAATTTGGTACACAGATAGTCTAGAGCCTGAGAAAGGACATAGGCTACTTTTTAATGCGAAAAAAGGGTTGTAAGGGGTTCAGGGGATGAAAGTTATAAGAAATACTCAGACCACGCAGGCGAACCCGCTGGCGGAAAGCTAGTTAAAAATAAAATAAAAACGGCTATTCAAAATAATAGTTTCTCAATCTACCAACGCGGATTTTCGTATGCAACTAAATTTGGAACTCCATTCTTACCGGATATTTTCCGTAAAAATACGAAGGCGTATATCTTCAAGCACTTGAAATCACGGGATGAACACAACAATGCAATTTAGGCGCGGATGTCTACCGGCCCGCTCGCTGCATTATGTAGATTGTAGGCGAGCGAGCCGAGCCGTCTCGCCTCCGAGCCTCCGCCGCAAACCGAATTTATCACATCGAGCATTGCCTATTCAATCCCCCGTAACATCTGCCTGATGGATAGAAAAATTGTACTAACGGGATTAAAGAATAGTGGAAATTTATTTGAAATGCAATGCTTTCAAATGCTCAAATTGTGGGCTATGAATATAATTGGCCAATATTTCAAGGTGGATAATATGCACTTGAGTATTGTTTTATTACTTTAGCGTATGCAACTAATGAAATTATATTAATATAAGCAAAAAATACGAAGGAAGACAGCATTGTTAAGAACACTCGTAATTTATTATAGGTACGTATTTGACACGTGCCATTTATAGTACTTATCTATTTTGGCTGGTTATGATTACGAATGTTGACCAAACGCAGTACTGAAAAATCCTTATATCCAGATCCACAATATTGATAAAAAAAGTACGGGAAATCTCACCCCCTTCGCTATTCCATTCGTATATACTGCGATCGCATTCCTTCGTGAATTGACTTAGCAAGCGGAGTGCGGCCCGCCCAAATTACTATTTCAATCTGAGTCGCGGGCCCGCCGTCAAGATGAAGAAATATAGCGGGCTGCGGGAACAATCTAATGCTGCATTTGTTGTAGACTTATTTCATTGCTAGAAGAAATAATATTAAATTGTCCCAGGGTGGATTTAAAAGTATGCCCAGGGAATTTGTATCTGAATTGTTTTGGCAGTTTTGTGATTCGTCTGGATAATAAATAATATTACCTAACTATATAATTTCTCAATTGTCAATGATGGTGATTATATTGCTCTACATCGAGGATTAAATTTCAATAGAAAAAAAAAAAACAACGGAATAGGAATGCCTTGACCCAGCTACAAATTATCACTGCAAAAAGTTTGAATGGTTAACGATGTTTAGCCATGTACAGTCAGCAACGAAAGTCGTTGAACACAACGAAAGTTTAAAAACATCACAGTACCAAAACTATTCATTAGATTTTGACTAAGGTAAAACATAATTTTATTGTCCTCTATTATGAGAATTTGTACCGCCTTCAAGGGTCAGTGAATTCTGAATATTAAAGATGATAAAGCGTTTTGAAGATTTCATAGTGTTCAGCTACTTTCGTTGCTGACTGTACGTGTAGCTACTTAGTTTGCAGGCAATCCATGAGGTTAGCAATTTTTAGATTTTTTCGGTGCGGGACACCGCACCCCGAAAACATCGAAAAATTGCTAACCATATTTATTTTCGGAAACTTTTTGGGTGTTTAGTTTCTTATAGTTAATTGCAGTAAAACTAGAAAACCGTAAGCAAGTAATCAACTCAAAATTTTACATCTTCGTCATGTAATTAAGCCATCATAGTGCTCATCAAGGCGCCATAGTGTAGGTACCCTACAATATTGCGCCCTTATAAACTGTTAAATACATTTAAATTACGTTTGACGTTCGCTCATATTTTATAAAGCAAAAGAATATTTATATTAAATTCACGGACAAGTTGATAATAAGAAAAGCGTCTCGCCTAAAGGATACTCTTTTACATCAAACGGAATGCACTAGCGACAGGGTTGACGAGGAAATATTGTGTTATCATATTACGTTATTTTCTACCGTTTACCGTCGACTTTATTATGATAAAAATAGTAATAAAAAAAGGAAATCTAAATATTAATTTATTTAGGTTTTGTGATATTAATAAATTTATATTTATGTGCTGTTACGTGCTTAATCGATTTAATAAAACACATTATACCAAATTTTTTGCGACATTTTTAAAGCTACAAAGATTTTTAAAACTTCGTTATAGAAACTGACCGAAACGTTGACTTCTTGTATCGCAGTAGTAAGATAAATACTATGGATTATTAAATGGCATTGTTCATCATCATATTTGGCATTTTTATTAATTAATCATGTTTGGCATAAAAAAGATTACTTTGAATTTCCTAAGTAAATAAAATAAAATAAAATTAACATGTCTGTCTCAAGTCCTATAGATAAGGCAATTTAAATAAAAAAACAATTTACAGTTTGAATAAACTGTCATTGAGCAAAACACAAAACCACATCGTATGACTTGAAATTCGAACGCTATTTAGATTTTACACATAATAATAGCCATAAATGTCTGGCTCGTGTCAGCCCTGTGGTGTCAATTCGGCCGTTGAAGGACGCGGGCGCCGCAAGATGAAAGGCTGCGAGCTTGTGTTCGGCACAACAAAGCTTTGTCTCCTAGCACCCCCCGCGTTAACTTTGACTCGTGGCTCCAACCACCGGTGACGCCAATTGGACGCTTTTTATATGTTGCCTGATTTTCAGTAGGTATGCGAAAGGTGGACTAAAAGAGAAAAGTAAAAAAGTTCTTTGACCGAATATTATATTACAGCATTTGGTGACAAAATGTGACAGAAATACATAAGTATTTCTGATACTCATTCATCATTCGTTTTTTATTAACATATTGCTTCCAATTTTACGTCCCACGTTGGGCGCCAATATTAGGTACGAAAAATAGGCAGTGACTAGAATACACAGGACACATTTGGGACATTTTGATTGCTTAATTGCAATAATGCTTTCTTATTTTAATTAGTAAAAAGCTAACTAGTTCCTCTTCTAATGGTTAAATTACTTTTGGACAGACTTCAATGAAAAAGTGGTCCCACTTTGGGTGCCATTGCAATGAGTTAAAAGTTTTGCCAATTTGTACTGGTCATTTTCCGCCTGATTGTTTATTTCTAATTCAGGAGTGTACAGCTCACGTTAAGCCTATATTGTCAATTGCTGAAGGACTCTGATAGCGCAAGAAAAAAGTACACTTCTGATTGGTACGTTTCGGATCCTGCAATTATTTATGATATGAGCGGGACAGAAAACGTTTATATTTATATTTTTCAATTCTTAGGCCATACAGCCCGGATGAATAGTATGCTCATGATATGCTCTGTTAATTACAACTGTCCGAGTTTGAGCGCTAATTAGTACACGTATGAGCGGACCACCTTTGACAGTCTTCGTTAAATGTACCAGAACCTGTAGCCGATTTTCTGTTAAGATATGTCCGTAAGTCGGGCAATATTTTTAATATTTTGGGCGCGTGACACTAATTTGATGGATATCCAATATCCATAATACCTGTTGGCTGATATTTAAAGAGCCATAGTATGCTGCTTGTACTATTTGAATGAAACAGATGAAGATGTTCTAGTTGCAGCAGTGTTTTGGGTTAGAATACGTAGTCTAACTATGGGACACTGACTACTGATAGCATAACCAAAAAGCAATTACAACTGATAGTTTTTCTCTTTATAGTTAAACCCACTAATAAATTCCCTATATTGATTTCATATTAGTCATTTACGGAATACGGTTGCACCACCCCTTTGTGTCCCACGTTGGGTGCAAATAAACGTATAAAAGGCGACAAATTGTCAATGTATGAAAGCTTTAATTCGAACCGTATGCTTGATGATGATAGCGCGCGTACAAAGAGAACAAAAGTAATAAAGGGGTGTCGAGTGTTCACAAGCGGCGCAGTCCCGACCCGCCCCAACAAACAGCAGCCGATACTGCACGCTGCCGCCATGCCGCTTTGACGATACATTAACGACTTTATGGTTGACCTGACAAAATGTCATGTGCATTTTACATAAAACTCGTTACTTTCCATTTTTCATATAAAGAGGCACACGCAACGCACATACGGCGTCGTTGTTCCACTGTGCAGCTCAGCAGCTGACATGTTATCGTTTAATGTTCAGAGGTCAAAGAGCGGCGCGGTTTAATCGCAAAGAGACAACTCAAAGTGGAGCGTGCAAATTCGAGGCCGGGCGGGAACAATAAAAGTGCAGGTGGACCGCGGCCGCCCCGCGCCTCCGCGCTCACATCAAAGGGGAGTCTGCGATACCATACAAAAGCCCTAATGAGACAAACCCGTGGCGTAATCGAGGCGACGGAAAAAGATGAGGCCCGAGAGGTACGAGGCAAATTTTAATAATTGTCAAAGCGGCGGCGCCGATCAAACGCGAGGGGGTGCCGCCCTCCCGGCCGCGCCGTCGCACCACTCCCCCCCCCCCACATCGCCGCGCTCGCACCTGTGACGTGTGCTCACCGCGGGCCTCATTAGCGCTACTGATCTAATGCGACTTCGAACTTCGCCAGCGACGTATAATTAAACTTAAACAGAATTTCAATTTTACGACTGAAATTTTAATACTTAAAGCTGGAGCCGCGGAGGTTCCGCAAAGGAGGCGCGTTCAAAGGCAACGCCGTGCACGTTTTCGCAGATATTAAATGTGTTGACAATTTAATTTTTCATTTCCTTTAGGCGGCGGCGGGGGCTGGGCGGGCGCCTCCCGGCCGCGGGACGCCGCTCCTTTGACGTCGCGATATTGTCTTTGTGCGGCGCGTGGGGTGAGGTGGGCCCGGCCGACGGAGACTTTGTCGCAATACAATGTGTATCAATAAAACTTAGGATTGGCTTTTAGTGGTTGCACTTACGCTTTGTGAGGCGGCGCGCTCACCCTTTGACATTATATGTGGGGCGCGGGCGAGCGTGTGGCTGTGAGCGTCAGTGTACGAGTGTGGGCGATTGTGTCGGGAGCTGAGTAATAATGCAGGGCGAGACGAGCCGGCGCCGCGGGTGCAGCCCGGCGCGGCATCACACACACGCGCTTTATTAATATCAGCGATCGCAGCGCTTCGGCAAACTATTGCATTGCGGAACTGCGATATACCGCAACACGACAACATGAAATACAGCCCGAGGAGATTCATTAAACTACGATACTACACAAAACTAACAGTACTACACAAAATTAATGACTTTCTTATATTTATTTATCCATAACATAACGTTACACACGTATATCGTATCGTATGGTATATACCACCGGAATCTATGCTATGATAGAAAACTCGTCAGGGAACTTTTAGATGCCAAACTGCACACCTGGAATGCTGTTTCCTACGATATATGCAAGGCTGCGAAGAGAACTAGAAAGTTAATTAAGGCCATTAATAAATTTAAGTATGTACTTAAATGTACCACTGTATTGCGCTAATATCTTTATCTATGTCATCAATGCAAAGCTGTGGGCAAAACTTTATTTTTATATAAAAACCAATCTTTGGGATGAATATCCCACGTTTAAACCTCCAGACATTAAAACCAAGCAAATTAAAATACTTCAAAAAGTAATGCCTGTGGTTTGTGTAACTTTGATATTCTTTTGAACGCAAAGGAAGTAACGTGTTCAATTAGATCGTTCATTATGTAAACTGTCGTTTGTATCTTTTAAAGTTTCTTTTTCCATTTCGCATCTTTGATCTGCTGCTTTTATTCAAAGAGACGCGTAAAATCTACAAAACGTTCTCGTCTGAAAAAAATCATAGAGTACATCCTTTGACTGTATCTGACCCGGTAATGTATTATTGGGATTGCATTCAGCGTCGGCGTGTCATGCATGTGGAAAATATCATCTGGCGCAGGGCCGAGGGTTCTTTTGCCTACCCACAGCGCTTGCTCGACTGACCATAAAAAGTATCCACATTTTTGTAATAAAATTACCTGTTTTAAAAGGACGTTACTACCGAGATTAAGGCGCAGAGCGATGTAGTTAGTTGCCGGCGGCTGATCAAAGGGCCTGCTGGTCCAATCACAAAGCTTGGATTGGCCTGGCCCTGCCCACTTTTAAGGCCACGTGCGGCGCGCGCACTGCAACGTGCTAAAATCTGACAGTTGCTCGTCGGCAGTCGCGGGTGACGCAGTGTTTTGTCGCTTTTCATAAATTTTCCGCACGACGATCGCGTATTTGGAAACTGTATCAACTTTTAGCTTAACATAATTGTGTCGAAAATTCTTTTATCTTAATTTGAACGTAATAAATGTACTTTATTAGTGTTTGCTATAAGTTTAGCAGTGTGTTTCTGTGTCAGTGTGTGTATCACATACAGTAATTGGATTGTACGATTAATTAATTGGATTATAAACTTAACACAGGTAGTAATTTGAACTTTTCTGAACTAACTGATAAACTAACAAAGGGTCACCGTATCGAGTGTGCTGTGTTGGTTGGCATCCCTCTACGGCTGGTGGTGGGCAAGTTTTTTGTCATAGTGTAGTCGTTATTTTATTTAGAAATATTTATTTGAATGCGTCCATTGTTTCGTACGTTCGGCAGTATTTGTCGTTTCGACAATATTGTTTTGTTATTGTAGGTATATTGTATGGATTTATTGTAGTTGTTTTCGCTTTAGCACGTTTGATGTTTTGTTCATTTAGTTGTATTGTGTTTGCAACAAAATAGTTGTTTTATTATTGCTTTGATGTTTAGTATCTGAAGAGCTGTTTGTGAAACACTGCAAGTACTTTTTTTTGTTTTCTCTGTACTTATGAGTAATTGAGAAATTGTTTGGTAAGAAATATAATGAATTTATCAAAACTTAATTCGCACTATACGAAACGGTTTTGCACAGACATATAAAAATAAATTTTAATAAATGTAACAGAACGCAATTGATTTTTATGCGACAATAATATTTACGCAAGTCTTAAAAGAAAAGACATCAACGCGCGTCTTGATGCGTGCGTTTAGCAAAGTCATGGAATCTTGAGAAAGTGATAAAATAACAGACTCGTAAGCATAACTAGAAATAAATTTTTATTGACATTTAAGAGTTTTACAGAACTTTTATTATTTGCTGTTAAAAATAAATGAGACCACGTTGTGTAGCGTGAATAACCCTCCTTTCGGCAGTCGGGTAAAAAATAAGCAAAGAAATATCAAAAGTACAAATAGCTTACAGCAGCAGCAGTCGTTCTAAACCTAATATTGTATCTAAGGCAGAAAAGTATCTACTACTGGAACCTTCCCTTTCTTATTGTGATTGCCAGATTTCCCAAAATCTCCAGTATCTGCAATAGTTATCCGAGAAAATGAGAGTACTGAACACCTCCATTCTTCATTACGCTAATTAAGTAATAATTAAACATAACAAGGAGTAATGGTTAAAATAACATCGATTACCTAAGCTGCATTTTCCCGCGGTCAGTCAATAAAAGGCGATTTGTGAATATTCTTCAATGATATGATTTTCATTAATCAAAATTTGTTCGAGATTCGATATGTAGCTAGGTAAGCTAATTGGTTTTAGTATTCAAATGAATACCCATTATGGTGGTAGTTAACAAGTCTTAAAAATAACCCTCCTCCTTCGGCAGTCGGGTAATTAAAAACCAGTTTATCGATAATCAGTTTTGCCTAAACAATTGCTGGCTAATGTATATTCTTGATGGTGTAGAATATCTCTTAAATAAAAAGACGCTGATTCGATAGAAATAATATTATAATCAGGTGTGTAACAGACAGAGATGGCTTTTGTGTTAAAGTTCGTTTTGAATAATTGTTGCCGTTTTAAATGATTTTGAATTTATATAAAACTAAGGTTTGTCTATGGCGTTTTTGTATTGTGTTGCGTTCGAGTTAAAAGAGTTGTGTGTTGTTGCGAATTCGTTCGTAACAGCTAAGGTTAAATTGAAAATTAATAAGGACAATAACTGTATTAACAAATCAACTGGTATTATAATTAATTACAATGACAACTTAGTTAGTTTTCTATTACCATCATTCAAGATCCTAAAAGTTTAAAATTAAGGACTAACTAAAGCTAACTAAGGACTAGCATCATTATAAAAAGGTAACAAAGCAACTAAAACAAGCCGAACTGTATACAGGGTAATTCATATACCAATCCGAAAGGAGGTTATAAAAGAATCCATGGTACCTAATGGTAGTGAAAAACTTTTTTCTACACCTTGAAAGCTGAGATACAAAAAAATTATTTTACTTACCATAGACACTCGATAAGTTCACTATCATAGAAAAAAATAGAAGTGGTCATTTTTAATAGTTTACTGATGCGTCAACAGTCCTTGAAAAGTCTCTACCGACGGCAAAAGCAATCGTGAGGGAGAACTGAGTCGCACGCGCAAGTCAGAAACAAACACGACACAAAGGTGCTTTACGAAAGACTCGGTCCTAAGGGCACCAGCCAATCAAACCCTAAGAGGTCAGAACGCCATAACACCGAGCAAATCAGAGTTGTTCCCGCCACTTACGAGATGGCGATCTAAATGGCATGGCACGGGGTAAAACAAAACAGGTAGTACCTAGTAGAACAAACGTTGTTCATTGTTGATCCAGTTACATGTAAGAATGTCGTCATTATGGTTGCCAAAGTGAGAGTGGGATTGTTATCGTTAAAACGGTTCTAGAGCGGACATTAGAAATATTTAATACCAAATGTTTAGATCGATTTGATCTGGATCGATGGACACTAGACAGGAGGATTTATTACCTATGAGTAACTTGTATAGGAATTCCCTATCCATCCATCCAACTTTTATCTCTCTTATTTCGCACCTATTTGATTCTACATTAGCTTTATGGCGTTAAGGCTATTCAGAGACGACGCTAAGCCTAAAGTAAGGCTTCCGTATGTCAAATTTGTATTACAATTTGACATATGGAAGTGTAAGTTTACGCTTAGCGTCGTCTTTGAATATTAGCCTAAGTTTCTGTATTGGTTTAATAATCTTTTAATATCCGATATACAATTATTAGATCTTGCATATCTCCATACAAAATTAAAACACACGTGATGTGTAACTCTAAAGATAATAATTATCTATATTTAGCTCGTCTGAAAGTTCATTGAATCAACACTTGGCATATCATTACGGCCTGGCGACGTTCACCTGCAAATAAAATGGACTGAGCGCTTCAAACTTGAATAAAATATGTCATTAGCTACATTATCACGTTACCGTCTGTTCAAAGACAAATTATACAAAAAAACCTTCATGAAAGTGTAATGCTAAAAGCTGCTGAAAGGGTGCGCACGCGGCGTCTTTGAGCCACAGACGAGACTCAGAAAAAGGATCGCTGTGTGCTAATTTCCAAACTCGGTTTCGCACAGATAAGGCTAGAGACGGGAGGTAGGTGTCTTTGATGTAGCCGCCCGGCCCTCTGACTCCGGGGGTGAGAGCTTTCAATGAAAGGATTTTTTTCATCTTCTTTCCCTTTGTACTTAATTTAAATTTCGTTTATATCAATGCTACGAGTTTCCTTTTGGGTGTGTTTTCTCTTTTACTTTGTCGCGTTTATCCTCTCCAATTTGTAATATTCGAGTTCGCTTTGTAATTAAATTTAGTGTTCGTAATCTGTTCTCTCTAATTTTTTTCTGTGCCCGCCGAACTCCTCTGACTGCCGGTGTAATTGCAATTTATAAATTAGGTGTCTCTTTGATTTCGAGTGTTTCTTAGAAGCGCTTATATTTCAAGATTTGATTATATTTTTTCTCTTTGTAGTATTCCTTTGATATTTATGGAACCTTTAATATCTAGCGCTTACATATCTAATAAATATCGTTGTCGACCTTTGTGTTCGCGAACTTAATTATCGTGTAATAACTTAAAGGCAACTTGAAACGTATAATGTATTTAAAGTTGTCTCTGCCTCTCCTTAACTTTGTTTAGTGTCAAAGGGTTCTGAGTTATCACTTTCGTTATCGTTGTTGGCATAAAGCCTCATTAGTGACTGATGATTCAAATACTGTTTTAATATTGAAATGAATAAATGAGGTTGTTTAATGGTATGTCAAGTTGATTAGTAGTCGTTTGGGCGGTTGTTAGTTTTTCGTCAGTTGTTTTGGCTCCGGCTGGCACCCGGTCCTTTGTGCCAAGTTCCGTCGTTAAGAGGCCGCACAAAGTCGCCTCTGTCTAAAGTACTACCCATACTATTAACATGACAAGGGCACTAGTTAAAGACATTATTTTCTTGATTTAAACATCAAAGTCTATCGAATGTCTTTGATGTAAGGAAATTCGGTGTCTTTTGCTGGGACTTTCAAAATTATTATCTATGGAAATAGAAGTTTTTTCTAGGTATACTATAGTGAATTAGTATAAAAATATAATGTTTATTACATTTCGTTTAAATACTTCTTATGCAAACAGTTAAAACAGGTAAAATTTTGATCATCCGCTGCTATGGTAACATTATTCAATATTAAGTCACAAGACTTGTTCTAATGACGATGTTTTTAAACTACATATGCGTTGTTGTGTTAAAGCGGTGTATTGTAAAGGCGTCGTTACACAAAGAGTTGTCGTACGAAGCGAGTTGACACACGGAGCGTTTCCCGGCGCACACCGCCCGCGACGCGCCGATGCCGCCGCCGCCGCCGCTCACAAAGGCACCACTTTGCGGACTCGTCTTTGACTCGCACGAGTGTGTGACCCAACATTAATAACCTACTAATAGCTCTCCGCCCTCGCAACACTATCCAGACTACGCTGAATTGATATAAGATTATGTTCCCTCATCTGACAAGTTTACCCTATAGACAAAGTGACTCACAAAGCAAAGCAAGCACCTCCCCCCGTCTTTACTAATTTATTTTTAGTCAACACTATAAAATAACACATTCTTTACACTAATGGAATATTAAAATTACACGGCGCCTTTTATCGTGAACAAAACACTCATAGATTCAATAATTTTTCGCATAATTTTATTAGCGACAGTTTAATTAGCGCACCTTTCATCGGCCCGCTTTGATATTGTGAACGTTCAAATAGATTTCACAAGAAGCACTTTCAAAGAGAGCACCCCTAATAAGTACTGAAGAGTCCTCGCACGTGTTTATCAAAGACAGCCTTTCGTTACTCACCGTTTGAATGGCCTCAAAAGAAACTCGTGTAAAATGCTCTACAAAGTGCCGTATCAAAGGAAAGGCTGCGCAAATATCTGTTTCGTAAACTAGTAAAAACGAAGCTCTCAAAGGTACTGCGTACTCGCGGCAAATTAGGCGGAGTTAAATACAAGCGCCGCTCTCACAAATGTATTACTTTGAAAGTGACTCCCGCTCATTATTTATGTATGTCGCGGTAATCGTCAAACGGAGGGTGTTTTATTTCGGCTGTATCGAGGTCCGTCCGAGCGTCCACCGCGGCCGCCGACACCCTCCGCGCCGGCTCCTGTCTCGAAGAGCACCTCTGAGTCGCTCATTGGGCGCGCGGCCCGCGTCCTCATCTCACATGTGTATCCATTTAATGCTCAATTCCCATATAATTTAACTTTACGATCAAAGCGAAATTTTGCAAAGAGCTTCCCGGCGGCGGCGGCGGCGGGCGGTGGGAGCGAGCGGGACGCACACATTGGAGTTCTCGAGATCAAATGCTGGGCCAAATTAGTCACTCTCCGTCTCTCTATCTCAAAGCCGATCCGTAGCAAAGTTTGCGCGAAGATGACATCAAAAGGAAACCACACACTGGGGTGGCGCCGCCCGCGCCCGTCGCCCCCGGCCCCATACTTAAATCCGCCGTGTCTCTGGCTGTCTTATTGACACGCGACTGACAACTCACAAGTCGCCAACGCCGCCGACTGTTTCAAACTCACTCGGCTTTACCAGACTTATTTAGTTAATTAATACGGAATGTCCTATCAAGTTGTAAGTCCCGCAAGGCTGGCACACACTTACGAGGCTCAACTGTAACGAAACTTTAATCGCATGGGTATGTTTGTATGTAGGTACATAACATACTTGTACACACTATCCGTGTTGTCAATCCCTTTAATTAAACGACTGTAAGTTTCCCTGATGGACTTTATATGTGAACGGGTTCTCATTTCATCCCTAATTAATTTAGACTATCATAACATGTACCTTATTATTATTTGTATGAATATGTATTATGTTTTCAGAAAACATTTAAATGTTTGTCAACTGTGGACCAAAGTAAAATTTTGAAATATCTGACGAAAGAGCACCGGATAGGCTTCTCAAAGTTTCGAAGCCTTAAAAACAAGTTTTAAAGTTATAGCAAACTCGAATTTCGCAACACAAAGCTCGCAATTGTATTCTTATTTCTTGGAAATTGCCTTTTTCGCCGTTTCGTAAAGTTTTGCTGGAGACGTTTGCTAATAATGAGAAAGCAACCATTACGCTTGTTCTGGTACATACTACATGCTGTTTTAAACTTAAACGTTATGTTGTTTTTGTACGTAACTAACATGCGACCTATTTTTACTTTTGCGAACCCCTACATTGAATCTTCTAAATTGTTCAAATGTGTAGTTCCTTCAAACTTTGGTTAAACCAAAATATTTTTTTATGTTAGACAGTATTTTCAGTCAATGTTTTCTAATAAACGCTAAATAATTTCTAATTACCTTAAAATGTGTCTACGGTTCCAAGTTTACCAGTCTAAATAGGTTAAAAAATTCATTAAAGGACGTCACTCACAATACAGTGATACAACCTCTTAACGTTTACACTGTCTTACAAACTCGATAACTCGTCGGCGAAGCGTTTATTAACAAGCCGAACTAAAAAAAAACAGTTTGGAATTTTGAAATCCAACACAAGTTATCGCGGGACGCAGGGTTGTTGGCATTGTGCGCAAGAGTTTATGACGACGGCTCCGCTTCCACGAACTGGGACCTTACCGACGTCAATACCAATAGATTCAGAGTTAGTCCTTGGAATTTGATCTTTATTTTGATCGTTATTAAGTTTGGATTCTGAAACTATGAAGATGTAAGGGTCCGCGGATCGTGCTCTAACGCCTACCTACAGACCTTGTCCCAGTATGACGTCACTCATCTTGATGTTTGCTTCGGCTCCCCTTTAATTGAAGTTTAGTGTATTGTTTAGTCTACGTTATTTAATCTGCCTTGTTGTAAGATTCGTTGGTTGGGGCTTTTGTTTGTATTTTATTAAACCATTGTTTGAAGTTCGTCATAAAATATGAAAAGAACAGATTTTTCTAATGCGAGTCAAATTACGAGTAGAAGCTACGAAAGAAATGGACTCATTATTGATCATTATTTTCTCCATTAAGTATTCGAATTACAGTCAAGTTGGTTGGCTAAATAAAATAGATTGCGTTTACTGTTTCCGATGTGTTGAAGGTGGCATAGAGATCTCAGTATGAGATTGAGACTAAACAGCTAAGGGTCTTCCTAATTAAATGTCTAATAGCTATAATTGTACAACTTTCGTCATCATCATGTGTCATTAAGCGGAATGCTAAAATTTTCATACAATACAGCAGTTTTGATTTCAATGGTTTCGCATTTATCATCGTTCTCCCTTTCATTCGCGATACATCCATCAACTTGTCTGTGATTTAATACGTCAAGCTATAACCTCCATTTGATATTCTGCATTTGTGCCATCATTCAACTTTTTGTTCTCTATTACTCCTGTAATATGATAATAATTTTCTCGCATCTGCGAAACAGTCATCTCGATAAAACTTGAACTTTAGCGTTGGTTTTGTTAAGGTTTGGTTTGGTTTGTGTGTGTTGTTACAATCGGCTTTCATTGAACGAGGACCGGTTTGGATAAGGAATGCCGCGGCGCAGTGTCCGGGCGGCTTTTTGCTTTGGCTGCGTGCGCACAGCCCACGCGGACGGTTCAGAGCCTCGGCCCGCCGGCGCCAGCACCGCCGCTTCCCGCCTTTACGTTTGATGCCTGATAAACGACACGTTGCAAATATTTGATGTAATTTTATAAGTACTTTAGACTACACCACTGCCGCTTTGTTGTTTGAAAACCTTGCAAACAATATCAAGAGTTAAAAGTATCAAACTTACTATGAGATGGATACGCACATAAGCTTTCGGAAAATCAAAAAGTGAAGGTATTCAGTTTTTTCGAATTTCCAAAAAAGTTTATAAAGTTTATCATTCGTCCAAAATTTGTTTGTTCTAGCTAGAATTGATTATTACCAGTTAGTTACCATTAAATACACTCACAGCTAAGGCGTAACTTGTTAGAACTATTCTCTGAAACCTCGTCTTTGTTGAAAACATTGACAGACAAGTTATTTAAATAATTTGAATATAATTGTTTTTGATAATTTTGTCTTTTCGGGAATATCAATTAGCCTATCTTCTGTCTGCCTAAATCAAGCCTTCCAGTTACCGTCATAGCACGTATCATGGAAAAGGGAATAATGTTCTACCATTCTACCTGGAAGGTCTCATGCTTTTTATTATTGCCGCAGTTCCTACTTATATAGCTCTTTGTTTCTACCAAAATGTATTCCGTTTAAAGAAAGAGCCTGATATATCTAATCATGTTGTTGTTTCTTCTTCCAACATTTAATTTACAAAAGCAATTTATTAAGATAATAATAATATTATAAATACGTACGCCCCTATGTAGCCTGTATCTTCTCTATAGACGTAAACAGTCTCTGCCTGTATGTGTGATTGATACGTGACAATAACAATGAAAGGAATATTATGCCTGGCAGAATGCGTGCCCAGAATTATTGGCTGTCTCTACGACACGATGGCCCTACTAGATAAACTTCCACCAAATCACCAGTAACTGCTTGATAGGGTTGTTTTAGGAAGAAAACAAAATCCTAGGTTTCTTGATTGCTCTGGGAGCAATAGAATGATAAAACCGTTAAAGATATTTTTATAATAGATACGAAATCTTTTTTCTTATACTAAGCATTGTATTCGATCGAAATATTAATACCATCAAGTTTTTACACTAGTGTCCAGGCTTTAAGGACTCGGCCGAGAAACTGGGGGTGCGGATGGTCGTAAAATGCCGGTCGAAGTTAATACACTGGTTTATGACCAAGCATGGGGAGTAAGCGCTACACGCTATCGTCGTCCGCATTACACACCTATGGAATTTATTGTTGTATTGTTTCTGGTGTATATACCTTCTTTGGAATTTCTTTACAGCTTAATAAAAACTTCAGCTTTCATCTGGGTGCACGGTAGTATATCGCCTAGCTTAAAGGAACACTAGACAGTGTATCTTTACCGATGCAGCTTTGTGTGGCTCTATCCTATTTACACCCGTATAACATCTTCATTATTAGGGAATAATACTGGCGGTGCTGGCAGTTACTATGGGGATTTAAAAATTTCAACACCAATATTTATATTTTATAGCTGATTTGACAGGTCAACATCAAAACCTGTGTCTAGATGATTACTAGCAAAGCTATTTTCAATATTTATAGGGGTTTTTATACGTTTTCTTCGTCTTAATGTGTGGATGGTGATGACCACTGCAGAAAAAAATATTTCTTTCCTATATCACACCGACAGTGCCATTGATATGAAATAAAAAAATTAAACAGATAAATAAAACCAGACTGCCTCGTTGGTCTAGTGGTCCCAAACGCGACTGCCACGCTATAGGTCCTGGGTTCGATCCCCAGGTCGAGCAAAGGGCCGGTGTGAGTTGGGTTTTCTGTGAAATTCCCAATAGCAGCTTGGAGTCTGGATTTGTGCCCGATTTATGGCAATAGGCTCGCCTATTACATGGGACCTAAACATACTGGCGAAATGTGGGTGTACATTAGTACTCCTCTGCCTACCCCTTCAGGGAATATGGGCGTAATGGTATGTTAATAAAACCGGTGGAATATAAAATTGTTTCCAACGACAACTACAGTGACGAAGCGAGACGAGAGTCAACAATTCTTGACGTATAGTAGACGGTTGAAGCACAAATCAAATAACAAGTTCTGCCACCACCATTAGCTGATTATCAGCACTGCACTTTTCAGTACTTGAGAAAAAAATATCCAGTTTTACATTCTATGAACTTTATCCTCTCGGGCTGGGTGTTTACAAAGTTATTTGTAAACAATTTTCCGCTTTATTTTTATATTCTGCTTAGATTTTACTGAGATTGACTTAATTTAAGGGGGCCTGGTGACCCGTAACACAGGTTTTTCTATACCTATCTCGGGCACCAGTCTCTTTATTGTTTCAACCACTACATGCCAGCAATCATTTGTGATGAGAAAATAAATGCATTTTTTATTTATTATAAATTATTTATTTATTCATTTAATTTATTTATGAAAAAACTTTTTACAATTGTCTCGGAATTTATTTCATTGGCACGAAATAATCATATAATCAATCCATGAAAGCAAATACGTCATAAAATAACAAGGCCCATTCTTACTTGTAACGACATGACAAATGGCAATACAATTGCTTTAGCAGATTTTTATTAGCCTGGAAATGTTTTCAAGCCTGTCGGATGGTCTGTGGAGCTTCTTGGATGAGGACCAAAGATTCCTGTCATTATTTAATATTTATACTAATCTGCAATATACAGCTCTACCAACAGTAATGAATATTTTTAACGCGGTTAGTTTGGAAATCGGAAGTGGTCGCTGAGTTGTACAACAGGAAAATCCTAATATTTTGATCATTTTTTGGCTTCACTTCATTAAGTACATAAATTGTGTCTGTTAAACATTTTTTCATTGGCATTCTTGTGGCTTCATTCGAATGGGCTTGTGAACAAAAATATTGATTAGTTGATTTCGACAGCGATCAAATTGAATACACGTAATTTGTTGAATTTGTACAACGTGGTTTACAAACGATGAGGTTTCCTTGTAGAATGAAGTTGCTTTAAGTAACAGGAATTGGTTCTAGGTTCTGGTATTAGGATACTCTGTGCAAAATAATAAGGACATTCTCATTTCCTTTGACAAGCGGAGCAATAAACATACAGCATAGTTTTCTAATTTCATGTTGTCTCTTCAATATTAATTCAGTAATTATGATGAAAACTTTGTTTCGTGCAAACTCAAAGGGCTTATACTTATGTTTATTTGTTTTGTTACAGGATGTTATTCTCCTCATATACGGCACCATTTAGCTGAGATTCAAAGGTAAGATTCAATTGTAACCAATCGGCAATACAACAAAGCTAACACCAATTCAGGATTTAAACTTGGCCTAAGTTACTATAGACTGGGCAAGGAAGCTTAGAAATTCCTACAACAATCATGTCAATATAAGTCAATATATTCTTAGATAGTATACCATAACATCACGCCTGTATTCCCTGAAGGTTTAGGCAGATATGTGGGTACTAATGTACACCCACAGTTCACCGTTGTGTTTAGATCTCAGCTCTCATCATTATAGCTAATAAAAAATAACTTGTAGCAATCCATTTAAAATTACATGCGGAGTCGATAATTAATTTATAAGAATTATTCTTTCGAAAATCAACCATAATGTTTCATCATTGTGTAACTGGATCCATAAGGTAAAGCATTTAATTTGGCAACAACGTCAATTTCCAATAAATTGCAGACAATGGCGATATTGGAAGCGGGCGGTCGCCACCATGGCAGTATTGTAACCTACGGCTCCCAATTTATTTCATACGTCCTATAAGTAATTCGTCGCGTCGACAATCTCGTGCACTATGGATTTATTTCGTTAACGACATAATAACGAGTTATTTCGCTTTTGTGATTTAAGCTCATTCATACTATGTTCCATTCAATTTTCAACTTTACGCGAAAGAAAATAAAGTGTGACGTGCGTGTGAGCAGCATTCATCACAAGCGCTTACGCTTGTTGCTGACTCAGTACTTTTGGTTACAATATTATAGTAGAGCCGTCACTTTTGCAATTAGTTTATTACCTAATTTTTAACTAGTGTACATATTTTTATTCAGCAATAAGCGCTTTTATAAGAAGTGCGTTTGGAATATGCAAAAAGCGTTACATTTATTTACACTTCGCTTCATATCAAGGGGTTTATGTTTAAAACATTTGCAGAAAATAATATAATATGATTGCGCAATTAAATTAAGAGTTCGATTGAACTGAAGCACCTCTTGATAAATCATTAACCATTGGAACAAGCGGGCATTGCGCACTTGTGAACCCAATATTTTTACATACAATAATTTAATTACCTTTTCGACTCCAAAACTACCAATGCCGTAATCCCATTACTTCTACGCATTTACTCTCAAAAGAGGCAACAGTTTAACGTTAAATCTCGCTTCGAGGCAGTAAAAAAGCGAATTTTTATATTAAACCGGCTCTCGTAGGCTGCATTCACGTGAGGAGGCCCTAGACGGCAAATTAAGTGACATTAGAGGCATAATGCCCGTGGAAGGGAGACGTGAAAGCGGAGTGCTGTTGTGCAACGGTACGCTAGTCCGTGGAGTGCGCCAACAGACGTTCACCACCTGGATCCCGATTAAGCGCTGGAAAATATTACAGGCGCTTAAAGCGCTGCGTTGCAGCCCGGTTCAGCGACGCTTTGTTGGCGATTGTGCTTTTCAATACTTAAGAAACGTCTATGAGTTTTCTTGGAGAAGTAAAAAAAAAACATTTATTATGAATAGCACTCAGTTTAATTTTCTACATAATGCTGTAAACTCTGTGAAGTATTAATGAAGGGGGCCAATACTAGGAAGTAACGTTAAAAAGCTAAGAAGCTAACAAAATGGAAAGCTTTTATAATAAACTAACCTGGAAGTTTTCGAATTCACGTCTCGAGATTACTAGAATCTTAATTGAATCCTTGAACCATCTTTGAGGGTCTTAAAGTAAACATTTGTAGGTTATTCTGATGAAGGAACTGAATACTAATGCTACAAGTACTCCGAATCGGAAATGGAGGAACTTGATACTTTCTTGGAGATTTGGAACATCAAAGAAAGTTCGACAAGTTCTAAATTTTGCAGTGTGTGCCTGAAAACTTAATGAAAATATTGTAAGTTCTATTCTAACACAAATACTTTGAGAAACACTCATGTAGACCAAATAACATTTTTTTAAAACAATGAATGGTGACTTGACAGCTGTAGGGGGAGTTGTTGTAATTTTGGCATACAATATGCGTTCTTCACACGAAAACCAGAAAATAAATGTACCAACAAAATGATGCGAGATTGTGACAAATTTTTATTCAATTCTGAGCGGAGACAATTGAAATCGACGCGTCTGTAACAGAATTACATTTTTTCATCTACAGTTCTAACCGATCGCTTGGCAGCTGGGACGGCGACTTATTTCAACCATTTTATGAATTGCTCCTCATTTAATTTTGCCCTCATTTCTTTTCATTTTCTCTGATATCTCTTCAGAAAAGCCTTGGCGATGGCGCACTTATAGATTGTTAGTTATAAAACGTTTGACAAGTGGCTTTTTGTTTTCTTTGATTAGTCTCCATTTTTCTGACACTGTTTAGTTATTTTGGTAATCTGATCGTGTTATGCCTGACTTAACTAAACAGAAAGGATACCTGCCAAATGTCAGCTTCGAAGTCACATACTCTATACATAAGGATTAACCAGGACAAATATTACATCAGTGCTTGATTTCGCCCGATTAGTAACTTATTCAAATGTTTAAAAAACATTATTCTAAGACACTTTAAACGTCCTTTGAAAAGACTAATTCCGTCCCATTTAAACTGTTTCTTCGAAAACCGATAAACATTGCAAAACAAACTACCAGAACCTAAAGATGTCCAATGAAGCTTAATATATGAATCAGTTTTAAATACCAATTTGTCTGCAAGTTAAGTGCTTGACTTATTTAGTGCACACTTCATTAGCAACAAGAGTAATGTTACCTAGCGATATATTTTCAGTCCAGACTGAAATTTCGTCTGTCTGAAAACTGGCATGACTTGTGGATGCAGTCACCAAGTTAAAGTTTAAGATTCTAGGATACAAGTCTGAAATAATTTGACAAATAGTTCTATTGTCAATGGTTCTGTTGATGTTCTTAGAAGCATTCAATATAGAATCTCTCAAATATCTATGAAATTAGGAATCAGATGCAAAAACTTCATTAAAATGTATGGCCTAAATACAAAGTTCGTGCAGATTTTATAACTGCAGAGCTCAACAGAATTTGTTCCTTACTGTGGCGTAGGACTTATAGAGCTGGAAAAATCCTTAATTCGCTGTCCATGTGGCTTCCATGTACGTATTGTTCTCTACAAATAGCTTTGTATTTAGCGCTGGCGCCGGCGACGCATTAATTACGCTATAAATAAATGCTTCAGATAAAAAACGTATCGAGTGAGGCGGTAATAGATTTCTCAGAGCGACACGACTTTTATTATTATTGAATGGGTCGGTAATGTTGCGGTGCGGCCAGTACGTCTGTCGCACTCTCCGGGATTTTATTCAATGGAATGCATATGTAATGACTTTATTATTATTACTCAATACTCAATATTATTATTACAGATAAGTTGTTCCGATTTCACCCGGAAATTGAAGTCTAGTAGGTAATACGTGGGGGCTGGACTACTTGGTGTACAATTAATTAATTTCGAGGCTCATTAAATAGGTGTGTTAAATTCGTTCAAAACAGTAAGTCTGAATAAAATACACCAGCTCCACTCGTTTTAATTAAAACCTACTTTTTGTTCTCCAACGCAATACGTTGGACATATATAAAATTTATCTACATTCCTTTTCACGGTGCGAATGATTTCATTTGAATTTTTCAATATTTGAGGAATTTTATTTGAGTAAAAATATTACGTTGCTTTAAAAAAATACCAAATAATATTTGGCGTTGATTGCAATCCTTTGGGAAGAAATAGATAACAGGAAAGTGTCATAATGTAGTCATCATGATATTTCAGACATTTTATTTAATTATGCGATTGTTCTCTATATAATACTAGCTTTCCGCCAGCGGCTTCGCCCGCGTGGTCTTGATAACCTTTTTAACCCGCTTTTCTGTTGAAATTTTTCCTGAATTTTCTTTGCTATAAACCTCACGGAGCCCGAGACCTTTCCAACGAATGCAAAACCGTGGAAATCGGTTCATGCGTTCTGGAGTTATAGCGTCAGGAAGGAAAACCCGACTTATTTTTATATAGTAGATATATTTATAAGTACATACTCTATCAAATATTGTTCTTCTTGCAGAAATAAAGTTACTTATTCTTATTTCCTACAACGAAAACTACGCATAGAGCATTCTACGGTGGAAACGCAATCACGACACATAATCATATTGAGCCGATATGGAAAACTGAGGTGCACTTCTTATTCCGACGTCTACGTTATTATGGAAACCTCTATAAAACAAATGTGTTGCGAAAGTGAAGACACGCTTCTCATAAATTGGAATGGAATAATTTTGTTAGAAATATGAGCGGAACTTTACTAATGCGGAGGCAGAAAGTATAGAAAATATAATGTCTTTTATGTCAGATGTCGACTGAAGTAACTACAAAAATACAGTTATTTTTGTTATCAAAGACGCATTCAAATCCAAATCTTTGTAAAAAGTACGGTAAGTAGTACAGTTAGAATACTAAGATAAATAAACAGTAATCCTTCCTTCGTCCTTTAATTCTGTTCTAAATAACTACAAATACAATAGAATAAAGATTACTACGGCACTTGGCGGCCACACGGATTTGCGATTCGTTAGAATTTTTAAGTATTTAGATGCAGTAAACTGCCGAGGACCTCTGTTTATTACCGTCACTGTCCCTAAGACTAGGAAACAAAAGAAAGTATTGTGACACTATAAAAAATATAATGATCAATAAGATTGACTAGAAGGTAATTAGCATTTGTGTGACGCGTAGTAATAAAACAAGGTAGAAAAGAACAACTAACTAAATCATTTTATCGGAACTTGATAAATACCTTGCACTAAATCCAAGTTCATAATCGCAGTGAAATTTGATCTTTTTCTAGTTTTATATTTAAAACATAATCTTACTTGGGGAATTTAATACATAATATATGATAAAAAATCTTTTAATATATAATAAAAAACAAATTTCCCTAAAGCAAGACAACTAAATTTTTGGGTGCTCACTTACTCGACGTTCCTTCTAATTCCTATCCAGGCTCAAAGAGGTCTTTTATATCAATTTTATAGGATTACATAATAGCAATTTTCCTGTATAAAAGAGTTGCGTCCATTCGCAGAGTTATAACAATAGTGTAATCTGTCATGTTCACGTAGTCCCCCGGAACAGAGGGACTTTTGTTGAAAAATATTTTATGTTTTGTATAGGAAATGAGATAACGATAAAATTACCTCTTCTCTTTAGATATCTTTATTCTTGCGCTACTTGTTTCAATATATTTGCTTTATTAACTTGAATCGGTTCAGTAGCAGCAAGCAATGTTTACCAGTAAACGTTGAATGCAAATCAGTAACATTCGTTTGATCCAACGAGTCAATTTTGTAGAGTTTTCTCATGCACTCTTATTATTTCAGGCGCACACCAGTCATTTTAATTAACTTACATAAACACCTGATCTGCTGTCGGTACAAACGCAGTAATATCAATAGACTGGATGTGTTTGACAATGAGCGTCCCCCGGTGAATGTCATTAATGTCATCCGCAGATCTGTCGGGCCGCGCGGCGGGTGGCCTCCTAAACGATCTACGTCTATGTATATCATTAAAAGTGCCAGATATAATATTACACGGAATTTTATGGAGTTTAACTTGTTTGTTTTTGTTTTTATGGATCGGAGTGTGCAGATAAAGGGGTGCAGGTGCCTAATTATCGTGCAAGTTGTGAATAAAGGGGTTGGGATGTTTAATGTAGTGAGTCAGTTAAGTTGGTTTTGATGTCAAGTTTATTATCTATATCTACTAAGTAACTTAAGCGATAATTCTGGATTATATTGCATCGCTTCATTCTTCGATATAAATTTAACAACGTAGTACTCCTACCCTACAAGGCAACTTCGCACGATTTCAGATTTTATACTAATTTTTTCTATAGGTACCCCACGCTTCGACATCTTGTCAGGCCTCATTCTTTTTCCGTGCGAGGCAACGATAGCACGTGTCCTCCGTAAAAATTGAATTTAAAGTTGCTTAGTGATTATTAGTTTTACGCGAGTAGGTTATTTATTCAAACATCATGCCTAAACGTAGTGCAAAGGAAAAAATAGAACATTATAATAAAAAGATACGTAAACTTGAACAAAAGGAACGAAAGAATCGTCGTCGCATTATTCGTGTGATTGAATCATCTGAGTCCGACGTGGACGCCGATCACATTAACGGTGAGTACCTACATGTACTTATTATTAAAAAGTGTTACTTTTATATTACGACTTTTGCCGAGATTCGAAACACGAACGTGGCAAACCTGGGGGTTGGCCGTGAGTCAACACGAAGGTAAAGAACGCAAAAAACTTGGCATATCCAATGTTGGATTGCTAATAATTATTGCGAAATATGACAAACCTGGGGTCTATCCGCGAGATAGAACGAAGGTAATATATTGTCTAAAAGTACGGGCATACTAAAATACTATTTCATCATTTTAGATGGCGATATCGCTAACTTAGCGGAATCTACCCCCGCACTTTTCGAAGTGGCGCAAAACCCCGCGATAACAGAGTCTAGCCCTGGATTGCCAGAAAACACTGACGAACCTCCGACTAACCCAGAACTTGACCCTGATATTTTATCGGCATTGGGAGAGGCTACAGACGACACTCCCGAATTCGGCGAGAATATACATAATAATTTAGCACAAAGGTGGCAACCTATATTGAAGAAAGGAATTTCTAAAGAAACCAAGGACAAGTTATTAAAAGAATACCTTGTTCCTTCGAATTGTACCCTCTTACAAGCGCCAAAACTCAATGCAGAAATAGCAGCTGCTATTACGGATATGGCAAGAAACCGGGACAAAAAGATGGAGTTAGCACAACAACTCCTCGGAGTCGGGATCACAGCAGTAAACAGAGCTATGACCCTACTTATCACAGGTGATGATAAGATCCAAGCCATCAAAATGCTTAGCGACAGTTGTCGTATCCTGACCCATTTACACTATACTGATACTCAAGCTCGTATCAAATTGGTTACACCCGGCTTAGAGAAATCCTTCTTAAACGTTATTAAAGACAATGAAAGGGACAACACCCTCTTTGGAACAAAACTATCCGAAAAAATCAAAGCCTCAAAGGCTATTGAAAAACAAGGCCTTCAAATTAAAAAGTCCTCATTAACCCCAAAGCCTTCCACAAACACAGCCCAACCGCCGCCGACCTTACGACCTCGCTACCAGGAAAACTGGGCAGGTCCTTCGCGCTACCTGTCGAACAGGGGGGGGCGTGGAGGCCAGAGGAGACAGACCCCTGCAACGCGCAAAGCTCCAGCGACACAAACCAGGTCTTCGAACCCGAGCAAAACGCGAACGTCAACTCAGCAGTAGACCAGGTACATGCTGGACGAATTCGTCATTTCTATAAAGACTGGCTTAACATAACATCTAACGATATTGTTCTCGATTGGATCTGTAATGGTTTCTCAATTCCGTTTTCAAAATCACCGGTACAAACTGTTTTACCGCGTTATTACCTTTCACCACAAGAAAAACATGATATGTCCCTAGCTATTAAAAAATTATCCAATTTAGGCGCAATATCATTGTGTTCACCGTCTAAAAAACAATTTCTATCTAAAATTTTTCTAGCCCCCAAACCAAATTGGGACAAACGCTTTATCTTGAATTTAAAACCATTAAACAAATTCGTATCGAAATTTCATTTTAAAATGGAAGACTACAGAACTGCTTCCAAATTGATTCCCCAAAACGGGTACATGGCTAGTATTGATTTAAAAGAAGCATATCTTTTAATTCCGATCGCCAAACACCACCGTAAATACTTACGTTTCCAATTCGAGGACGATAACGCACCAATACATACTTATGAATTTAACGCTATGCCATATGGGCTATCTATAGCACCTAGAACTTTTACAAAGATCATGAAGGAGGTCATCTCACACCTAAGGTGCCAGGGTTATAAATCAGTACAATACCTCGACGATATACTCTGTATTGGAAATAACTATTTTGAATGTCGTAGAAATGTAGAAGAAACATCCAAATTATTAGAATCGCTAGGCTTTGTTATTAACTTTAATAAAAGTTCATTAGAACCGCAACAATGTTGTAAATTTTTAGGTTTCATTTATAATTCGGTAGATTTAACGATATCATTGCCAGACGAAAAACGCCATCATATTGCTACCTTAGTACATAAATTTTCACGTTTACCAAATTGCACTGTACGAGAATTTGCACAGTTAATTGGCATCTTGACAGCTGCCTGCCCAGCTGCTAAATATGGATGGGTATATACAAAAATTTTAGAAAGACAAAAATTTCTGGCACTTAGAATAAATAACAATTTTGATAAAAAAATAATACTAACAAATGTTATTTTAGATGATTTGAATTGGTGGTCTAGTAATATCTTTACCACTTCAAATACTATAAGGGCTCAAGAATATGCATTAGAAATATTCACTGACGCGTCTAGAACTGGCTGGGGAGCTTGTTGTAACAACCAGACCATTAATGGTTCCTGGAGAAACTCCGAACTGAAGTTTCATATTAACTATTTAGAACTTTTAGCAGTTTTTCTAGCATTAAAATGGTTTGCCCGCGATTATTCTAATTGCGTTATATTATTACGTATTGATAATACCACGGCCATAAGTTATATCAATCGTATGGGTGGAATACAGTTTCCACACTTAAATGATTTATCCCGGGTCATTTGGCAATGGTGCGAGAGACAAAGAATCTGGTTATTTGCATCCTACATCAATACAAATGATAATTTTCTAGCTGATGAACAATCCAGAAAAATTAATACAGATATAGAATGGGAGTTATCAAATAAAGCATTTCAATTAATAACTCAAAAACTTGGGCATCCAGAAATAGATCTATTTGCCTCTCGCACCAATACAAAATGTGAAAGCTATATATCATGGCGACCGGACCCCGACGCCATCACAGTCGACGCCTTTACAGTTTGTTGGCGCTATAAATTCTTTTATGCTTTTCCCCCCTTTTCCCTAATATTAAAATGTTTACACAAAATAATCTTGGACCAAGCTGAAGTTATTTTTGTATTTCCCATTTGGCCGTCACAACCCTGGTACCCTCAACTAAAGAGTATGCTAGTAACCGACATTATTATTCTGAAAGCAAACAAAGACCTTCTACATTCCACTTTCAGAACTCACCATCCGCTTCACAAGTCACTTACCCTGGGTGCCGCGGTGCTCTCCGGCTCGCGTTCACTCAGCGTGGGACACCTCCAACCGGCCTCAACCTTATGCTAGCCTCATTGTCGAACAACACAGTACAACAATATAATGTCACTTTTAAGCTGTGGTGGCAATATTGTAGTATTAACAATGTAAACATGTATGAAGCGTCTATTCCCCGAGTCATATCCTTTTTATCAGAACAATTTGAAAAGGGAGCATCCTACGGTTCGCTAAACAGCCACCGGTCTGCACTATCGCTACTTCTAGGAAATAGTATAGGTACAGACGACTGCATTAAAAGGTTGTTAAAAGGAGCATATAAGTTGAGACCTTGTGTACCCAAATACACGAGTACTTGGGATCCACAAATGGTACTGGAGGTTATATGTAATTGGTTCCCGAATAGGGATCTGTCAATAGAAAAAATAACCAAGAAACTTGTAATTTTATTAGCTATTTGCACAGCGCACAGGGTGCAAACCTTTTCATTAATAAAAACCTCAAATGTAAAAATCAATTCCAGGGGTATAGAAATTATCATAACTGACGTCATAAAGACATCAGCCCCAGGTCGAGATCAACCCATTCTTTTCCTTCCATACTTTTTAGATAAACCCAGCATCTGCCCAGCTACAACCTTAGTTGATTACATTCATATAACAGATAAAATCAGACCCCCCACGGTATCTAATTTATTAATCACAATTAAACGACCACATAAAGGCGCTACTGCGCAGTCCATCAGCCGTTGGATCAAACAAACATTGGCTGCAAGTGGCGTAGATGTGGCGACGTTTAGTGCACACAGTACACGTCACGCCGCCACGTCCACAGCGCACCGCGCTGGACTGTCAATAGACACAATTAGGAAGGCAGCTGGCTGGACAGCAACCTCTCAGACGTTTGCGAAGTATTATTGTCGACCAATTACTGAAGATCACTCTTTCGCAAGATCTGTCTGTTTCCCTGATACAAACTAAGAAAGTTGATTATTAATTAACATAAATAAGTACACAAATGATTTGTAAAACTAAAAATGTGATATAATTAATATTTTGTTATAATTATCTGTATTGAGTATATGCAGTAGAACTGACTTATAAAATCAACTGATTAAGTAATAAACCAAGTTTGATTCTTTACCCTGATATAGCAAAAACTCCTTCTCTAAACATCTACGTTGTTAAATTTATATCGAAGAATGAAGCGATGCAATATAATATAAGATCAAACGAACTTCGGAAGTGAAGTTCGATCGATATTATATTAATCGCTTCATTCGAAGATATAAACTCCCACCCACCCAGGATAATCCCCAATACGAAGTTTTTGCTAAATTGACCTTGACTCTAAAAGAATGAGGCCTGACAAGATGTCACAGCGTGGGGTACCTAGAGAAAAAATTAGTATAAAATCTGAAATCGTGCGAAGTTGCCTTGTAGGGTAGGAGTACTACGTTGTTAAATTTATATCTTCGAATGAAGCGATTAATATAATATCGATCGAACTTCACTTCCGAAGTTCGTTTGATCTTATATTATAATGATAGTATAATGGATTATATTCTTTTTTGGAGTTGGTAGTAACGTTTGCTGCTGATGTCAAAATTTTTAGGATACAAATACATAATTTTTTCGAAATGAAACGATTCTCGGACACACGAAAGAGTTTGTGAGCGAGTACATTTGTTACTAAAACGCTTTGAAACATTGTTAGGTTGTTGTATAAAATCAGTTACGATAGTTTACGAACGCTGTGAAACGCAACGTCCATGATATTCTGTGTAACTTTACAGGTTAACTTTCTGATATTGTCAACGGATACAACAATAAAACTACTGTTATAATTCGTGATCATCATTGTCTTTCTCAAGTATATTAAAATAATATCTTTATTTCTCCTTATCATGATTATTGTGTATTGGAGCCGGCTTTCAGTCTAACCAGATGCAGCTGAATGTCAATATTTTAATTTTACAAAAAAAGTCTGCCTTGATAACCCAACTTCTGAGCAATACCTATCAATATCCTTAGAAGAGACAGCTTGTTGGTTTCACTAATGGTTGTCCTAATGCTGAGCTGGAAACCTCTTCGGGGCAAGTAGACAGCACATGCTAGTCACCTTTCTTGTAGCCAGATTTTCTATTTTTATCTGTGTCTTCGTAAGGCCCTTGTCTGACTAAATATATTTTTCTTTCTCAAGTGTTCGTAGGAAAATGGGTGTAATTATAACTTAGTCACCAGTCCCTAAACGCAAATTAGTAATTATAGTTAAAATAAGATTTTACTATACTTAGATGATTTTTTTTGTACGTTTACTTAACTGTGCAAAGGCAGATCCGGGGATAAGAATGTAGTGAGATGAGATTAATTCATAGTTTCTAGTCAGCGTTAAACTTTTGTTATTTATTTTTAAGTACTAAATAAAATTGTAGCAAAATAAAAATGACAAAATGTTTCTCCAACGACTGCTAAATAAAATGCGTTTTACGCATGCCGAATACAATTTTATTATTTGCTTGGATACACCTCACCCCTTTTGTGAAGCAGACACTACAGACAACGGCTGATCCGCGGGGATAAATCTGTTTATATGATATCTGTGTCAAATACTCTAGGTGCTCTAGAGAGGTAAAGATTACGCTCTTTAAAGCCTACTGTACACGGCTTTACTCTTGCAGCCTGTGGGCTGATTACAATAAAAGAAGTTACCACGCCCTCCGCGTCCAATACAATAATGCGTTTAATTAAAATTATTTTCTGGTTGTTTATTTTTATTGAGTGATTACTATTTAATTTAATACCTCGCAATCAAAATATCAACAAATTTTGTGGTTAGAAAGGTGACAATATTAACACCTAACTGTTAGTTATTGGCATACGTAGGACCAACTGACTGACTTTTGAATTGCTTTAATTAATTATTTGCACTATTAAACTGATAGTAAACTAATAGTGATACTATTATTTTCGTCATCATTCTAAATATATTTTTCATTCGATTCTGCGTTATAATTTTTATTAATTAAAAATATCTTATGTGAAATCCACATCGTTTCCCACTCAGTCGAGACAATTAAATTGACTACTGCATAATACATTACGGGGCTATTACACAAATTGACGAATCTTTTATTCATCAATCCAATCATCCATACCGCTGAGGGCTGTTCGCGGGCGTCGGAGACTATCGAAATAAGAAATCTGTGGGTGTTTACCCTCTTTTTCTTTCTTATACGTACCCTGCTCTTCCGTCGCACTCTAGCGTACGTTTGACTCCGACGGATGATTCCAAATTTTCAATTAGACCACAATTGGCTTAGTTAAACCACTGTTCTCATTTCATTTGAGACGTTTTAAAGCTAAATAATGATGTTTTGTGTTTTAGGCGAAATATATTCATTGATGCATTAATGACGTGCTTATTGTAAATTGAAGATACTATAATTTCAATTTTATTTTATTTACACATTTTTAATTTTATTTTCTAAGGATTACAAAGTGTTACGTTTATGCTTCATTTGTTATGTACCTTTGAATTACATAATTATTAATCAGCCTCAGATCGGTTTCGTCATGATTGTTGTTTCTTTTAAGTTTTGAAGTTTGTCAAAGCCATGATATAATAAACTATTGACAAGGTTCGAAGCCATTTTCAACATCAGAGGGTTAATTTGAGAGGAGCGATTAATGTAACCATTGTTTTCCAACCAAATAATTAGGCATACTTACTGACTTTAGGTATCATTTCTTGTATGAATATGGCACACTACACTTTCTGTAGGTAAATGCATGGAATGTGATACAATTAAAGTGTAACAGAATCCAGAAAGTCGTTATCTGTCGTACCATTTCATCGTGTCTTGTATTTCCAGTACATATCGGACCGCAGGGAGACAGGCTGACCGCTTGTCCCGCGATGCGGCGCGTCCATCGAACATGTCCATTTCACTGACAAGCCGATAAAAACTGAATCAACTTTGTGGTCGCAAAAAATGTATTGTACAGTATTCTGTCGGATAACCTGTCCTTTGACGGACTGCGGTTTTATCGTAGTTCGATAGTTTTTGACCAAATTGGAAATTTTCACGGTCTGTTTTGAACGAAAAGAAGAGCCGTGTAGTTGGATACCTTTAAACGTTAAAGGCTTCGTTCGAGGGTAAAATTAGATATGTAATTAAAATAAAATGTATAGTGATCAACAGTTTTTAACCTACTGTCAAATCGACAGATTGCCCTTACGTTATTTTCCAGTAAGTGCCCTAACTTATTTATTCTATCCTCATCTGTTTACTCTAAACATTTCCTTATTACCTTGTATATCTACATAAATAACCCCAATTCAATACCGACGTAGGTAATTGACGTTGAGATTCAAATTAGAGACGTTCCGTTTGAAAAAGCCCCCGTCGGAGACAGCTGCATTTTCCCGGGCCGTCCGCGCCCCGCCGCGAATAGTCATTGTATGCAAAACGTCGCGGCCAGACGCCACTATTGTTCACACGAGATTAAGGCGAGGGCACGTCCATTATGCAAGAAGCCTCAGGAACGGGGTACCCTATTCCACGGGAGATTGCGGACCAGCTAGTGTCAGGTGCCGCGGCTGGCGTGGGACGTTACTGAATTTCGGAGAGCGATTTCAGAGCAGCATTGTGTGTGGCAGTATAATGATATTGTTGGTCTCTATTTTTTATTGAAGAATTAACAGAGCTGACAGAGAGGAAAGCGTTATAGTGGGCAGAGCTCAAATAAATATATATATGTGTCCTTGGGTACACGTTGGAGGGGAAATAAAATGGCCAAAATCGGCCTTACGTAATTAATGAATAGCCCCTTAGAATACTAGGCGCTGCAGTAGTAACGCTTTTAACATTATAATAATTAGAAAAACTTCATGTCAGTCTGATTTCAAGAAACGCAAACCTTCTCACATGAAACCAATACGCTTTAGGACATAAACCAACAACCCGATCATTCCTTAATTTACCAATAAATACGCTGTTTCGAAAACTTGACTCTATAAATAAACACTTGTCCCATCCAAGCCAGTCGGTCCTGAATTTCCCTACCCAATCTTGGGTACTTCACCGACGCACCTGAGACGTTTCAGACAGTTAATCAGGCCTGTAATCGGAAAAACAATGCTATTGAGTGGAGGTATCGCCCCCGGGCCTAGCTTTTGTCGCACGAGACTACGGGACCAACCAATCTGTTTCGCAAATTACCTACGAATCTTGCGCCGACGTGCTTTTTGCATGAGAAGAGAAGGAATGGGGTTTGTTGGCTTGACTGAGTGGGACATTAAAAAGGAGGACATGAAAGAAATGTCAGGTGCGCCTCTTGTTGTTGTTATTACACATTGTTTTTAACAGGCTTGTAGTAGCTTCCTTTAGGAAGTGTTTAAAAGAAAGGATGGATGTAGTCCCAAAATAATCAATAATTACGATGTTTGGACCATTAAATACATATAGAGTAGCTGTAGTAGCTGCTAGATACCATGGATTTTTCAAAACTGTCTGGACATGTGTACCTGGTCTTTGTTTTAAATTCCTCTATTATTCCAGCGTTTTATGTGTATTATAAAGGTCATGTTAAAATGGTCACTGGATATTTTTTAACAGATCTTTATAGGTTGAGAGTAATTTTGTCGTTGGCATGTTTTGCCGTAGTAATACATTTTCAACTGACTCGAATAATAGGATAACACGTGTCTACTATTCACACCTCTGTTTCCGTTCCTACTAAAACCTTATTGAATTCCCTCGCGACAATTTATCCTTCATTTTATAAGACATTTCGCACGAATAGTTCTCTATCGAGTTTAGCTGTACCTACGGCGTGACACGTGACTTCCCTCATCATTTGTATAGTGCCATCAATTCAATAAGAACCTTCTGTGTTATGAAATACAGCCCAGAATCTTTTTAGCGGCAAGGAAGTCGTACTTGGATTTACTACGAGACTGGTCAATTTCCTGTAAGTGTAGGCAAATTTACAAATTGGCGAAGTTGAACGCCGTACACAGAGCGGCGACACTTGAATAGGTGCCTTTGATTGGATGCTGTCACTTGTGAAACTATTGGAACAAGTCAATTAGTTACTCCAAGTTGAATTTCCCGGCTCCGGATTCCACTGGTTTACTTCTCGCAAAACATTAAATGAGTTGCAGCAGTTACCCTCGTTTTCTAGTGCACCTTTCGTTGATCTCATTCTCATATTATCTCGGAATAAAACATGACATAACAAATGTATCGAATAACAGTTTGACAGTAATTTGTTGTTAACACTTGTTGCTCTTAAATTAACACTCACAAGGGCCAAATTAAGATTATGAAATTGAACTGTCTCGAAGACAAAATACCCTCGCAAATGTCATTTATCACTTCACTAATTTAACGTTGTTTTGTCTAAATGTCGAAAAAAAACAAAGATATTTAAAATTTGTACCGCAAACCGAATTTCCAGAATGCCAAGATTCTGCCAAATTATTTGTTCGGTTGGAAAATGCTGAATATTTTCGAAAATAGAATTTATTATATCGATACCGCTGTGCCGGTGGCCAGTGGCCGAAGATGCGTGCCGCAAATCTTTCGGCCGGGTGACCGCGACATATCCGCTGCAGACGGTAGCGGCCCGCTGCGGTCGACTGCGCTCCCCGCAACACGGAATTTGCGTCATACTGCCCGCGCCCGTCAGCTTTATGCATGAATGTTCTCGCAGATACGGCTCTCGTAAAGTAACTGCATTTTCACGGATAGCGGTATTTTCAATGATTTGATCAGATAAAATGTCGATTCTGGATGTTCATATTAAATTTTGTAAACTTGCATTGCTCCAAGATAAAGAAGACGAAGCTTGGAGACAGACTGTCTCCAAACTTGTTTAGATTTAGCAAATTGTTAGTTGTTATTCACCGTTCGTATTGTCTATCTGTAGATATGTTGTATGTTAATTAAGTGTATTATCTATAACATTATCATCTATTTGCATCAAAGAGGAGAAAGACTTTATTACAGCCTACGTGGTTAATAAGGAAATTGCCTTACGTATGCTAGTCTCGTAGACAAAATACTATTCTCATTATGTAGTGCTATCGGTAATGATGTTACTTCCCCGAGCTGATTCACTTTACGTGACACGCATCTATTTATTTAAAATAGGCACAATAGAGAACACTAAACTTATTATCTTCTTAAACAATATTCCATGCTAGAAACTTGGGATTTACGTAGTCTGGTTAATGGCAAATACTGAGATAAACGGGTTCTAAACGGTTACCGCTTTGTTTAGTTATAATAATGTTTTGTTCGTGACGATTTACGGAGATTTTGGAAGTTTCTGATTTTCTTTCGTATTAGCAATTAGTTAAATTAAAATATATAATAATAATAAAAAATAATAAGAATATATAACCAAAAAGCACTTGTTTTTACAGAAACTTCTTTAGTCCTCATCCTTCAAGCTAAGCTACGTTATTGTGAATTTTGTAAGATTCTTTAGAAGTAGTAGATACGGCTTCAACAGCGACTACCTACTTGGCAACTGGCAAGCTTGTCCAAACCACTTCACGGCTAAGTTGCATCTGCGGATACATTGATAAAGCAATCAACGCTTTGAAACGTGATCGGAGCGATTTCACTGTCCGTGAACAGGCAGGTGCTTCGGGACGTCTGGCTGGCTTGTTGCTGACCAGTGTTTTTATAACAACCTGACCAACAAAAAGTGGACACGTTTGCGGCGGCGCGGGCGGGATGTTACTTGCTCTTATCTGAAAATAATATATGTATAACGACTTTGTCGGTCCTCTACAAAAGCACAATAAGATATTTAGATCACAATCGTCTTTAGCACCTTTTCTTCCTGTCTACCTGACAAGTCCCCTAACAACAAACAGCACTTTTTCGTTATCTGATGTTGAGTTTAAACAATATGCCTCACGTCCGGTCATTAACCTGTCATCAGCAAATACCGCAGTAAGTAATCTTTAAGACTCCGAAGGCTTTTTATTATTTACTGTAAAATCATACAATGAAATTCCAAATGGCTCAAATGTCAAAAGATTCCTTTCATATAGTTACTGCTGTTTTGAACTAGAAGCAGTTACGTCATAACTGAATATAAATAATTTCACAACTATATTCTATTACCCGTGGTTTCATTCGTAATCCTAAAGTAGACTATTTATAATTTTGAGACGAATTACTGCTTTGTTGGTCAAGTGGTCCCAAGCGCCACTGCTACGCTAGAGACACAAATATACCGGCGGCGGCGAGTTGTGAGTGTACTTTGGTACACATGTGCCTAACCTTTCGGGGAATACAGGCGTGATGGTATGTTATGAGACGAATAGGTAGCCTATGAAGATGGTTTCCTGCGGAAGGATCCTCAGGATCATCATCTATCTCCTAGCCAATCACCGGTATATTAAATCTTTTAAAATCTAATGCTAATTTAGACGTTTGAGTATCAGAGCCCGCGGCCCCGACAGAGGACGGACATAGGTAATGTTAGTCGGGGCTAATTCGTCAAAGGGCGCTCGCGTCGCTTTGTCCCGGCTTATGGTAATCAACGTAGGCGTTGTGGCTGCCGCTGCGCCGTTCTCTGCATTTAATGATCGGATTTATTAACTAGCTACGTTAGGCGATCTGTTTTACGTAAAGATTTTGGTTAATTAAAAAGATATCTATTGTATGTAGTTGCAAAATTCTGAAAAGCCGCAATATACTTATAACTCTGTTTCGTTTAAAGCAATGGTGCACGGTACCACAGAGGCACATAGTTGAAAAATGTCTTAAAATACATTAACAAATCAAAGTGACTGATCTCGGCGCAATAAGACATTCAAGTTAATTGAACGATTAATTTAAATATTTATTCAAATGAGGATAAGTTCTTAGTTTAGCTTAAATGATTATCAATATATGTATGTATATTGAACGATTAATTCAGATCTTATTTGTTTTGGGTTTTGCTTCGGTCAGTACTAATACAGATAGAGTTACTGTGACTGGTCAGGTCCAGACCAAAACCGGGGAGTCATAAAGGTACCTGTTAGCAATCTCGTGTGACAGTGACAGTAGTGGTGCTCTCACGACGTTTATCTATGTCCCCCTTGCGATATGCATCGCCAATCAAATGATTGTTCCCGTTCTGGTCGCCAACTTGATTGAAACGGTAAACTCTAGTTTCTGTGGAACTTACGGTGCAACTTGTTGGTATTTTGAAGGCTTCATGTAGCTCCGCTTTACGACTAAAAGGATTAGTGGGGATGAAAGGGAAGAAGCACCTGTATTTACAGTTCTCACCAAACTTATTATCCGTTAAAATATTGGATTGTAATAAAAATCATTTTAATTCAATATTTTTCGTTCTCCAATTTTTACGGCCGGGTTAAAGTTAGCTCGTGTCAACTTTAACCCGGACAATAAGTTTGGCGACAACTGTACAAAGCAGTTGTTACTTTTGTGTAACTATTTTGTATTTTACAAATAATTTGAATAAGGAAAAGAGAGGCTTTCATTTATAATAACAATTACAAAATATACAATCCTTTGTCAAACAAGATTAGAAGATGTATTCTGAATTATCATCTCAGTCTTCTCTCTAAACACACTTTTACGCGCTTTCACGCGCTTTACCTGCTTGAGGTCTTAGAACGGGGTAGGTACACTTGTACATGGTTAAGCAGTTACTAACGGTAATGCTGTGGTTGCTCTCAGTACTTATTAAAACTTAGGATAATTATTTTACTGCGGTTTATTAATTATGAATATTGGCTTGAAGTTTATTATCACTATCAAACGAAATTCCTATTATTTATTGTGTTATTCCTAGAAAATAGCAATTCTGTAGAAAGTCTCTTTAAAAGTCTTGTTATTTGTTACGCATACAAGTTGTTAACACCCGGCCGGTACTCAACACAACAATCAACGCAAGAGAAGGTGCGACAAATCGCAACTCCACACATTGTCGTATCCAAAGAGTTGCAGGTTTAGGTGGAGCGCGGTATCATCGGCGAGTCAAAGGGCGCCGACAAAGCGTCGCCGCCGCGCGGTGCGGGCGGCATTAGCGGCCCGTTTGATACCCCCACCCTCGCGCAGGGTTGACAACGAGCCGCGACCTACGACAAACTAGTCACACGATACCAACCATCTAAGTTTAATTGCTTTTTAAATGATACAGTGATGGATTAATTTTGTTGACAATTTTTCCTTCTCGTTGAACTTAGTAACTGTATTAACTTACTTGACAGTACAATTACGACGATTATGTTACGAAGTTATAACACCTGATCCAGATTTATTCATGTGATAAAGTTAATTTTATGTAACATCCGAAAAAACATAAATTTTGCTCAGCACAGTTCATTTTTTCGACATGCCCGTTATGCTGATTTTGGGAAAAAAAATGTATTACTTATTATCTTCTGATCATTCTTCTAATTACTATCTGATAACCGTATCTAGAATTTATAATCTAAGTTTTTTATGGCCAAGCAAAGGCCAGCCCTATCGCAACCCCCACAGTCCCGGCTCAAAGTGAGTGTGTTACTCTTTAACCTGCGCGATTCGCGACCGGCTAAACTTACCACTCCGCTAAATAAAGTTAAAAGGCTCCTCAAGCTTTGTCTCGGCCCGCCTTTGATGTACGGCGAGAACATCCCCCCACCCTCCGCACCACCCTACCTCACTCGCAAACAGTTTACCGCAAGCTAGAACTATTGCCCTTAATGCCTTTTCCGATTGGGTATACGGTGTACCCCTCTCGATTGATTAGTGTGTTGTTTAGTGCCAAAGGAATTTCTCAGGAAGCAGCCCGATCAAAGTGGCCGAGCCCCTTTGATGAGTGAACGCTAATACGATGAATCAGTACCCTTATCATTTTGGTCGCTTGTACCACTGGTTACTGTATTGACGGATTGGGACTTTTGGACCCGATTATTAGGCATTGCAAAGTTTTTGGTAATGGTTTTTGATAACCGGTATAACTTTTTGATATAAGATTTGTCTTGCAGACAAATCCACTGCCCATAAGTTGACCGTGAAGACTTTATAAGGAAGAAGAGGGGCTGATAACGAAAACAAATATTTGTGAATAAAATACATAATAATTCTTATGAATATAAGCGATGTAGACTTGAAAGAACATTCAAAGGAAAGCAATTTGTTTGGGCGTAAGTAATTTTATACAAGTCGCATTAATACGTAAGCCGCGCGCCAAGAAAGCAAAGCCTCTTCAAAGGATTTATTTAGACTGTAGTCTGTAATCAGTGATTCTTTTATCTGTGACTGTTTCACTTAAATACCTATAATTAACTTTTGACATTTTCTTTCTCTTTTTTTTAATGTAATCCGCGAATGGCGGCCCAAAATGAAAGGACTACTGAGCCTTTGATCTTGCTGACTTGTAAAACCAATCATACAGTCGTATTTTCCCTTTTAACTTTACTTTATAGAGAAATTGTCTGTGTTTGTTTCATTTTATGTTATGTCTAAGCTTCGATTAGGGCCGGGACTAGAATGAAGTGGTCAAGAACTCAAGACGACTGGTTGATGCGTTACCTGGTTTTCTAGCTTGTCTTCGATGAGGTTCCAGTCATTAAAAATCAATCAACAGTGCAACTTGACTGCAGAAACGATTACACAGTTATAATCTACCTCGGACGAATTCATCGAAAACGCGCCATACTATAACAATTAAATTAGACAAATGAATCGTCCATCTCTTATGCCTCATAGATATACGGTTTTAATTGGATCTAAGCCCTTGTGTAGCTCGATTATCATGTATGTCTCTTTTCAGCAGTCTTTGTTTAATAGGTATGTTTCAAACAAGTTTTCAACTCTTTATGTGTCCAAAAAGTAATACATTAGATTTAATGTTACATCTAAAATAAAATTAACAAGCTTCAAATGAATTGAAAGCCCCTAGGAACAGAGCCCCAGGTACAAACAGAATGTTACTAAATACGTTAATACGGCTCGGACTTTGCGAAAATTCAATTAGTGTAATAACAACGCACAGTTCCATTATGCCAATCAAAGGGAAACGAAAAGTTTGCGTACATCAAAGAGTCGCTTAGTGCGTGCTCTCGGCTAATGACGCTTTGGTGGCGGGCCTTTATCGATATCTATAGTCGATTAATCGCTTCAGATAATTAAGTTATAGGGATGTTTCGGGTATCGATGCAAGATCATTCGCGAACGTGAAGAGCATTATTGTCAAAGGAGCAAAATATTAACGACTAAATGATGTTTAGACATTTATTTATTTATTTATTAATATTCATAACATACACTATCTTTACAGGTACTTATATTCCCTAATACAATAGTGTACAGTGAAAACAGTACAAGTTAGGTAATAAGTTGTTTGAACGTGCTTCTTTTCGGTTTATGGATATGTAAATTGAATGATTAATATTACCTGATTTATTTACTCCTAAGGACCTAAATAATGTCGTAAGTCTATGTAGTACGGTACCCCTACGTGACGTTGGGAATGATTGTAGGCACTTGTTAAGTGGTAATTACTAATTATGTGACTTCTAAAGAAGACCGAAACCATTACCTATGCGCATATATCTTCAAATCCTGTGTATAGCCTTAGTACCTACAGGGTAAAAATAATCTAAGTGGTATCAATAATAATTCGAGACTAGCGGTACTCAAATTACAATACCATACAAGATTTTGACAAATCAATTTTGCCGTCTGTCTGATCTTCGCGAAATCAAATATCAGAGCTATAGGTACTCAGAGAAACGTCTTTGATATCTATCTATTCATTTCATCTGTAAATCGAGTTGGAATCCTCAAATTAATTCGCCTTCAAAAGGTGAATATCTGGGCGCTGCTATACACGCCTTGCCTACTTAAAACCTAACGTACTTCGTAACGCTAAACATACCACGGGATTCACTTTCAAAAGAAAATCTAATTTAGGTAATTAAATTTTGCATAGAATAGATAATAGGTACTTAGGTACTAATTTTGTACTTGTAATTAATTTATTTTTGTTATTGTTTCAGATAACACGCAGCACTGCAAGACACCAAGACACGGTCATGCAGCGGCATTAAGCTGCTACACAGGTAAATTCTAAAAAGTTGTGTAGTACCTACTTACTTATTTATCTCGATTTAAATATTATGCCGATCTAAGTTTTTCGTCCGGTCTAATTATTTCGAAACAAGTAGCGTTATCTAGTGGCACTTTTCGGCGTTACTACGAAGTGGTTGACATATTCAGAGTCGTTGAAAGATGGCGTTGTATTACAGCGTCTACACTTCTACAGCTGTCTGTCATGGCCGGTTGTCAAACAAATGTCAAACTTGCTGTTGTATACAAAGCCGATTCAAGATTTCAAGCTAATTTATTATTTATTTAGATTTAGATTAGCAGAAAGTTTTCAGTTAAAGTGTGCAGTTATCTTTCGAAGCTGCCTTCAGAAATATCGTGATTATTACGAATACTTGTTTTCATGTAAGTTTTCACTCAATAATGTTCTATAAATAAGGCCCTTCCGGGTTTCGGCGTGGTATTTCGGCTTAAATAGCATTTATTGCCGTCAATATCGTCTATGACGATCCGTTATTAGATAAAACTGAAGGTCTCCTGATGTTTTCAATAGTTTATTGATAATTTTACACGTCGTGATTGTTACCGCGACGCTAGTTTTACGAGCTGTGCCTTTGTTTACAACTTGTTTCCTGTGTTTATGCTCGTCATGTTCAATTAAAATTTGTTGAATTTGGTATAATGTGACGCTTCGTAACATGCTGGCATCACGATCTGCTCATAATATGTCGCTTTTATTTTAGTATTTTTATTTACTGTGTGAAATAATAATTTACAGTGTCAATGAATATTTTCACATAGGTGTATTTAAAAAAAAACTTTATAAGCGGTGTAACAATTAATTTAAATTACATAGGGCTTTAGAGTAATACCAAAATAGAGGTAAACCATTCATATTTTTCTGCGCACCCATTCTTGAACAGTCTTTGTTATAGCCAGTTATTGATTTCATATTTATAATAAACCCTATCACAAGCACAACCACTATACAAAATGTAAGGGCACAAGATTAGTCCGTACCCCATTGTGTTCAACATTCAAACTCCGCCTATGGATCTTTCACTCGGACCATCGCAGTAGCGTTGTGCAGTCGTGCTGTTCTTAAAAAACATTTTTTTTTCAACAAATATCATTACTATCAAGTTATAACATTCACTAATAATTCTATAAATTGGTGTAGCACAGAAGTGTATTGTTTGTTTAGCCACAATGAACATGGTAAGGTCTTTTATGATTTTTTTTTGGTGGCCCTATTATATTTTTTCTTTTATAACTTGCTTATTGATCCATGAAGTTATGATTTAATTTGTTTTGACATGCTTGTATTATGATCTCATCTATTCTTGTACACACATAGAAATGGTTGAATAGGAATTAATATTTTTAGTTTTCTGTTTCCCGTATTGAGAGCAATATAATTTTTGAAAGCAGAATGTTATGAAATATGATACTTTATTCCTTTTCTTAAGTGGATTACCTTTTATTGGTGTAGCTTACACATTATGGTTCATAGCTTTTCATTCTGTTGCATGTTAAAATCAGCCATGATGCTTCCTTCACATTCTCAACACCGATCGATGATGGATACTCTTGACTTTGGCATGCTGTCTCATTTTTGTGTGCTGTCCCTTTCCAACTTATATGAATCAAATACACTGGATATGATCCTTATTGTTTGCCATATTGATTTTTTATGTGGCTTGGTGCGCAGTTCTTGCCAACAAATATTTTTATGTATAAGCGGGACGCTAGGGCATCATAACGTTTTTTGTCAGTAATTAATACTATTATTGGTGTACAAATAAGATTAACTTTGGTTTATTGGTTATGGAGGTTTTTGGATAACTATTATAGAAGTTATAGGCCTTTTGAACTTTTTTTATTCAAAATGGGTGTTAAACGGCTTGATAAAGCATATTTTTTAGGAATATATTTTCCTAAGGTATGGAAGTGGTAAAGCTGAATTTAATGTAGATTCAGTACATTTTAATTTGGAAATATAAAATGTACTTACATGTTAACATATTAACAATTAAGTACTTATAAGTATTTCTATAATTTTTGGCTGTTCTTTTTCATTAACATGTATGCGTTTTTGTGCAGGTGGTGTCTCGCCATGCAGCGCGCGGGTGGGAGAAGGGCCTGTGCGCCATGAGCCACACTCCTATAGGCGGCCACCCGCAAGGTAACATACAACTCTTAACATGTGCATTGTGAGATATTTTTTCCTGAAAAAGGTCCACGAATTTACGCCGCCGCCGCCGCCATGCAAAAATTTAATCCAACCATCGAACCGCGGTGACGCCCCGCGTTACTTTCATAGTGTGCTGTTGTATAGGTTTCGTAATCTCGCTGTAATTTAGCGTGTATTTCTATGATGGCTTGCTGATCTGGTATCGTCGTGCGACGGGTCGTTGAGCTCCCTAATAATGGTTGAGGTACACGATGACTGTTGCATGCGTGCCGCCAGTTAAGACTGGTCAACTCAAAACTGTTTCAGATTTTGCCCTACATTGTTTAACTCGCATATCCGATATATACTACGATTGTCTGGACTTTAAAAGACACCATAATTCTCTGAGTTTGTTTCGGCGTTTCTTCTCAGAGGTCGTCAGTTAGGAAATGCCGGCGAAATCTACAGAAATAAATATCATTTCATTTCATTTAATTACTACCTTTAGATAGGAAGGTTTAGGTGTCTATGTTGCAAGTTGTTACTCGTGGTGTGCAGGTTGGGAGCACAAGCTTGCTGACAGGTCGTCGCTGCCGCCGGCTTCTGGGGAGGAGAAGAGCAAATCTCAGTCCAAATATGTGTTCGCACAACCACATCTGTCCAAGTGAGTCACACACACATTTTTAGACGTCTTTCTTTCCTTCTTGAAGATTATTATAAGTTTGCAGACACTATAATGCCAAATACTTCAGATGTCTCATTGCCTAGTGTTGTGTCTATAGAATCATAAAGGATCTTGTTAAATTAAGAATAGGTTTTAACGGTGGCCATTTTGGGAAATATTTGATCATAATTCCATAAACAGGGTCAGCATGGCGTGGCGCGAGCAGACGGAAGGCTCGTCGGGCAGCTCGGCGCGCTCGCCCGCCTCGCCGCCCTACATGCGCTGGGCGCGCAGCCTGCACGAGTTGCTCGAGGTACATTACTACATATTTCTACTAATTATTTTTATTAGTATATCCAACTTACATGGCAATACATTTTAATAGTACAATTGACTTAAAGCTATGTGCTTGTTTAGTTATGCGAGATCACATCATGCTAAATTAGATCAACTACTACTCAATACAAACGAACACAATGAGATAAAACTTAAGAAAAAGTTAACAATAGTTTGTACTTACAGTACTAATGAAGAAAAAGGAAGGCAAATGTATTATTTTAACAAAAAAGTATTAGAGCTAAATGAATGAAAACTCAATGTTTGGTGGAGGTTTGCAAGCAGGTCCTGAACTACTTACAAGTTCTAGTTCTAATTCTCTAGAAAAATTTCAAGATTCAAAGTCACTCTGATGCCTTAACAAATGTCAACATTTGTGAGGAATCTTAAAATTAACAGGGAATTCGGGACTTAGTCATTTTACCTGCCAATCTGTATGCCTTTAATGTCAATTTTTAAATCGGGCATATTCAAAATTGTCTCATGGTCGGCTGACGCTTCAGCAGTGAGAGTGAGATCAATAGATCTTTCTGACGGCTATCACATTTCCTTAGGACGCGGAGGGCGTGCGTCTGTTCCGCAAGTACGTGGGCGGCGCGGGCGGGCTGCACGTGGACCGCCTCAACTTCTACTTCGCCGTGCAGGGCCTGCGCCAGGAGAGCGACCCCTCCAAGATCCGCCAGGTCGTCTCCGCTATATACAAGTGAGTTATAAGCATTTGTTTAGCTACGTGCCTAATTCGGTTTCGTCTAATAATGGCTGATTTCATGAAATGACTACAGAGCCTATAATTGACTAATTCTTGGAATGTACAATTCTGTAAAAGACTGATTCTACAAATGGCCGATGCTAAAATTGACTGATTCTATATACAATAAATAATATCTTCAGAATTTTAAAAGTAATGTATTCAATTGCATAACGCTGGATGTTACTATGGAAGAAGCTTCTATCACAAGAAAAAAACTAAATATTGAACTCTAACACCTTATGTAATTGAAATAAACATTTTTATACTGTTATATAAAATGTCCTTATGACTGGCTTAGTTTAATCTTCAAGATATTTACATTATTATTAAGTTGTGTATTGTTTGTTTAGATTTCTGCGCAAGTCTCAGCTAGCGATGCCAGAAGAGCTGAAGCAGCATGTGAAGCAGAGCCTCAAGGATGGCTCCAACATCGAGAAGACTATATTCGATAACATGGAGCAGGAGGTATGGCACGCCGCTATTGTGACCTCTAATGTTAGGATTTTGTTTCAAAATTACTTTTAAATGGTATTTAAATGCATAGTTTAAATAACCATAGAAGAATACTAGGATACTATGAAATAAAAGAGCAGTCTGCATTGAAAAAAAATTGTTTAACTCAAACTTCTCACAATTATACTGTAAACATAAAGAAAGCTATTAAATGTTCGACTTTTAATCGCAACTATGTCATGTTAGGTGACGCGTGCGATAACCGAGACGACGTACCAGGCGTTCCTGCGCTCGGACGCGTACGTGTCGTACGTGAGCGCCGCCACACAACCGCTGTCATCGCCAGACGCCTCGCCGCCGCATCCTCCCAGGGAGGTATGTACAAATGTTACATACAAACTTAGAAAACTTGTTGTTGTCGCAATTGTTTTTCTTATAACTATTGCTGACATTTTTTAGCTTTTAATTAAAGAAATGTGATGTCATTGTTGTCTTGATTGTATTTTAAATTAAAGCTAAAAGAAGTACAAATCGAAATCTTAAAGATATGACACACAGATGACAGATTGTTGTAATTTAATGTCCTGTTATTTCAGGCATTTAAAAAGGTATTGTCAAGTTCGTGTACGTAACAGTTTGAAGCATCATAATGTCCAATAGATGGCAGTGGGCGGGCTGGCGACGCTGCACGAAGGCGAGGAGCTGTGCGGCGGCGGCGGCGGCGGCGGCGGCGGCGGCGCGGCGCCCGCGCGGCTCACGCACGACGCGCTGCTGGCCACGCAGTCGCGCCGCCTGCACTGCGACGCCGCACCGTGAGTGCACAGCTTTATCTACCACTCACACATTGTATACACGTTGTCAATAGATATGTCAGATATTGTGTACACATAGAAAAAAAAAACAAAAACTTGCATTTAACTGATGAATTTCATATTTTTTCCGCTAAATTAAATGCAAGTGTTTGTTGTTTTGTACTCGTTAGAGTAGTTTTGTTGTAAATTGTTATCAATGTTTATTTTTTTTAGAATTTATCTTTATATTTAGTAGTTATGAGTACAAAACTCAATTACTTTAGCTAGAATTTGGCCTAGTTTAGACCTAGTTTTGATCAATATACATAAAGGAAACAAAATTCAAAATTTCTCTCCAGATAATAAACTGAAAAGTTTATAATACTGACGTATCAACGCGACATAGGGTGGACTGTTTCAACGCATACAGTTTTTATTTATAAAAAAATTAAAACAAGTACAAAATGTCTGTAACTTGCATTATAAATTCGCAAAAGTTTACCGCTCAATTTTTTTAGAAGGTAAAACTTTACCAGTTTTAAAATATATTTTTTTAGAATTCGATTAAATTAACCTAATGTGACTTATTCAAAAAATATTTGTTCAAGTTACAACAGTAGATTTTCTATTGTTTCTGTACTTTCTATACCGGTACTTTAAAGACCCGGTAAAGTACCGGTACAAGGTGAATCAGCCCGCCCCTAGTCGCTCGTGTGCCCCAGCATTGCATGAGTCCAGCACTCGCCTCGACTGACGTTCTCGTGTATTGTTTGCCCCCATGTTTTGTTCCGCGCTGCATGCTCGCTGACCTCGCCGCATTACACGCTAAACGCTCTGTCTTGCCACCCCGCCATTTTATACAATCCTACCATATCCTTACCCAACTTTATTCCTCAACTAATTTTTAATGGTTGTCTATGAAAATGTTTATTCAATTGACAAAAACATAAAAAAAATACTGTAATTCAATGTTAATTTTCGATACATACTTATTGAATTGGCTGTATCCATTTAATCTAAAATATTAACGATATTTCTGACAACCGTTCTTCACCATAAATCCTAATCCTCTCAATTGCCCTAATTCCTTTATTCACTGGTCACTCCCCCATGTCCCGTATCCGTCCCGGTTCCGGCTGCGGTTCCGTATGTGCGGTGGCAGGCACCGCAAGCGGTCGGTGTACAGTGCGCACGTGACGTACGCGGGCTACTGCCCCGCCTCGCGGCAGGACTCGGAGCGCGCCTCGCTCAGCAGCGGCCGCACCGACAGCGACGCAGTCTCCCTCTCCGGTAGCAGCGTGTGAGTACTACACTGTTATACACTGCCAGAGTAGCGAAACACATTGGAACTTTATATCAAGTAGTAACTGTAGTTGTTTGGACTGTAGAGTAGATTAATTAGGTTAGAAACGTCTGTAAATACCTGTACAGTACAGCTGTATGTCCCGCAAGTTGCTAATCAGCTGGAACTTTGTCTAATTAACCTCAAAGTGACGTCATCCGCTGTACTCGCCGACTAGTGGTGCTAACGCATATAGAGAGCGGTTGCGTCATTTTTACGTCATCAAGATGGCCGCCAGGCACATTATCAATTTGCGGGGTAGTATGAACTTCAAGAAGTAACATTATCACAAGAAAATATAAACGTCATTTTGTCACTTAAAAATATCAAAGAAGTATACCAGGTTATGGTATAAAGTTCCAATAGTCTACTCGATAAATTCTAGGACAAGAAGAAAAAATATCTCCAACCAAGTAAGTGTATAGGGACTGTAGATTCTTTGATTTGTATTTTACCTTTGAGCTTTAGAACTGCTTAACTTATAGCAACTAATTGACCATGTTGACTCCATCGTGTGATACACATTAACGTGCAAGACCAATGACCCCAATAACAAACTTGCTAATTATTTAAAATACATTATGTTACATTATTATTATTAGTTACGTGGAAAAGGACTCGGGAGACGGTAGAAAACGTACCAGTAATCCTTTTTCTTCTAAAGAGTAGTCACGATCAGCTACACAAAGAAAAGAAAGCAAGAATACTATTAACAAATTGTCGTGTGAGATTCTGGGTTTGATTCCCCAGGTCGAGAAATTCTCAATGGTGGCTTGGATGTTGGATTTGTGCCTCAATGTAACCTTTTGGGGAATACATGCTTAAGTTGTCACGGGATCTCTCCAAGTAACATTAAATAGTCTCCAACTCTGATGTTGTAACCCTGATCTAGTCATTGACATAAATGTTGAGCATTTTAAGTTCAAACAATGATATGAATATGGTCCCAATGGTATGTATTGACGTGCCAGACGTCTGACGAGCGTGTTGTGTTCGTGTCCGTAGCGACGGCATGTCGGTGCGCAACGTGCGCGAGCCGCGCGAGGCCCGGCACCGGCCGCGCCTGCCCGGCCTCGACCGACACGCTGTCATCAACAAGGAACAGGATACTGCCATGGTGAGTCACCTAACATTTTTAATTTATGTATGTAATGTCACCTATTTAATTTGGATGCTGTGGCCTCCTATAATTGAGGGAGTAAATTTCTCTGTACCTGTGGTGAGGGACAATATAAGATTTATGTATGTCTCTTGTTGGAGGTCCTTAAAATATAAATAAATAAATTCAAATTCAAATTTAAATTCAAAATATTTTATTTCAATTAGACCATATAAATAGGTACTTTTGAAACGTTAAATTAGTTGCACTAGTTGCACGGTTCCAAAAAAAAGTGGGTCTTATGGAGAAGAGCCGGCAAGAAACTCCATAGATACTCTTTTTAAAAAATATGTGTGGTAACAGTAACAATTGTTGTGAGTAGTAATGAGGATGATGCAGCTTGATGTGTAGTTGCAGAGATTAAAGAGTAGGTAAGTATTACAATTGAAATTACTGCCATAGCAGTAAGAGCCGACCAGTCCCGACAGACAGCACCCGTTCACGAGCATGACGTGTGTATCGGCGCCGTTTGACTCAACCATGTTGTAGGGAATAAAACGACCAGACACACAGCGCCACCATCAGCAGGACATTTAAGTGAGAATGACAAGCTCAGACTGCGGGGCTATATATTTAAGTAACATCTAAGCCTGCAGAATACTCGTACTTTACAGTTCATAATGCTAATTTCTCAATAATAAAAGATTTACGGTAAAAAAAATCTCTCAATTTAAAAGTTCGCAGGTAAATTATTTAATGTTACAATATAAGATATAATTATTGCAATGTCAAATAGTAATAATAAAATGAAATAAAAAATATGTCAGCCTGAAATATTGCAATTATGGAGTCAATAGCCCGGTTCATTGGAACAGTTCAATCCCAAGCATTTTTGTCGTCTATATAATCTTTCACTGTGTAGAAACCTTTAAGACATAACTTCTGCTTGACAACAGACTTAAATTTGTTCAAGCTTAAATTTTGAATATTGCTTGGGATTTTATTGTACAAGCGTATACACTGGCACTTGAACGAATTACTTATCTTCTGGAGCCTAGTTGAAGGAACAATAAATTTATTTTTATTCCTTGTATTAATATTATGTGTATCACTACGTTTTTTAAAAAGATTAATGTTCTTATGAGCATACAATAAATTTTCATAAATGTACTGTGATGGAACAGTCATAACATTAATCTCCTTAAATTTATCCCTCAGTGAATATCTGGGACTTAAATTATAAATTGACCGAATAGCTCTTTTCTGTAGCACAAAAATAGTTTGTATGTCGGCCGCATTTCCCCACAACAGAATACCGTACGACATCACACTATGAAAATAACTGAAATAAACTAGGCGCGCAGTCTCTACGTCAGTTAAGCAACGTATTTTTTTGACTGCGTATGCTGCAGAACTGAGCCTTTTCGACAACTTATCTATATGTGGGCCCCACTGAAGTTTTGAATCTAAGGTGATGCCTAAAAATACAGCGGTGTCCACAAGCTCCAACTCTTTGCCATTTATAAGTACACTGGTTTTCACCTGTTTTACGTTAGGTGTTGTAAACTTAATACATTTCGTTTTATTTTCATTTAAAAGTAAGTTATTAGCATTAAACCAGTGTACCACTTTAGAGAGAGCACTGTTTACATCGTCAGTAATCATTTGTTGTCGTTTGAGTTTAAACAATAGTGATGTATCATCAGCAAACAGGACTATCTCATGATTATCCCTAATTAGGTAAGGTAAGTCGTTTATATAAACTAGAAATAAAAAGGGGCCAAGAATTGAGCCCTGCGGCACTCCCATAGTAACTACAGACCCAGAAGATCGATTTCCGTTGACGTCCACTCTCTGAATCCTATTACCCAGGTATGAGATAAGAAGATTCAGAGAATTGTTTTTAACACCATAGTGGTGTAACTTCCTGATCAATGTTTCGTGAACAACGCAATCAAAGGCTTTAGATAAATCACAAAAAATGCCCAAGGCATCGCATGATTCCTCCCACATGTCAAATATATGACCTAATAAATAAATAACATCTACGCGTTTTGAGAATATAATCTAATATATAAAACAAAGTTGGGTTTGTTACAACACTTATAACTCGAGAACTACTGGACCGATTTTCATGATTTTTGATTCATTGGATTTGTCTCCGCCCCGAATAACAGAATAACAAAAAAAATACGGCGTTCAAACTTAGCGCGAGCGAAGCTGCGGCAAAGAGCTAATATTATCTAAATCTTTGATATACCCATCTATCTATCTAGCCTATATTGTCCCACTCCAGGGCAAAGGCTTCCCTCTCACTTTTCCACACATGTCTATTTTCTATTCATGTTTGATGTACCTATTGAATTAAAAAACTAAAGATCCATATGCCTATCATTGGATATCGTATCGTATGGATTAAAAGAGCTGAAGATCGAGCTCTGTGGCGTTCACTAAAAGAGGACACGTCCTGCAGTGAACGGATACGGGCTGATGGTGATGACTACTTTTATTATACTATTAGGACATAGTAGAACGCAGTTTTCTTTTGGTATCTTTCGCCACTGAACTCTAGTGTGGGTATACATCTTAACTTAGCCTTAATGATTAACATTGAAAGATTAGACGAAAATAAATTGAAAGCGAGAACTACAAACTACGATATTATAATTGATTCTTCATTCAGTTGCAAAATAATCTAAATTCAGGAAAATATCCAATAGTCTATCAAGCTCCTGCAAATAAATGATAAGGCACGTACAACTCGTACGTATTGTTGACTTTAATTATCAATAAACACGTTGTCGGCAACTAGAACTGAAATTAATTCCATTTACTCATATATAGAGAACGCCGTTTAAATTGATTATTTACGTAGTCTCAAAAAAAAACTTTGTAAATAGTAATGTAGTACAATATATCTTATTCTAAATATATTCTTCTTTTTCTTATTATAATTGTTGTTGTCCGCGCAGATGATTCCGCGCACGCAGCGTGTGCAGTCGGAGCAGCTGCGCGTGCTGCCGCCGGCCGAGTTCGCGCCGCTGCTCATAGAGAAGCTGGAGCGCGTGCGCCGCGACCAGGACGCCAAGGAGCGGCTCGAGAGGCGCCTCGCCGAGGTAACACTTATAACATACGGTTTGAAAGCAACTTCTGCTATATTGAATTGGAAAAATAATTTCATGAATAAATGATGAATTCAGAATTTGGACACCAAAGTTGCTTTTGTTTTTTTAACCATTTTAGAGAAATGTGAGAACTAGGAGTTAAGTGTCGATTTACGACGTATTAGTTTATTAAATTGTGTCATTTGTGTAGGGTGATGGCGAGGAGGCTTCGAGTCAAGTGTTACCTCCGCAGTTGGTGGCGGCGGCTATTCGTGAGAAGTTGCAGCTTGATGACGACAACGACCAAGACATTCTCGGTCAGTATATAAGGCTATCTTAGACGTTAACAGATGAGGGTCAAAGGTTTCAATTGTTTTTAATGTATACTTAACCTAATCGTGCACAAGTTAAGTATTGGTATGTTTGTGTGTGTAGACCAGCACGTGTCCCGCGTGTGGTCGGAGCGCACGCCGGGCGCGTCCCCGCCGGGCGGGCGGCGCGCGCGCTCTCGCCACGCGCCGCACGCTGCGCACGCGCAACACGCTGCGCACGCGCCGCACGCCGCGCGCCGCGCGCCCTCCGCGCTGTCGGCGGACTCGGGCCACTACGACGCGCCACCCGACTCGCTACATCACCCGCACTCACTCACGCGCAGGTATGCACACATGTACAATTGCACAGGCTTATTTTGATATGTACTTTTATTCTATCTTGGCTAACTGTGAATCGACTTCGAATCAGTTTTATTTCGGAACACTTAGTGATTAATTGTTTATTATTGTTCCAGATCGTTCTCGAAGAAGACGGTGACGGAGCTGACGGACAGCGGCGTGTCGGTGGTGAGCGAGGCGGGCGGCGTGGAGCCGCGCATCCTGCTGTGGATGGCGGAGGGCGAGCGCCTGGAGCGCGGCGAGCGCGGGGAGCGCCGCGCCTCCTCCGCCGAGCGCGACGAGCTGCGCCGCAAGGACAAGCTGCCGCCGCGCACTCGGTATACCAACAACACTATTTTGACGATTTTCAACTTTACACCAGTCAATCACCTTTAACCAACATTAAAATCTATGTGGACCCGTCCATCTCACATTTTATTAGTCCTTTTTTACGTATTATAAACAATACTACTTCTAATTATCTTCCATGTATTCTTCATAAACCCCGTCAGTAGAAAACATAATAATGTAATTGGGAGACACGAATTTTTTGTTTAGATTTAGACAGTTACTTCACCGCACTCTAACATCGCGCAGCTGATTATAAATCTTAAAATAAGAAATTATTTTGTTTGTACAGTGGTAGCGGCAGCAAGTCGAGCAGCGCGAGCGGCGGCGGCGCGGAGGCGCACACCGTGGTGGTGGTGACGTTCCTGGACGAGAACGTGCCGTACCGGTTCAAGGTGCCCGCCTCGCCGCTCACGCTCAAGACCTTCAAGGAGTACCTGCCACGGAAGGGCAACTATAGGTATGACCACCACGAACATTTTGTTGTAAACTAGCTTTTGCGCGACTTCTTTCACGTGGAAATTGAAAAAGAATATTTTAAAACCAACAATTATGATCACTTCGTTATATGGGTTAGCTTAGTTCGTTATAGTTACAACAGAGAGATTAATTCATATAATTGAAAAAAGATTTACATCAGTTTTTAAGTTGGAGGATATACTTTTCAACACATAACAGGGTTCGCGGTCGTTTATATACCTATTACTCTAAGTCTAACCCACTTGTTTTTTTAATATCTTCAATGTACATACACGACTTTTTTACGATTTTACAATAGTACCGATATGCCTTTCTGGTATGAGAAATATTGCATGTAGTTAACATTACTATGCAATCATTCATGTTGTATAACTTCTTTCTTTTTTTCACATTTTTTTTTTGTTCTAAGTGCCCACATCAATATAAATAGTTTCATAATGATTATTAGATAGGTACCTGATGTGCAAAAAGTAAGACAACATAAATCAACTTTCTTCCAGGTATTTCTTCAAAACGAACTGCGCGGATCTCGACACGGTGATCCAGGAGGAGGTGAACAGTGACTCGGACACACTGCCCATGTTCGAGGGCAAGGTCATGGCGCGCGTTAAGAGCATCGACTAAGTGCCGCCATCTGGTGTCGTGTACGAACTAGTTGCTCTTAGCTTTTAGACATTGCGCGAAAATCTTACGTCACTGGGCACCTAAAGACATCTTGTGGACTCGATTGTGTGATGTGCTGTGGTAACTAGGTAGAAGAAGATATTAAAACATCTACAAGTAAAAACCTGTAGTAAGTTTCTGTAAAACCGTGTTGAAAGAAAACTCTTCTAAACATCCTCGGCTATACCCCGAAACAACGCGTAATACGCGTTTTGTCATGCTATACAAAATGTGCCACAATCAAACTACCGACAAATACGGACACTAAGCTGCAGTTTTGTGTTTATTTACATTACAATGCTTTAGGTTCGCCAGTGTGAACGGGTCGCCGCGCAAATGTGTAACGGCCCTTACATGTCGCCCTGTCTCGCTATGCTCACACCAGTGAGTGTTTATATACATGTTTTTAAGTGAGGAAGTGACATTGATATGACAATGGAAATAGGGTAAAGTTATCAAAAAGAGATAATAAACTTTCTAAAATATTGTACACTAGTACGACAGGGCGGCTATAGATTAAATAAATTATTTATTTTAAATATGTACGTTACGATATGTAATCGTAACGGGTGTAATTGCGCGACATTGTATAAATTCTGTTCCTCATTGACTCTTTAAGCTTTCTTTAAATTAATTTTAATTATTTTTTTACTACGAGCTAGTTGAGTACGCTTACTATTGTACGATATTTTTTTAAATCGCAGAATGACGGTATGCATACATTTTTTTATTATTCCTAGTGTTACATGAATGACTGCTTAGTTTGTATATTTTAAAATTAATATTTTAGATATAAAATGACGTGTTCTGTTTAAATATAAAATATAGTTTTCGTTGAAATTTGAGATTTGTAATTTGTGACGGGAGTATGAAATTTTAAGTTGAAGAAAATGTGCTGGTGATTGGTTTTGGTCGTATTTATTATTTACAACAAAGTACAATTAGTTTTAAAGTACATGTATAAACAAAATTACAATTAATTTACTTATAATTTGATCAAATCGTTTTGTTGATTATCGGTACTTAGTATAGGGAAGTTTGCATGTACAAACAGCCAGTCACCAACATTTTTTCTATAACTTTGCCATTTAATTCAAAATTTTTGACAAAACAATCGTACGCACGACGGGATCTCAATCAAATATCAATGCAATGAATTATACTGCAGTAATTAAGTGGAGACATGTTTTATATAAATAATTTCCGTTCCGCAGCTGTGAATAGAACTAATTAGCGAAATAGTATGTAAGAATAAATTTACGTTTATTCTGTATTGCGACCGGTCTTAGCCGAGCTCAGTCTTCTCCATATCTGTACTGTATTGTAATATTTCTTAATTTAATACTTGTAGTTATTCCTAAAACTTCTGACTAATAAAGAAGATTGGTTACATGTGACACAGTAAACTCTCGAATCAATCAATCTTATTATTATTTCTAACTCAATAAGTAATAAGGCTGCTATTAGTTTCCTAATTCTTCCTATTTCCTGCTACATTACAGCTGTGTCGAGGATTGAGCCAATGTACTTTTCTATTATTATCATTGCCAGACTGAGTTTCCCTAAGTCAACTTTCAATTATATTAGCTAGTCTACGTTCGCGTTGCATGAAACTTGTCCTTCGAATTTATAATACTAAATTGTCTGTTCTTTATTAAGTTTTGTCAAAAAAATTAAATACATTAATTGTTCGGCGCGAGTGTCGTGCAATGTGAATAGTTTGATACCAGTACTTATTTCGCATATGTATAGTATTGTGTAAGTTAGCATGTCATGTCCGGTCCATTATGTACCAACATTTCAGCTTATATTGTTTGTTAAAACATTGCAAATTCCATAATTAATGTCGTTTCATTAATACTTATTATATCCAGAATTATACATTAGAACTGTGAAATTGTTCAACCATTCAACTGTTTTTACAAAGTTTCGACAGATGATATAACTGGAAGTGTTGCCATGTAAAATAAAAGTACAGAGGATTGTTGCCAGCGGAGAGTGCACCTAATGTTTGCACATAAATGACGAGAATCGGGTGCGGAATCATGTGCCTTCAATGTTGATAAAAAATTCATAGTTGATGCTTCTAATTAGTTGTAAGTTAACACATTGTAAATATAGAAGTAACGCTACGATCGTTTCGAACTCTTTATTTTTTATTAATTTAATTAAACAAATATTTTTTTTATTTATTGCCTAAGGTTGCGATGTGATGCGAAACTTCAAACACAAAATATTTCGACTTTGTGTCATCCATTGCTAAAACTATTGAGAGTGGAAGAGTGCATTATATAAAATATGAATACTACTCAAGATGCCAATTTTATCGTATTTTAGACGACGCTCAAATTTTTTATATTGTGTTTATTTAACACAACCTTGTTTTATCACTGCCAGTGTGTTTTCCATTTATTTGTAAGTTCAAAAACTTGCCAATTCGTCTAAAGCTCTAGATTAGCGTATATTGCCGCTCAGTGTAACTGTACGTCTATACAAAGTAAGATGTCGTTATATTTTGTGTTTGATACGCAGTACATTTTTATAATGCCCAGTAATATAAACAGTGACCGCGCTACGCCCGGCCACTAGACAATATGACTGTATAAATAGATGAATTACTATATCGTTTTTAAATTATATTATACAAGGCACTTGCGGTGTAAAAGTACCTTTGTACTACCAAAAAGGTCCAACAGAGGCATGACTGTGCGTGTAGACTTCGATACGAATGTAAAAATACCTTATCGATTCGATGTATCGAGTCGACGCCTGCAGAATTTAAGCCAAGGGCTCAAAACTATGTCGGTTAAAATGCTTGTTAAAATTGTAAAAAAAAATATAATGTTTTCCAATCTAGAGTGTACGAATGTGAAGATAAACGATTTGTAATAAAACCTAAGTATTAATTTCAGCAACGATACGACACGCGGCCGCTTGTTCGTCAACGGCCGATCGTTAATTAGTAAAAGAATTTCACTAATCGGACTGTATTATTTTTTTATCTAGCACATGTAACATTTAAAAAATAAACTGGAACTGTGCCATATACATGCTTTTTAATTATATTTACTATCTAGTTACAAGTCTTTTGTCTAATTATCTTTAGACAAATGGCTTGTATTGCCCTATTATTGGCTTGCCCTATTATCTTAGGGGTGTTAAATTTGCAATAACGACATAACTGACAAGTGATTATAGAATGTGCTGAATTCGGACTAAAACTCGATTAAAAGGTATTGTAGTAGTCGTTTAAGTATTGTAATGTTCCGTGAAAAACAAAACAGTATACATATTCCAGTGAACATTTCTTTATTTATAAGAACACTTTTTACATTTTCCAGTCAGATATAGTTAGCATCCTATTTAAACAGGAAGACTAGAAATATTGTTCTTTGAATGAAAAAAGAAAACAATCAGAACACCGCGTTTTCTCGCGTTGTGGGCTGGATAAAACACAAATAGCACTGCAACCGCAACAAATTTCAACATGTCTGGACCAAAAATTAAAAACAGTCATGCTATACTGCGGATCGCGATAAAATATTATTTTCATCATAATCATATTGAATAGCTAAAATATTTTTATTAAAATACTGGACAATTAATTATCAACATATTACCTATATTTATTAAGATCTATTTGATTGCACAAGGCAGGAATATTTACAAATACTCTGGCTATTGGATGTGTAGTAGACATGTACTCCATTCTATTAATTGATGCTCCAACAAAGACTGAGGGGCCTGTTTCAGCACCTCTGGATAACTGCTAGCCACCGGATAAATTAAAAAATGGAACAAAATTTGTATGAAGTTATCTGCCAGGTAATTTAACGGGAACTTATCAGGATGTGGTGAAAAAGGCCATTTAAATCTTAAAATAAGAGAAGCTCAAGTAAGGAAAAAATTTCAATAATAATAATCAGTATACAAACAATAAAACCTAGTCTACACATCGCTTTTACCAGCCAGTCATCTACAGTAGGATACCAACCTTGGAACAATCTTCTAAAATAAATAAAAATGTCATAGCAACATTGAGATCTTAAAAATATTGTTAAAACTCCTGCTCGTAATTTTAATATTTTAAATACTGAATATATTTTTTTTAATATTTTGCACGAATAAAATACACGGAAAAAGTTAATTGCTAGTAAGTTGAACGTTCATATTGTTCATCGTTTATCTTATTGTCATTTCTCATTGATAGGAAATACAAAAATCACGCCAATGAACCTGTCTACATTGACAAAGGGTAACAAAGTAAAAACCACCTCATGTCGATGTTGATTCTTATCTGAAAATGTCTCGTATTCCTTGAATCAGTTGTTTGACGATCGGGTCATCGTCGTCGTAGCCCGCGGACCGCATGTGATGCGACGCACTTGATATGTACTGAGGAAAAAGAGCCCAGTAGAGTAATTATGCTCGTTCTGAATTTGTCTTGTGCAATAATTATCAGTTTATAGTTCAAACACGGAATGAAACTGGAATACTTAAAATATTGAAAATGGGGCGCAAAATACTGTAAGGCCCCAACTCAGAGACTTCACTTAACCTTAATGAATCGTTAACAAACAGTGGCTTTTATATCTTGGTAAATTTTTCCATATTTGAAATTGTTGTCAGTGTACTAAGATATACTGGTTGTCATTAACTAATGATTCATTAGGTTAAGTAACGTCTCTGAGTGCGGCCCTTAGTGAAACTAAGAAAAAAGAAAGGCTGATAAAAAATGAGTCAATAGTTTTATCAACTCACCTTCTCTAAATACGTGATTCCAGCTTGTGGACAGATATCCTTCATCAAGTCAACACTGAATTCGTTCCTGCTGATGTGCCCTGTCATGACGTCATGCAGCTCTTGCAGGAATGTTTCAAGGTTGTCGGGCGTGAGGTCTGGCAGTAGCTTCACGCTGAACTGGTAGCCAACGGGCAGTTCCGTTGCTTCGTCGTCTTCTACGCGTATACACCTTGCAGAATAGGTATGGAAAATTTTATTAAAATTGATTTTATAATAAACTGAGGTAGAAAAGAAATAAAAGGAGCCGCTTGCATCGTTGATGGAGTCAGCAGGATATCATCATAAAAATTACTTATCACAATTTTTTAATGGTTCTGGCTGCCTTTTCTATTTGTTTATGCTTTTTATTTTATTATATTACTATAAGTATACTGTTGGCTTACGTAACTCGTCAAGACTGAGGGTAACTCACCGATACTGTGAGGCGGTTCTACCGGTGGGCCAGTGTTGTGAGGTGATGAGGCCCAGGAAGGGCAGGCGCGCCCACTCGAGCGCCCTCTGCAGCGCGCTCTGCGAAGCTAGGTCCTGCGCAGACGGCGCCGCCGGGAAGTGTGGGTGCGAGTGGTGCCAGCCGCACACCGCCGCGCCCGCACCGCGCAGCGACTCCGCCGCCACCGACTGACTGACTGACGTTCAACCAACATACGGTTTAATTGTAGCGTGACACTCCTTGCACACAATAAAAATTTTTTGTTCCTTCTTACAATATCATAAAATATGTTTATAATGAACATTATGACTATCGGTAGTCGGTATAATTTTTAAGTCAAATATAACTTTTTGTACATTCTTAACAGAAGATTTCGTTGGGGTCTTTCGTTAGGCTCTCCCGACACAATGACAGAATTTCTCTGTTATAGTCTCACTCACGCTGTTTATTGTTGTCAGTTTCTCACCAGGATCCATGTCACAGTGCGTGCTGCCGGCGGCGGCGGCGGCGGGGCGGTAGGCAGCAACGACGAGCGCGGCGCGGGGCGGCGCGGGCGCGGCGCGGGGCGGCGCGGGCGCAGCCGGCCCGCCCGCGGCCCCCAGCAGGCCCATCACTTCGCCCCGCGACGTGTGCGCGTGACCGTCCATTAGTAGCAACGTCGATACGTGTAGGCGCACGTCGAATGGCGCCTGAGTATTAACACGATATTTGTACTTATAAATGTACAAATTCTGAACAAGACATCGGACTGTTTTGGCCCAGTATTTTGCCATCATTGACCACGTTCGGACCATAGCACGGGAGTTATTTATTAACGGAACGTCAAAGACATCGCATCGTGTTCACGCAACGACCGTTTTTAACTATCGTGTATACGATAGTTAAAAACGGTCGTTGCGTGTGCGGCTTGCCGTTTTGAGCGTTATATTTAGTAAATTCAGAGGGGCACAAGTAACATTGGCGGAACAGTAGAAATGTATGCGGCGACTGACCGGTTTGTCCGCGTTGTAGAGGCGACAGTGCAGCAGCTGCACGGGCGGCAGCTGGCGGCGCGGCTGCCGGCGGCGGGGCTCGGCGCCGCGCGCCAGCAGGTCGCCCGCCGCCGTGTGCATTATCGTGTACCCGCCGCCGCCGTCCTGCACACATACCAATTGTCCCCTCATCAATACATTACTTGGCTTACATAAAACTTTTAACCTTGAAATTTTCAAACTTATTCAAAACGATTCATCAAGGTCACTTAAGGTACAGCAAAAATATAAAACAACACATTTTACTGAGTAATAACTGCCTGAAATATCTTTAAAAAAAAGATCTGGTGAAAGCTTAGCTTAGTTTCAATGAAACATGTAAAGAAATTTGTAATTTCAAGAATTTGGTGGATCATCATCACAAACTAATGGTAACATAATAACCAGATTGATCTTCTTGTGTCGCTTGGGCATGGGCTCGAACCGGCCGAGCGGCACGGCTACCGGCGCCTCGTCGCTGAGCTTGCTCACTTCCTTCTTAGGCGTGGTCTTGTGCGCGCTGCCCTCGCTGTCACTGTCCACATCTATGTCTATATCACTCTCAGGCTCAGAGTCTTTCTTCTTTTCGATTTTTATCTGTGGAGAAGATTTTTGTAAAGGTATACTGAAACATTTTTATGGTTATGGTGTCTAAAAATAAGGCAAATGTAAAAGGGAAAGCTCAAGTATTAAGTATCTAAAAAATCTTGTATATAATTTAGAAGAAACGTCTATAAGACGAATTTTAGATGAAAACCATTTATTAAGATACTCACCACTTGTTCTCCTTCAGAAACCGGTAAAGCTTGTCCAGAACCCAGCACTATTTGCATCTTAGGACTTTTCACACTGTCCTCTGACAAACTGGAGTCTTTTCTCTGTCTCCCTGTGGGTGACTTCAACAATTCCTTACTTTTATTCCTAGGCCCGCCCTTGTCATAGTTTCTAGACACTTTTCTTCTATGATTACCAATTTTCTTTTCAGCCTTAACTTTCGCTTGATACTTAACTATGTTTTTAGACACAATATCAGTCAAGTCTAAGTCTGAACCAATAGATTCTGTGGACCCTATTATCAAGTCATCTTCATATAGTATTTCAGCTGGATTAATTGCCACTAACTCAGCCTTTTTGTCTAACAAGGCATCAGATTTCAGTAAGCTCTTGGAGTTTGTATTTTTTTTCCTGAAGGGTTTCTTTGGTACTGGTATTGTTGTTGCTCCAGTGGTTACCATGTTCATAACATTATTAATACTGGTCATTTCATCTGTAACTATTTCTTCCTGCACAACTGCTGGTACATCCTCATGGTCCTCTGGTTTCTCAAGGCCAAATGATGGAGTCTCTAAGTTGACACCATACTCAGCTTCAATTAATGCCTGTATTTCCGCTTCAGTCTTTGTTTTCAATGTTTGTGATATTTTGCGCACATTCCTTCCATACTTTGCCTGTAAAGGCATAATAATTATGCTGTAAAAATGATTATGCCTTGATGCATGAACAAAAAGAAAGATACTACAATCAAATTCTGTTGACAAAAACTATTCTCTGAGAGTTGTTTTTGTCAATCTATATAATTATGTAAGAGTGAAATCTTGCTAACTTGCAAGTCGGTATCAATAAAGAAAAAAACAGGAGTAGAATTTGACATAACCACATCAGTTTTACATAAACTTTAAGGAAGTATTAAACTCACCATCTCCTTAATAAGTATGTCCCGCTCTGCTGAACTCCAAGCTGTATGTGTGTCATTGTATTGCTTATCCAATGAATTGTTCCCATACAGCTTCCTAGGTGAGCCTTCCTTTAGCCTATAAGATAATTTTAGATGGTAAACATAATAAATGTATAACATAAAATGTTGAAGGTAAAAAACTGATTTCTATTGTTATTGATTTCAAATCACTGTTGCTAGCATCCATAGACTGTTTATCATCAGGCGAGCCATACGGTTGTTTGCCAACTCAGTAGCATAAAAAAATAAATATATTTATGAATGAACACTCACCTGTTACTTTGTTTATCATACCAATTTGTCTCCGTTGAGTCGAGGAGCCACTGCGGATGCACCGTATCTTCGCGGTTGGAGCATGAAGGACTAAATAACAACAACATCGTTTAAAACACCAAAACAATTCCAATAGCAAAGTAATCGGGCAAAGCGATTACTTTTTGAAAACTTGTTGTAGGTTTAGAATAATGTAATTTATAAAAGAGTTTTTTAAGTCATGAAGGCGTAAACAACAAGAAATTTGAACGTAAAACATTGTTTTGAATGAGACTATTGGTGTCAATTTATTATTGTAAACATAACCGTATAACTGTTGCGTAACCCCAATAAATGCCTTTACCCAGAATATGGTATTAAAATTATTTTTAATAATTAAAAATTACTTACATTCCTTGGTTATTTTGAGCAAAACAAGAATTAAAAGAGAAATCTCCTAAAATATCTATTTCGTCTTCGTCCGCCATTTTTTGTTTTGTTTAATTTTTTGACAGTAATTTTCAATTTGTCACTGTCAAACAAAATGACACTATCACCTATCACTCTTAAGCCCTTGATACACAATGCTAGCTCGAACAAAAGCGAGTATTTATGTTACTGGCAAGAACAGCATGTGGATCGAGAATCTAAATTTTGCCAGTACAAAGTATGGCAAGATCGCAGGCAGTTTTTCCCCTTGCGTCCGCGGCGAAGTGCGGGGGGGGGGGGTCAACTGTGTGTCTACTATACTAACTAAATGTCATTTTTGATTCTGTGTCGAAACGCTTCGACACAGAATGATAGTAGATACTAGATGGTATAGTATGGCATGTGTATCACGGCCATAACACCTGTCACTGACTGAATCTTCGGATTTAAATTGCTACGAAACTAGTTTCTCTGTCTACGAATCGCTTCTTCCACTTAATTAGGAGTATTATTTGTTTATTGAGTGCATATTTATGTCACTTCTGTATTAATGGTCTTGCTCAAACTGTAGAAATTAATAATAAAGTTCTAATCAAAATTCAAGAACGAACATCGAGACGTCATGACGTCACTGTCACTCTGCTTGTCACACCACTGTCACAGATGCCAGTCAAAGTCATATGGTGACGCCAAGGCCGTATTATTCAAAAATATCAACAAATTATCGCGACTGCACCTAGCACGGTCATCGCAGCCGCACTTACTTAACAACTGTGAGTGCGATCATCGTTAATGTTTTAGCGACAGAGCCAGACGCTCATTGTGCGGTTTGCGATTAGTGCGAAATCATGTACATCATACGAAAACTTGTCGCGGTGAATACCACGGGCTTATGCCGAAATTTCTCCGCTTCTGCTGTAAAGAATGCCACCTATTTGTAAGTATTAGTGTTTATTTATATATTGTTACTATATGTGTTGTAAATTTGACAATAGTACATACTCGCCAATCTAATCACAAATGGTTATCAAACTTACACAACTGTTATGTGATTGGATATTAATCTGTTACTGGAATTTAATACTGATAACACAGGTACCTATTCTACGCTTTATAACATACATAACATATGTATGTACAAACACAACATTTATATTGGCAATCCTTAAAAATAATAGAAACAACAACAAGAATATTTATGAATCTGATAAAATCATTACAGCACTCTTATCTCCATACTCAACCGCCATACCATACCACAACAAAGCTTTTACCTCAGTTTGTGATTTTAGTTAACAATTAATAACAATGTTTTATATTTAATAATTAATTATGGCCATCTAATGTCTTATTTTTTATTATGTCACATGATCACTTACATAATTATTTTTATTTCAAAAGCAAGTATGACTTTTAGGAAAGAAAATGAAAGGGAAAGAAATTAAAGAAGTAATAATCTAGTTATATTTGGTTTATCAAGTAGAGTTCAGAACAACTAAAGTCTATAAAAAAGTTATATAAAAATCAAACAAAAATTCTACAAATACTCTAAGATGATGATGAGATGGTGTTCATACCAACTCATTAATATTACAAATGTGAAAGTACCTAAATGTCTGTTTATCTGTTACCTTTTTATGCCTAGAACACTGAACAGATTGAGATAAAGATAGATTGCATTTACAATTTTACTAGAAGAACATATTTTTTGTCTAGAAGGTTGTGACCAACAGCCAGTATCAAACAACTTGAACACCCAGTTTTGAGATAACATTTATTTCTGATAGTTTATTCTTGCATTGCTTGGACTGTAAACAATGCAATGCCTATTTATAGCTTCTGACTCACTCACCAGTTATCCTACATGAGGAGTCAGGTTCCACTATATTTCTAAATGTTGCCATAAAATTATTGTATTGCAAAAGATAAAGGCATTATTGTTAATACTAACTTGCTGTACTCAGCAGTAATAATGACATTCATCCACACTGGGCCAGTATAATGATGCTATCTACCTAACTCTATTTAACAACAGTATTTCATATACATATACTTTTACATACATTTTTAAGAGTTCTCTCTTAAATTAAATTAAATATAATATTTTTGTATTTTTATAGTACAAAGAAAGAAATAATGTTATTTTAATACCTGTATTCCATTGTATGTGGGAGAATGTAAAATATTTAGAATACAATTGGAAGGCACAGTGTGAAAAAAATCGCATGTCGTGTGAATGGGCGAGAGAACGGATGAATGGCGATTGACAAAAGAGATTGAATATGGATGTCAGCAATTGTAGCAGGTGCTATTTGGTTACAGCCTAGGCCTGTGACAAAAAGGTGTGAGCGTGTGTGATTAAAAAAAAAAGTTTTATTTTATAACTATGCTTTTTCCAGATGTAAACTACTGGTGGTGGGTGGGGGCTCAGGAGGATGTACTATGGCTGCAAAGTTCGCGAGGAGACTACCAAAAGATTCGGTCATTGTCCTTGAACCAAGCAAGGTAAGAATATTTCATTAAAGTTTATATTTTCCTGGGTGAGTTTTAAGTTATTGGCAGGATTCACAGACTTGATAGGTGTGAGACTTAAACATAGTAAATTATAAAAAAACATTTTTAATTTTTTGGCATTTATGAGCATAGGCATTGTAAATTTGCTAATACATATCAGATGATTTCGAATTGTACATAATCACATGTTTGTTGGTATGTACACTATGTACATATAGGTAATAAGATAACTACATAACTATATATAACTGTGAATTCCCCTATTGCCAAGTGGTCAGAGTAAACAATGAGTATTACATCCTCTCATAATGAATGATTGCTGTACAAATATAATGGTAAGTTACGTATTCCTTGAAATATATTGCATTAGGTATTTCAAGTAGTAGTCGTTTTCATTTTATGCCTCATAGGTATGTTAATTGCATAGCTATGAGGTGTAAATTGGTAAACAACTGCTATTGTGAAATGCCATAAAGTTATAGTTTATTTATTTTATAGAATTTACGAGACCGGAAAACCGCAGTTCCAAAGTATCGTTTAATAATGATTAATTAATGGCAATATTATGAGGTGTACTGGTACTTGCACCTATTTTCCTGTACATCTATTAAAAATAAAGCCACTTTTTAAGGGCTCATCTCATACCAAGGAGGTCGAAAATATGAATGGCTTTTGAATGGTTCCATCGGTAAAAAATTTAAAATTCTAGACACCATGAAATGTAATTATGAACAAGTAGCTAAATAAGGATAATACACATCTGGCTGATCTTTTCCCAAGGCATGAATGATTATTGAGTGGCTTACTGCTGACCTTAATAAAAGAAAACCTTTAGATAAAAGAAGTTTTGGTGAACAACTTACCACCTACGTCATGTAGGTAAATTCGATCACTTCTAGGTCGAGATAATAAAGGGACAGCAGTGCCGATTACCCTGTAGAACATCATGCCTCTTTAACAATTTAAAATAGATCGCGTTTAATACTGATAGTAGGTACGAGCCCAGGAGTTTCAATAAACAATAATTTATGAGATTAGGTATGTAAGGAGGGAGGAAGTTGAATGTGGGCACACAGGCCGCTGTGAGCTGCTAAAAACGTATTCTGCGAATTGAGATCTGTCTGATATACTTCCCAACACATACAAACAACATAAATAGGTACTATCTTTATCCTGCCAAGTCACTTTTAATGGGGAAATCCAATTTCGTGACAGATACATAGATATAGAAAAATACGTCATCAGTCATGAACTTATGATGATCGTATATAAGCGTGTGCGTGATGTATTACGGCGAAAATTAATTAGGCTTCATAAATCTTTGGTATCATGGTAATCATGTCTTTAGTAGATCAAGCTCAAAGCAACTTCTGTAGGTACTTACACAGTTCCATTAAAATTACTTTCATAGTGATCAAATAAACAAGCAAGATGGATGAATTATATAATTCAAACATCGATGTTTTGAACATAGTCGCGTACTATTGCCAATGTTGTGTAAACCTATATGTACCTACTCACTTAGAACATGACACTTGTTATGAAACAAAACATTAGTAACGGGCATACAGCCATCTCATAACTTTTAAGTACCTATTTGAAGGAATATTTTCAAAACATTCTGGGGAGCAGCCCAATACCCACCCAAAATATTTTATCCTGTTATAAATGTGAAAGTTTGCGAGGATGAATGGATGCTTTTCTCTTATTGTTTCTTTTCCATAATAATGTGTTGTCGATACGATAAGAAGAATTTCTATAGTTACTTTTAATGAGTAGACATTTAAAAAATCCTAAATTGTCTAGCTTCAAATTTTACGGGTACCTACTAAGTATCTACTAGTTGTGGTAGAGCTAATAATTGCTTTAATTTTTTATTGTGTACATTTAAAGTTTGCAAAACGTAACTGATATTTTTTTGTTCTTACTACCTACCACCTTTTTGTACGAATAAATGAAGTTTGAATGTATTCTTGTTCCCAGGACCATTACTACCAGCCGCTATGGACACTAGTAGGCGCGGGCATCTCTAACGTTGAGGAAACGCGCCGCCTAGAAAGTGACGTGCTCCCCGAGAACTCCATCTGGATACGAGACTACGCCGACTGCGTCCTGCCGGTCGAGAACAAAGTCCTGACCAAGGAAGGACACGTGATTAACTACGAGTATCTCATTATAGCTGTCGGACTGGACAACGACTATGCAAAGGTGAGGAAACCAAAAATAAACATATAAGTATTATGTATCATCATCATCATCATCAACATAAACCCATTTACTGCTGGGGCTGGTTCTCCTATCAGAATGAGAGGGGTTAGGTCAAACGGTCGAACACGTTAGTCTAGTGTGAGTTGAAAGACAAAAATCTCGGGCGCCTAGATTCCTTCACGATGTTTTCCTCCGACGTATAGCGCATGATAATTTTATTAATATGACTTTAATGCGCATATGAATTCGAAAAGTATTGTCCACGGTGCGTGCTTTGAATTCATGTTGAAGGTCTCGCGTTTTAAAGTGCAGATTACTGCACTGACTGCACTTTAAATCTCAATAGTCGATAAGCTTAGTGAGTGATATGACGATTGAACTGTCCAATGGTCTTCTCACAAGGCTAGATCTATCACTACTTTTTGCACTGCATATTATTTTAACCTGTATATGTACAAAAAACCCTTTTATAAACACTTGCTAAAGTGTATGTGTTATGTATCCCTATTTTCCAAGGTACCGGGTCTCTTTGAGGCTTTAGAAGACAAAAACAGCGGTGTGTCATCGATATTCGCGGCAGAGTACTGCGAGAAGACGTTCTCAGACATGAAGAAGGTCAAGGGGGGCAACGCGCTGTTTACGTACCCCAACACGCCCATCAAGTGTCCAGGCGCGCCGCAGAAGATCGCCTATCTAGCAGAGTCGTACTTTTCCAAGGTGAGTTTCACTTCTCTCCTAAAAATCTTACGTTTGTAGCAAAATTTCATCCAACTCCATCGTTCAAGCTTCTAGGTAAGATGGCCAATTATGATGTCAGCATATCATTCAGTTGGGAGTTTTAAGATCCAGACGACACCCCTTTGCAAACGTAAATACTTAGGTTATGCAACACAGTAATTTTAGGTGATATTTTGCGATTTACCCTCTTACGGCAAAAACTCAACAGGTCAGAAAGCGATATGTAATCGCCATAATTTATGAATATTTTTTTATACAATTTACTTGTCTCGTCAGCCTCTGGCCGCTACCCAAGGCCAGAAGTGTTATAAGGATTTCTATAAAATCGTCAATAGCAATCTCGGAGTTTGGATTTCTGCCTGGGCAATAGGCTCGCCTCCAAAAATGTGACCTAAGCATACCAGAGAACTGTGGGCGTACACCCTGCCTAATCTTTCAAGAGATACAGGCATGGTAGTATGTTATGTTATGAATTGATATGATATACTTGTTAACGACACCGATGTGTTTCGGGCATGCAGTGTGCAGCTGATGGTTGTCTGTACACAATGCTCGTGCTTTTCGTACACATTCGTGCGTAAGAGGTCAGTCAAAACAAAAAGCAACTCGTCAATGGTCGAGGAAGCGTGTCATAATGTACACAGAGTTCATTGAGCGATTGTCATTTGTGTCCGGTTATTGATTCAATCAACATTACTATAATTATTATGTTATCGCACGTGTATGTTTTGAGTATATCGTTTGGTCAATTGTTTTCTACGGTATTTACACGTATTATCGTGATTTAACTGAGGCTTAATAAAAAACAATACTTAGTAGGTACCGTTTTCATACCATCACGATAAAAAATTGTAAGATGCAAATTAACCAATTTTTCTGTCTGTCTGTATGTAACGATTGCATATTAAAAACTATAAAATATAGCCTAGACTGGCTATTTATAGTTTCAACAGGATGAAATTAGTGCAGAATGTCTATAGTAAATACGTTATAGAGTATTGTTCAATCTGTGGAAACATTCTGTAATATTTATCAACTAGCCATATGATGTAATCGTTGGCTGTGTAACAATAGAACACGTGCAATGTTTTCAAGAATTGTTGATTTACACCTTTTTACTCCTGCACTTAGAGAGTTATTATGTCTATATGAATACGGGACTCTGGACTTACTATAACTACTGAGTAGTCTACTCTAGATGGCGTTCTACCTAGGTCCGTGGGAGGGTCCCTCATACTAGCACTATAATTATATCCCAAAAGCTGCCAATAACAAAATTGTAGGCTTAACCGTTTTTAAAATATCGTGAATAGTGTTAGTGCCTGTTTTACCACCTCGGGATAACCCCTAACAGCCAGATAAATGCAAAAATGAAGTAAAATTTGTATGAAATTATCTGCCAAGTAATTTAAGGGGAACTTTACGGGAGGTGGTGAAACAAGCCCTTTGTGTTGCATTTAAATACAATAGATATTAGTTGCCATAAAAAATGCTCACTATCTTCGATTACTGACTATATTTGTTTGCTAATCATCGTTGCACTGTTAAATATATTTAAAACATCAAAGCAATTGCTTAGAAGGCTATCAATTGGAATTCATTTTTGTGTGTGTCTTTTATCACGGAGCTTTGTAATAAGCTATTTGCGATTACGTAATTTATATATCTTTACGTACTTATGTATCTTGTTTTATTGTGTTATACTCGGTGTACAATAAAGTATATATAAATAAATAAATAATAATAAGTAATTTACTGAGGTCAAGTTTTTAGATGTATGAATGTTCTTTACAAATCAAGACCATTTCGAACTTGGAACGCTTTTTTATACTATTTATTATGAGTAATCACCGAGATAGATAAAGGTTTAAAGTCGCTGGACAACCGATCTGACATTTGGTTGATAGCATCCTCTAGTAGCTCAGGGGCGCTAAAATGGTCGGTTCATAATTTGAATCGCCGCCGCCGCCGCGCCGCCGCTTCACATATTGCCTATATGAGCTGACCCTGCATTATATGGGCGTTGGGTACAATGACAGGTCATATTGTCCTGAATAGTTCCCGGTGTGCATTCTTGTGAACACTATTCGTATTGTGATTCGCCGAAATTGCAGCAGTAGCTAAGTCTTGTTAGCAATGAAATGTCTTGTTTTATGTTAGGTAATCCTGTAAACTGTAGAGGGTTTATGAACGGGATCCATAAATATAAATTTTTACCGCTATCGACATGGAAAACATCTAAATTCCGTCCCTGAATGCATCTTGAAATGTTATGACTATGATTTATAGACGAATGTCTTCAATGCGCGTAAAGTTACGCTAACGACTTATTATTCTCATTGTCTATGAATGAATAAACTATTATTTATATAAAGACTATATTCCCCGAAGGTTTAGGCACAGGTGTACTTCTGCTGATGTTACCCATGTAATAGGAGACTGACCTAGAGATCTAGACTCCGAGCTGAAAGTTTCACAGAAAAATCCAACTATACTATGCTCGACCCGGGACTTAAATGTGCTTACAACCCCGAGACCAACGCGCCGGCTATTTTGGAATTCTAAACGTGTGCTTAGTGTTTGTTTATTGAAATATTGACCAAGCACAACATACCTACACGTGAAATTCAAAACACATTGAGTCAACTTTCCGCTACATTGCCTTTTTAAGTAGAGCAGTAGTTCAAGAAGAAGTATGCAAATATCGTAGCAATTAGTGGTTTGGTTTAGTAGTTTCTACCTATCCCTGTGGGACAATGGCGTGAGAAATTATTGGTAATACAAGAAAAATATTGTAGCCAATATTATTGAAATCACAAATTAACATATGGCAACTCTAGCTGGTAGATTCTATGGAAAATTCAAAGCGTGTTTGTTTAAATGTATTATTATTAGTAAGTATCTACTCACGAATTTCGTCAAATATGCAACCTATAGGTGGAAATTTCCTCGCACACCGCCTAGGTTTCTCGCATATCTTTGACGCAGCCTAAAAGACTTAATTCCCCCCACTATTAACTACTACTAACACTATTAACTTAAAAGAGTGACTATGAAGTTTCTTGCCGGCTCTTCTCCATAGGTCCTACTTTTTTTGGAACCGTGCAACTAGTGCAACCTTTCAAAAGTACCTATTTATATGGTCTAATTGAAATAAAAATATTTGAATTTGAATTTGAATATTGCCATCCCACCAGAATGGTTCTAACAACGTGTCTCTATTACAGTCCAACGTGCGCGCAAAAACGAACGTGATCTACAACACGTGTCTGCCAGTGATATTCGGCGTGAAGAAGTACGCGGTGGAACTCCTCAAGGTGGTGAAGCGTAAGAACATCATCGTCAACTACAGGACTATCCTCAAAGAGGTCAAACACGACAAGAAGGAGGCTGTGTTCTACAGCAAAGATGACCCTGATGTGGTAAGCTAATTGTCTGAATTTTGTTGTTAATAGGCCAGTTGACTATTTGTATTTTACTAGCTAGTAAACCCAGACCACGCGAAGCCGCTGGCAGAAAGCTTTTCGCCTGCGGCTTCGCGTGGTCTGGGTATTCCTTATAACTTTTATCCCCAATGTAACCCCTTACAGTCGCATTACAAAGTCAAGTCTAGCCTATGTCCTTTCTCAGGCTCTAGACTATCTGTATACCAAATTTCATTTAAATCGGATCAGTAGTTTTGAAACCGCGAAATACAAACAGACATAGTTACTTTCGCATTTATAATATTAGTAAGGGATGGTCTAATGGAAAAGTTGACCATGAATAGAGCTGATTATCAAAAGTCTAGTTTCTTCACTCTGAATAAATTTTGAATGTATTAACAACAGGACATCACGATGTCGTACTCGATGTTGCACGTGGCGCCCCCTATGCAGACGCCGGAGTTCTTGCAAACTAACCCGGACCTGGCAGATGACGAGGGGTACTTGGACATAGACATGTACTCGTTGCAGCACGTCAAGTTTCCCAACATCTTCGGCATTGGCGACTGCACCAACACGCCCAACAGCAAGACTGCTGCGGCTATCGGTGAGTGTACTAAGTGGTGTACTAGGGGAAAAACTGGGCTCTAATCCAATCTCCGAGTTGCTACTGAGGATTTGCTGCTTATCTGCTCGACCTGGAAATCGAATCCCAGTATCTTTAACGCAGCAGTTGCGTTTACGACCACTAGGCTACCGACCGAGGCAGTTATAATATTTAAAAAAAATACCTTGCAAAACTTTGGATTTTTACTATTTTTGTCAAGCTAAGTAAACATAACATTCCCCCATATTCAATTGTCTTCTTAAGAACGATAAGTGACGAATAAGTTGAATCGTTTGTCTTAGTATTGGCATGTAATGAGGAGGTATGAAACGCATGTGACTAAAAGAGTGATGACATTGAATGTTGAAGGACGGAGGTACAGAGGAAGGTCAAAGAAAAGATGGGTGGATTGTGTTAAGGTCGATACGATGGAAAAGGGATTGAATGAGCAGGTGACGGCTATCAGGGATATTCATCCCTTTTCTTCCATTCGGAAGAAAAGGATAGGCTGTGCCGACCCCAAATAGATTGGGACAAGGATAGGAAGATGAATATGATTCAATTGTCTTCTTATTTCCCAGCAAAACAATCTTTAGTGTTGGAGTACAACCTACTGAGTTCCATGCAGAAGGTGGAACCCAAGATGAAGTACAATGGGTACGGCGCGTGTCCGCTGGTCACGTCATACAACACCTGCATACTCGCCGAGTTCGTGTACGGTGGCACCCCTAGGGAGACCTTCCCCTTTGACCAGGTAATGGAAAAAAAAACAACTTTTCCCCACATTTAGATACGGTAAAATGCTCAGCTGTTTGTATTTACAGAGAAAGATAGTTCAAACTAAAACTTGTGTTACCAAGTGTGATGATATGTGTTGATACTAAAACGTGTTTTGTACTATAAACTATTTAAATGTTAGTCTTTACAATACCTACAGGAAAACGATCCACAATACTGAATAAAACTCAAGTCAGTTTCAGTCCCAAATTCCATAATAAACCTCAAAAGGAGCGATTACGGATTTTTATCCTGACATAATCTGAAACATACTCGTAAGCGTTAAAAGTACTAAATGAAAATCTAAAATCAAGCTCTATGTAATATCGAAAACGAAGTCCTGTGTATCGGAAATGAACTTATTGGAATGTTGGAAAATGTATTGCAGGCGGGGACAAGTTAATCGTTCTAAATTATCCCGCTTGCAGTATGAACATAATAATGCAGTTACGAGCGAATAAAGGAATGGAACATACATACATATACAAGGTGGAAGGGACATCGACGCACATCCGAATACCATGAGTTCAGTACATGATTCTGGACCCCCCTGCGTTGAAATTTTCCGTAACTTTTCTCATCAATTTTTTTTAACTGTTGTTTTTATTACTTGAACGTGTAAAAAAAAATATTTCTATCTACCCAAATTAGATTAATTTTTAAAAAAGTCATTATTTCATTTATTTCGGATAGCTCGCGCGATTGCATTGACCGTGGGGCGTTATTATCGCGTTTTTAGCAATACACTGCGCGATAAAAAATGACAATATCTGTAAAAACCGATCATTTTCTACATGACATGACATGGTCATTTTATTTTTGTCCTTGAGTGAAACCTTGTCACGACATTTGTGCGTCGATGTCCCTTCCACCTTGTATAGTCGGGTAAAAAGACTTAGAATCGCTCTCTGAGTGCCAGCAGAACAAAATTAGTTTGAATAATAGCAGTCTAAGTAGCATGGTATTTTCCGTTATTAATAAGAACATTTTGTTTCAGTCGAAAGAGAGTATCCTAGCTTTCTATATGAAAAAGCACATGTTCCCGTTCATATACTGGCATGTGATGCTCAAAGGGTACTACCACGGACCAGAGTCTATGAGGAAAATCATGAAACCTTTCAGCGATTGAGCTGACACGGGCCTGTTACTGACTCAACTATATCTATGTACTATTGATAGTTATCGTCGTTATTCATTAAGTAAAACTAATATTTTCGATCTCGGCTGATGAGCTGAAAAGCCATAACATATAAACAATGGTAACTTTACACAACTTGAAAGTGCATAGATATCATTGTGAAGGCGTCAACTACTTTCTGTTAATAAGTTACTAATAAATAACCCCGTAATAATAATTTAAATAAGATAAGAGTAAAATAATAATAATCAAGCGGAGAAATATATAAGAATGAATAATGATGTGTAAGCCTGTTAAGTATAGTTTATTAGAGTCAACAAAAAATGTGCGGATTGGCCCACAAAAGTGTATGACTAAATTATTTGAATGTAAGTTATTTTAGTAAATGATTTACTCTTTTTTTAATACTCGGGACGCATTAGTTTGGATATTTACGGAATATAACTTTTTTTTTTGTTAAAAATTTATTAGGTTTACATTAAGCTAGTTTCAATTATAAAACGTGAGGCTAGTTATGCGGTTGGAATCTTTTTTTATATTTAACTTTATTTCTTATTTCGGTTTTTGACATTTTTTTTGGATTGAGTACGTCCAAGGTGGTCCCATATGAATTTGCTTGGTGTCTGACCATGGACTTCGAAGACAGTGATTCGGAGTCCGTTTTCGATTTTTTAAAATTGTTGTGAAACTTTTATTTTGGCAACAAATGAATAATAATCGTGGCACATATATTTATACACTTTTATTTTTATTGTTTTGAGAATAAAAATATATCGTAGGGATACATCGAATAGTTACAGCGATTCGGTTTGATATCGCTATAAATTTTAATATACCTAAAAATATTGTTTCTTTATTGTAACGTAATATAGCAAATGTATTTTGCTTGTATACTGTGTCTTTTAGCCTGAAAATAACATTATCACATGATATATAAAAATACTTTTTATCATAACAAAAAATTCGTTGTGTCCAACAATTTTAAGAGAAGTTTTGTGAGTATTGTTTTATAACTATTAGTAAAAATGTTGTTGTTTATATTTATTTTTAAGCATAGTGATATTACTGTAGAGGCAATCAGTGGTAGTTTATAATTATAAAGCTTGTATACGCAAGTTTTCTCAATATATGGCAAGCCTCAGAGCTATTCTTTGTTTTTGTTTTGCGGAACTTCACCAATAACCTTATGCCGTGTTATGACAATGACGTCACACGGCTAGCTGAGACCCTTTTTGGAAGACATGCCAGTAATTGGTTAACTTTAAAGTACGTAGATAACCAATATCTTGTGTGATTAGAAAGTCATGCTGTGTGCACATACCTTTGGAGTCACAGTCTACTATGTTTTATTGATATTATTTATAACTGATTTGTACAATACTGTAACTCTGTTTTGTGTACCTATAAATAAAATAAAATAAAAATCTTCGTGCAATAGATACAAGCTCTTGACTTCTTCTTTTATCGTATCGTTTTGGGCACACCAAATTTAATTTAAAAAATCGTACCATCGACACGAAGAAGAAGATCGTATCGTTATGAGCCACAAGTGTTCATGGTGTGGTTAAAAGATTAGTTAAACAGCAGGTCAATATCGATTGAACTGACGGGTGCGGCGAATAACCATTCTATATTAAATCCGAAGGCTTTTAGTAAAAAGTTGGTCATCTGGAAAGTTTTCTACTGCTACCTTAGATTGATCGTGGCCAATGATTAATACCAACAGTGATCAATTGACCTGCAAGGTTAAGCTTCGCTTATCGCGGTTGATTGATGGGTGACACTGCCCTTCGTGCCTTGGAAAGCACGATTAAAGTCCCGACTGTCATACTAACACCTATGACAATGGCTTATGTTAGTTAGCAGCCCGAAAAGCCTGACATCCAGTTTATCGATATCGATATTTCCCGGATTGTTGGTTAAAGATGATCCCAACCTAGTTTGGAAAAAGCTACGATAGTTATCTATGATATTTTGCACATTCGGTCCGTTTTGAACAATCTGTATGCAAATTGCATACAGATGCTGCATGGATGGATGCATAATTATTAGGTAGGTACCTAAAATTTAAATAACAAGTTTTTTTTTATAAGTCATCACTCTTTGTCGCTACTGTAATTAATTGTGATGTTTTTTTATTATTTGTACGTTAGGATTGGTCTATGTAAAATACACATGTTTATATGTAAATAATGAGATATTGTATACATTCGTTACATCTTTATATACATGTTATACAGTTTTTGACTAATAATTCTGTGTATTATTTGACTACCTTGTGAAAAAATATGTTCTAAATGATAGGTATGTTTTACGTATTTTTTTTGTTGGACTGGTTACACATTTAAATCTCCTTGGTAGTTACATATTTTTGTCACATGTCCTGGGATTCAAACCCGCGACTTATGGCGCCGCTGCTGACTGCCGCCGCCGTTAGTGCATTTTTTTAAGTCACTAGAAACGCTGTGCTCTATAATCACTTCCCTATTTCTCTCTATCTACCTATCCCCCTGACCTAGTTTTTACTCCTATTCGAGTCCTTGTGTTATGTACGTTTGTCAATCCTTTCCAATTATGTTTAATCCTCATATCCATAATCCAGTAATGATTAAAACCAGAAAGGGATCAGGACCAGGATCCGTTATGTGTATATTTTTGACCTGGTAAAAATGACACCTATAACACAAAATCTAGTCGGCTAACTAGTCAAAATTATAAAGTGAAAATGTCGAAATGATTATATTTTACAAAAGTTAAAATTAAATGTAACAAATGAGTGTGGTCTTCAATAGACTCGCTCTGCATACTAAACATACTGTCAGGTGGCATTGTTCTTCGAGGAAAACATACAAGTTAGTGATAAAACTTTCTACTAAGGAACGTGGTACCGTATATCTAAGGTAGACGAAAGGTAGAGAAATGCTATCTAGGGACACAGTTGATTGATTTGAATGTCTAGACATTAAATCAGCCGATTTTGCGGGACGGTAGACAGGTATAAAGTCCCATTACCATGTCGTGAGCTGGTGCTGTAAGATTGTATACAGTGGCGCCATCTATGAAGTGAAAGAATCACAAAATACGCACTCTGCTCAGATTATTTGGGCACAGTTGTAATGTAACTGACGCAGTTTACTTCTTCAAAAATAAGTCGATGATGACAAATTTACTTTAAATATTTATCGGAAAAGCAAGAATAAAATTAGTTATCATGTTATGATTTGTTGCGTGTACTAGATGTAAGCTGTTGGTGGTGGGGGGCGGCACGGGCGGCTGCAGCATCACATCGCGCCTCGCCCCCAGGCTGACTAGGAACTGCATCATCATACTGGAACCCTCTGAGGTACATTTCTTTTTCAGATATATTATATACTTACTGTATCTAGGCATAATCCATACTAAATATGTACGAGTATATTGTTAAATTGAAGGGATATACTAATGTACACATTGTACACCCACAGTTCCCCGGAATGTTTACCAGAAATTTCACAGAAAACCCAACAACTATTTGCTCGACTTGAGAATCGACCAGACCCTGGACCTTTAGTGTAGCAGTCGCGCCTGGGGCCACCAATGAGGCAGTGTTATCTGCTACTTTAGACAAAATCCTTACTAATATTATAAATTCGAAAATAACTGTCTGTTTATCGCGCTTTCACGCCAAAACGACCGAACCGATTTAAATGAAATTTAGTACAGAGATAGTCTAGAGCCTGAAAAAGGATGTAGGCTACTTTTTAATGCGAAAAAAGAAATGCGGTTTGTAAGGGGTTGAAATAACCCTATTTCATATGTTCATTTCCTATGACAGTTATGTCACGGAAGAATGTCCACACGTACCTAACCCCGACCGAATGGTGATGAAGCGAACACCCGTCTGGTTTTAGTAGGTAGACGATCGTCCTTTTCAGGGCGGAGTCCCACACACCGCGCCGACCTCCCCGGGGCGGCGTGACGGTGCATAAAGCATTTCCAGACGTTAAAAAAAAAAGTATGACCGTTATAAGAAATATATAAACAATTAAACATATTTATTAAGGTAAAGTCCATTTCCCAGATACATTATTACCAGCCCGCCTTCACGCTAGTGGGTGCAGGTATAAAAAATATGGAGCAGACATACAGACCGCTCTCTAAGATTCTCCCCCGAACCGTGACGTGGCTGCGAGACAGAGCTGAAGACTTCGACCCTTGCAACAACTTGGTGTACACGCGCAACGGCGACAAAATATACTATGAATTTATGGTCGTCGCTGTTGGCATCAAGAATGATTATGATAAGGTAATTACAATTATTCTGGAAATCGATACGAATAAGAAGCAATTTGCTGTTTTAAAAGCAATTTGCTGTTTTAAATAATTCTTGCAGAACCTAGTTAAGTGTTATGTGATTTCACTAGTGGGTACTCAATACTCATTGCTGTAGTTCCAGGAATTAAATAAGTGTGCCTAGTTACGAATAAATAAAATGTAAGCAATAATTATTTCCTTCCTTTATTGAGAATATCGCGCTTTTCCTCGTCATGAGTTTCCAAGTACTTAGGTACTTGGTAGTTGCCTTATTTTTTAAAAGAGAACATTATCTCCGTAATTTGAAAGTAGGGAATTTTACTGAAGACTGAAAATTTTCTAATAAAAAATATCATTACGACTGTCCTTATCTGGAAATGCAATCCGTCTTCACGCTCAGAGGCCGCACATTCGACTATCACCGAATCAAAAGTAAACTTATTACTTACACTGGCCCTGTAGGCCAAATAGCAGTCTATACCTACTCTAATTACATTTACTGTAATATTCCTAGATCTTAGGTCTCCAAAAAGCTCTGGACGACCCACAAAGCCCGGTGTCAACCATATACTCTCCCGATTACTGTACGAAGACGTGGAGAAACATACAGAAGTTCACGGGTGGACATGCGCTCTTCACGTTCCCGGTGGTTGGCGGGAAGTGCTCCGGCGCAGCCATGAAGATCATGTTTTTGGCTTATGATCATTGGAGGAGGGTAAGTCTGAAGTATTTGGAATATTTGTCTAATACAGAGCCCGTCTGACTTTGGAAAGGCAACTGGCAGTTGGATGAGGTAAGTCCCGACTTCCGGAAGGCTGGAATTTGGATGAGGAATGCCGAAGATCGAAGAAATACGGGTGGATGATAATAATGATGATGTGTAATAAAGACGATCGGTCCCGTTTGTCAAACGAACTCCTATGACAGTTATTAGTGGTAGTTAGAAGCCTGATACGAATAAACGCATGTAACCACTGTTACATGCGCACAAGGCAGATCTGGAGCTAAACAGTAATTCAATGCCACTGCATTGAATTACTGTTTAGCTCCAGATCTAAGGTCTTATTTAAGATCTAATTTATACATATAAGGGAGCTGGCTATACACTGTATTTTAATACGCACTTGGAATTGTGAACTTAATGAAGTTAATTAAGAACCTTTCCTCTTAGATGTGCAGGTTATACCTATGCAGGACATAAGGAAACTGCTTAAAAATTACGTAACAAACTAGCGGAAGGAAAGCCACAAGTTCATTAATTACCTTTTAATTTAGGTATGAATTAGCATACCTACCTAAGTAATGTGACTACGTGACCGGCGAACGGGATAGATTCACTTATTCTTATGTTATGTAGCTGTTTTAGAGTAAATATTTACAACTACTAAATTATTACTTTCTAATTGAACTTCCCGTAACCGAGGATTAGGAGATGGTGAGTTGTGCTTCAAGGAAAATAGGCTGACGCGAGTTGTACTCGATTTACCTAGAATCTAGATATGTAATAATTTAAAGTTTTTATTTACTGTATAAATAGTACCTAGTTGCTGAGCGTTAGGTCATATGTGGACCTGCTTGAAATACCCCCAAACAATAATTTGTTTTTATATAAGAAGTATCTCGTAATAAATCTAAACCTCAGGTTCGATTATAAGAAGAGTAGTGGGGGCTAGAACCCTCAATTGGAAATTGCATTATTAAAAATATAAAAAATACATAAATTTTGCTACGCCTTTTTATGGGGGTAACAAGTAAAAACTAGTATATTGTTGAACTAGCCTCAGATAGATATCGCTAAGTTCGTGCTGAAGAGTCCTACTATAACAGATTATAAAATTTTTAGGTAATTGTAAAGTTCTACAATGCCATAGTCTGTGCCCTAATTTGTATATTCTTTTTCTCAGAAGAAAGTGTTTAAAAAGACGAGCATTACGTACAACACGGGCGCTGACACGATATTCGGTGTCCCCAAGTACGCGGTGGCTCTAAGGAGGCTGGCTCTCAATCGCAACATTGTGCCCAACTACGGCGCTAACCTGGTCGAGGTCACGCCCAGAGGTGCCGTGTTTGTGGGGAGTAGAGGAGAGGTTAGTTTTTACTCTTAAATTTCTTTAACATATTCTTCTATAGCCATTATCCCACTGGTGGGTATAGGCCTCCCGCAAACTACGACATTTGCATTGGTACTACGCCACTCGCATCACAGTTGGACTGTCAACAACACGCCTAAGCAATGGACATTGTGTCCTTCCAACTCCTCTTTGCTGTATGATATTCTTGCATATTCTAAATATCGTCGGTTAAATAGAAAAATGACGTTATTCAAAAAGACCAAATTTTACAGGACGGCCATTTGAAGTTTTTAATTTTATTAAAATTCATTTTTCTTTCTAATTATAATATTTACATATGAGTGTCTTATATCATTTTAAAGGTATTTACATGACGATTAATGTGGTGGTGTGTTAAATATATATTTTTTTAAATGGAAGCAATTCTAGCAACAAGTGTCTGTTTTCTACATAAATAAATAAATATTACAAGCATGAATTTTCTAAAAAAATAAAATCCATAATGGAAAAGGAATGGTTTTATTAAGTAGGTTTTAATTATAACTTGAGGTATTTAAAGAACGGCACACCCACTTATAATTATTCTGAAATAACAATCATTAACAAACCTCTATCTTAAAATTAAGTCTTACATTATATAGCATTTTAAAAGACATGCTCAGTATGCATCGTTTCTACCAATTAATATAGAACAAAATGTTAGTCTTTTCTTAATTAAAATTCTAATATCTAAGAATGTATCTAAAAATCAAATAGTACCTCTTCTAAAAATAAAAATATTATTACCAATCATTAAAGAATTAAAATATTACTAGTCTCTTCTTATTAATAAATAAATAATAAATAAATATTTTGGGGACATTTTTACACAGCACCATCTAGTCCCAAACTAAGCAGAGCTTGTACTATGGGTACTAGACAATGGATATAATACTTATATACTTTTTTTTTTTTTTTTTGTTGTAAATACATACTTATTATACATAGGAAACACTCAGACAAACACAAATACTTATATTCATCATCACATAAATATTTGTGTCTTGTGGGAATCGAACCCACGACCTCGTGATCAGCAGTCCGGTACTCGAACCACTAGACCACAGACGTCGTATTGAAAGTTTTCTGAAAAACAAATAGGAATTCTTCTAGAAATCACAATATTATTACTCAAAATTATAAAGTTTTAAACTTAGTAGACGTAAAGAAATAGTACTTATTTCTAAGTGATATTACATTTTAAACAAAAAATTTAACTGACGAAAAAGTAAGCGAAAATAAATATTATTTATTCTTAATTAGCTTGCCGCCAGTGTCTTCGCCAGTGTGGTTGGGTATTTCTTGTAAATTATAGCTTATATTGCTCAGTAAAGATGTAGCTTTCTAATGGTAAAAGAATATTTCGAAAATCAGTCAAGTAGTTTTTGAATTAAATCGTAACAAACAAACAGTCACATCTTTCCTCTTTATAATATTATTATTACCTATTATGTTCTTAATAATTTATTTTGAGTCGGTGGCAGCCAAGCAATCTAGAAGATCATGAATTGAATTGGTTTGGCACCTACTCAAAACTAGTTATTATGACTGAAAAAGTTTTATTTTTCGCTTTTCAGTTACTTTTTCGTCAGTTGATTTTTTTGTTAAAAAGTAATTATTTAATATTTTTTCGTGTCTAATATCCAAGTAGTTCTTTAGAAACCTTACTTTAATTAAGTTAGGTCTAATGTTCTCATGAAGTTTAATAAAATAAGCCCAAACATGAAGTAGCTGCTGTAAACCGTTGAGGGTTTCCTTTTACAGTCTTCCGTCTCCATCATCAGGTCAACGTTGGGTGTCCATTATGTTGTAGCATGAAGTTAAATAAGCTCAAACACGAGGTAGCTGCTGTAAACCATTGAGGGTTTACTTCGACTGTCTTTCGTCTCCATCATCAGGTCAACTCTCGGTGTCCATTGTGTTCTAGGATCTTCAGAACTACATAAGTGTGCCAAGTTTCACCACAATCGATTCACAAGTGAACATTTTAAAATTCAGAAATCAATCATCCCCTATTTTACTACCCTGAGGGCCTATTTCATCACATCGTGATAAGTTTCCCGTTAAATTACTTGGTAGATAATTTCATACTTTAGTCTCATTTTTAAATATATCTGGCGGTTAGCAGCTATCCAGAGGTGGAAAAACAGGCCCTTAGTCCGATAATTTTGTACTTTTAACTTTAAGATGCGTTTATTTTTAGTAATTGTCGTATTTTCTGATGAACTTCATGCTACAAAATGTATAAAAACTATAAAGTAAAATGACATTTGTACGAATAAGTCATGTCTTATTAACTTCCATTTCAAAAAACGGAGTCACTTTTTTTGTAATGTCATTTTTCTATATAGGGTACACTCATACTTACAGTTAAATTTTAAAGGACATACGTAATTTCTTATGAAAATGCGTTTTTCTATAACATTTTCTTACCTTTTACAGTCATATCCAAGCACTATTTTGGGATATGGCACTTTTATTTAAAAACGCACAAGCACTCAGTATCGTGGCCGGGTTGCAAAAGACAGAGGGTCATTTTTCTACAATCAAGAAGGCGGATGACGACAAAGTATCGAAATGACACTTGCGACATCTAATGAACTTAACGTGTACTTTATTAAAGTGTCATTTGTTCATATAAAATAATGTTCATATTAGACTCGTTTTATGAAATAATCTCATTTTCCGAAAATTTTGAGAAATGTCATTTTTCTATTTAACCGACGATATAGCCTGTAATGTTAATGTCCGATTGAATATCTCACTGTAGTCTCCTTTCAGAATATTATACTCTATCGTACTTGCCTAGTGCCTCATTGGTCAAGGCACAGTCTGGAAACTACTAACAAAAGCTCGAAACGGCACACTCACACAAACAAGCGCACCGACGAGGCCCCTAAGCTGTCGTCGCGGGAGTTTCAGTAGTATTCTGTGTTAGGGGCCTCGTCGGTGTGCTTGTTTGTGTGAGTGTGCCGTTTCGAGCGTTTGTAGGCAGTCTCCAGACTGTTTCTTTTATATGTATACAATAGACTGTGGTCAAGTGGTGACACAAAGTTGTATTGGGATTGATATCTATCAAATATTCTGCAGCTAAGCAAAATGTTTGAAGGATAATGTTAAATGTTGCCACTGAAATTACGGGACAACTGAGGTCTGAGGTCTTCAGAAGACAACGCGCCAGTGATGCCTTTGTGGGTTGCTGGCGTCTATCGGCCACGTTGTCGCTTACCATCATGCAACCCGTATGCTCGTCAACATTAGTACGATAGTGAATATTATGTTTTATTTCAGACAATAAGCTTTCCCTACAAATTTCTGCACGTGACTCCCCCGATGTCCCCGCCGCAGTGCCTCATGAAGTGCGAGGAGCTGACCGACCCGTGCGGGTACCTCGAGGTGGACATACACACGCTGCAGCACGCGCGCTTCCCCAACGTGTTCGGCCTGGGCGACTGCACCTGCACGCCCAACAGCAAGACTGCGGCAGCTGTTGGTAAGGCTATACTCTTCTATACTATAAATAGTATAAAAAGAAGAAAGATTTTGATTGTTTGTTTGTATTGTATAGGCTCCGAAACTACTGGACCGATTTGAAAAATTCTTTCAGTGTTAGATAGCCCATTTATCGGGGAAGGCTATAGGCTATATACCATCACGCTCCAACTAATAGGAGCGGAATAGCAATGAAAAATGTTTCAAAAATGGGAAAAAAATTACAAGACCACGCGGGCGAAGCTGTTGGCGGAAAGCTAGTAAGACATATTTAACATCACGCCTATATTCCCGGCAGAGGTGTACTAATCTACACCCATAAATACGTATTTCCTTTTCTGTAAATGAGAGGAATTCACAACTGAAATATATTTTTTTATACCAAAAGGGTGGTAAATAACCATGCGGCCCTTTTGATGGTATACGGATACCGCAGCCTATGGACGTTTACAACACCGAAGCGTCACGCGTTGCTACCCTGCAAAAACCTCTCAGAGGTTTAAGGAGGATTCACTGCTAAGACGGTTAAGGGAATGTTTCTTTTGCTGCCAGTGCAGCGCATCCTGGAGCCCTGGCAACCTTACTCACTGCAGGAACACAGCACTCAATAAATTAAGACTGCAACCTCACAAATGAAAACCGAACTAATATACATAATATACATTGGTGTAAAGCCTAATCCTAGAGACTATCCCGACGTTTCGCAAGTGTTAATAACTATTTAATATTAAACTAACAGCTGTTCAAAGTAACGTTTTGGAGCGCAACCTGAGCAACGCCCTGGCTGGTAAGAAGCCGTCGGCCAAGTACAACGGGTACGGCGCGTGCCCCCTCATCACCTCCTACAAAAAGGGAATGCTCGCCGAGTTCGTGTACGAGAAGAAACCATGCGAGACCTTCCCGTTTGATCAGGTACTATTTATCATTTTGTATTTTTAATGAAATAAGCCACCGCGATAACTCGCCAAGTCGAAATATTCCTTCACATTCTAAAGAATGATGGGCACTTTTGTATGGACCCTGGCCGGCTATCCAATAGAGTTTTAATGTATGTTAGCTTATTGCTTATAACCTACAGTTACTGAAACGAAATAGTTCATATTAAAAATCGACCGGAAATGTACAGTCGGGGACATAAAAAGTTACATTTTCTGCACCTCCTATTTTTTTGTATAAATCATATCTATAATGGGAAAGTTCACGCTATGCTGTAACACCTCAAGGTACAGCATAGCGCTTTTCACGTTAGCGACATCTATTGGAAAGCAAATGCTTCAAAACTGACTACAGTTAGTTCGATGTCGTACGATGCCACTTTACCTAAACTACTTTTTTGTATCTTTTTAAGCATTTTTGATGCTAAGATTACCAGTAACTTTAATGAAATTTCGAGTCCTGCCCGCCAGTCGATAATTTTCGTTCATTACATAACAATAACAAGTATTATTTGCCATTCATATCGTGAGTTACCTAGATAGAAAGAAAAAAGGATTTACCAAATTAATGGTTTGTTCGCAGTCAAAAGAGCGTCGAATTTTCTTTCATATGAACAAGTACGTATTACCATATCTCTACTGGAAATTGGTGAAAGGCAAGTGGAACGGACCGCGTACCATACGTAATATTATCAACCCCTTCAGACTGTGAAACGATACGACTGTATTTAATATATAAATATTTTATTAAAACCTTTTTACAACTTATTTAACTAACAGCCGAATACTAAATACGCTCATACATTTTTGAGAAAACATATGCTAAAGAGATTAAATTTACTTGAATTTAATAACGAAAGAATATTCGATAAAAAAAACTTAGAAGTAGGTAGTCAATATTAAATAGTTTTCTCAAAAGTGTATTAGCGTTTGGTACTCAACTTCATAACACTTTACAATTAAAATACCAATTTCACAAGCACTCATTTCCAATTATAAGGACCATTTTTGGTAGACAATATTTTGTGAAAAGACTTGATCTTTAGTGATTTGTTCATAATACATAATACTGATTAATGGGCAAGCGATATGAGAAGAAGAGAAAGAAGTTATATCTAATACCAAAAGGGAAAAGACTGCGCTATTAAAAATATTATATAACTTTTTACAAGAAGGCAAACTACAGTTGTAATTTGTGTAAAAAAAAAAATATTTCACCGATCATGTAAAATAAATGTTACCTAAAAACGTATTATTTTATATACTACTTACAATATTAACCTTTGTAACAAGACGCCATCTACTGGTACGAGTGTATACCACTGCGTCATCCACTTAGATTGCAACCCAAACAAGATTCATCAAAACATCAATGCACGTAACAGTATAGACTACTAGCGCCATCTATTATACGTCGTGTGTAACGTCAGCGATAACATCGAAGATAACCACTACATACGAAAAGTATACATGAAGCACACATAGTCATCGGGCCACCTATATAAACGGTGACCCTCCGAAGAAACATCACTCGCTAGCCAGACGGCACAGAGGACGATAGCCCCGCAGTCTCCTTTGTTGCCTAAAGCTTTAACTGAGCGGTAGCCCCGCAGCCCTCGGGAAAAGACAAGCTAGGAGGTTAAGGGATACGATAGCCCCGCAGTCTATCCCAAGAACCACTAATAGGTTGAACTAGACCAGTCTCAGTGCATTAAAAGTTTGTTAAGTGTATTGTATTGCAATAAACAAATTCCTATCTGTCATATCGTTGGTTTCATTCACCAGCCACTATCATATTGGCGCCCAACGAAAAATTAACGACGTACCCGCATATATTTACGGAGTACCTTCATATTGGCGCCCAACGAAAAATTAACGACGTACCCGCATATATTTACGGAGTACCTTCATATTGGCGCCCAACGAAAAATTAACGACGTACCCGCATATATTTACGGAGTACCTTCATATTGGCGCCCAACGAAAAATTAATATACCCGCAACAATTTTTACGAAGTATCCGCATATATTTACGGAGTACCTTCATATTGGCGGATAACACAAATCTACCCTCAAGATATTCATATTGATTTGACATGTCTGAGAAAAAAACAAGAAATGATGGTGATGACACAGGACCAATTTACTGCACTAATCAACAAATTGTCAGAAGCGAACGAAGCTGGAAATAAATACAGTAAAAGTTTTGCTCGGTGTACGAAGAGATACGACGGTGAAAGAAATTACAATAAAGTAGAAGAATTTTTTACAAGTGTGTCGGTGTATAAAAAAATAGAAAATCCTACTTCTTTGTATTCTGTTGATATTTATTTACATCCCGATGAAGGAACCTCACTTTCAAATAATGAACGAATAACATTCAATGAATTGTTATTTGATCACAGCGACATCTTTGAGAAAAACACAGAACCAACTCCGTTCACACAACATAGAATAGACACAGGCAATCACCCACCTATTAGTGTTAAGCCCTATAGACTATCACCTACAAGGCAAAAACAACTAAGAGAGAAGCTGGATGATATGATTAGTAATGACATTATCGAGGAATGTGATTCCCCATGGTCAGCACCTGTAATTCTAGTTCCAAAAGGAGAAAATGATGTCCGAGTATGCGTAGATTATCGTCGACTCAACGAAATCACTAAACCTGACAGATACCCTTTGCCACGTATTGATGATTTGTTACATCAGGCAAAAGCCATGCCCTACATGTCAACAATTGATTTACAGGCTAGTTACTGGCAGATTTTAGTACATCCAGATGATAACGACAAAACAAGTTTCGTTTCACCATTTGGAACGTTCCGTTTCAAGCCAAGAGATTTATTTATTAAACTAAAAGAATACAAGTTACGAGTTAATAGAAAGAAATGTAAGTTTATGTGCTCTGCAATTAAATATCTGGGACACCTAATAGTTCCCGACGGGATCAAACCAGACCCAGAGAAAATATCTGCTATTGCAGATCGCCAGGCGCCTAAAAACTTAAAACAATTGATATCATTTTTGCAAACTGCATCGTGGTATCGAAGATTTATAAATAATTTTGCGGAAATTGCTAGACCACTCACCAATCTAACGAAGAATAAAATAAGTTGGAAATGGGAACGAGAGCAACAGGAAGCATTTATAAAATTAAAGGAAGCATTAACTACTGCACCAGTATTAAAACAAGCAAGTAACGATATACCTTTTGCTATCAAGACTGATGCCAGCCATTACGCAATAGGAGCAGCTTTGGTGCAGGGGGAGGGAGAAAATGATATCCAAACCCACATATCCCATACGTCGCAGAGGAAGGCCTCGTCAACAAGCTGGTGCTGGTACTCAATCGGGACGACTTTAGAGTACCAGAGGGGGAGAATGTAACAAGACGCCATCTACTGGTACGAGTGTATACCACTGCGTCATCCACTTAGATTGCAACCCAAACAAGATTCATCAAAACATCAATGCACGTAACAGTATAGACTACTAGCGCCATCTATTATACGTCGTGTGTAACGTCAGCGATAACATCGAAGATAACCACTACATACGAAAAGTATACATGAAGCACACATAGTCATCGGGCCACCTATATAAACGGTGACCCTCCGAAGAAACATCACTCGCTAGCCAGACGGCACAGAGGACGATAGCCCCGCAGTCTCCTTTGTTGCCTAAAGCTTTAACTGAGCGGTAGCCCCGCAGCCCTCAGGAAAAGACAAGCTAGGAGGTTAAGGGATACGATAGCCCCGCAGTCTATCCCAAGAACCACTAATAGGTTGAACTAGACCAGTCTCAGTGCATTAAAAGTTTGTTAAGTGTATTGTATTGCAATAAACAAATTCCTATCTGTCATATCGTTGGTTTCATTCACCAGCCACTATCATACCTTCTAATTAAATACTATTCTAATTTTGGTTTATTGCTTCATGGCAATAGGATCGCCCCCTATTACATCGAACCTCAACGTACCCTTCAGGAATTACATGCTGTGCTTTAAAAAAATAATGTGCACCTAAGTATAAAAATGACTGCCATCCCTAATGGTTATAATACTATACGTTAGTTTAATAATATATTATACACATTGCATTTTCAGTAGCTTTAGGGTTGAAAAACAAAACAGCGCCAATCGATATTGTATCTACATCGATAAAAAAAAAATCATTTCTTATATACAATTATGAATTCAAGTTTTTAAATGGGCCCGAAAATCTAGACTAGAAAGATGACATTTTCCAAAAATAAACTAAGATTTTGGGAACACGTGGCATTAGTTTTTCAACGATATCATCGTCGCAACAGTTTTGCTTCTCGCTTCACGTGTAAACAGACTTTTAATCACAGCAATTTCAATCAAACTTTACTAGTATTCAGCGTAGTGAATTGTTCTTTATTCCCGTTACTGACGTCGGCGGCGCTCTGTCGCTTCCTCTTCATGGCAGCGCGGCGGACTCTGTACTTCTTCCTAGTCTTGATCAGGTATACTGATAGGGCAATGGCAATGAGAAGAGACACGATGATGCAGGCGCCTAGGATGAGGGTCAAGTTACTGAATCTCGAGTTGCGATTTTCTGTTGATGGTTCCAGCTGAAATGAGTATGGAAAGTATTAGTAATCGTCATTATACCAGCCAAGAGCGGTTCCAGGGGGGATGAAATATTGCCACTGACCATATAGTTGCCGTGTGCGCCGGCGCGCGAGAGATCGTCGCTGCACATTGCGCGCTCCGTCCAGTTGTACCAGTGCACCAGACGCAGACCCTCGAAGGCGCGAGGAGAACCGCACCTGGAATATTTAGACAACGTTGGTTCTAAAACTGCAGAAAAATATCAGTGATTGAGAGGAGAAAATCAGGGAATAACGAGCGGTCTATACTTGCTGGATAGTGCAACCATTAAGATTCGCTGGTTCAAGAAGTTCTATGTAGTTGCAGTGTATCATGGAGGGGGGCAGACAAGTGTAGACTGTCTTCAGGAACTAGAAGCCTCACCCGGACTTACTAGACCCCGCGTCGCTGTTAAATTTGTTTGGCGGTTTTAGTTCTTCAGGTGAACGCTAGAGGGCTTTCCATACAAATGTCAAAAGACGCTCTGTGCGGTGTCTACGGCTCACTTATATTGGTTACGTTCGTTTTTTTGCCAATGGAGGGACTAGGTGACGCTTTCAGTCGAAGTGTCATACAGACCTCAGTTCAGAGAGCAGCCTGGAGTGCCTGGTGGCGTACATCTGCGGCAGCAGCTCGTCCACGATCCACTGCATGTCACAGTTGCAGCGCCACGGGTTGAACTGCAGGTTGACGCCCTCGCTCACCGCCGACCAGTCCACTAGCCGCTTCGGTAAGTACGTCAAGTTGTTCTTACTTATGTCCAGCTGTAATACACGAGGTATTCGATCTTAGTGAATGGTTGTGACTTGTGTTGTGACCCAAAATGTCTGTCGGTATGATTTTGTATTATTGAAATGTATTACTTTTTGTGGTCTCTGTTCTATATTAGCCTAGAGTTATGTGGATCGGAGTGCATGATTGCCCGGCCCGGTTGAGTCGGTACAATGTTTTCACAACTTTATAGACAGACAGTAATACACACTTGAACTGACTATGTTAGGGTTGAACCCACTGAACTTTGTTATGAAGTAGTCTACTAGTACTAACACATAATAACTCACTATGAATACCACAATAAAAATAAGTACACTTAAAACTTACCATACACAATGACGTGCCATCAAAAGCACCCGCCTTAATCTCATTTAAGGATGGACAATTAGAGAGATATAAAGAAAAGCAGTTAACATCGTTCTCAGTCTCCTCAGTAGCTCTCCCCACCACATTACTAAACGCTTTCTCATCCACTACACTTAGCAACTTCATCTCGTTCATATACAAACTCTTCAGAGCTATTATATCTTTAAAATAAACCGACTCCATGGGGTTGCCATCAAAATGAAGTTCTTCTAAATTGGGGAAATATTGCGCGCTTATTGTCTTTGGTATTTCAGTGATCAGGTTGTAGGACAGATCTAAAATATATAGGCTGGGCAGTTTCTTCTCTATGTTTAAATCTTTTATTTGGTTTCCACCAATCATCAATACCTGTAATTTTAAAGTTTCATATTTATTGTAAGAAATTGAGTGATATTTCAGAAACAAATTACGCTCGTAAAATGCGTAGTCTTAATTTATATTAAAACTTACCTACCTCTAAACTGTCAAAGTTAACTGAATTTTCATCATACAAATCCGACAATCTGTTGTAAGATAAATCGACATATTTTATACCGCTAGGAAACTTGGGCCAGTGGTACAAAGTATTGATCTTGAGTATGGCAATTTGCAACGTTGGCGGCAGTGAAAAAACAAACGTTATATTGTTCTGTGCAAGGTTCAATTCTCTCAAATTCGTGCAAGTGAGGAATGACTCGTCTTCTACTATTTCAATGATATTGTTTGATAAGTCCAATAACTCTCTGGAAAGAAGTAGATATTAAAATTAAAAATACAAACGTAGAGAACAAAATGGGCTTAGAGAACATTGAACAATATGGATCCCAGGAGATTTAAGGCAGTTTTTATCAAATGTTCTTTATGATCTTCAGCTCTTGTCGGTGGAGTAATTGTTAGCGACAAGAGCTAAAGGTCAAATAGACGGATATTGGGTCAAATAGAATAGAACGACATTAGGTCAAATAGAAAGTAGAGGATAGGTATAAAAACATGGTTTATTAATACGTATAACAAAGTATTTGGCTGGAAGTTTTTCAAGTACTTAAAAGGGGTCTTATAGATTGCCACGTGGAATTAACAGCACTGTAACTCGGTACCTATATGATATTCCCGATATAGGAACTTAAAGTTCTATTTTCCCAGACGTTCTAAGTATTAACAACTACACATCTGTGTTTGTTTTCGTCTAGATTACAACGAAACAGTGTACAAATCTGATAAGCCACAGAATTAGAAAGAAGTTTGTTTATTTTGATCGCGTTATGTTATCTATTGGTATTGATAACGGCGAAGCTCTTGACAATGTTCTGTGTTATTGCGATATTTGTTTAAAATACAGACAGGTCTACTGTTTACCTATATATTATTACTTAGTTATAAATATACCACATAATGATAGAGCACGTTACTGATTGTTGCCTGACACAAAAGGCTCTGAAGTAGCAAAAGAACTAAAATTTTACAAAAATAAACTATAATGAATAATTCTAATTCTATACGAGTTCATGCTCTCTGTAGTACTAGGGTGATAACGATGACGTTTTCTTTGGAAACTATAGTCAAATTATGTATTAGCATCACGCCAGTATTTCCTGAAGGTTTAGGCAGAGGTGCACTAATTTACACCCATCAATTTCCAGTATGTGGTCTGGGCATAAATTTTAACTCCGAACTGTTACTGAAAATTTCATAGAAAAACCCGACAACATTTTGCTCTACCTGGGAATCGAACCATTAGGCTAACGAGGCAGTTCCTGTATTAACTGTAATAAACGTTATATAGCATTGTTGCCTACCGTTAGACGTTGCCAATCCAAACCCATTAGTCTTAATAAAATCTTTTCGTCCCTGTTTCAATTAAGGATCGAGCATTCTTAGGTAGGTACAGTTCTCGCCTAACTTATTGTTCGGCGTGAAGTTGACCCGTAAAAATCGAGAAAGAAAAATATTGGATTAAAATTACTTAAAACGACAGCCTACGACTTGAGCTTTGATTTTTATTTATTACAATCCAATATTCTTCTTTGTCGATTTTTAGGGGCGGGTTAGTTTGGTCGCGCCAACTTCAAGCCGGACAATAAGTTTGGCGAGAACATGTTACATTTTACAGTTGTTCAGTTATTTTGATATCAACATTTTAGGATAGTATGCCACTGGTCTTTATTTTTCTTTTGCCCAATATCTTGGTCTGAGATTTAATCGTATTTCTCTTACGAATAAAATGTTGCTCGTATAATTGATTTTAAAGTGGCATTTGACAAAGAAATTTGACAGCTGGTATACCCTAACCCTTATTATGATGATCATCCCTTTCACTGCTGCAATGACTGTATGAAGTAGTTAAACCAGCAGCTCTTTACTATGACACTAGCCAATAAAGAGTAGTTTTGTGCAACAACGTGCCATCTCTCTCTTGCAAAGTAGTAAGTTTATTATGCGGGAGAGAGATGGCATGATACAAAGAACCATTGTAAAATGGAATGGATATTAAGTATACTTACAGGCTATTGTTCGGAGGAAAAGAATCCTTCATGATGGATCGTATTCTATTGTCGTTCAAATTCAGCCTTTTTAACCGCGCCAAGTTTTCCACATCGCTCCTTTGAAGTAACAAGTCAAATATTCCGTTCTTACTCAAGTCTAGATCTTCAAGAGAAGCCATAGGCTGAAGCGCATCCAGCGGTATCTTTTTCAAGTTGTTACTTTGTAAATTTAACTTTTTAATGTGACGTAAATGTCTGAAATCTAAAGGATTGAAGTCCGATAGTTTGTTGTAAGACAAGTCTAGATCCTCTAAGCCTTCGATTTTCGTGAATAGGTCGGGAGTGATTTCAGTCAGCTCGTTGTGCGAGAATGACAGGACTTTCAAATTTGGAACATCACTGAACGGGTCCGGCCAATATGTTTTTATTGCGTTGTTTATGAATCTCAGCGACTCGACTTGTGAGTTTGGCGGCAATCTGGAAATATTAAATTAATTAATTAAAGTATCTTGCTGTTCCGCGACATCTTGCAAGCTTTATTTTAAATGGGTGATACAATTTAACAATAATTTTCAATCTTAGCATCTAACTAGGCAGGACGTTGTGCCCACTACTTAAAAAAATACTCTTACAATAGCTATCTGCCCGATCCTTATCAGAAGTCCGCAGGATTAATTGATTCGTAATAAATTAAACAATTCAGTTTACTTTAGTCGGTATCATGCGTAAGAGCTGCGTATAGATATACTATGACAATACTTTGTTCATATTTTTATCTCACGGCTGTTTGGACGGGAATTAGAAGTTCCTAATACCGCAAATAATAAAAATTTACAAATTAAACGACTAATTAAATAGGAAAGTTTGCAAAGACAAATGCTTTTACCTCATCCCTAACAGGAGATCGTGTAAAGTTTTAAAATATTCCTTCAACATAGGTTTCTCCTTCGAGATACAGGTACTTTTATCTACGTCTACCAAGCCTACAAGGGTGATCCAGAATATCCCACTTGCACTAATGATTTGCTAATGGGTACCTACTGACGCTGCTCAGCCATTTTTAATGACTAGATCCTGACGTCGTGGTGAAACTATATTTCGTTGTCGTGTTGGTTTCAATTGTTTTATTTTATAACTGCCCTGCATAGATTTAATACTGTCTCGGGACGTCCACGTCGGACAACTACCCGCATGACGTCATAAAACCATTTACTTAGATGATCCCTCATCTTGTGGCTCAGAAACCGATCGCACGCTAAATAAAACAGTTATGCCTTTAGTTGAGGCACAGAATAAATAATAACAGAATGGCCACTCTTCGCCCCTCCCTAACGTCAGATACCTCAGGTCCCCCGCATCCTGCCGGTGTTCTTGCCGGACTACCAACAAACCCTACGCACCTTCACGCACACATTTGCACGTGTACAAACGTGATTTTGACAAGTTTGACATTTGGTATTGTAGTGTGCAGCGGTATCGGAAAGTTTGTATGCAGTGCCACAGGTGTGGTTGAGCCAAGAAGAGTTTTCAATTTCCAAAACAAGATTCAGACTATTCCTGACTATTAACGTTAAAATGTAATTAGGTACTAAGTTAACTAGGTAGTCTGCAGTAAGTGGGCGCATTAACTCGCGATATGACAAGTCGGCCATTTCCCGCCGCCAATGATTCGCAAAGTAAACCGAGTTGACACGGTTTTTGTACTTGATTGATGTGACAAGCGGTGAATCTTTGCGACAAGGCGGAGATAATGACCTTACGTAGCAACAAAGGGGACGTGCAAGGGAGGGCAATTAATATCCGTTTTGAAAAGGGTTGGGATAGTTTGAAACTTGAATATTCAAGTCAAGACAAAACTTCTATGGCTCGCTGTTTTAACATCGTTTTAAATCACGCTAAATTCATATTATAATTTATGGCACACCTATTATGGCTCAACTAGAAGATGCATGAAGAAGCTTTGGCAGCAGTAGACAGCATCGGGCTGATGATGATGATATTAATCTTGGTATAGTTCTAGATGCTACAAAATCAAGAGGTTCTATTTTAAGCTTCAACTGTTACACTTGTTCCGTATCAGATAACAACACACAACATGGCGCTACAGAGATTACATAAGGGCTAAAATTGTCAACATAATTCTACATATACCTACATACACTCACACCTTTTTCCCACAGGGGTAGGCAGGAACTAGAGACCGTCATTTGCTACGATTCTTACATAGGTACTTCTTTAGCTTCCGCCATGTTCATACTTCTTGCCATACACTCGCGCCGGTTGTGAGTAGGTAGGTACTATGCACCTGATTTTTTTTCGTCAACATAAGTAGTCTTGTTTCTAAACTATTTACCTGCTTATGATCCTCGCGTCCCAAACCTACCCTTCGTCAAAACTGATAGCCTTAGTGTCGTCTATTATCGATTTAGAGAGGGTGTAAATTGGTTTTCGAACCCGCAAAATCGGTAATCGTAAACGTGTTCTTAAATTACCTATAGAAATCGCTGTAAGAGCTACGCAGGGTGGCCAATTTGGCCATGTAAATCGATCGAATCGTGATCACTGTCTTCTTCTTCTTGCGTGTCGATGGCAGATAATAATAGTTTACGTTGTGAGCTCACACTTGTCTGGCCCAAAACTCAGCAACGCGGACGGCGACAACTATCACTGTCTGATAGGCTAATAGTAAATGGTCTCTTTTATCGTCACGTATATCGTGCCTAATAGTACAGACAGACAAATTCTCTCCCTATAATATTTACTCAATTAAGGTAAGGACACCCTTTTAAAGCCCTAGCTGTTTACTAGACGATTTGCTAAAAACAAATCTGACCTTTGCCTGCAGCCGTCGTTTTGTTAGGCTTCTTCTTTAGCTACACACTACATACTCGTAGTAATATCGGATAAATGTCAATTGTAATTAACGTTAATTATTTAGAATGACCTTACTAACGAGCGCATGGACACTGAACAGTTTCCACAAAGTCGAACTTGGCAGTGTTCCAGGATAGGAGACAAGGAAAATGTCGAAAATATATGGACTATCTGACTAGGTAATTGTGACCATGTATTTGTTTTCCAACCCTAAGTACCACCAGCTACTTAAATTACGAACTTAAATGATGAAGTTATAGGTATGTCAGTGCTTCGAAAAAAAGAACAGTTTTAATTTGATAATTTTGTTTCAAAAGTTTATATGACGTTCAAAAGTAAATATTTTACGTTACCTTAACAGTACGACATTGGGTCATGGGTATCTAGTGTGATTAATCACGTCATAAAAGTAGGAAGAAAGAACTCATCATTAAATCATTTTCAACTCATTTGTACTGTCGTGCGTAAGGCAGTTCTCTGGATTATCAATGCTTTCATTCAAGTAAGGTCTGGAGAACAAATACTAATTGATTACTAAGGGCCTGTATTACCACCTACCAGTAAATTATCGTGCAAATAATTTGATACAACTTTTATTCCATTTTTTTATTTATCTGGAGGATTCAGTAACGCCCTTAAAATGAATGACTAATATATAATGTCATAATCACTACAAAAGATATCGAGACACTGAATAATGTTAAGTGACGATCAGATAATGACACAAAATATCGATAAAACACCACCGGTTAGCTCATTTTAAACGATGATGCATTTATCAAAATACAACTGTAGATCTAATTTGAATGGAAGCAGTAAATCATTTAGGCACATAACTAATTTTATTTTGCGTTGAGTTGTGTTTGTAAAGGCGTCTCCATTTTGTTAGTACGTAATCTAATCATCCACTTCAGTAGACGATATCGAATTATTATGTTTATTGTTTCAGAGGATTTACCAAGAAATTAATTACGTGTATTTTCATATTTCTAAATCCGTATTGAGGAGAATGGTATCAATGCAGAATACGGGGATGTTCGAATATGTGTTCTAAATATAATGGGCTTTGCAATGTGCGGTAGGTAGGCTTTTATTTATTTGTTAATTTCGAAAGAATTATTCAGAAGTAAATACAGACTAGTCTACATAAAAGTTTAGATTTTTTCATCTAACGTCAATTAGTTGCGCCTTGATATGGTTTTCCCTAAAAAAGAGCTCGAGCAAACAAAGATTAAGATACACACGCGTGTCAACAAAATTTCAATGCCCTTATAATATTGTACCTAGCGTAGTTTTATAGTTGTAATGAATTTTGGAGATAAGGTGGTATCAAGGTGATATCCGAATCGTACGTAGTCAGGGTCGGGAGTGTCTTGTGTGTAGGCGAAAAGAAACACATATAATATCTTATTAAATACTAATTATCGTTGGTCTAGTGGTCCCAAGCGCGACTGCTACGCTAGAGCTACTGGGTTCGATCCCCGGATCGAGCAAAGTTGTTGGGTTTCTCTGTGAAATTCGCAGTACCAGCTCGGAATCTAGATTCGTGCCCGGTTGATGGCAATAGGCTCGCACCCTATTACATGGGACCTAAACATACCAGTGTACATTAGTACGCCTCTGCCTACCCCTTCGGGGAATACAGGCGTGATGATATGTATAATATTAAAAACATTTCAAGTAAAATGTAAATAGTCAAGTCTCGTGCCTATAATCTCGTAAAAAGTTCTTAAAAAGAAGTTCGTAACTCGGCTCTTATAAACCCTCGTCCCTTTCAGCTCTTGTGTCTTCAGTCCCTTTAAATTCTTAGTTTATGAGTATACTTATCTTTAGTTTTAATTTTTAGTTATTTGTGAATTAGCAAATTTCAAGTTTGTGGTCAGAAATTGTTAACCGCATCGTTACGTTATTGGCGTGGGTCCGTTTCTGATATCAGAATAGATATTTAGCTTAATTGGAAGATTGATAAGAATCGGTACTAGAAGTAACCACGTTACTAGTGACCTTTAAAAATCAATTCGGTACTTTGTGGTTCGCATCCGCATTACTGGTCCTTTTGTCATGAATTACGTCACAGGATTAACGAAAACGATTTCTAGGATTTGCCTTCTGAATGGATTCGAACCGCGATTTTCGAATTAGTATCGCTATGCTTTAGGTCGATGCCCTAACGTTGTAGAACGATTACACCCACGTTAATTGTTGCTAGTATTCCGATTTTGCTCAATTTGGAAGAAGATAACTGTATTTTGTCTAAAACTCTATTCGACTACTTTTTGTACCTAGGTACCTATTATTATAACCATGGCTACTTACTTGCCGAGTGTTGATAATCCCAGTCCATCGAATGTGGCCGATATCTTCAACCCGTTTGGATTTAAGGGCCACGCAATTTTGTCCAAGTCAGCAACATTTTCTATTCTGTCGAACTCTGAACACTGAACGTACAACACTATATGAGTCCCATCGATATCGGGGATTTCACTGCACGTGCAAAAATCACGTAACTGAATTAGTTTTGACACTTGTCCATCAACAAGTTCATCATAAACGTTATCTTGACCACTTCCATTTTTGAATAAAAAAAATAGAAACGTCAAAAAAGGGAGGGCGCGCATTTTTGTTTTTTAAAAATGATGACACAGGCCCATCTGCGTTCGACTCGTAATCGCGGTGGAATGATAAGTTTCCCTATCTTTGTCTTATCGGCATCGCCGCTGTGTGTGTACATTGCTGAAAATGACGCACACTAAGATAATAGGAGATTAATACGAAGTGTATGTGATTCATGGTTCTATAGTGTGAAAGCTACCGATCCTTTGGCGAAAGGTATTCGTAATAGATGAAAACTTCAAAGAATGTGTAGTAGAAGTTTTCACATTCTAATGAGCATGCAGTAATCTGTCATAACGAGTTATCAGATTAATTAAATAAAAAACACAAAATAAGATCGTTTTTAGATCACAGTCGGATTTTTGGAATTCCGTTATCAGATCTTGAGAGAATTTCCCAAACTGTTCCCTCGTAATTTAGTATTCACATGGCTCCTAGTCCTATGTAATTATTGTCTTTAAATAGAACTATATATTTTCTAGTCAATAATTTGACGAGATCTAATCATAAGTCTTGAGTCGATCAATTGAGTCAATCGCACAAACCACAGTCACTTAAAAATTTAAGACTAGGAATCTTAAGGACATGACTAGTCCTACACACGCGCTAAACTAAAACAAACGTTAAAACAAGCACGTAACGAGCGGGTGTAGTGCGGTAACTAGTTGGAGTTGATAGATAGTAACTATCCGTAGGTATGATAGAATAATGTGAGACTTCGTAGGCAGCGGTAATGCGAGATACATTGACCACAATGACTTGCGTCGAACGAACTATTGCGATATAATGTGACTCCATTAGCGACGAACAGGTTTATTAACTTAGATCAGTTTTAGGAATGAAGAACGCATCAACAATATAGCATGTTCTCATTTAAGCTACCTACCTTTTAAAACTAATCAAATTTTCTAGTCTATAGCAATAAGTACTTTAGTATTTGTTAAAATAGTTTGGAAAATGGTGGCAACATGGCCGACACTAAGATGTTGAATTCGAAAAATATAAAATATATACTGGTACTATCTAAAAAAGCTTAAAAGAATGCCATACATTATACAACTTTATCAAAATTGGTCCTCTCGATTTTCAATACGAAAGCAGTCAAAATAGAATCTCGTTTATTCGAAATGTGAGGAATAGAAATCGGTCATAAAGAATAAAAAGTACACAACATAAATGGTGTGGTGTTACCATAAACCGCGTAAAAAGAAACATTTAGAAAAAGTAGGCCAAGCAGCAAAATACAGCCAACTGATATTTCAAAAAATAGGGTAACGACTATTAAATTATGCATTTTATGTACAGATTTGAGGGCTTCGCGATTATGAGACATTCCCACAGGACCGACCCTGCTTTAGTCATAAAATACTGACATAGGTACCTAATAATATTATTAGAAATAGCTTTTTTGTAAATAGATATCCTATTCCATAAATAAAATATAATGTTCGCGAGTGAATAAATGTAGAACCTAAAAAACGGAATTGAAGACCCTTCCTTGAAATTAAACCATTTTGATATTTGACGTATTGTAATAAAATTTCTTCTTGACCTTTGTGATTTCTAAATAAAAAACACGTATAGAAAAATAATATTTTATTAAAATATTGCAACAAATAAAACAATTTATAAAATCTGCTATAACAATATGTATTTTTTTTATTAGTCTTCTATTTTTACATTTTAAACTTAATCGCGTATGCCGTAAAATATATAATGTAAATAAATATCGCAGCATACCTCTAAAGCAATTATTATGTAAATGTTTATTATGATGTGAAACTTGAACACAGTCAACAATATCGATTACTATGAGTTATTATATTATGCCGTTATTTACTTATTTGTATACTTAATTGCATTGTTTTAATGCTAAATCAGTCATTGCCTTTAAAGTAACACTTCGCTAAAGGACCACAAAAACGTCTCAGAGGCCCATAAGGTCTTATTTCATATAAGAGAAAGCCTTAAGAAATGATATTTTTATAGGGTTTTGTATAGTCTCTTCTTTACTTTAGTCCAATTGCCATTGCTCTCTATTCTCTGCCGTCCCTTTGACCTGCTACTACGACCTGAGTCCCACATTTTCTATCTAGGTCTTCGCCCTTCCCCGCTTCCCTTAAATCGTCCCAAAGAAGTTCTTGTGTCGTATCAAGTGGTCAACTATCTTTCCTCTAGGTCCTACAATATAACATCGGCATTGCAATAATTTAGCTTTCTTTATTATTTTAGTTTTTAAATTATTTACAACAAATACATACTTACATTAATTTACACAGTAAATGTTTTTTGTATGCATAATTTGAATAAAAATGTTATTGGCACAAATAATTTTGACTTTAAAATATTCTAAAATTACGTACATAAATATAACATTGCGACGTTTTTTAACCAAAATAAAAACCAATTTCGATTATGATAAGTACACAAACGTAACCCTGTATTTTTTTAATAGTTTTTAATACTAACATTTTGTGCGGTACATAAAAATGGAATGTCCCATTTAAATAGTAAGTACATACAAACATTGCCTAACATTATAAATGCGTGGCTCTTAAAACTATTGTTATAGTATACGCAGATAACAGCTGTACCTAAGAGCTATAAACACATCAAGGTTTAATAAAAACAAATTAGAACAAGACACGATTTTTGTGCATTTACCTTAGCCACTTTATTTCATGAAGTAAATCCTTGTATTTTCAAATGTTTTTTTTATTGTTTTACGTTATAGAAAATATTTATAGTGATTCGTTTATGGCAAAATTTTGCTGAAATTAAAACTTTTTTGATCAAGCCAATTAACTCAACTGTTTTGTAAAGGTTGACTATTGAAATAAAATACTTTTAACGGATTTTATTTCGATATATTGATATTATTTAAACCTCGACGGCGACGTTTCTGACTTTTTAGTGTTACAGTTGCCGAAACTCAGAATGTAAATAACGCGATCAATAAAAGTAGTTTTATTTCAATGTCTAATGTTCGCTAAGTATCAGAAACCAGTAAGGTATTATGCTTAACTCATTTAATAACCCTCCTTCAGCAGTCTGGTAAAAATACTTATTATAGAAAATTTCCAGTGTATTCAGTTTAGATAGACATGCTAACCAAAGCCTTTGATTTTGTCAAATACAATAACAATTATTATGCTGTGATAGTTTAATGTGTAGCCGTGTCTACCTAGTTGCCTAGAATAATATTCTATAAAAAATTAAATACCATTAGTGGCTTTTATTACAACAGGGAGGTTCATAATGATACGTAAAGATACATACAATTCTCGCTAATCTTATTGTCCGGCTTTCGTTTTTATTTACTATAGTCCAATATTTTTCTGTCTCCGATTTTTACGGCAGGGTTGAAGTTAGCTCGTGCCAATTTCAAGCCGGACAATAAGATTGGCGAGAACTGTACCCATAAGAGTATTATGTCGAACTTATTTGTAAACAGCTTAACACGGTTACGAATTACGAAGTTTTTTGTTTAAATTGTATTTAGGTATCGCATGCACAATGACTGTTGAACAAGTATCTCCACACAATGGGTACAGTTCGATTCAAACTTAATGGCGGCTCAGAAGTTAGCTACTCGTTGCGCAGAACCCCCACATCTCCCCGTTTGAAACGAACTGTACCTGAAGTTGGAAAGCGTCGTCGAGGCCGGCCGGGGAGATAGTAGGATGGCTTAGATGCGTACCGTGAAGAAAAGTTAATAGACTAAACTAGTACAAGTTTACCAGTGACTCATCAAAGAGCGCCGTGTTCCTTTAACAGGAAGTGTCCGACGAGCCTCTTCTGTACGTCCGTCACGCCGCCGTAGATCTGCGTGCCTCGTGCGTCCCTGTTGACAACAATACAGTATGTAGAGTTAATTCGCTCCAACGCGCCTTATAAACCAAATTCTAATTGTCCTAGCAATCTAAAAATCTTATGCTCAACTTAGGCTTATCTTAGGCTCAACTGTGCCTCGACCATGAGTTTTTCTTAGTAGACTCACTAGCGATGCTGTAAAATATTTGTATGGAAAACCCTCGCAGCGCCTCTAGCGGTTACGTAAGGAACTAAAATCTGTTATAAGATTACAGCGTTTCGATGCGTAAAAAACCTATCGAAAGCCATTCTATAGAACTCATGGTTGAGGCACTGAAAGCTGCTGTAGCTCTTGTGTTATTGTGACACTCACATATTTGATACTAAAAAAACTATGTCTGGACTTCAAAAGAGGCCATAATTCTCTGTTTGTTTCGGCGTTTCGTCTCAAGGTCGTTAGTTAGGGAATGCCGACGCCATCTAGCACAAAACTGCAAAATATTGACTTGTAAAAGTGTCTGCAAATAATATGTAGGTACTTACACAAAAAAAAATATCATTTCATTTTATTTCATTACCCTCGCTCCGAAGCTACTTCTAAAAAGGTCAAGTAACTATCTTTTTGTATTTTCTAAGAATTTTCCATGCTAAGGTCAAGAAAGTTCTAGAACTATTAAGATTACCTGTAATGCCGTTCCGCGTCGTGGCTGAGAGACAGCCCCCGTCCTCCGAGGATCTGCACGCAGTGGTCGGCGACGGCGGTGGCGTTCCGGCCAGCGATGTACTTCGCCATCGCGCTGTTCTTCGTGCTCACCTCAACGGCGGCACGGTACGTCGCCAACCTTGCTGTCTCCACTAACATGCACATGTCTGTCAAACGATCCTGGGAAATAACGATGGTCTTAATTTTAATACCATCATACTATCACGCCTGTATTCCCAGAAGGAGTAGGCAGGGGCACACTAATATACACCCACATTTCGCAGGTATGTTTAGGTCCCACGTAATAGGGGGCGAGCCTATTACCATCAACCGGGCACAAATCCAAACTCCGAGGTGCTACTGGGAATTTCACAGAAAAACCCAACAACAGTTTGCTCGACCTGGGATTCGAACCCAGGACATCGAGCCTAGCAGTCGCTTTTGGGACCACTAGACCAACGATGCAGTCAGAGAGCAGTCATTTTAATAGATTTGTCTATATTTTTATTCATAAAGTAAAACAGCGTACAGTTTAAAAAATGTGTATCAATATCAATCAAGCACAGGAATCAAGCTATATTTGACAGTCTATAGTCGGAACCTCTTCGGTCCATTGAAGAAACTTTCTTTGCCAAGCGCCATCAGTTCTAAAAAGCCCAACTTCAATTTACAAAACTTCAGTATTTTCTTAAATGAACGTTGGACACTAGGATTTTCTGCTAACGTGGTTGTGTTAACTGAGCTTCGTGTATACAACAGTTCGACAGTTTACAACCTCGCAAGATAGATTATAATTTAACGGGTTTTTTAAATTTTCCGGTGACATAATATTAATTATCAGTATGATAATCACTATAACATACCTGGACGGATGATAACTTGGAGAGTGGTTTCCCAAAAGCTATCCTTTTCTTAGAGAAGGCGATGGCGGTATCAAGGGCTGACTGGGCGATGCCTGATATAAAACCAAATTAAAGTTAATTTAATTTGTTTTGTTATTGATCGACTTTTAACTCGCGACTCTAATTTAATTTTTGACTCGCGCTAGGTAATCTGGGGTCGTATTATGAAGCTTTAGAGCCATCGTTGTTCCAGTGCGAGAGAGAGATGATGCTATCAATCCCAGATAGCTCTCCTGCAGTTTGTAATTCTGGCCAGGTGCGTTACTTTTTTTTATCTTATTTAAATCAAATTAGTAAGAATCAGTGTTAATTCGTATTCTTGAAGTCTACACAAGTAATTGAATTTTATTTAACTCTATCGCGTTCGGTTTTAAAAGTTCAATATAAATTTTCAGCGCAGGGTACTGAAAACATTGCCAAAATAATATACATTATTGATTGCAAAGATAGAAAAAAATTCAGTTGACGTATAAAGAGACTTACCGACTGCATGCGCCGCGATACCGATGCGGGCCTGGTCTAACTGCGCCATGGCGATGCGGAAACCATCCCCCGGCTTCCCAACTATGTAGTCGCGTGGAACGTACACATCCTCCAGGGTAACAGCACAAGCAGTCGCGGCCCTACGACATGCATCACATGATCATCAACCCATATACTGTCCCACTGCTGGGCACGGGTCTCCTCTCAGTATGAGAGGGATTAGGTTATAGAGCACCACGCTGGCCTAATGCGGGTTGGCACACTTCACAAAATCGCCGTCGACAAAATCTCTCAGGCATGCGGTTTCCTGACGATGTTTTCCTCCTCCGTTAAAGTGAGTGATAATTACGCACATGATTTCGAAAAGTCAGAGGCGTGCCTTGGATTCGAACTCGAGACCTTCGACTTGGCAGTCCAGTGGTCATATCCCTAGGCTATCACTGCTTTACATGGTTATTAACTAACTTTAAAAAATGTTCAAGATCCTTTTGGGTCACGGATTAATTTTAGGAATATTCGAAGTGTTTGGTGCAGTGTTGCCTATAATTAACTGAAAAGAGGTTTCAGAGTAGTTTTATTTCAACTCAAAGGAGTATTTATTTAAGCCGAATGTTTGCTTGGACTTAGTCCCTGAAAAGCAACTGTTTGACGGACAGTCTAGTTAAGCAGCGTTAATAATTATCTGATCAAGGAATATCGTACTACATACCTTACACTCATGATGGGTGTTTTCTTTCCTCTGAATATACCATCAGTTTCCACGGGAACTAGAAAACCTAAGAAATAATTCAGTATAATTTCAAGTCTATTTCAATCTATTAAAGCGTATGTCCCCACGGTAACCGTTTGGAGAATTGGGGAGCGATGGCAATGTAAGTTATTGAAAGTTCTAATTCCCGATTTAGAGATACTGTCTAAATTATTTTAATTAAAATAACGAAATACTTACAAGCAAGCCCTTTATGCCTCAGTGATGGGTCAATGGTGGCAAAAACAACGATTGCTTTGCCTTCGATGGCGCTGGTCACCCAGCTCTTCTTACCGTTAAGCACCCAACATTCACCTTCAAGCTTCGCAGTGGTCGTAATGCCGGCAACGTCAGTTCCAGCATCTGTAAGGACCAACATTTTTGGTAGAAATTGGAATAAGGTCAGGAATAATTTTATTCTTGAGAATTTCAGGTGACCTACGCAAATGTTTTGCTAATCTGGTATCTTTGTGCGGCGGGTTGTTGAGCTCCCCAGATTATGGTTGAGCTACACAATCACTAATGCATTCGTGCCGTCTGCAGGGACTGGTGAGCTCAAAGCCGCTATGACTCTTTCTCCAAAGGGTCACATTAACATAAATACATATTTGCTACTACTATGATTGTACTTTAAAAGATACAATGTCGTGCAGTAATTTTTGCGTGATGCGTTTTGATTTTATAAAGACATCACATTATTTTTTATCTCCTCAGCCAATTACGAAATCGTTATACATATAACATTATGAATGTTCTTTGTTTCTTTAAATAGTTTAACACTAATGTGAGTTGTGAACTTGTCACCATAAATAATAAATGTATTTTTAGTTGTTCTTATCACAGAAAAAGGGAATACGGCTAATTAACTTTACACTGTTATCAATTTTATGTCATTATTAAACAACTATAACTCATGTTACTATCAGAGAACTGCTCGTTGTTCGAAATGATGAATCGATCGACCTATAATTGCTGCAGTCACTAGGTGGATAAGTGACTAGTCTTTGCATATTGATTGTGAGACTTAGGCATATAATGCCGAAAACGATTTTAAGCGTAAATTACTTTCTGAGTTTCTGTTAATTGATTCTGTAATGTTGTAGAGTGTACACCATAGACAATGTTTCTGACTGATTTTGAACCGGCGTATCTGGTTACTTGGTAAAGGTCGCTGGGAGTCGTTGGATGCAGGTGGCATACGACCGGTCCCGGTGGAAGTCTATGGGGGAGGCCTTTGTTTAGCAGTGGACTTCTTTTGGCTGATATGATGATGATGATGATGTACATGGTTAGACTGGTAGTCTTGACAGATAGGAAAAGGCTGAAAGAGAGAAATAATCATACCTGGTTCACTTAAAGCGAAGCATCCAATAGCACCTTGAGTGAAAGGATGCAAGAAGATATCTTTCTGCTCTGGAGTACCCTTTTCATTCACCAGATTTAGGTAGAGGAAGTTGTGTATGGAGAGGATCATGCCAGTGCTCGCGCAGCCCCGGGACAACTCCTCCACCGCAATTGCTAAAGACAGGTAGTCGAGACCTAGGCCGCAGTTTTCTTTTTTGACGCATGCGGCCATCAAACCCAGGTCTGCGAGTTTTCTAATCTGGAAGACGAAGAGGGTCAGGGTTTATTGTTTATGTTAAAAGGGGAATAAGTTAGTGGCTGTAAAATTAAATAAGAACATTTTGTTGCTTAGCTAAGCTTTTTTTAAAGACGTCAACCACGCTTACTATGTCTTGTTGAGTATTTTGTTGAGACTAGCCTGTAAGTCTGTTTGCCTTTTTGTGTCCACATAAAATAAAGTCATTCTTAAACACGATGTCGCAGATATCGTCATTTTTTTAAATGTGCTATCATTGTACCGCGCATCAAAAGATTTACACAAATGCAGCTTAAGCCTCCTTTTTCTTAGTATTTCGAAAGGGATCAACATGTAAAACGTTTCAAACGTGTATGGGTACCTGCAGCTACTGATACAAGTCAAAAACAGGCTAGACTAGAGGCTATTAACTGATGTTGCGCACTGGGTGCGACAGAAAATCAGTGCCACACTGTCCAAGCGAGGCATTTATGCTGAGTCGTAGCCTTTTTACTGCCACAGCAAACACTTTTTGATTTACTATACTGTACAGTATAGAGAGAGAGAGAGATTGGATCCCTAAGTCAACAGACAGAGCGGCTTAGAAGGACTTAAGGATCTATCCAATCTCTTCCACCAATCCAAGGGAGGCCTTTACGAGCAGTGGGAAAAAAAACTGTACAGTGCTTTGTAGCAGTGAATAATGTTTTCTTTCTAGAAGCGCACAAATTCGGGGCCCATATTTGTGTAAAAATTAAATTAACTGTGACATTGAGGTGCTCACAATGAGCTCATGCGTCACCATAATTTAATCTAGTGATAAAACAGTCGTATAGGTACGATGTGAGCTAACAGACAACAACAGATAATCTAGTTTTACTTATCTCTTTAAGCCACTCATGGAAGCGACAGTTTGGACAAGACAATTGAAGATATTATAGTTAGGACATAATATAAGGACACAGACAGACTGATAAACTTTTGCATTTATAATCGTCATCGACCCATATACTGTCCCACAGCTGGGCAGGGGTCTCTTATCAGTATGAGAGGGATTAGACTATAGTCCACCACACTGGTCTAATGTGGGTTGGCAGACTTCACATGCCATCGAGAAAATCTCCCAACCCTGCAGGTTTTCTCACGATGTTTACCTTCACTGTTAAAGCGAGTGATGATTACGCACATGATTTCAAAAAGTCAAAGGCGTGCCTTGGATTCGAACTCGAGACCTTTGACTTGGCAGTCCAATGGTCATATCACTAGGCTATCACTGCTTATAATATCAGCAGGGATCAACACAATAATACATACATACAAACTAACAATAAGTGCTATATTATTTCATTATGTCATAAGTATAGTTTTTATCATTCATAACTATAGTATATAGGTATGCATACCTACCTACTTATCACAAATATTTATCTTTTTCATTATATTTTGTTTTGTAAAAACAATATGATAACTTAAATAATTTGTCATGATACAACGCATTCCATTATTCTGTAGTTTAAATGTAGATAAAAGGATTACTGTGACCATAAAGCCTTTCCCATTATTCTCATTCTATGTATATCCCTGAAGCATTTTCATTAGCAATTTTCCAACATATTTAAGTCCATAATGTTGTTACAGTTTTAATAATCCAGACTATATTAAATGTCTACATAGCAATAGCAGTATGCCATACAATAACCATAACACCATACACAACCATATTAAAAATAGACCTGAAATCCTATGAAGACCTCTGAAGAACATAGATGATGGTCACATTTGCAATGAAACTGGTTTAAATTATCGAAGGACTAATTAGTGGTCACAGCAGTACTGTAATTAAACTGGTCTGGGTGCCAGTAGGTGCCTAATTACATTTAAATTAATATTATAACACAAGTCATTACATTCCATAAAAGTTAACTGTTACTGTACATAGTCAATTTGTGGTAAGAGCTTTTTTTAAAAGTAACATTACATCTGCCGAAAACACAAATATCTACGTATAATAATACTCACCGGGTCAAAGGGAAACCGGCCTTCTTTGTCAAGTTTGGAAGCAATAGGCTTCAAGTGCTCATTGGCAAACTCCCTTGTCATATTCTGAATATCCTGCTGCTGCGCCGTTAACTTGGTTGTGAAGTTGCGGCATTGTGTCAGGGTCTTTAGGCATTGTAGAGAGTAAACTGGAAAGAATAAGGACATTTATATTTTCAGAACAATAATGATACAGAAGATTACTTAAACATATTAGGTTAGTAGTATGGTAGTCTGTAATTAAAGAAAACAAGAGGACAGGCATTCTTAGAATGGTCAAATCTGAACCAACAGATGGAATGGATGGAATTTTGTTGAACAGTCTGTGCCTTATCAGACGTATACAACTAAGCCCTATACATTATATATTTACTTCGTTTACAATAATACAATCATTATGTTAAACATTACACATACATAAATAATGTTATGCTAATTAAATGTAATAAAAATCACATACATTTTAAATTACTTATATGAAGTGATCAAACCTGGTACCAGTGAGAGTCCAGTTGTAATAAATTATGCAAGGCAAAACATAATTACTAAAAACTATATTTAAAAAAACACCTGCTCATGTGTATGAAAAGGTGCTTGATTATAAGTATAAAATGCAAGTTACATTCTATGGTTTCTACCTACCCCTATGGAAAATGGTGTGAGTGTATTTATGTACTTACTGCTCAATTTTGAGGACTGCAAAAAGGAACTTGTGACCATTTTAAATGCAGATAAGAACTGATGTTATAACACGAAAAACAGTCCAAACGTACTAATGCACAGTTGACACTCGAATTACGATACGAATGATAATGATAAACCAACAAGGTCACACAAACACTGTTTTGTACCTTGTACTTCTTCGAACCGGTCGCCGAAATTTTACATTCATGAAAGAAAATTACACAGTAAAGTAGCCTACTGAAATTATAAAGTTAACCACTCATTAGTGTCTACTCAGAGTCGGCTAATGATTACTTATGTTATGGTAATAGATTCATTTAATTTTTGTTTCACTGATGTTGATTATTTTTGTCATGAAGTGCCCGAAACTAAACAATTTTTATCCTCTAATATAGACCTTATGATCAAGCATGTACAGTCCATTTTTATAATGTATTTGTTTACAGCCTGTTGCACTGTTCGTATCGCGACACAAAAGCTCATACAAATTGACACTTGAAATGACAGATTGACAGTGTGGTAGATAATAAGACATTGACAATTTGACATTTTCTCTTTGCAGCAGCGCGCGCCGCGAAGCGCCTTTGTTTGTTTGTAAAGCCCTTTACACACAGGACACGGCAGCTACAATGTTTAGTTTATTAATGTATTTTCCAACCCTACATACATTATAGCTTTCGTGTGTGGTCTCCTGACGATCTCTATGGAAAAATGTAATGAGATTTATCGTTATTAATATTAATTATCTATACATATTTTAAAATAAACTTGGAAGAGATCCAAATTAAGAAAGTGTACTATAATTTTTGTACAAATACTATCCTTTTCAAATATTTGTACTATTGTTTTGAACATGCCCGAATCGAGCCCTGTTACTGAGACTGACATTAGTGAATAGTGACACTGTGACATTAGTTTGTTGTGTGTGTTCAGTGTGTTCACGTTCAGTCAGTTTTTCTGAAAGAGAAATACATTTCTAAATCTGATTTCTGCTACTACTACTGCTTCCTACAAAACTGGTTAACCGAAAAGAAAAGAAAAGAAAGTTAATAATAATTCTGATGTCCTGAAAATACAATACATTGAAGATAATATATTAGGTACCTACTACACATTGTTCCGTGGCCACCAAACTGTTTACCAACTCTATTTATTTGCCAAAGGAATAAGATATCCACCCACTTTACAGCCATGACTTCAATTTTCGACCAGTATGAGCAAGCATCGCAGGTTTCGCAGCGACCGAAGCCTGTGTCGGAACCCATGGTCTCTTCTGGCTATATCAATATGCAACTGGAAGACAATACCCCTATGTTTTCGAAGAATAAAATGATCTTAAAGAATCTGTCTGAACCAATAGCTTACGCAGCAGTTTCCAACGATTACCTGGTATTGGCAATGGCTAAGGATAATCTCTTTCGTTTAAATTTGAAGGAGCCTGATTGTGGTCAAGGTAGAGTATTTCAAAGCTTTTATTTTATTTCATTTCATGTTTTTTTGTGTAATTTGATATTTTAGGACATAGGTAATTTCAACATAATAATAATACATATTCCGCAAGTTTTTACAAAATTATATTATTATTCGAGTGTCTAAAGAAAGAAAATATTTGTATAGTACTTTTTTGAAAATGTTAAATAATTACATAAAACAATCAAAGTAAAAATTAGTCACTTTAAAAATATTTCTATCTGTTTTCAGTTATCCAATACACTAACTTTGTCCAACCAAACTCAAAACTGACTGGCATCTTCCTGGATCCACTTGGGCACCACCTGCTCATGGCATTCACTTCAAAGCACAGAGATGGCTACCCTGAGCTTATATACTTGCATCAGAAGAGTAATAAATCAAAATTGGTCAGCAAATCTAGAAACTATGAAGTCACAGAAGTTGGTTGGAACTGGGAGAATACTTCAGTGATTAATACGGGTCCGATCCTGCTTGGGACATCACAGGGGCACATTATTGAGACGGAGTTGGAGGCTGACAGTGACAGGATGTTCACAGCCAGCCATCAGTATTGGAGAGAGGTAAGATCACCTTTGGACCATTTTGCATTTGTTTTTTATGACTGTTTAATTATTTAATTTTGTAGAGTAATTTTTTATGTTTTGCTTGAATGCAATTTTCTCCTACTGCTGGGCAAAGGCCTTCTTTATTCTTTCATAGAAATTGTAATAGTATTCCATTTCATTCGGCAAATAAAACATTTATGTCTTTGGGAGGTAGATTGAAGTCCGATTGAAGAAGTGTGTTTTTACTACTACTTTGTGTTTGCATGTGTGATTCTGACTCACCTACCCTTTATTAAGTTAATTATACCCACTATATTATTTTTATTTTCTCACACAAGCTGCCTAATTATCTTCCATTGTATGGGAGCAAGGAGATTGATGGTTTGGTAAACAATTATTATTTTCTTTTTTACCTGTATGATATTTTTTTAATTATGGTATTTTTGTTGTTACCTTTATATAAGACACATTAAATAATCAAATTAGTAATAGGCACTGGCATGTCACACATTGCTGTTGAGTTTAATAATCATCTATTAAATTATAGATGGTATTGATTTCTGTACATAATAATTATATTATAATCTGGGGACTTTATTTTGGTAGGTTTGGATGTAGGTTGTGATGGTATTTTTTAAGAAACAGTAACTGGCTTTCAATCTGCTTTCTGCTAGCTGTCTGATGTCTCAATTAAAAATCAAAATTGTAGACCATAAAGTTGAATACCTTTCAAGCTTGCATTTAGTACTATTTCCCATAAAACAATTTAAGTAGGTTAAATGATCATAAATGATTTCTACTTTCAGATTTTCGACATTGGCAAAGGCACAGACATGCCTATAACAGGGATACAGTTCCACAGAGTAAACAACACTACCAAATACTTTATTTTCATCACTACTCCAACCAGACTGTACCAGTTCATAGGCCATGCCATCACTAAGGACGACAAGCCATCGTTACAATCAATTTTCTACTCATATTTGACTATACCTGAAACTGGTTTTCAAGAGATTCCATCAACTCTGAAGTACTCGAAACTTCAATTCTTTGATAAGAATGGTACACCGAAGACATTTGCCTGGCTGACTGAGCCTGGGATATTTTATGGACAGGTTTGTAAAAAGTTTCACTACATAAGTAGGGGGTTAATTAGACTGGCCCGTAGTAGGGCTTTGGTGAATGTAATATCATGTACCATAGGCTAAGGAAGGGCAAATACAGCTTTTAGACAGTATAAATCTGATATAACATTGACCACAACCCTGGATGATCCATAAGAATTTACTGTACTAAAAACGGATGCTGATATATTCTGACTGTTATCCAAAACTTTAAGAGGGTGGAAACTATAGTCCACTCAACCCAATGGAACTTACAACCCATTAACCAAATCTCGCTATTTAGTAATTTAGATTGTCACTTATCAGTGCAGAACATGAAATTAATTTATTTTCCTTATATTGCGCTATTTTCGTAACATAGTTGTAACATCGTTACAGCTTTATAACTTTGTATGTTATAAAGATGAAACATTTGTTTTTACTTTTGAATATCTGGCTTATATTTTTATTAATTTTGTTACAGTTGGATCCATCCTCGCAACAGAATTCGAACTCGCTGTTCACACAGGGCGCACTAGTCAGCTACCCGACTGGCGGCGATGAAAAGGAGAATGCCCCTCTATCCTTCGTTCTCACTGAGTTCCATGTACTTCTTATGTACTCCGATCGAGTCAAAGTAGTCTCGCTTATAAGCCAAGAGTTAGTTTTCGAAGACAGGTACTCCGAAGCTCACGGTAAACTAAAAAGTATTGTGAGAGATATGAAAAAGAGAACTATATGGGCCATCACAGACAAATCCGTGTTTCGATACAAAGTTATTCGAGAAGAACGCAACCTGTGGATGATATACTCGGATAAGGAACAATTCGAGTTAGCTAAGCAATATTGTAACAATAATCCAGCTTACATAGACTGTATCAATGTGAAACATGCTGAACTGTTATTCAATAAAGGCCAATATGAGAAGAGCGCAGAAATATTTGCCGACACGCAGAGAAGCTTCGAAACGATATGCCTTAAGTTTCTGGAAGTGGATCAAATAAATGCTCTGAAAGTGTATTTGGGGAAAAGACTGGAAAGTTTGACAGAAGACGACAAGACATTGATTTCTATGCTCGTGATTTGGATGACTGAACTGTATTTGTCTCAATTGGGCTTACTCCGACGCACAGGACAGCAGGACTCTGAGGAGTATCATCAGATCCAAAGTAATTTCGAAGTGTTTTTGTTACACCCGAAAGTTTCTAAATGCATGCAGCACGTCAAATCTGTTATTTACGATTTGATGGCGTCTCATGGCGATAAGCAAAACTTAATCAAGCTGACGATAATAAACGAAGATTATGAGAATGTTGTAGCTCAGTATATTTACAAAAAATCTTACTTGGAAGCTATAGAAACTCTCAAAACGCTGAAAAGATCAGAGCTGTTCTACCAATTTGCTCCGATGCTCATGGAGGAGTCTCCAAAGCATACTGTGAATGCGTTGATATCCCAAGGAGCGAGGTTGAGTCCTTCGAAGCTCCTGCCGGCATTTCTCTCGTGTCAGAACGATGAAGCTCACGTTTCCGAGATCATTAGATACTTGGAGTTCATAGTGCAGCACTTTAATGTTAAAGATAAAGCCATACATAATTATTTGTTGACTTTGTACGTGGAGCGTGATCACGAGGCGCTGATGAGGTACTTGTCCCGACAGGGACAGGATGTTACGTTAGTGAATTATGACGTACATTATGCTTTGAGGTGAGTGCGTCACAACATATCAATATACGATCACACCTGCTTTCCCCGAAGGGAAGGTAGAACATCATCTATATGTTTTAGGCTCCATACAATAGAAGACGAGGTATTGCCACAAATCCAGGTTTTTGCGACGTTTTCATTACCGTATAAATTCAGCAAACTGCGTAAGGAACCTGGGTCACAATACAATAGATTTTGCATTATGAATATCATGGCTCAAGGCCCCTTGAGGCCTAAGAGGCCTACGTCCGTCAGTTGACGAATAAGGGCTGATGATGATCATGGTTCAAAGACCTTTTAATTTTCAGGCTATGTCGTGAAAAGAACTTATCAGAGGCTTGCGTGAAGCTGTCAGCTTTGCTGGGCTTATGGGATTCAGCTGTGGAACTAGCATTACAAGTGGATCTCGCGCTTGCTAAGAGCATTGCAGACATGCCCGATGAAGTCGACCTGCAGAGGCAACTCTGGCTTAATATTGGTAAGTTATATTTACCGACGAGCATGCATGGAGAGGTTAATGAACATAGACAAAGCGAAAGTGGTGTGCAATGATCGTAGCAAATGGAAATCTATAGTCTCTGCCTACCCCTATCGGAAACAGGCGTGAAGCTATGTATGTATGTATATTTGGAGTAAATAACCGAAATTTAATTTAACATGAAAAACGATCAACCCCTTTTTTTCGGTAGGTTAAAAGACTGCTAGGGTTCACAGGACTCTATCAAAAGTTCGTCTGGCTCGACAGGCCAGCTTTGGTAGATGTTCAGTTAATTGCAAATACAGTAATTAGAAAACAAAGTATATATTCTATTCTAAACGGAAATCTGCAAATAGTTAAAATCCCCCATTGTGTTTGACATTGTTGTGTTCCACAGTCTAGTCAAGTTATAGTTTTTAACATAACATATTATTGGTATAATCTGCCTTCTTTCATCTTTGAATCTGCCTTCAATATTACGGCCTTCACAATTACGGTTTCAATATGAAGGCCTTTAGTAAGGGTCAATGCAACAATCAATATCGAGTGCACTAGCCAGCAGCTTACATGATATTGTTTTCGAAATATAACCCTTAAAATCATCTTATTACAGCTGAAAATGTGATCACAAAGAATCAAGACATGAAGGAAGCAATGAGTTTCTTGGAGGAGTGTCCACTTATTAAGATAGAGGACATACTGCCGTTCTTCATTGACGTCGTCACTATTGATCACTTTAGACAACCGATCTGCGAGTCGCTACAGGTAATAAATACATTTTGTAAGTTATTTTTAATGAAGGAAAACATCAGCTGGCGGGCAGGATTCGAACCTGCGTCTTCTGGTTCGGTACACCAGACGCTTTGACCACTAAGCCACCGCGAGCCCCGCTCGCCAGTCGAAATCTTCCTTCACATTCTAATTAACGTCTTAAAGGTGACGTAAGTTAGAATGCGAAGGAAGATTTCGCCCGCCAGCCGATTTTTTCCTTCATTAAAAATAACTTGTAATCTTAGCATGGAAAATGCTTTAAAAAATACAAAAAGATTTTGTAACTTAAAATCGCTATAAAATTCTCGATTCTCAATTCGGTTTTTAATCGATTTTTCTGTGCAGGAATATAACAACCAAATAGAAGAAATGAAGGCTGAGATGGAGGAAGCGACTTTGTCTGCTGAATATGTAAGTAGTTTACAATCTACCATCAAGCCGGAAGCTAGTATAACCCTTCAATGCGGTTTTCTTCTTTGGAAGTGATTTGTGACAGGCTTCGCCCGCGTGGTCTTGATAACTTTTCTCCCCCGACATTTTTCATTGCTACTCCGCTCCTATTTGTCGTAGCGTGATGGTATATCCTGGATGTACCTACAGTCAGTAGCACAGCCATATAAACACAACAGGGCTAAAGCGATTTTTTCATAAATTAACGATTGCAACTTTGAGATAACACCAACGTCACTATTATATATTATTGGTTCGTAAATACTGTGTTCGTAATATCACAAAAGTTCAATTAGTACTATAGGAGAACATCTATTTAGCACTTTTGTTAGTGTATACATGTTTTTGCTCGTGACTGGACCCCTCTGCCTAACCGTTACGGAACACAGGCGTGATGGTATGCTTGTTCCCAGGTCCGTGCGGAGATCCAGTCGTTCCGCAACCGCAGCGTGACGGTGCTGGTGTCGGACGTGTGTTCCCTGTGCGACATCGCTCTGCTGCTGCGCCCGTTCTATCTGTTCCCCTGCGGGCACAAGTTCCACAGTGACTGCCTCACACAGGAGACGCGGCCTACTCTTTGTAAGTAATCCCTACTAATGCTGTAAAATATACGTGTCTCATAATCCTTTCTTAGTGGATCTGTTTGCAAAACTTCAGCCCCAATCCGTTCAGTGGATTGAACTGTGCGTGTTATAGTAGTCAGTCTTCGTTTCTTATATTTCGTTAAGACTGTTCCCCGCGTTTTTCTCAATCCCGCGGGAATTTCCCAAAACCCTTTCTTATTTGTAGACCTTTCATGTTTCTAGACCCAGCGGTTTCAGCTGTCAGTTTTTTCTTTTGTACATATAGATAAAATAACAAATAATTGATAATATAACTTTTTAGGTGTCCTGCTTAAGTGTTCTTTAAGTTTTTGAATTAATAATCAAATCGAATCTTTGATTCCCTAATTGTAAAAATTTTTATTGGCTTTATGACACATATTGTTTATTTTTTTTTACTCCATTTTATAGCTGTTGGTTTTCCGAAATAAATAAATAACTAACAAAACATTTCTCTACAGCACCAGCTCGTCGCAACAAGTTGTCAGACTTACAGCGGCAGCTCTCCGTACTGTCCAACATCGAACTATCCGCCATCACGTCCAACGGCCTCCCACTGCGCGAGATCCTGAGGAACGAGATAGACGACATAGTGGCGAGCGAGTGCATCTTCTGCGGCGAGTACATGATCAACTGCATCGACAAACCATTCATCACTGACGAGGACTGGGACAAGGTCATGAAAGAGTGGGAGTGAGATGACATTATATACTTAGTAACAAAATAGGTCAACTTAGGTCAAGACCATGATGGCCGCTACACGTTTCAGTGAATTGGGCTAAGTATCGTCAGCAACCTACAAGATTTTTATATGCGCAACCAATACTGGACATTTGCCATAATCGTTAAGGTTCCTCACTACTACCGTTGCGCTGCGTGTTGTGGGTTCGATACTCACCTCACAAAATTTGCGTGTTCCACGGATATTTGTTCACAGTCAGGGAGTTTGTGTGCGTGGATTATCCTTACTAATATTATAAATGCGAAAGTAACTCTGTCTTTAGGTCTGACTGTCGCGCTTTTACGCCAAACTACTGAACCGATTTAAATAAAATTTGGTACACAGACAGACTAGAGCCTGAGAAAGTACATAGGGTACTTTTTAATGCGAAAAAAGGGCTGTAAGGGGTTGAAAGTTATCAGAAATACCCAGACCATTCGGGTGAAGCCACTGACGGAAAGCTAGTATTTGTATAATAAGTCCTCGCGACACAGCACTTGTTCCCTATTGCTGGAACTCCTTTTTTAAAGAAAGAAAGAATACTAATATTGTATCAAATAAATATTATTACTATAAGACCTCTGCTGCCATACCGAAGTTTTGATTAGGACCGTGTTTCTCAAACAGCTGGTGTTTTTGACACTATCTCAAACATCTCTAAACTCGATTTATTTTTACATAAACAAATACAATTAATTATCAAGTAGCCGAGGCTTTACGAAATGCGTAATATTTTAATCGCAACCCAGAGGCGACATAAATAACAATTTAATCTTATAATTATTCAGCTAATGCTAGTTTTGGCCTACATAGTGCGTGACAATACTTATGTATTCATGCTGGCGATATTGTTTATTCAATACACGTATACAAAAGTGAGGGCCTGGAAATGCCGCTAATATATTTTCACTCTATTTATTTAATCTCAAAACGATATTTAGAGAACTAATGATTATTATTTGTTAAAACAGAGGTTTTAATCACAATTATTGAGAACTTTACAAATTCTGTGTATGTATTTATTTGGGAACCGAAAAAAAATGGGATGATCGCTCAATCTCTACAAATACCTATAAGTACTTCTGCGCTAAAGCAATGTTGATTTCGTTTAGTTACCCATGCTTTACAATTACATTTGCGTCTGTAATTGTAAATGATATTTTCAATAGTTTCGTGTAGAGTATACCAAATTTTTGCGCATGCATGTGTATTTAGCTTATTTATTAGACTGATGTACTGAGTAAATAAGTTGTGTGATTGCTAAAGCAGCCACCAAAGCTAAAGTGTAAACATATTATGTACACTTGTACATTTCCATGTGCTTAGCATAAAATTCTGTGATAAAATTATCCTACCATCATGGATTATAGTTAAAATTTATAAATAGTAATAATAGAGTATAGTTCATAGTTAAGCTTTTTAATATTAGTATGTAACATAGATATCTTTGTATTTATACATATAATATATGATGTGTAGTAAATAATAAAATACTTTTAAACGGATTCATTTTTATTGAGAAAATTGTGTTATCAAGTGATGATAAACAATAAATAAATTAAATATAAGAGGAGACCGTTTCAAATCCTAGAGGACAACAAATATTTTTACACAGTTGTTTAATTTAATATTAAAAACGTAAAATGTACAAACATAAACAATACAATGTCAACACCTGTGTTATTTATGCACGATATAATTAACACGAAGATTAAGAAAGGCATACACTTAGGCCCCGTGTGCGCGGATTACGACTGTGTACCTAATGAGACAATTCACTAATGCGAACTAACTTTATTGACTAGCAGCACCATCTACTTCCATCACCTGTTCCGTCTTATCACCTTTATCGTCCACTTGCATTACTTCTACGTTTTCTTTCTTATCTTCCACTTTCTCTTCCTTATTGCTATCCTCGACATTTTCTTGCTTACTACTAACATTGGGTACATCTTTCTTATTATCTTTACTCTTATTGCGTTTCTTTACAACTTTGGTGCCCTTTTTGGGGCTTTTGTTTTCACCTTCTTGCTTTTCATTTTGTTCTATGTTTTCGCTTTGTGTTTCGGGAGCTTTGTCCTCGGGTCGTGTATCGGCCGCTTGTGTTTGTGTGGCTTCCTTATTTTCAATTGGTGCCACTGTAGGTTTTTCATCTTGAACCTTGACCTCTGTGGTTGCTTCTGGTGCTTTCACCTCAGTCTTCGCCTCCTCAGCTGGCGCTACTTGCGCCGGCTGTTCAGCTTGCTCATTTGGCTCTCCTTGACCCTCTTCTTTGGTGCTTTCCTTCATTTCGACTTCACCATTTTCTGTCACTGGTTCAGGAGCCTGTTGTGCATCTTTAATCTCATTCATAACTACATCTTGTGTTTGAGGCGCGTTCTTAGCAACAGCGTTGCTTTCTGCTTTGGCTTCTAATACAGCTATACATTTTTGGATGCACTTAATAGCTTCCTTCCTCGCCAGTCGAATGTTTTCTTTACCTTCAGTTTCGATAGTATCTAATTTAATGAGATTCCTAGTTAGCATTTCATCTAGGAACAAGTATTTCTTATCATTCTTAGTTCCTCCGAAATTCTCCACTTCACTCATAAGATTTAAAACATCTGTTTGGATGCGAAGAATCTGCGAGATAGGGTCATTGGCTTGCGGCTGCTTGGGTTGTGGCGGGGTTTGTTCCCGCTGCGGAGCTTGTGGCTGTGGCGAAGGTTGCTTCTGCTGTGGCGGCGGTTGTTTCTGTTGCGGTGGTGTTTGATGCTGCTGCTGTGGTGGCTGCCGCTGTTGAGTTCTGGACGGAGGTTCAGTCTTGGGTGCGCTCTGATCATGGTGCACTGGCACTTTAACAAAATGTTCGTCAGGATGCGCATGCGCTTGGGGTTTAGGCGACTGTGAACGTTGTGGTGACGTACCGCGGGCGAAAGCTGCCTGCGGGTACGCCTTTTGTTGCGTGAATGGCTGTGGCCCCTGTCTAAAACCTTTGTTGAAGGGCGTGCCAAATGCTCTAGAGAAGTTAGGTGGGTGATGGTAACCAACGGGGCCATCATCAGTGAAATACTGTTCTCTATCTATGTGTGGCTGCTGCGGCGGCGGCACGTACGCGGGTTTTGACTCACCAAAATGTGTGCCATGATCAACTGATTTGTTAATCACTGGCTCGTCCCTACCCTCCACGAATATGGGTATGTGTCGCACGTTAGAGTGCTGTTCACCATGCTGGGGCGGGTGCTGCTCCTGGTGGTTCTGTCCACTCATTTTGAAGCTTTGGTTTGGTGATGCGCAACTGTCTGGTGGCGCTGACACGGATCTCTGATTTCTGTCGTCCGCATCGACCAGACTAGGGTCGGCGGGGCTCTTCTGACCGAGATCAACTGTGTTCCTTAATCCGTATTGTGGAAGGTGTGGTTGTGGTTCGAGTTCTGAAGGTCCTGGTTGAGGTTCCTGTTCAGTCTGTGTGGCTGTAGTCTGTTGATGAGCTGGCGGTGATTGCGGTGCGTGTTGTTGTGTTTGTTGCGGCTGCGGCTGCTCGTCACGAGGTCCAAATCTGCGATTCCAATGTGAAGGAAAGTGTTCCCTGAACTCTGGCGGGATGTCGTCAAAGGGAAATCTGTCGAAGCCGCCGAAACCGTCGCCGAAATCTGCAATTACGAAACATTTTTTAGGCAAACCTGCAAAAGACCAAGGTCATGTTACAGTGAATGTTGTTATACAGCTCTACAGATACATTTTAATAACTATTCAAAATGTATTTCTTACTGTAGGGACTGTAGCAACCATCACATCACCCGACCTTAGCAAATAGCTTTACAAGAAAAGTGGGTGTCATCGGAAAAAGTTCAGTTCCTCGTTTTAATAATTATATCTTTTAAGTTTAACTACTTTGACAATACTATGAAATCCTTGATAATATAGTATGAATTCCTTGAACTTACCGTCTGTGGCGTCCTGGCTCGAAGGCCGCCTCTTCCTGGCCCAGGTGGCGGGACGCTGCCGCAGACGCGCCGCTATGTCAGGATGCCGCGACGCTAGCTCACTCCACGCGCCTGACCCCTCCTCTTCGTCAAACGGGAAACCGCGCTGTTGACAACAAATGAAATGGTTGGGTTATTGGATTCCGAATCACCAGTATTTGAAAGGAAACTTACATTGGTCATCATTTTATTTTCAGATATTATAGCACTAATAAATATATGGCTTATCACAATGACGATCAACGTCCGATTCGCAAGTGTCGATATTCGATAATGTCAATAATTTAGCCTTATCCTTAACGTATCAATTGAAGGTGGAGCGCTATTGTTGTGACGCGTATATCAGCAAAATGGAATTCTATAATTGAGCTTATTTATATATATAAGTAGTCACATGGCCTATCGGCATAGGCGAATGGCACTTCAAAACGTGATCGTTATAATTCCTATACTAATACATAAATATACCCCTTGTTCTGCAATAGTATAGCTTCCATTGTGCAATGCATTCATTTAATTATATTCTTTAAATTCGAAGCCATCTTCGAGGTAAAACTGCCATCATTTAAATTATTGTTTAAAAGAAACGGCAATACAGGAAGCACATTTATTGCATCGATTTCACAAGTATCCGGATGGAAAACCTTTATGTAAAGCGACAAGTGCAAGTACTTATAGTACATTCCGTACATTGAGCTACCTACTCGCTCGGTGGTATTATGTGCGAAGGGGACGGAATACATGTCAAAACAGAAAAGGTACACAGTAGTCACACTTGCGTCGCCAGAGACAACCATATAAGGCAAGGACGGCCGAGGAAGTGACCTTACAGTCAAGACTTTCGTATTTTGATACTACGGTATCATTACGCATACGATTGTTCAGGATTGCGAATAAATATTGACAATTCCCAAGTATGTACACGCTTTTGACATGTTCGACGGAAAAAAATACAATTAACATAGCTGCATCGTTTTGTTTATAAAATAAATAACAATAAAGTATGGAAATACGACGGCTCCTTTCCTTAAAGCTTTTTATCTGCCAGTGACTATTAAGATAAAATGTATCTGATACCGACAAGGTCTTAACGACGGCAATCTGTTAATTTATTTAATTTCAGTCTATTTGCTGGCCCCATCCATCTAAAACATTTAACCAATCAATAATTGCGGCACATCGATTTATTATTATTTAAAAAAACAAAATAATATTAATATCAGTTTTAACGTGATTATTTTTGAGGCGCGCTTCAAGCGACTGCTAAATGTTTTTCGAAATAGTTTTACAAAAATAACCTTCATATTTTTTACGTCTTAGTGAATAAATTAGAAGTGTTTTGAAAACGAACTTATTAGATTGATTACCTAGTTTACAATAAAAGACACGTGACAAGTCACAATAACAAAGAATACACCATCAACATAATAGATCGCAATTCGAATGGTCGTCTAACAATACCGCCAACATTGTTAGATACGCGGAAAATGCTATGAAAGCGGCATCGTAGCACAAAATGTACAAAAGCAATACTGATGATTGTACACGGTGACATCAGCGTGTGGGTTGAAATGAACAAAAACCAATAGAGACCGTTGCGTCATGCGAATGTAGACGATTGTTGGAAAACGTAGAAAACGTGTGCGATGGGATGCGGGAATCCGGCACGTGGCCGGTCTCGTGAGCCGGTAATACTCAAATTATAGTAATTCTAACGATTTCTTCATGTTTTTATCAGTTATTAGGAATAGATAGTGTGCATGAAGATAGATACGGTATCATTTTTGCACACACAAAACGAGTAACTTCACAACAGAGGGTCAACTCTCTGATTTGTATTAGGTATCATCATCATATCAGCCAAAAGAGGTTCACTGCTGAACAAGGCCTCCACCATAGACTTTCACAAGCACCGATTTTTGCCGCCGTATAGCCGTTACCAAAGAATCAATAGATTATAAATGATTGTCTATTATTCTAATAGTTACCTACATGCGCTAAGTAACAATAAATATAATAATATTTTGACACAAGCACGAAGGTGGGTGACGCAAGTGAAGTCGTTGACCGACGAACAACGTTAACTCCACACTAAAGAAGCAAGCAAAATGAAGACTGTTAGTATAGTATTTATAAAAAAACTATAACAAAAACGTGGTCGCAAAAATAACAAATATTCGCTATATTCCACTGAAAACGCGAAATAAATACCGATCGAGAAGATTTAAAGTAATCATTATGATTTCTTTAAAATTGTAAAAAACCAATCTTCAAAAATTATGGCTCAATAATTCGAGTGTTTCATTAGCACGAGATCGAATTCTTGATAATCATACGATGACCCATTTTGATCTCCATAAGCAGACATGAATCAAAGCGTAGGATTGAACAGTTACATCCACTCTATGACTTTATACAAAACATCCGGTGATTATTACTTCACTAATAAAGACAATCTAAAGTAGGTTTTGATCCGTTCGGTCGAATTTGCATAGGACACCGAGTATCTTGTGGGCGTCGCGTTCGTGACGCACCGCTGAAGGCACAAAGATAAGTCCGCTTATGTACGTGAACGATACATTTTTACCTCCTAAGATGACAGTGACATCACCGTCTTAACTTAGCTGAATGTTTACCAAGATAATATCAGCAGACCGGTTATCCATGAACTTGAGTAGATCAATACGTGCGTGATGTTTGTTAGCTTTTTAAAAAGTTTGCTTAATTTATTAAAACTTAAATAATCGTTATCAAAATTTTATTAAAATAAAAAATCATTGTCAACTGAAGGACGCACCAATGACGAAATCTAAAGCAATGTATTATGATAATAATAATATCACGTAAGTATACAAATATCAGTCACAGCTGGAAGTATTTTATTTACATGTGTGAACGCAGACATCACGTGGATATAAACATGAAAGTGATGTCGTAATGTATACGTATCACTTAAAATCATGGCATCGTTTCCAATCGAAACGCTGCGCGTTGTTAGAACAATATCGCAAAGTGAAGCACTATTATTAAAGCGTATTCAGAACAAGCGTGCACTTACAGATAAACAAAGCAGAAGGGGTTTAGTATCAACAGAAGCACGAAAGGTAAGTGAACTCTGAGAAATCGCTTGAGAATAACGCTAATCAAAGACGATGACCGAATATGTATTTTTAGTGAATAACTAGCGACCGCCTTCGATTCCCTCTAGCAATACACCGGTAAAAACTGCATTCAATTATATGTTTTTGCGTGATGCCAATACAAACATACAGACAGACAAAAATTTAAATACTGTTGTTTTGGCTACTGTTGCTCTATTACAGACCCCCATAAATCATAAGTTCATCATCAGTAATCATACATTTTCCTAATTACTAATTTTCAGCGGTTTTTAAGCTGATCAATTGAAATTGTTTTCCTAAGCAAACCCTTTAAATGGAGTTTTGAACATGACTCCCGTGACTCACGAGACTCGAGGTACGTGACGTCGAAATGTTTACATTAATATTGTATGGTAACTGAAGTTTTTGTGGGCAGGATGTATCTATCTACCTTTGCACATTTAAATAACCACTTTGAAATATGAATTAACATAAGGAAATGTAGTTTTATATCAAGGCGATACGGCGCATCAAGTGAGTCGAGTAAATACTAAACAAAACGGTGAAAAATGTCTATATCTCCGCTATCATTGTACACCTTTCCTTTACTCGACTTATTCGTATGGACATTTAGATATATATTTTTAGATTATTTTCATAATAGATTAGTCACGAAGTAATATTTTAAGCGAAGGTAACAACACCTGTGCTCCAGACAAGCAATGTCTTTGACCATGCCACCACCTGGCCAGTTTCCAAAAACTAATGCGAACAAGGAAAACATTCTGCAGGTCATTCGGCTTTCTCTTAAACAGATGACTGTTTATGTATCATGTTAGATCATCAGTGTTTTAAATGGTATTGACTTTTAAGAACAACAAGCTATTTACGGCACGTTATCGTGGATTATTTATAACAATATGTTAGTTGTATTATTGCTAATCTGTAAATATTTAAATAATTCATAAACCGTTCATATTGAAAGGATAAAACCTTGCAAGAGACTCCGATTCGAACGCTACAACTAATTTTATTATTATAATAAAGTAAAAAAAATATATAAAGTAACAAATAAACACAACGAAGGCTAACATAGTTGGCAAAATTTTAATTGTTAAACTACAAGTTAAGTTTTTTAAGTTGAGCATAACTTACTTCGCTGCCATGGTATTCAGGTGGTTTATCCACTACAACAGGGGATTCCATTTTCTAATTACAATACACTGGAATGTTTCACTAATAACCACTTCACAGTTCGTTACGCGAAAGTATCTACGTATTTGGAGTAACGTTCGTCACTTTGTCTCGATTTATACTGCGGCGATCGACGCTGCACGATCGTATTTATACAGCATGTGGGAGCGCGGCGCCACGGGTTCGCGAACCGTCCGGACCATTCGAGAACGTCTTGACATCGACGCCCGTACCGCATACAACAGACACGATGTTTGATGTACATTGGTGCCCTCGTTTGTAGCAACGCTTCGTACATTGAATTCATTGTATATATGCAGCAATGTAAATGTTACATGGCAAGACAGTTCATTTTCCTATGGCACACAGCGCGCCTGCGTGGCTTGTCTGGAAGCTTCTCAGGGTGGTTGAACACATAGTCGGGTGTATAAAACGGTCGATGCTACCCCTTTGGAACGAGGATGGAGAGATTGCCAGAAATTTCGACTTGCTATTTAGGCTTGATAAGCGTAGGTGAAGTTATAAAAAAATGTGGCAATAGGTGCTCATGAATAATGAATACTTTAAAAAGTAGGCAGCCAATGTGTGTGTGTAAAAAAACAAATAATTATTTTCAGGCCGTCAAGTGTGAATCATTGTGGACAATGATTTTGTACCATAATGGACATCACAATGGCAATAACGGCTCGTATGAATTTATTTAACTTTTTCCTTCAGCGTGCCTTATAAAACAACTGATTAATGTTGGGGTGTTGCATTTATCCAACCTCTGTAAAATAATTTACGTTTCAATTGTTCTTTTATAAAAGTGGTCGATAAAGGCAAAAGGTCTTTGCGTGTCGCAGAGATAACAATAAAAAATTTTAAAAAACAATTACTCGGTGCTAATTTAATGATAATTTTGTAAAATCGGAAACGCGACATGTTAGAGCTATAAATGTAAAGGAATTTTATATTGTTTTTTAATTAAACGATTTAGTTTTTAATCTATTTACACTTAGTTACCGTTTTATGTCTTTCAAGTAATAAAGTCGTTGGGACTTCAAAGTTCTATTGAGTTTTAATAAAGAATAGGCAATGCTTATTATAGAGGTTGGGGTTCAGCTGACAGGCTTTAAAATAAATGGCTTAATATAGGTACATTTCGCTTGAGTTAATAGAAAATAAGTTATTAATGAAGGTTTTTTTAATTTGCATTAACACAAAATAAAATAATAAGTAAGTTTTTTAATAGTACTCTATATTTTCCATTACTCCTATAAAAATATATTGGCCTAAATATAATAATATGTAATTTAGTAACTGTACAAATGTTTTTATTTATTTTTCACTTTTGTATGATTAAATTTTGTATTTTTAGGGCGTTTCACGACCTCCGAATAGCCGCTAACCGCCGGATAAATAGTAAACTGGAACACATTTTGTATGAAATTATCTGCCAAGTAGTTTAACAGTAACTGACCCTTAATGTTATTTAATACATTGGGCATTATAAAAATTATTCAGAATTGGTTTTTGATTAAAAACTGCTTACCTATACAATGTGTTAATAACCTAACCTAACCTAAATTAAAAATTTAGAAAACCCCCGACACGAAATATAATTTGCCCCTTTGTGGTGGCGGTCATCTTGGATTTGAAATTTATCATAGTGTATAGTATTCTTCCAGATAAGCCCTTTCATTTGATACCCATATTGAGGGAGTTGTGAAAAAATATGTAATTCGCTATTTTGTGGCGGCGGCCATCTTGGACCTATTTTCATCAAACATAGCTAAGAACACTCCCGACTAATTCACCTTTCAAACAAAAAAAACTAAATCAAAATCGGTTCATCCGTTCGGGAGCTACGATGCCACAGACACACACACACACACACACACACGCAGACACGTCAAACTTATAATACCCCGTCGTTTTTGCGTCGGGGGTTAAAAAAACCCTGTCCGACCCGTGAAGGTATTATTAGATATCGATATTAGAATACATTTATGTAATCCTTGTAAGTAAAAAAAATATTCCGAATAAAAGTAAATATTTTTTTATAAAACAATGAAACTTAGATAAATAGTTACTAGGGAATCGTCACAGTTGCCTTATATACCACGGCAGGTGATATTGTTGTCACATTCAAGAAATTTGCTAGGTTTTGGGTAATTTTTGTAAAAAAATCGTGAATTTAAAACTTCATTAACAGCCTTACTTTCATGAATATTTTGTTTTATTTGGTAATGTGATTGGGATACCTTGGATATACCCCTTTTAGGTCGGACAGGGCTTTTTTACATATTGTATATTATAAATAATCATACTAATATTATAAATGTAAAAGTTTGTATGTATGGATGGATGGATGTTTGTTACTCTTTCGCGCAAAAACTACTGAACGGATCTGGATGAAATTGGGCAGAGATAGAACATAGTCTGGAATAGCACATAGACTACTTTGTATCCCGGTAAAATGTATGGTTTCCGTGGGATAGCGGGAAAAGCCGCTGGCGGAAAGCAAGTATATTATAAATAAAACTTCGACTTTTAAGTAATGTAAGATAGTAAAATAAATGAGGCACGATTAACGGTTTTGTTTGGTCATAGTTCCAAAGGTAAGTTGACTTTAGGATTTAATTCCAAAGGTGACATATTTTTATTAATAGCCTGGAACCAAAATAATTGCAAGGTCGTCAATGTTTCGATATTAATCATATCTATTATAATGTTTGTTGAATATAATTATATACATTACACATACGTAACTAAAGAGAAACATCAAGTAGGAGTTACATCATAGTGATTATTCCTAATTGATAGTACCTGTAATACAATTCTCTGAATGATGGATGTACTTATTACTATTATTTTATTGCACATATTTATAATCAAGTAAAATGTTGACTATCCAAGGATGATTTATGGAATGTGACGGTTGTGCCATTTCTTCGGAGATAAGCATTATTGGTTTGAGTAAAATATTTTATTTTGAATACATAAATCTCGCACGTAATCGATAATCGCGCGCATGATTTGCGAAAAACCGCTATAATTACCTGAAAATTTATAAAGTTTCGAATTTGAAAAATTCAAAGCTGTTACAGTCAGAACAACAACGAATTGTTGATTCAATAGTGATGCACTTTTATATTATTTCTTTATTAAGCGCCTTACACTTAAAATAAATGGATTAAAATTTAATACAGTAATTATCATTTAAAACCGAAAAAGAAGAACGACAGTATTATTTATTTTTTACGTTTTGTCTTCTTAGCATATAGACACGCGTGGCAATCAGCGTTCATGTTATGTACCTAGTAAAAAGAGATCTGTTTTCCGTACAACCACAACACGGCTCATCATGCGTTTTATTTTACGACACGATAAATATCTCTTCAACACGGCCCAGACAGCGAAGGCGTACTGTTTGTTGCTCAAGGTGCAGACAATATTTCAAACGCCACGAAAGTATCTTTGGAGGAAAAGGCAACGGATAGGTTATCCAAAATAAAATACGCCTTGGAAAACGAACTTCTCAAGAAAATAAAAATATTATTATAATTTTAACTAGTCAACTGGACCGGTTACTGACCACTGAAATCGCGCAGTGAACATTTAAGATTGGTTTGCGATACAATGTAAACTGAAACATTAGTTCCTACTTGTTATACAACGTACTATTATCAGCTGACTGCTATTTGGCAATCATTGCATGGTCGTTGACCGAGCCTATTAGCATGGTATTAAAAATGCAAAAGTAGAATAGTTAATTATTCATTCATTTTAGGTTTATTCATATAAGCTGCTGGCAATTTTCCGAACCAAAACCAAACAACATTGTCTTCTATTCATATTTTAAATAAAATAATGGAATTACAGCAATGAACGTCTGACTACCGCATGTTCATTCTTCACGTGCTGTAGGATTTTTTATCGACATCACTCCCAACAGGTATGCTGCAAGGCGGCTATTTTTATCACCTTTAATGTCAGGATTCTTACAGGAAGACACTTGCATTGCGTAATAGTGATTTGGCTTAACATTTTTAGACAGACTAGTTTAGAATAACGTATAGCACATGTTTTAGTCACCATTTACCTACGGATCTGCTCTTAGAATGGCTACGCTATCCCAAGTCTATGTTGTCAGACTTCACACGGTCTTGAGAGAATCTCAGAAAGAAGTTTTCTTTGCGATTTTCCCTCAAAATTAAAGCAAGTGTTAATTGTCAGTTGGATTAGAATTCGAGACCTATTATGGATTTGTTAGTCCGTGGACATGTATCTATGCTGTCCAGCGAGCAGCGGCTGGATCATCATGTAACAAGGCGAACTTTTGAACCTGACGTAGTTAAATACAAATTACCTACATTTAAAATAATATGAGTGAACGTGTTTGAGATAAACGTTTAACTAGAAATACTTCAGGGTTAATCAAAATACTTCGCTAGCTTAGCGAAGTGGGACGCACGAAGACGTAGGAGGGCAACTCGCTCCAAATAACTGTTCCTATAATAATGTTGTGCAATGTAATAACAATGCGACCCCTGTATAGAATTATTGGGACGAAGTAGAAGAACAAATAATTTGAATAAAAATGCGCCCGCGGACGTCACAATGTCACATCATACGCTCATATCGGTTTCGAGAGGTGCATAGGTGCATTCAATTTTGTGTGACGATTACTGATTACATTCAATTTAAAGCCTGTAAACAAAACATTGTATCGTTGGCAGCACCTTGTCAGCGGTGTTACCAACAAATACAATATTTAAAGCTATTTATAATTTGTATGTATGTGCCATGGCGCGTTCGCACCAATACTATGTACTCACGTTTCGCTTCATATTGTTCGTCACAGAATTATATCACGTAATTATATTTTTTAACTGCCGTATTAACATTTAGCTGTAGGAATCGACACTGAATTTTATGTATCCGTCTCAGCACCACTCTCTCGTTCAAGTCTGCGCGTCGTTTTGCATTGGGTGGGTGCCGCGAATCACCGAAATAGAACTTTTGGAATAACACTACACAAATTATATTTCTTGCGTCACCGGCAACGCTTGACGAGATGAAGATCAAGAGCGTATACGCAGACACGGATTTAATACAATTGTCACATCCACATGAGTCTATTTATTTCTTAAACCTAGACAAAACATTGCATGTATTTTTTTTTCATGTCGTTACAAAGATTATGAAGATGTGTCCGGTTTTGTTGCCTATCGAACTAAAATAATTTCATGCAGTTCGCTAAAATCAGACTAATGTATTTGGACTACTTTTGATGTAAACTCCAGAAACGAAAGTAGGTCGCGTAGAATCCCAAATGGCTGCACAGTAGATTGGACGATTGCTAATACACCATTAAAACACTGCATCTAACTTTATTAGGACACCAGATAATTATTAGCAGCGGTATTTTATAATTATTCGCGTCACTGTAGTGTGGAAAGCATCTGAACGGATTCCCGAATAAAAAGTGGCATCCTGATTTTTTCAGCCTTAACTTTGTTTTAATTCTTTATTCTTTATAAGCACCAGCTTAAAGTTTATTTATTACAATCGATCACACAGCGACACGTGGTCTGTACCTCAACCATGAGTTCTATCGAATGGCTCTCGATAGGTTTTTTACGCATCGAAACGCTGTAATCTCATAGCAAATTTTAGTTCCTTGCGTAACCGCTAGAGGCGCTGCGAGGGTTATCCATACAAATATTTTACGGCGTCGCTAGCGAGTCTAGTGAGAAAAACTCATGGTCGAGGCACTGTTCTCATTCTCTTCCTCGATAGGTGCAGTAAAAGGGAAGTCCTTGAGCAGCCCACTGGTGTACTGATTCATTATCACCCACGCGTATAGCTTGTACAAATTGCATGTTATTTCTCGATAGACCACTGCAATGTTGCAAGCAATTTGCGGTTAGGGTTAACATGTATAAGATCATAAATAATTGCATTTTATTTTTATTGCGTTTTAGATGATATTCTCGATTTTCTGCATGGAATATATCATTCTTATATTAATTACTTATAAGTAGTTTACAAGGGTACAGGAAAAAAAACCGTGAGGACACCTGCATGCCTGAGATTTTTTTAGGGCGTGTGGTCTGCCAATCTGCACTAGGCCAACGTAATGGACTGTAGCATAACCTATTCCGAGAGGAGACCCGTACCTGGTAGTGGAACAGTTAATGGGTTGACGCTGAACTGCTCATGCCAATATTTAATACTTTTTGGCAAAAGCCCTAGCCGATCTATGCGAAAAGTATAAAGTGAGCGCCAAAGCAACATTAAAATACTTTTTCAACATCTATTGTAAAAGCTTTATTAATTGACCGTTTCCAAGAAATTGTAAATATATTGTATGCATTAAAATACAATAGAGTTTCAACCCTAATGAATAATAAGTAGCTAGAACTAGTGTTAATGATGATAAATAGATGCGATACTATGTCTCCTTTATTCCGGTCGCTTATTTCATCGTTTCTCAGGTCATATTTCAACGTCTAGTTTACGTTTCTTGTTGTATAAAAAAAAGAAGACACGCAAAATGTGTAACGGTACGACGATATTAATTTAATCTTGAAAACTCATAATCTAAACCGAGACGATAAAAACAACAAACGTGTTCTATAGTTGACACTACTGTGTAATTAATCTCCTATTTTCCTACACGTAACAAAGACAGAGGAAGTTTTAGTTCTTTATTGAAAACTTGGTGATTTGGAATCAAGCCATTTTCATTCTTAAAGAAGCATTCGTTTTCTATGACCAGTCTGGGACGAAATTGACTTCAACAACCTTGTTTTATTATTAAGGTCGGTACTCAGCGTCAGCACACGATATATTTATATTTTGCTAATTCATGTTTATGATGTGTGATGTCACATTGTCATCTGACTAAAAGTATCTCATTTTAGTAAAGAACCAATAAAAAATAAAACCACTGAATTATGCAAGTGAACATACAGTTCGGGGTTATGTAACTGTACCCCTCTAAGTTAGCTTTTTCGCGTAGGCATAAAATATAATTGTTAGGTAAGTAATCGCGAATGTAAAACATTTGCAACCCCAATTGTCTTCGATCTGAGTTATTATAGTTAAATTATCGATTGAAAAAACATAACTACCATTGGCAGGTTCGATTTTTATCCGCAGCTAGGAAAGGAATTACCTTCCTACTCTTCGATTCGATTACGATACGACACAAATTAGCGATAACTGACTTAAAAATATTATATGGACATAAATACTAAGATAGACAAGTAAACATATTATTTGACAGTTAGCGGATATCCAGAGGTTGTGAAACAGGCCCTAAATCTCGTATTAACGGTTGCCTGCGTTAGTTTCTAGGTCCAGCAGATTGGACTGTATTTAGATATACAATGTCGAATATTTTAACCATAGCCAAGTTAACAATAAACATTCGTTCTAAGCAACAGAAGGGACAAAGCCCGAGCTGTCATTGGAGCTCTTACAGGGCACTACACCACAAATGACATGCTTCATAAAATGAAGCTAGCTTTGAATAACGACTGCAGAGCCTGTGGAATTCAAGGAAACTATGCAGCACATACTGTGCGATTGTGACGTCCTGGCGACGAAACGGATGAGTCTTCTTGGCAACGGATACCCGAAGCCGGAAGATTTTAGGTTCCTTCCTCTCAGTGGGTTAGCCGCCTTCGTAAACCACGTCTTCAAAGAGTAAGGAATATACGGTAATGGGGACAACACAAAAGATCCCATTGGGTCGAAGTGTTGCTGGTTGTACCAGCCCCCATAGTAAGATAACATAACAATAAACATTCTCGAACTTATCCTAATTTGCAGATGATGGATATAGACAATAGATTTAATAATCAGCTCTAGTACTTATTCAATTAAATTCTCATTAGGAACGAGCATGAAATTGGTTGATTCTATTATTCGTAGCGTGCCGAATCGATCAGCCTACGGCAATCAAGTTCATGCCTTGTGTAATTGTCATTTATTGACCTTGAACTTCTGAAGTAGCTGGCCAAATTGTATGTCTATATTGTAAGTATATAATGTACGTAGAGAACTTAGAACACACGATAGATATCTATCCTGGCATAACTTACAACTAAGAAATTCTAATTTTATCACAAAATTACTACACAGACGTCCAGATAAGGTAGACCCTGTCCGGGAAATGACCGATAACATAACTGGCCTTTGAGAAACACTACAATAAATTAGTAATGAATAATTATCTAATTATGTCTTTCATAAGATACATCTTTCACAGTTCAAGCAAGTGATCCATTCATTAAACTGTTGTAAATCTTTTCCTTAATTAGTCGCTTAATGAATAATTTAAATAGTCTTACCGGTTTGTATAATTTTTTTTCACGTTGTACATTCTTTTTTACAAAAACTAAGTAGATAAGAAGGTAGGTAAAGGTATATAAGCACAGTGGCACTAACATCCTCTTGTCTAGTTAGCTACAGGAATTGTGTTCATTAAAAAAACAATACGGTTTAATATTTTCAAATCTTTTTAAAAATTGTAATCCTAATCATCTAAGCAATCTCAAAATATGATCAGATAGGTCTAACATATTTGCGCAGTTTGTTGTGTTTACGTCGTATTGGATACGTGTTTACGTATCATATTAGCGCGGTTTATGTCATCAATGTATGAACGGATGTCCATCTAATCTTGGTTCGATATTGTTCTGGTTCGGGTTTATTAGGAGTACACCCTTCTTACTTCATTTTGCATACTTTAACTCTCTCACTCGCCGCCGTTAGAGTTCTAAATCTTACACAGACTTAGCATATCGAAGATAGGTGACACTTATTTGTAGTTAGTACCCATAATATGTCCGTTCTTCACCAGAGAAGGTCTAAGCCTGACCGTAAGATGAGATGATTGAGCTGATGAGGCGTGAAGAGAATATTTTTAACACCAGTGTTTAAAAACGTATGATAATGACAACTAGAAACTGACATGAGTCTATATACGTCATAGAATAGAAATGCAATTTACCTTCGCAAATTCGCAATCGAGTCACCTTGTAAAAGGATGTACCTACTTATTTTTAACAATTATTGTGATAATACATTCTAAGTTTATGCGGCCTTTAAAAGTGAAATTATTTCGGTAGGCTTTAAGGATTTTGTGAAAGGCTATACATTAACTACATGAAGTTCCTAGCTGATCTGCGGTGTGAGTAACATAATCGTTGTTTTCGTATGACACAACATAGCCGTGAGACGACACGCTTCACGCTCCGACGAGTCGGCTCATTGTTCTAAATATTGCACAGATGTACAATACTATTAAATTGTAATAAAATGTGCAAATTTCTTAGAACATGTGATTCATCGATTGACAATTGAATGAACAATAATATTTTGAGAACGATAATTTTGTTTATGTGGCTCATACTTCAGCAGTCTTGAAAAAGAAAATAAACATGATTACTTGTAACTAGCAAATTTGTTTAAGTAATTTTAAATATTATAAAAGGAAATCACGCTAGTCGTGTTATCGCAACACAGCTCAAACCACTGAACGGTTTGGGCTAATAAGGCACACAGACAGGTATCATATTATGCATAAATGCTAAGAAAGAATTATGGAAAATTCCGCGCCATTTGCACCCAATTCAACGACTTTTCAAATATTTCTCCTATTCATATCAGCAGATGTTTAAAATTCACAAGGAACATAATGTAAGTTAAACTAAAGACTGAACAACAAAGACTCTTGGTTGGCGCCAGATAAAGTATGCAATAACATGCGAAGCTTACAAGCTTCAACATTAATAAATGGAATTGAATTTGATTGTTTAAACTTATCAAGTAATTCAATTCCCAATGGGGACTTGGACAGAAAAATATACAGCTGTGTCAGAAATGACGGGCATGCAAGTATGAACTTAATATGGCATATTGCAAAACGTCAGCCGCTGATGAAATATTTGGATTATCGGATTCGGAAATCGTTAGAATAAAAACTAACAAGATGCAGCTGACAAAATCGATGAATAAGGTTATTCAGGTAATGACACTACGCTTATTTCACAATTTGCAGTCTCAATGAATAGTATCTATACTGCTCAGTACAGGTAATTATGACTAATACCAAAGTGTGCCAAGTCCAATTTTACGCAGTTGTGGGATGACTTCCAGTACGCAAACATTAGGGCACGTTAATTTTACGCGCGCAATTGTGACGGATTGTTTAATTATATACCTAGCTATCTAAATATTGAAGATTTGCAATGTTAAAAATGTCCGAGTTAAATTAGTTTGGTATAAAAAAAACTATATAAATGATAAATCATTATTTCCTTTTCATCATTCAATCATTATTTTTCCATTCTTAGCCAGGAAGGCATGTACAGCTGGTTATGTATTACAAATACACATATTAAATATCCCATAAAATGATTAATCATAAAAGGTAATCATATCAACAATTTCACAACATAACATACTTCAATCTGACAACTCATAATTAAAATATTTAACGCTGCCCTGCACATTAATTACAGTGAAATTAAAACAATACATATGTCGAAGGTAAGTGTGACTCAACGCGTGATTATTAATTGATTACCTACGATACGATTGTAATAAAGTGTCTAGAATCAACAGTAATAGAATTTTATTTAGCACACCTCTTGTACTAAAGTAAATAAAACTAAAAACTAAAGTAAATAAAATAAGCACCAAAATACGCTCAAAAGAATTACGATAAAAAAATTTTGGGGCATACTGCTTACTAAAGAACTACAAAATATTAGTATTTATGCAATAGAACACCTAATAACATAAATAAGTAAATATAAATATTTTTGGGACATTTTACACAGCATTAACGCAGCAGCTAAGTCCCAAACTACATGGATATACCTTAATACTTTATTTTTGTAAATACATACTTATAATATGTGTCTTATAATATGTGAAACACCCTGGCAAACAAAAACACTTAAGTTCATCACATAAATATTTGTGCCCTGTGGGATCAAACCCAGACCTCGTAATCAGCAGCATGGTATTCGAACCACTAGACCACATACGCCGTCAAATTATTTATTTATTCGGATTGTCGCTAACAATAAAAGTCAAGGAACAACTGTAAAAAGCAATTCGTATTCAGATAGCAAATGCAATTTACGTCTTATGAGCGGTTTGCATGTGAACCGGTCGATTGCACTTTATAAGTGCCAGTGGAAAGTCAAAAGCATTTCAAGTTATGCTGCATCTACAAAAACTTTTTGTTGTGCCTTGTGCTGTTGATTTATACAGTAGGTACTCGTCATAAAGACACAGTTGAATTGTTTAAAATCTACTGTAAACGAAATTCGTTTCCAGACTACACTTAGCAAGTTAGGAGCGTTTTTGTTAATTGCCTGCAAATTGTTCCAAAAGTGGATCTAAACCAGTTTTGTAGTCCATTCAACCGGGAGGTCAAATGTAGGTTACTATTGGTCACTGACTCACTGTGTCCTATAACGCAAGAAAATATTAGAACTTAGGGTAAGAATAAAACACAAAGACCTTTTTGTTTACGCTCCAAGAAATAGCTTTTAACTTTTGAAACTGTTTATGACAATTTATAGAAAGTTTCATTCGACCATCTTCGAATGTTCACCGAAGCCATCAAAGTAACAGAAGACAGACAAATGACGTAATACTGTAATTAACGTAATCGCCTAAACTTGGGCGGTGTCGGTCGTTATTCAGGAGCTTTATATAGAACCTTATAAAGATATCATTTAGTCAGTTTTACCGCAGTTAGCATTTAATTGTAATATTTAAACGTAGATTGTACGATTTCGGATTTCCTTCGAAAATTAGCTTAAGATCAATATAAAAAGTAGGCGTTAATAAAGAACAACATAATTATTATGACTCACGAATCGTTCCTTGAACATCGAACCATGAAATTTGACTATTTTTTATTCAGTAGTTTTGCACTCCATTATTGAAAGTATGCACAATACTCAATAGGAGAACTGCACACAGCACAATCTAATATCACACGTTATATTTTGGACATCGATAAAATTTATGGCCGGATGATATAGGTCGGGTTTACGACATTTTAGCGTCTAAACAAATTTACGACGAGGCTTAACTTGTCTGTGGGCCAAATAGAGAAGCTGAGATTTCAGCGTTGTTCAAACAAAGCAAGTAATAAAATATTGGCATATTGATGTATGGGCAAAGAAATGATACACCTACAAACACGCCCACTGAGCTTGTTGAAGCCAAAAAATTCATGGGCACTGGTGTAACCATTCATTACTTCTGGGGAGGCGATGACTAAGTATATGATTACACAATTTGGTAACGAAGATATTTATTGTGTCAACGTGCATCGCATGATATGGAAATATTTTGTATCATTTATTGAATTAGTTGAATATACCAAGACAAGTACTTTTTAAAGTGTTACTACGCCTGATAACAATGTAAATATGGGCAAAAGTGAATTAGCTCTTGAAGATAATTTCAAACGATCTAACCTTGAGAACATAAAACTGCTTTTCTTTGATGATACAACATTTGGTGGAATCTCTTCCACGCGTCCCAAATAAAAAAGTTCATTCAGTGCGAATTACCAGCTTGTCGCAAAACATTTGTATAACAATGAAAGCTAGAGCATGCTCATTCGGCGAGGGGCCTGGAAAGGAAATAGGGCGTCAAGTGGATGGGCAATTTCCTTATCCCTTGCTTTTATGTAGGTTTCTTTACGATCTCTTTGAAAACATTTCCGTGGCATGGTATAAAACACATAACGAAAGTGCGATGATTTCGTACGGCCTTTGAGTTAGTGAGTAAGTACCTGACTCGCTCGATTACCTAGTCTAAACAACGAAGTTATGTTTTGTTTTTAGTAAAGCGATGGCGCACTACAAAAACATAAATAAGTTGCATATGGCATTCTTTTCAAATCCACATGTTGTTACTAAATGACAAGTATGCGAACTAAACAAACAAATGCGCGGAATTTGTATGACAGGTTTCTAAGAAAACACTGTATTCAAGGTGAGATAAGTAGCTACTAGCGCAAAACGGCGCGAATCAGTTTCTGTCGCCCTAACAAGTGAACGTAATGAGAACATGTTTATGATTGATGGCTTGTCTATATTATGTTGCTTGTATGAGGAATATAAATCGCAAGGTTTCAGCGAGACTAATATTCCTTGTACATCATAGTAAAGTTGTTTGCCGCGGAGTGAATTGAACATGGTAAGGAATTTCACTGGACTGTTTTAAAACTGCGCTATGTTTTAGAAGAATATCGGTAACAATAAAGTTGATCCATTCAATGACAAACAGTCTACTATTTCTTCTCTTTTAGTCTAGGTCGGATTAAATGTATTTCCTTATTAAACAAATAAAAACAATTGAAGTTGTTTGAGTGAGATTAATGAATTAATTCGACCCGAGTCGTGCGGAGAGCTAATTATGCTGATTGCTATAATAATACAAACCACTGCTCGATTTATTGCGACGTTGATTGAATCAGACATATAATTATGCGCATCTTATGTTTGGTACAAATGAATCTTTATACATCGCAGGTCAAGAAGAATCAATGATTTATAGGATTTATTCACGCATTTTTTTTTATTTGTTATTATCAACAATGTATTTAAAACATGAATAACATAATTTTCAGAAAACGTTAACCCTTACAATAGAATCAAAACCTTTGTTTGTTCCCTAGGAAAAATCACGTGGGATTTTTTAAGCCTGATGAAGGTTACTATTAAGAGCGGAAAATATTTGCACAGCAAGAATGCATTTGAGCTGGCTATAAATTAAGTAGTATTTAAACTGCAAATAAAAAAACTCCACGGGTATTACTTAAAAACACTGTTAAATAAGGAGAGATATAATTTCTTTAATTTATTCGTGTCTGTTACAATACGGAATGAGACCAATTGAAAGTAGCTTAACGCCTACGAGCCGTGTGTTTTGGACACTACTGCTGATCACGTAACGAAATAATGATAAACGTATACATAAATAAACATAATTGGCGATTTATTTGCTAAAACTATGACGGATAAAACTAAATTAAAATTATTATGTAACCAAAAATTAGATAACTGTGACCTGAAGATCTAAAGAAGAATGAACAGATAGGAAAAAGGAAAGCCAGAGGTTTAATTAGTTTGAATACAATAATGCATTTAATTTGTATGTGTTTAAATAATTTGATTAAATCAAATTGATGTTATAAATTTGCAACTCAATCACTGCGTATGTGTACGTTTGAAAACCTGTCCACTATGACCATCATCTTCCTAGCCTTTTCCCAACCATGCCAACATGGTTCAGCCGACCCCAAGTCGGCTTCCAGTCTAACCAGATGCGGCTGAATATCAGTATTTTACACGAAGCGGCTGCCATTAGACCTCCGCAACCCAATTTCTGGACTGGTTGTCAGGCTTTTTGACTTCTGACTACCACTAACGATTGTCATAGGTGTTCGTATGGCAACCGGGACCGACGGCTTTACGTGCTTCCGAGGCACGGAGAGGTTTCGATGTGTTAAGAATGATCACCCATCCACAGACTGACCTCGGTAAGCGTAGCTTAAACTTGCAGATCAGCTTGCTTTGATTGATTAGCGTTGCTATAACTTAGCCACGAGCCCCTCCTGTCCACTATGACCGACGGACTATAAAAACGAGACTAATTTTCTCGACAGTGACTTATTGATTAGATTACAAGAACTAGGTTTGGTTCTAATTACTTTATATTAACGACTATTGATAAAACACCGTCTTGTCACGTGGGGAACATTCGAACATTAGGTCATTCTTCTGCCCGCATAGGAACAATTCCATTTTATGGAGGTTTCATTTTTTTAAGACACCTGGGCGGGCCGTTGCCGACCCACGCAGAGAAGCGAATTTTATGAGTTCCACCAGTCTGGTGGAACTTATAAAATTCGCTTCTCTGCAAAAAATTATGTTCGGATGTTTTAAATTATTACTTGCACCATACTCATGTTAAGGAGCAGACGCTTTTAAATACTAACGCATTCGCATTAAAATTTGAGTTTGGCAAAATTGCAAACTCGTTTCAAACTACCGGACGTTGGCGCCGCTAATCATGCGCATAGTGTAGTTTCTGTAGCTGAGATCATTAAATATTGGAAGTCACTTGCCAGCCTGGTCGCCGGGCAGCAAGGTGCGAAGGGATGCACTTGTCAGGAAAGAAAATACAGAGATAGATAAGACAGCAAAGGACGTAGGCTAAGGGTAAGTACCTTTTGTCGCCAAAAATGCCTGAAAAGGTTCCCTATAAGAAATGAAATTTTGTATGGGAGTCCGTCATTATATTTTTATTCTACTTCATCAAATTTTACATTTGTTCAAGCGTGTAATTTCGACGTGCATTGGGGTGAAATAGGGGATAAAAATTCGTATGGAATAAGTAACTATTCCACGCGGACGAATCCTATCCTGGCGGCGCCCATGCTTGCCAGTATGATTAGAGTACTGTGAGATAAATGTAATAATGGCGAACAGCCATTTTAGTTACAGTAAAATTAAAATAAATAATTATTTATCACGAAAGATACGCCCATTAAACAGTAGACAGTGATTAACTGATATTATGAATATGTGACAAGCAGTAACACTGTAAACTCAACATGCTACATTGCGTGTAAAACAATAATCGCGTCTACTAACGTACTCATGTATGTAAATATCCTAATAACAGTGTGCCGAGCCGCGCCAGCACAAAAATGTTAACCCAACCCAATTCGCAGTGTCGGGGTATAACGTCAATTGACATAACACAGTGAGATTTGTACAATTGTTATGTGGTATATTAGGCATAGGTTTATCTTTTAAGATCTGGAATAGCAAAGAGCAGTGTCTGACACGGATCTCCCGACAAGATACAATAGTAAGACATTTCGTCATGCACCACTAATGACTTAATGTATCTCAGAAATCTGAGGCAATTAAACATTAGTGCTGTTGTATGATACTCTGAATAACTTAATTTAACAGTCAGGGAATACACTTCATCTGTAGTTGTTTATAATTTATTCGTAAGACAGTCCATAACATATTATAGACAATACTCATAGCTCAATGGTTGGTTTAGTATAAGGGAGTCAGAAGCCATAGTAAGTATGTACTCAGTCCAATATTAAACATTACATAAACTAGTTGGTTATGTTATATTTTTTTCTTTCATGTATATTTATAACATTCCTCAATATGTCCTTAAGTTATTGGAATGATGCTGACCTTTACCTATATTAGGTGTGTTATAAAAAGGTCTGTATTAACAACCACAGGCAACACCTATTAGCTTGTGGTTTAGTGCTATTCCAGACCTGATAGTGTTCTTAATTCAAATAAAAATATTTACTATTGGAGTTCCCAATTCGCGAAAGATTTTTTATGAGGTTAATGATTTGGCCAGACACCAGAGAATTTGTAGAATTATTTTTGCGATGTTGTAAATAATAAAATTAAAATTTCTGGTATGTTGTATGACAATACTTTCACTTTAAATATTTTAACACACACTTTCTACTTGCATATGCATTCACATCCTTGTTTGGATGAGTGACACGGTCAAAGGTGTTAAAATATTTAGCCAGATCATGTTGTATAACTTGTACACAAACTTAATTGCCTTGCATTTTGTTTAAATTATATATTTTATTTACAGTTTGGCAAGAAGTTCAGTATTGAATAGAAATGAAATTGATATCCTACCTGGCATAAAAACAATAATTCTTTTTTATGTGTAGTTGGTGACAGGTAGAAAATTTATGTTAATAATCTTTTGTAGTAAACATCTATTTCCTCTGTGAGTAATTTAAGTACATTCAAATCATTGGACAGGATTGTTCAATTAATTTATTTCCTATTTTAACAGTTTTGTAAATCATCACTCTCTGTGACATTGCTCTTTTTGATCAAAACTACTGTTAAAAGTAAAACATGTAACCTAATAAAATGCCTTAGAAACATTACACAAATGTCTATTAAAACGTTGATTTGCAGTGTACTGTGATTACGCCCACAAGCTCATTAGAGCTGATACCTATAAAATAATGTATTATGCAAAAGGTGTTGAATTTTCTATTAATTTATCAATAAACATTACACCAGTAACAACTGCCACCATACATAGAATATAGCAAAACAGATATCTAGACGTAGATACATAAATATTTAATTAACATTTCATGGTCCAAAGGTTTGGCTGCTCAAATTCAGTGCTGTAACATGGACTTTACAATTCACACACAAAATTCAAACACAAATTTTTAGTTAGAATACCACATAGATTCCACAAACATAACAAGTGCAAACTTCACAAATGAATGACCAATTCACGTTCAAATATTGGTGTATCTACAGTAGATAAAGACAACAAATGTTTGACTAACCTCAAAAGCAGGCTGTTAGGAGGCACTCGGGAACACTTGGGTTATAGCAGGCATGCATCAACCATCCTGTGGAAGACCACCTTATCAGACCTCTAGCAACACCAACATTTTGATCCCAAATTAATGTTAATTAGTTATAACACAGTCAAGGATACTACACTTGGGTATGTGCCAAAAATGTGCTGCAACTGTAAGCAAGCAAAACTGAAACTCATCGATGCAATCGTCACAGAACTTTACACATGAATATCCGTATATTAGGTTAGTATGTCAATAATGTAGATGAATATTGCCCAAAGTCAAGGACATCTCTATGCACTCAGAAACTGAATGGAAAAATGTTAGATACATTACATGCACGACATAGCATTGCTGCGCTCGGCATTCATAAAAAAAACGTGAGGAAATAAGATATCACGTATCATGAACACTTACGAAACTTCTTCCTCTCAAAGGCATCTCACGCACTAGAAAAATACACAATTATATCACTTTGTAATGAATTTAGCAGATACACTAACTCGTTTCACATATAAACAGTTTTCACACAATTTTATTTTATTTCAACAGCAAGTCACCTCTTCCAGCAGATTGAAGAAATGCTGATGAAAATTTGACACAAGCGCTAACAATTCTAGAACAATCACTCAACGACCATAGAGTAATGATTAACCTGAAAAATACTGAAAATGCTTAGTTGGATCATAGACTAATAATACTTCAAGATACTATCAAGAATGGCCGATGCCCTAAATTACTATCTTAATAACGAACTCGGTACTTGAATCTTATTTTTAAGTGTGCGAGCAGCGAGTGAGACGAGCCATCGTAGTGGTAAATGGTCATCGCCATCTAGTATCTACCTAACTTACAACATAAAAAAAGTTTTGATATTAATACCTCCCTCCGTCACCGGCCGGCGGCCGGTCCGTTATTCCGTATATAACACGCCGTTTGATGAACCGTATGTTAGCGCCAGATAGCGCAATAGCAAAACCTGCAAAAAAACTAGGTATTCCCGATCTGAGAGATGAGAGGTGGTGCTTAAGAAGAAAAAACTGACGCTCTAGTATAAAATTATTGACGACCCAGATGTTACTTTCTAGCGTGAAAAATGCAGCATACACAGAGAGCCAACGTTCCGTCAGGCTGAGGAGTGTGGATATCAAGAATCTAGGTCCCCTGTGTATAAATTGGCATCAGTGACTAGAGAAAGCCCGAAGGCCCATCGTAGATGGCGTCAAGAGGAGTTGAGTTTATATTTCCTGATTACTGTATTTTTTTGTTATAATTGGAATCAACTTCCACATAATACTATTGTTGCTTGTATGTTCCGAGGTTGCTTGTCACCTGCGCTCAGACAGCAAGCCAAGAATCAATACATTGTTTAGTCGATTAAACTGATCCATCTCACTAGAAAAAAAAGTAAGTTGTCAATGACAACCAAAAAAGAAATAGACTTGTGACTTTTTGGTTGACTTTGTGTGTGTGACAGTGACAGTGACTGGCGAAGGTGAAGTGTCAGGTCAGGTGTCAGATTGTTATTGCAATTGCAGAAGCAGCAGAAGGCAAGGCAATTTGCAGTTTTGATTTTGAACAAACAGAGCAGAGGCAAAAGCAAGCTACAAGCATTTATTTATTGGTCACAGCATTTAAAATAGAAAAACTCTTTTATTTTCCATGTCACGTACACACTTGAAAGTTTGAGATGGGTCAATAGACTGAATAGTCCACCGATTTAAGAGTATAAATTTTTGCTCGGTTAAGTTTACTATTTTCATGTTTTAAATTTGTTTTACCGATAAAATGGAAGATGTTAAGATACAAAATAAAATGAAGTTGTTGTTTGAGAAACTTACGGAACCGGATTATGTGCTGGATAATTATTATGCTGATGGACTTATCACCAAACTATCGAACTGCGCCGATCCTGGTAAGTACTTAGGCATGTACCTATGTTTTAAAGTGAAACTACTGCATAAGGTTTACTGAATGAGATAAGTCACAGATGTTAATTATGTATGCTGACCATACATAATTAACATCTGTGACTTATAGGTAAGCAGGTAGTTAGTCATCATAAATAATCTTATAGGTAAGCAATGATGTATTTGCTAAATACATGCAAGTAATTATTATTCTAATAATGCATGTAAAGAAAAAATATTTGGTATCTAAATTATGTAAACTACAATAGTTTAAGGGCTGTTTTCACCACCTCTGGATAGCCGCTAACTGCCAGATAAATTAAAAAATGGAACAGAGTTTATATCCAATTATCTGCCTAGTAATTTATAAGAAACATAACATAAGGTAACAGGCCCTTAATATTGACAAAATGTAATTACGGTAATAAGTGCAGTTGGAGAGTACCTATTAGGAATAAGATTTTCAATGTCAATTTTTTATGTACAATTTTGGACTAAAAAATCTCTACTACTCCTGTCTTTCAAAAGGGCCCAGCTGTAGTTTTAAGAACTACAAAGTGCAGTTACATTGTTTTTAGCATATTCTACACTGTTAGGAAACAGGAAGTACACTGAGTTGTAATTTTTTAATTTACATCTGATGCTAAGTTTTGAAAGACATGTACAATGACCCAATTATGAGGCTAAGTGCGGAAAACTAACTAAACTAAACTGATGCTAAGTTCAGATTCGCGCTATGCACTTGCACAAATATGCAAGCCATTTAGCTGCTTCTGTCACCCAATTAACCGCTTCTGCTCATGTTTGTTTGTACCCATTGATGTTGTGTTGAATGCAAGTGGCAAATTGCACTGCACTAGGCCAAAATAATAGGTGCATGTTTTGAATATTTGTTCATAGAAAATGCCATTTTAGTCACTACTTCATAAAGTTACTGTGTAATGATAAGAGTAACTGTTATGTTACATAACATTGTAAACGTAAACAGTATGTAGTGCTAATGAATTATGAAAAGTTGTGTCATATCATAGTGTGTATATGCGTCTTTAATGGTACATGCAATTCATCGCTGGCCTAATAAATTCTTGCAGATCTGAAATTATTGAAAGTATGAAGTCATGCAATCTGCTAAGAGTTACCTGATGGTTACCTAGTATATTCCGAACTGTAAGTTATCAGTTAGATAAAAATATTTTTTTACAAGACTGGCGTTCTCTTGGCGTCCAATAACAATATAGTGTGCCTAATTTTTTTAATCGTCATTAAGATGACAAGCAATAGCACAGGAAAGGCATGACCCCGGACGAACGGTGATGAGGCAAACACCCATCTGCTTTTAGTGGGTAAACGTCCGTTTGAGGGCGGAGTCCTACACAACTTCCGTCGTTGCGCAGTATACAATTTTTAACCTAAAAGTCCATTGCGCATTCAAACGGCTAACTTTAGTCCGGCCAAGGTATACCTAACGGCCAGGTTATAAATTTCGAAGCGAAATAAATTGCGAATGCGGAACATCCCCATTTTCTCAATGCAGATCATAACATGCCTAAAAATACCTGTAAATCTGACCGGAACTCGACTAAATGAGAAGATAGAAGTACAAGATCGAAGCCCCTCCCTTTCCCCTGGTGTTTCCATAGTTATTTTTTATTAACCAAGGTGTGAATTCGAGTGATTGTTGATTAATGTGATTCATCAATGTCTGGGTAAAAGACGAGAAATGCTGCTAAACAAATGCTGCCCAGACGCCTTTGGGCGTGTTCTGATAGTCCAATTCTTGATAAGATACGATATCAGAATAAAAATTGTTCAACAAATATTGCTTCATACGCAGATTACGTGAAGAAACTTTGTCACGAAATATATTGTGATAATTTTGGGTACACATTCAACTAAATAAATAATAAAAATAAATACAAAAACCAGTTTACGATATTTACGATTACTTGAACTGTGGAAATATTTTCTCTCTGCCTTTCATTCTACCGTCAATGGCGGACCTAGGATTTTTTTTAGGAGAAGCTTAGGCTAATATTCAGGCTAACATTCAGAGACGATGCTCAGCGTAAAGTAAGGCTTCCGTATGTCAAATTGTCATACAAATTTGACATACGGAAGCGTAAGTTCATGCTGAGTCTCTTCTCTGAATCTCAACCTTAGGCTGAGATTCAGAGAAGAGACTTAGCGTGAACTTACGCTTCCGTTTGTCAAATTGTCATACAAATTTGACATACGGAAGCGTAAGTTCATGCTGAGTCTCTTCTCTGAATCTCAGCCTTAGCCTCAGGCTAACATTCAGGCTGATATTCAGAAACGAGACTCAACATGAACTTATGCTTCCGTATGTCAAATTGTCATACAAATTTGACATACGGAAGCATAAGTTCATGTTGAGTCTCGTTTCTGAATATCAGCCTCAGAGACGATGCTCAGCTTATGTAAGGCTTCCGTATGTCAAATTTGTATTACAATTTGACATACGGAAGCGTAAGTTCATGCTGAGTCTCTTCTCTGAATCTCAGCCTGAGAGACGATGCTAAGCATAAACTTAGGCTTCCGTATGTCAAATTGTCATACAAATTTGACATACGGAAGCATTACTTTACGCTGAGCATCGTCTCTGAATGTTAGCCTGAAAATTAGCCTAAGCTCCTCCCAAAAAAAATCCTAGGTCCGCTATAGACGGTAGAATGAAAAGCAGAGCGAAAATCTTTTCACAGTTCTTGCTACTCTCCGCAAATCAGACGTTTAGTTCTTGTGGCTTGAAATAATGGTATCCATAAACGGCTGAGCCTGACCTTGTCGTTTTTATGTCAATAAAGTACGAAGGCATAGTTTATCAATTATCACATTTATTTATGGTTAGTGCCGATTTCCTAAAGGGATTTTAAGTCCTTGTGGCGTGGCGACACAATTATCTTCTGTTGTAAGGTCTATCATACTTATCTTTTATTATCTTCACCTATCTTTTACGATTTTAAGTGCAAACGTGACGTCACTTCATTAAATGGCATATTTTATCTTTTCAAGGATTCATTTTGCAGACAGTAATTAGGTATATTCTGTTTCTGAGCATATTCTGGAGAATCATGATTTCTTTAATAAATGAACTTAATCAAACTTATGGAGTGTATTTCGACGGTAATTATACGTTTTGTCATCCGAAGATGACTACGGCATACGTAATTATAACCGGTGCCTCGACCATGAGTTTCTCTCACTAGACTCGCTAGCGACGCCGTAAAATATTTATATGGAAAACTCTCGCAGCGCCTCTAGCGGTTACGTAAGATACTAAAATCTGCTATGAGATTACAGCGCTTCGATGCGTAAAAAAATATCGAAATCCATTCGATAGAACGCATGGTTGGGGTACTGGTAATCTTCAAGTCACGAATGAATATAGATTCCAGACATGCTTGCTCCATCATCTTCAAATAATTGAACGCAAAAAAGTTTAAGGAAAAATAAAGACATTATTATATTTAGTCATTATTATTAGACAATATTAAGTCTTAAGGATTAGGTACTTTTTATTGAATTCTTATTTAATAAACGTTCAATAAATTACGACACGGTAGTATATAAATTATACAATGCCTGTGATGTTTGTATAAGCTCATAAGTCCAAGGTCCCCTATGAGCCAGAGGCCGTGAACCATTGATTTACTTACTAAGACGGAAGGTTAAACACAAAATAAATAAGAAAAGAATCAGATTTATTCCCCTCATTACGGGCAGCCTGAAGTACAAAATGTTGAAAGAATTAAATAATCGAGTGTAATTGTGCAGTTACAAATCCTTTTTAGGTTGATTTGAATTTCCATTACTGAGTTGACAGACTTTACACCTTTACGACACGCCTCACATTTGAGAAGGTACCTCCTCACACAATATTCTTGGAACCTTACTTCCAATGTTTCTCCCTCGTAAACCCTCAAATTTCTTTTACAATCGAAGAATATACACAGATTATATTGGATAGATGATTTCTATATTAGAACAAAACATTATTATTCTACCAGTTTTATAAGGGATTTTTATTACTTAATTAATTTATACTTCTATACTTTTATTTATACTAATACTAGCTGTCCCGGCAAACGTTGTTTTGCCATATAGGGGTGGGTCATTTTAGGGGGATGAAAAATAGATGTTGGCCGATTCTCATAGATATCGGATAAGCACACAAAATTTCATACAAATCGGTCCAGCCGTTTCGGAGGAGTATGGCAACTAAAACTGTGACACGAGAATTTTATATATCTATACTTCTATACTAATATTATAAAGAGGAAAGATTTGTTTGTTTGTTTGTTTGTTTGTTTGTAATGAATAGGCTCCGAAACTACTGGACCGATTTCAAAAATTCTTTCACCTTTGGAAAGCTACATTATCCCCGAGTAACATAGGCTATATATCATCACGCTACGACTAATAGGAGCGGAGTAGTAATGAAAAATGTAGCAAAAACGGGGAAAAAATTATAAGACCACGCGGGCGAAGCCGCTGGCGGGAAGCTAGTTAGATTATAAAGCTGAAGTTTGTTTGTTTGGTTGAACGCACAAATCTAAGGAACTACTGGTCCGATTTGAAAAATTGTTTCAGTGTTAGGTAGCCTGTTTTACGAGGAAGGCTATATATGCTACGAACAATAGGAGCGGAGTATCAATTGAAAATGTTGCAAAAACGGGGGAAAAATTCAATTTCTATGGGAACGAAGTCGCGGGTAAAGGCTAGTAAGTTCATAAAACAAAGTCATTACTTTTGTTAATAGGAACAAAATTATGCCCTTATCTTTCAACAAGCACGTCTGCCAACACAAGGCGGCAACGTCTAAATTTTTCCAATTTTATCAGTAACCACATTAAAGTTCAATGCCTCAAGGGCATGATTTGCAAAAATAATCAGGCTTGTAATACCTCAACTGAATTTAAATCGTAACGTCAAATGGCCCACCTACCTTAAAATGAAGTACTTACTGAGATGCGGAAGCGTTTCAGATAGTTTTTTTTTTTCAAGTTTGTGACATTGTATGTAATGATTATGAGTTGTATTTTACGACGTAAGCCGTTAGTTATCTAGTACCTGGTTTTTGATATCTACACATTTAGTTATGTTCACATAACACTTATAGAATATGTTTGTGCAAATATTTGGTACTACCTATACGATCGTGTACCAGAGATTTTTTTTCGATATTATATCAAAGACTCCGGTTTTGCTTTTCCACGATATCATCGTTGCTTGAATCGCCGCAGTTCCGTTCGAAGTCAGTCAAAATCATTTATTCAAGGTTTAACATTTTAGACAGCCCGCAGAATGCCCGCCCTTCACCCACCCCTGAGTGTTTTTGTTGGGAAGAATAAACGGTACAACAAACTCCCCAGCAACACATTTCTGACTATTAATTTATTTATTGTGGCGTTGAACTTAGTAACCCAAAATGATAAGGCCTGTTGCTCACGGCACGATTTTTTACACCACGGGCGCGCCGTATGTTCTCCTCGTCACATAATAGGTAATAGGCTGCTTGAAAGCACGACGTGTGTACAAACGGCCTAATGCCTATCTTGTTTGGGCTACAACTTGCAAATTTTATAACAGCCATGACTTTGAATTCAGAGACATTCATTACCAGACAATGACAAAACTATAGTTTTCGTTTGTGGTCTTCATATTGTTAGAATTGTTAACCACAACATAACTTAAGGGAATCAGGAGTACATTAACGTCTTAAGTACCTAGTTTAGCAAACAAATTATTTTGTTTATTTTGAATAATTCAAACATCAGTCTACTACCCTTTATTCTTTTATTGATGACACCTACATTTGTTAAGAAAGGTAGCGTAATATGTTTTCTTGTGTCACTTTGTTCATTTACTTAAATGAAACTTTTCTTTGTTTCAGAGGTATCGTTTCTAAAAAGAGTACCCTTAATATCAGATCTGATAGCAGAATCATTCGATCGCAACCCAAATGCGCACAATACAGTCAAAGTGTTCCTTACGAGGGTCCTCGCTATTGCGTCGCAGAAAGAACTACATTTTGCTAAAATGTTCGCCCGCCAGGGAGATAACATCCTTGCAGGGTTTAAAGAAGTCTGCGCGCCCAACGTCAATCCAAGTATTCGAGTAGCTTACATGGAAGTTGCTTTAGCAATTGTCCAACACAACTCAGGCATATCCTGGCTTCTAAAATCTGAAGTATGGAAATCAATACTCAGCTTATGCAATGAGAAATCAACAGTGTTTGTTGTGCGACAAATAAACAAGTTCATGTCAGAATTCCTTTGGAAACTCAACGATCTGGGAGATATCGATAATATCAGAATAATTGTCGGCTATTTGTTGAACCCCATCAGTAAGTACGATTTTATAAATGTTAATTCGCTTACCGGCGAAGAGGAAGACGCAATATACAACGCAATATATCCTTCGATACAGATAATGCTCACTACTGCAAGCAACGGAACTCGCATTGGAAATTCGTCTATACTTATGAACGTATTGGTAAAAGAGTACAAAGTTTGTTCGTACTTATATATAGCTCTCGAACGAACACGCAAAGAGGACATGTCGTTATCTATCGCCAAAGTAATATTTTGGGTGTCCCTCGCGAAAGTTTTTCTCGCTAAACCTATGCTGCCCGGAGTACTATACAGTGCCGACGATTTTCTCGAAGTTTCAGCTTCCAATTTCAATTTGATCCAACACTTCACGAAGCGCCGGAGCGCTACTTTGGTTCTGGACTTTTGTTCATCGTGTAATATTATTTGGAACGCTATATGCAAAGATAACGAGCCTGGTATGTGGGTGGACGATGCCAAAAATCGGCCTAAACTAAGAAATCAGATGTTGTTTATATTTTTAGTACCAGTTTTGGTATTTGTTACGTATGGGAGACCTAAATCAAATTTGACAGATATTCACGACAGGATTCACGACTACATAGAAAAACTATTGAATTCGTCCTGTGAGCATACCGCGAAAGCTGCTTATGCTTTAAGGGACTTGACTGGAGAGCTGGACACGCTGTCAATTACTCTGCAATGTGCTAAGAAGCTTATCCATTTGAAGGACCATTTGAACGATGAGCAAGCTAATTTAGTTTTCCAAGCGCTGTTTTACGTTTTACAAGAGTATACACCTAATGACGTAAACGGGGAGCCAAAATTAGAAGAGATTTTTGAAGAGAGTGAAGAGAAGAATCTTGTGATGACGTATGTGATGGACAACGTATTGTCAATAGTGACGCATCGGAATATCAACTGGCACGAGAGTTTGGAAATCGTTTGCTTGTACAATGTTGTCATCAACATCTTACAGAGATCTAACTTGAGTTGCAAGGTGAGTCTAGAAACAAAGTCTTGAATAGCCTTAGACTGAAATCTGTACAGCTGGATTGGAGTCAGGCTATACTCAGGAAAAAAGTTATCAGCTATAAGCGATCAATGACAATAGCAGCATTAACCTGAGTAACTCCACTATTACGCTCCCATAAATGGTTTTCCTTTTGTTTTTGGCCCTGGCTTGGCTTGGCAAATTTTAGTATCAGTTATATTTTTATATACTTTCTATAAGAGATCCAAGTTTGATGTCCTAGGGCCTGATTAGATGGTCTATATCAGCCGGACTTCAACAGACTATTAAGACTCGTGATACAATGATGGTATAATTTCTTTTTCAGTTCGTGGTAGTGTCATTAAAGGTAATAGGTCTGACCGTGAAGAAGTTTCTCCAGCCGAATCTCTCCTTGCTTATGGATTCGAAACCGGACTCTTCGATCCACGACCTGGGCAAAGTCATCTATATCAAGATGCAGGACCGGCATTGGGAAGTCAGGGACACCGCCTTGGAATTGTTGCAAGTGTGCACTGAAATTGCCTACATAAGTACGTATGTTTTTTTTTTGTTAACAAAACGTATATAATTATTTGGTCCGTACGTGAATCAATCACTCGAGCAATCTCTTTTATTTTATGAAATCCCACACCCAATAATCGACCTGATGACTTTTCTACCCAATTAAGGAATTGCTTCTATAGACTACAGGTTAATGTCCTTGATCCCATGAACTTGACGCAAAGGACAAGTAATGGCAAGTGCGGTTTTTAGTCGGTATGAGTCCAACATACCCGACCACACACACAAAGATCTAGGTACCTAGATCCTATAGACTACAGGCCCCGAGGGTTTGCCAAATATACAGGATTATTCGCTCCGTAGTACGAATTTAAATGAAACTCCATGGATATAGATCTCAATGGTCCATGGTTATAAATAACATGATTACATTACGTATTCTAATATCTGTGTTAATGAACAGCTTGTGTACAGCTACAGCTACCTAATAGTAATATTAAGTATAAGTATTAACCAGCGAATGCAATATTTAGTGTCAATTTCATTATCTAGTACCATTTAGTCTTATCACTCTTATCTCGTAATAATAATAGCTCCACGCGGTATTTCCTATCAGTATTTAAGGCATAGATATTGTTAATTGGAAAATGCATGAAACTATTACGTTTATGATTATTTAATCATATTGTCTCTAGGGGAAAATCACAGAACTGGTTTTCTCATCTATCTGCTGAACCGTATTATATCTCAATGTGAAGAAAATCATGTTAGATTGACAGTTGCCGTATACCGTGTTCATTCTGAAATCTCCCTTGTGTTATTGAGATATACTTCAATTTTCAGTCCAGATATTTTTGAAGCTGACAGACCAGCCAGAAAATATACCTTAAGATTAAAACCATAAGGTCTATTACAGGAATTATCAGATAAATTATGTCTTTGTTCCTTCCATAACATTACGGATTCTTAAAAAGCTGATTCAAATGATTTCTCTCATATTTTCAGAGTTTCCGCCATTCCAAAAACAACTTCTGGAAAACAATCTTATAAACTTAGCGGCCACGATTGCTTTCAACGATTATGAGCCTTACGTGCAAGTGTCGGCGCTCAGATGCCTCGGCGCAGCTTGTCGGATCAACGTGATATGGGACCAGCTGGTCACGGAATACCCAGATATACAGGTATGTAAAAATATTGAGGAAGTTAGTTAAGAATATTGTCAATGTAGTCTTAAATTAAAAGAAACAAAAAACCCGACTGCGTAAAAACTACTAACTAAAAATCTAAAAACAAGCTCTGTGATGTTGGTAAATGTATTGCAGGCGGGACAAGCAAAGAAACAATTTTGTTTATGAACGAACAGCTTGTCCCGCCTGCAATACATTTTCCAACATCACAGAGCTTGTTTTTAGATTTTTAGTTAGTAGTTTTTACGCAGTCGGGTTTTTTGTTTCTTTTAATAATTGATTTTATTTTCTTCTTTTTTGTTTATAAATCATCATAGAATCACTAGATAGATCCTAAATGATGATTTAAAATATAAATTGATACAACTAAAGATCATTTTCAAAATCAGTTCGCACATTAAAGCGTATAAAATCTGCCATATTGATTTTTTTTAAATTTCATGTACCCAGTGACAGTCGTGCCATCAAGACGAATCTAATGAGGTGTCATTTATCTAATTCGGTTGAGCCGTTGAGTAGTTACGACCGGACATAGGAACGGACATACATACATACATACGCGTCAAACACATAACCCTCCTCCTTCGGCAGTCGGGTAAAAAAAGGGTCTCAGTGATAACTTAGGGGAATGACTACTGGAACACCAAGTCAAAGGTCTCGAGTTCGAATCCAAGGCGTACCTCTGACTATTCGAAATCATGTGCGTAATTATCACTCGCTTTAACGGTGAAGGAAAACATCGTGAGGTATGCCTGAGAGATTTTCTCGACGGTATGTGAAGTCTGCCAACCTGCATTAGGCTAGCATGGTGGAACTATGGACTAATCCCTTTTATACTGAAAAGAGACCCGTGCCCAGCTGTGGGAGAATTAATGCGTTGATAATAATGTCTGGTAGAAAATACCTAAGGCATTAACCGTCGCCGAACGCTCTTTTACATTACGCAGAAGTATATAAACGTGTTTGCATTAATAATACATTATATTTTTTTATTTTACCAGGATCGATTACTCTTCATCTTACGCAACAATGAAGAAGGAAATGTACGAAAAGAAGCGTGCAACGTTCTGTGCGAGTTGTATCAAAACATAAAGTTGTCGCCAACGTTCAAGCAGACTTTATACGAGCACATGGTTTCCACCGCCCTCACAGACTTCCACTGGGAGGTCCAAATCAATGCCATCAAGTTCTGGAAGATCGTCTACCAATCACTGCTCACAGGACAAGGAATGCTTGATGGTACTTTCCCACCAGTTACGTTCTCTAGGGAAACTAGAAAGATCGTTACTTTAAACGAAGGAGAAATACAGAAGAGGCTGCTCAAAATATTAGATGAACTAGCAGCCATCGGGTGTCTCACAATACTCGTCGCTCTACTTAATGACCAAACTGAAGTAGAAATAATGAACACTGCTCTAACTGTAGCACATGATCTGTTCGCGATTTTAAATAAATACAAGCTGCCTGATACATTGGCACCTAAAGAAGGTGATATAGCTACTGTAGAAGAAGTACTTGCTCATATCAAAGAGGAAAAAGAAGTTGTCGATGATAGTGTAGATATGGTAGATGTTCAGAAATCTGATAACGTGATCGACGATATACTCAATGCAGACGATGTCAACCTACTTGCGAATATATACGAAAGCCATATGTCACTACAAAGTACTAAAACAGAAGCCCCTTTGAAACCAAAGATAAAACTAATGAGATTTGCATCACCCTATCTATTTATTACGTACTTAAAAAATACAGACTTTAAACAGATGATTGAAGAGAAAAGGAAATGGAATGATGGTATAAGAAGCCTATCGTCTCTCCTTGACGATGTTCTTCGTTTGTATGAAGATAATAAAGAAGTCAATTCCTTAGATTGTTACTAGGGTTGTGCTGTTACTTATAAGAGTAATGTTATTGTTAAGCGTGAGATTATATTTTCATTTTAAATGTATTTTCTTTTATTAATTAAAGGCGTGTGGAAGACATATGTACCGCTTACTACTGGAGGACAGAGGTATTGTCTAGTCGAGTGTCGGAATACCCAATTCGGCGTTCGGCGGCCAGAGGTTTGTTTGTCTACACCCTCTGCATCTACTGCGGTAGAGGTCGATAATAATTGTCATTCCCTTTCTGCAGCCTCTTTTGCAAATTTACCATGTTTGCAGTAGGAGGTGGGACTTCCCACTTGTTGCTTCAGATTTTAAATTATTTTTGATAAATAATCTGGTACTATTCAGCTGTTTATTGGTAATCACTACCATGCCCGAAACCAAATCCAAAAACTGCTACTGAGAATTTCATAAACTTAACGTTTTGTCAAAGTAATTGAATTTAGGACAACAGGATCTAACAAATAGATGAAATATGCCTTCTTTTTAAAATAAAATGCAATGCCTGATGCAGTTCATATTTTTATTTTGGTAGTTTTCTAAATAATTTACACACTAAGAGCTTAACCTAAACTATGTTCATCTATTCTATTTCTATGACACCTCCGACTTTGCTCAGTGCCTCCTTTAGTTTCTCTGCCTCATCTTTGGAGACATCAGCCTTCACAACTGTGGGGACGCTCTCAACAAACTTCTTGGCCTGCACAAGGTTGAATCCTTCCAGAAGACTCTTGACTTCTTTGATAAGTGCCACTTTTTGTTTATCATCGAATTTAGTAAGTTTGACCTGGAAAAACAATCAGATAATTTAGTGCTGAATACAGTTTATTTGTAAACAGTTTGGATATGCAGTCTTTTAAAGCTACTTAAATCTTAAAAATCTTCATATTAATCTTTTTTTGTCTGTTTGTTTTAGAGATATAATAGAGTACCTATCTACTGTGCTTAAAGATATCCCCGGGCCAAGATGGACTTAGCGTTGAGCACTTGCAGCACGCTGGGCCTCATCTACCTAGGGTCCTAGCAATGTTCTACTCTCTGTGTGTGAGCCATTCCTACTTACCTGCGGATTTTATGAAAGCGGTGGTTGTTCCTGTGGTGAAGAATAAAACGGGTGATCTATCTGATAAGAATAACTATAGGCCTATCTCTCTTGCAACAGTTACGTCAAAAGTTTTTGACGGTTTGCTTAATGCACAGTTGAACGATTACGTAAAACTACATGACAACCAGTTTGGGTTTCGTCCTCGATTGTCCACCGAAAGTGCCATACTGTGCTTAAAGCAAACCGTCAAATACTACACAGATCGCAAGACGCCCGTTTATGCGTGTTTCCTCGACTTGTCGAAGGCCTTTGACCTTGTGGGTTATAACATGCTGTGGGACAAGCTGAGAAGCGTAGATTTGCCACAGGAACTCATTAGCATGTTCCAGTACTGGTATGGTAAACCAGTCCAATTGTGTCAGATGGGCGGGAGTAATGTCGGATCCGTATCAGCTTGAGTGTGGAGTTAGGCAAGGTGGCTTAACATCTCCAACCCTGTTTAATCTATATATAAACGGGCTGATCCTAGAGCTCAGTAGTCAACATGTTGGCTGCCACATTGACGGCATCTGTGTTAATAATCTGAGTTATGCGGACGATATGGTGCTACTCAGTGCATCTGTGTGCGGCCTGAGGAAGCTGATACGGACGTGCGAGGAATACACGTGTGGCCACGGTTTATTGTACAATGTCAAGAAGAGCCAATGCATGGTCTTTGAGGGAGCTGGTGCGAAATGTCCTACAAATATTCCCCCGGTAAAGTTGTATGATGTTCCCCTAGTAAGGGTTGAGCAATTCAAATACCTGGGGCATATACTTACTGGTGACCTCAAGGATCACGCAGATATGGAACGGGAGCGGAGGGCGTTGTCTGTCAGAGCGAATATGATCGCTTGTAGGTTCGCGAGGTGCTCTAGAGAGGTAAAGATTACGCTCTTTAAAGCCTACTGTACATCGCTTTACTCTTGCAGCCTGTGGGCTGATTACAGTAAAAGGAGTTACCATGCCCTCCGTGTCCAATACAATAATGCGTTTAGGGTGGTGTTGAGGCTCCCGCGTTTTTGTAGTGCCTCTGGCATGTTCGCAGACGCGCGTACGGACTGCTTTTACGCGACCATGCGAAAGCGTGCCATGTCACTGGTACGCAGAGTGCGGGCGAGCGCGAACACCATCCTAAAGATGATTGCGAGCAGGCTTGACTGCTACATCATAAGGCATTGCTGCGACAAACATACAATGGTGCAACTGTCGCAGCGAAAGTTTTAATTTTTGACGCCAAAGTAGTAGTAATAAAAAAAAAAAAAAAAAAAAAATTTAACTGTTTATGTTCTTCAGACCTTATTTTAAAATTTTTCTGTATAATTTTCTTTCTTTCTTCTTTTTTATGTATCAGTTAATAATTTGTGTATATGGGTTTACTTTGCCTGAATTAAATGTTATTATTATTATTATTATTATTATTATTATTAACTTCTCCTAAATTAGGTAATTTATCTGTAAATTGACTTACAGTAAAGCTAGTCTTTACAGCCTTAGGGGCAGCTTCTTCTTCATCCTGCGCCGCCGCGGGAGCAGCCATAGCGAATCCACCCATTGGCATAACAGGTGCATCAGGCAGGTTTAACCTCCTTTTCAGGACTTGACTAAGTTCAGATACTTCAAGGAGGTTTAAGTTTGAGATGTCAGTGACAAGTTTTTCAATTTTTGGCGAGACTGGCTTGTCTACGCCTTCAGGCACTGGTATCGATAGAGGAGCGGCAGCTTGAGCTACTTCTTGGCGTAGAATCACACTAGAAAAAAATACATTGATGTATACTTTCATAAATAATTACTGGAGGACTGATTGACTTGAAAGGAAGAGACGACGCATTATTTTTATGTAACAGTAAAATAAAAGCTAAAAGATTACGATATGGTTTTGATTTGTTAACCTAAATAAGTTGGAATGGTGTGTCTTACCATCGTGAGAAAGAACGCCACTGTAGGGGCAGAGCTTTGATTACTCTGATACCATTCATTATTGATATTTATAACTAGCTTATTTCCAATAAATTCCCAAATAATAATCCCCTTTTTACGTTTTAGGTTAGAAATGTATATGACAATTCGGACAATTTGACAAGATGAAGACAGACAGACAGACCCAGGGTTGGATTCAGACCCTCAAAAAATTATGCTACATGGAAAATAATACTATATATCCATAATTATTAAACTACGCTTGACGTTTCATTTATACTATCGTAGGTATTTTTAATAGATACCTATGTTTAATTTTTCGGAGTTTTAGTTAAATGCATCCATACATACATACACACGCTTCTTTCCTCACAAGGGTAAAAATGTATTCGTAAATCGTAAATAATATTTTGTTTTATTCAGTTGAGGCGTAAGTCGTTTAATTACATTAGTGGAAGTACCACTGTTTTTATTGTAAAAAATATAACAAGAATTCAAATTAGATAAAAAAACTTCAAGTGTCCAAATAATGTCAACAAAATTTTTGGCAAAAAAAAATTTTTTGTCTAACACAGGCAAAAGTCGCCACTTCGAAGTTGCTAAATTGGCAACACTAGGTTTGTACTTAGTAAGACTCTTGATTACTAATTAGTTGTTGCCGTACATACAGAAGAATCGATATTTTAGGGTAAATATTTAAAAGTAAAAGGGCTTACTTAGTACAAGTCACCGACATTAAAATTATAGTATTTTCGCGTAGTATAGTGGCATAACGATAATACATCACATAGATACTTCACACCATCAAATAATGGTACAAATAGTATAATTTTATTATACTACGAAATCCATTACTGGACAGACCAGTGACCACAGAGCAGGCTAGGCTTTTTACTTACAATAAGTCGCCTAAAGCCTTAAAAGAACTGGAAACAATGTTACTAAATCGTAATAATCAGTTTATACATAATCTGTGAAGAATACTGACAGTAGTAATGTGTTGAACTTTTACCATTTTGTTTTTGACACTTTAGGTGTCGTCAATGTCGTCATTGTATTTCGTTAACAGTGTTGCCAACTTAGTGGATTTTCCACTAAAACTGGTGGTTTTGACCCCCCGTTTAGTGGCGAAATATTGCGTTTAGTGGCTGGTGGATTTTTCTAGTGGTTTAGTAGAATTCAGTTTCAATTACTGAATATGATATCACTCAACAACTAACACGTTACGAAATATATTATTTCTACTTCATTTCATTTTCAGTAGTACTATTTACTTTAACTGTTTAGCCAACACTGACCCGTCATACCATTCATCCCGCCACATCCCGCTCAATGCAATATACGCAGGGATGCCCCGTAGAATATTTTAATGTAGTAGTTATAGTTTATATATGACTAGCTTTCCGCCAGCGGCTTCGTCCTTTTTCCACCCGTTTTTGCAACATTTTTCATTGCTACAGCTACTCCGCTCTTTATAGTCGTAGTGTGATAGTTTACAGCCTATAAGCTTTCCCCTATAAATAAATGGGCTATCTAACAATGAAATTTTTTTTTATCGGTGCAGTAGTTTCGGAGCCTATTCAATACAAACAAACAATCAAATCTTTCCTCTTTATAATATTAGTATAGATATAGATTTAAATTACAAAACTGAGTGAACTCAGTCTCGGACTGTTCAGTGTGTCGTATTATTCTCGCGAATTTGTGCAAGCGTAATAATTATGCCCAAACCACAATATACGCAAACGTTTCGGGATTCTTGGCTCAAATATTCTTATATTCAAATATTTTTATTTTTTCTCGCAAAATTCAAATTTTCTTGCGTTTTTCGCAATTTGCAGGTCAGTGTCAGGTTGTATCTCGATCAAAATATGAAATTCGAATAAAAACGCATTTACATAATTTTAACCATAAAAATTATCTTTCTAAGTTAAATTTTGTGCGGATTTGTCTGTTGTGCGAAACACGAACGGTGCAAAACCTGCAAATTGCAAAAAATGCAAAAAAATTGCGTAGCGTAGCATAGCATAGCGTATAAAATAATATATGTATTATTAACACTTTATTATTAAATTAATGATAAAGAAACCTAATTACTTTCCTTTTTTATTGTAAAAGTTTGTTTAGTGCAAATTTTAGTGATTTTTAAAGCACATCAGATTTTTGTTAGTGGATTTCTGGTGGTTTTAGAAGTTGAATCTGGTGGGTAGCTAGTAAAATTGTTGGCAACACTGTTCGTTAATGTTTGTAGAAAGAAAAAAAAAACATTGCATTGCAATTAGTATTTTTATCATAATATTATTTTATTTTGGTTTGATTTGGATTCCATGAGTGCAAAGAAAGTGTTGTGGTAGCAACAGCAACTTAAAATTGATTGTACTAAAGACAAAATAGTCCTACTTGAAACTACATTTTGTTTGGATCAGGATCAGCTGTTTTCTATCAAGGTAAGTTTCACTGGTTTTGCTAAGGGATATCTAGAAGAAACTTTGGCTTCACTGTACAATCTAACCTACTGATTTAGGGCTTCACTTATTGTTTATTGGTTAGATTGTACACAGTGCTCCTCAAAATTGTCAGGTTAAAATTTTGTCTGATTACCTACATACAAATCAAAAATATTTACATACATACCATCACGCCTGTATTCCCGAAGGGTTAGGCGGAGGTACACTAATATACACCCACAGTTCATGTATGTGTTTCAGTTATATGTAATAGCAAGGGCATGAATGAATTAACCTCCCTATGTGAAACAGAACTTCAACTGAATTTCTTTCTTCGGTTCCATCTGTTTATTTGTGTAACAAAACCTTTTTTCTATTTATTCCCATTGAATTACTAAATGATCAACTAAATTTATAGGCTAATTCCTGATGCCTTTGTTCCCACTTTCCTTGAACATTTTCAATAAGTACCTATTCTGAATAAATTTTTCAAAAGCGGCCTTCATCTATGCATGCAACCCTTTATCAATAATTGATACGTCTACTAACATCATCTAATGCAAATGCTTGTCACTAATATTTATTATATGCACACTATAAAAAAATAAGGAACCAATTACTAATTCCTTCCGGTTTTACTCACCTACTCCCGACTCCCTATTAATTATGATTATTATGTGTTTTATGTGAACTTTTAACTCTTAAGACTGTTGTGGGCTACTGCTAGACTTCATCTGGAGATCATCGAAATCACCCCAAAGGTACACTTATTGGAAATAATACTCTGTATTACACTGGTTAAAAATAGTCACTTTTTTTTAATATTTACTGGGGGATGAGAAAAAATCTTTTAATTTTAGAAACATCACTCAATTTTGGCACACTTATGTGTTTCGTTCTTATGTGTTTGGTTCACACAACCAAGTCAACCAACAGTAACAGTAAGTACCCTGTCCGTTGCATCCAATATCTACCTAAATGGTTGACATTTGTGGAATTTGCAGTGTTTATTTATGTCATAGTGATACATTAGGTCTGCATCAGTATGCAAGAATTGTAGCAAGTACCTCTTTGTAGTTTCTGCCAACCCCAATGGGAAAAAGGAAGGAATGTATGTAAGTAGTTACATGAAATCAGGCACAACCTGATTTCATGTTCCAAAATTCAAGCTGCTGCCAAAAAGCCCAATAACACAGCCTGACCTGGGTATTGAACCTGGAACCTCTTGCATAGCAATGCACGATGACCACTGAGGCACAACAAACAAAACCAACAATGGGATTACACTAATCTAATCAAGCTAATATGAACCTTCTGCAGTTGTCGTAAAGATAAAATTTCACAACAGTTTAGCTTAAAACATAAGCACTGGAATCATTATTGCACAACACATCAGATCTAGGTCATTTGCAGCTTCGGTAATTCGATAACTGACGGTCGCGAAGGGTTGATTGGACTAATAGATAGCTCAGTGTTTACAAAAGTATATGGTCGGTTGGTCCGATAACTGACGGTCGCGAAGGGTTGATTGGACAAATAGATAGCTCAGGATTTACAAAAGTAATGCTACAGCTACAGGCTACAATTTTGATGGCATATAGCTGGCTATAGAATAGAAAGGCAAAAGGCTAATATAGCTTCACGTGTGTAATTCCTGAAGGGCTAGGCACAAGTGCACTAATGTGCAGTTGGCGCCGTTTGCCGGTATTTTTTTTATTTATTTTTTTATTCTTTATTTTGTAAGGGTTTTGAGTCGAAATTCGACTATGTCAACCCTATTTAATATTCACATAATATTTGCCGGTATGTTTTTGTCCCATGTAAGAGGTGCGGGCTTATTGCGATTTACATACCATCACGCCTGTATTCCCCGAAGGGGTAGGCAGAGGCGTACTAATTTACACCCACATTTCGCCGGTATGTTTTAGGTCCCATGTAATAGGGGGCGAGCCTATTGCCATCAACTGGGCACAAATCCAGACTCCGAGCTGTTATTGGGAATTTCACAGAAACAAAAACACTGCTCGACCCGGGAATCGAACCCAGGACCTTTAGCGTAGCAGTCGCGCTTGGGACCACTAGACCATCGAGGCAGTCATTGCGATTTATCGGGCACAAATCTAAACTTCGGCTGTCTAATGGGGATTTCATAGAAAAACTCAATAACACTCCTTGAACTTAGAGACCTTGGTAAGCATGTAAATCCCGACACACATATGACAAGTTAGCTATCGTGAGAAGCCCAAAAAAACCTGTGTCTCGACCATGAGTTTTTCTTACTAGACTCGCTAGCGACGCCGTAAAGTATTTATATGGAAAACCCTCGCAGCGCCTCTAGCGATTACGTAAGGAACTAAAATCTGCTATGAGGTTACTGATAGCGTTTCGATGTTTAAAAAACCCATCGAAAGCCATTCGATAGAACTCATGGTTGAGGTACTGACAACCAGTCTATATTTACGATAGCGGTGCTGCCCAGAACTTTGGTTACGGAGGTCTGATGGCGGTCGCTTTGTGTAATTACTGATATTTAGCCGCAGCAGGGTTTGACTGGAAGCCGACCTCAATATAGTCGGGAAAGGGCTAAGAGAAGCATGATGTTATTGTATTGCTTGTTACTAAAACAATGGATGTACAGTTTGTGCCAAACTTATTGTCCGGGTTGAAGTTGGCGTTAGCTAACTTTAACCCAGCCGTAAAAATCGGAGAAAGAAAAATATTAGATTGTAATAAATAAAAACGAAAGCTCAATTCGTAATCTGTCGTTATAAATTATTCTAATCCAATATTTTTCTTTCTCCGATTTTCACGGTTGAGTTAAAGTTAGCTAACGCCAACTTCAACCCGGACAATAAGTTTGGCACAAACTGTACAAACGAAAGAATCGTAGCAAGTGTTAGTCGCTAGTTTCTGTCTACCCCAGTTGGAACAAGGCGTGAGTGTTTGTATGTAAAAAATGGAATAGAATATGTCGTCGCTTGTTTGGTATAACTCGGCCATGTCAGCAATACGAGCGAGTACTATAATTACTTATTAAAACAGCCTGATTGGCAAAGGATCGTTTTCTTCATTGTTTGTTGTTATTTGACCCATCATTGCGCGATTAATATAATTGTACTATTATGTAATTTCTTGTTGTTTTCATTTACGTACTTTTGAACACTAAGTGGAATATAGCTTTGGATACTAGCTAGCTAGTATATTGCTTATCTCGTTATGGTCGTGGTGAATGTCCATGACATAAGCCGCGGCTTCGCGCTCCCAAATTTTAACCTTCGTGACACCTCTTTTAGGGTTGAATTTTCAAAAATCTGTTCTACAGATACAGATAGGTGTGCCAAATTTCAGCCCAATGCGTTCAGTAGTTTGAACATTGATAGATCCAGTCAGGCTTTGCGTTTACGGTCTTTGTAATTTTTTTTCTACCTTATTTGGTGCTTAAGTTTTCTCAGTTTCCTTATTCTACAATGAAAGTATTGCGCTACACAATATCAAACTAACTGCTTTGATTATTGCGACCTATATTTCTGTAGAATGTTAGTAAATATGGGTTTCTTTGCGCAATTGCTCGATTAGTTGGGTTTCTTAGCTAGAACTGAAAGTTCTTCAACACATAATGTACCATTACGGCCGTGTTCCTCGAACGGTTATGCAGAGGTGTAGCTGTACAGTGTACACCCAGAGTTCGCAAGTATTTAAAAGTCTCAACTCCCATATAATAACGGCGAGCCAGTTGCTATCAGGAATAGCTGTTAGGAATTTTACAGAAAAATCGAACTGTTTGGTCCGGGAATGGAACCCAGGACCTTGAGCGTAGCAGTGGAGGGGATCCATGATGGTTTCCTGCACCTAACTCATTTGCCAACAAAATACACAAAAATATTGTAACGGTCTTCTCAGCCCATATAGTGTACTTAGAAACAAAACCAAACAAGAAAAAGAAAAGGTGACCTTTCGCAAGTCGTCCGTTATGCAGACATTTTCCTTGTGCAATTTTACTTTATACATGGAATTATTTATAAAAAATAGCAGTGAACATGAAACCTGTCGGATAAAGACTAACAGTCCTTGTCTATTACCTTGGGCTAGACAATACCCTGCAAATGACAAGGGCGGCTCCATCTAGAAATTCAACGGTCCGGTCTATTTTGTAACTCGTTGTATAATAGTGTATTGGATAGTTTCGCAAAAACTAATTAAAATTGACTTTTGAGACTTCAATTTGTAACAAAAAATCGTCGGTTTATGTAAACTGATATATCATATCTGTCTCATATTCTATGAACTCAAACAATTTGCGAATAAATGGAAATTTGCAGTGTAGCTTAAATTTTCTACTTGGTGTTACGTTTTGCAATGGGAGCATTCGCAAAGGAGGTCATCGAAATCGGCCCAAATGATGTACCGAAGGTACACTTATTGGAAAAAAATACTCTGTATTACGCTGGTTAAAACTCGTGGTACTTTTTTTAATGTTGACTGGGGGATGAGAAAAACATTTTTAATTTTGAGAAAAATATCGCCATTTTGGCACACTCTGTTCCAGTGTGTAAATTGTCAGTGTCAGTTTCGAAATATCAAACGCACGCCATTACGGCAGATTATTATCAGTTTCCTATTGATTTCATGGTAACTAAAACCTATCAACTTGACAGCTGTCATATATCTCCGGTATAAATTTGGGTTGAGTTGTATGGGCTTTATGTATGTCATGACCATGGGATCAGTATCACCAAGACCATAACGGGAACTAATATCTACCTAACATCTCTGCCCAACCATAGGACAAGGTTTTCCCTTTGGTAAGTCGCAGAGTTAATTCATAAACTAAATTCCAAAAAACCAATATATTCTTTATTTTGTCTGTACTCTGATATTTGAAGGACCCGGTTTAGTAGTTGCAGGTGTGTATGTGTTATTAGGATTAGGTACCCAATACATATCCTTTTGAAAGTTGCATGAATTGAATGTTTTATGATACGGTTGCTAAGGTACGATGCTGCAAGTGTAGTGTAGCGGTTAGCCGCTACCGTTGCGCCGACTGTCGTGTGTTCGATTCCCACCTGAGACCAGATATTTAGCTTTCTCTGTATATTTTTGAAGTCCCCTGCGGTAGAGACCCTAGGTCGGTAAATAAGTTTTTTACTAATGTTATTTATTCCAACAATTTCATTTTGCCATTTTCACCCCCATTTCAAAAGAAAGAATTGTTAGAACTTTTGTAGCTCAACTTTCGCTGGTTGAAGACTTTCACAGGTTGCTTATTGTGCGATATCGGAACGTAGAACGCTCTAGAAGGTATAATTTTATTTGTTGCCGAGCGAATGTCGCCCTCCTCCCTCAGTACGCATTCGTCTCTCGGCTCAGTGGCACGTGCACGTTTTAAGGGAATCACGATTTGAATTCGAACGGATTTGTTGTGAGTATGAGTCAAAATGGTTTGTTTGCGTATATATACTTGATTTCGATTGATCGCGATCGGCGTTGATTGATTCAGTTACGTCAACCATTTGTTTTGAAGTCGTTGCATTGAATTATAATCGTCTTGTTGACTTGTAGCCGCGTAGTACTTGTAGATTCTGCTTCTAGTTTTACGGTGTGTAAATAATTGTTTGCGGATGTACAGGGATTATTACCGCAGTTTATAGTCTTAAATAATTATTTAAAGTATGCATATGAGTCACGTTACAAAATCAGAACTAGTACTTTTCTTAAAAGAAAATGTGCATACAGATTTTGAGTTTGCAGCGCCGCTAATTGATTGGTTTCGGTAACTTAGACTTCTTAGAATAGTAGATATGATGTAATTATTTTCCTAGTGTGTTTATAACCATACAAGTAGAAATCTTTTGTTTTTATTAAGTTGACTTTGAACTAGTATTGACTTTTGTAAGCCTATTACTACGCCCACAATGCTACTAGATTTCGCAGTTCGTAATTTTTGAATATCATTATTTTCTTCTAAATTCGCTTCGGTTCGCTCTGAGTATTTTTGGTCCTTCCGCCGTTTTTGGTCCTTCCAGTCTTTCAGTTCTTTCGATCTTGCACTACTACTGGAGCTTGATGGATTCATTCAGCTCCATTTTTTCCTGCCGTAAGACTGCTACTTATCAATTTTTTCGCGTTCGCATAGAAGTTCATTACTGTTTGTTATGATGGTCCTTTGAGAGTAACAGTTTTTGCAGATACAAATATCATTACAAATAATTTCAAGGAAACTAGCTAGGTCTTCACTGTGTAGAAATAGCGGTAACTGCAAACACGTCATATTACTCATATCAAAGGTTCCTAGTTTTCTACCGTTTAGGTTTATACAATAATATCGGTTTGCAGTACTTGCGTAACGTTATCGGTATTCTCAGGGTCATTGCGTTGATACCTAATAGGTAGGTAATTGAAACCTTTCGTACGTTGTTTTTGTGTAGAAGAAAATTTAAATATTTTATTCCTCATCTTTTTATTCTAGCTACCTATTTAATTCCGTCGTTCGTAATTCTCCTCCTCTACGGTTTAGGTTACCAATTTTGAAAAGTTGACTTTCAAACCGGAGTCCTCTCTCTCTCTCTCTCTGGAGGCACGGTTTCTTTAAAGAGTATTCTCCAATCGGACTGATTTTTAGGGGCAAAGATTTCAATTGGGTGTCACAAATGTCTCTATAATGGACAGACCTGTATTAATAAATTAAAATGGAAAATAGTAGGCGTGCTTGTGCCTCCTTTTTAGGAAATCTTCATGCTTGACTATGGAACATTTTCATGATTCTTATTTTTTTATTCACAGATATAACCCTCGGTCGCCATCATGTTAGGTGGAAGCGTGCTGTGGTTCCGTCACGGGTTGCGGCTGCATGACAACCCTTCTCTACATTCGGCGCTAGAAGAGAAGGGATTCCCTTTTTTCCCTTTGTTCATCTTCGATGGAGAGACTGCCGGTAAGCGGGTAGACTAAGATTATAATTTCTTATCGTTTCGACAACTTCTTTAGGACAATAATTGCAGAAAAGCGAGGGAGGGGAAAGAGACGAAGTTTGATAGAATAAGTGGAAATAGGGTGATATCAAGAGGTCAAACAGGAGGCAAAGGATCGAGCACCTGAACTCCGTTGGTACCTAAAACTAGGCATACCTAAATACCTACGTACGTTGGTGAATCGGTTCACTAACAAACAAACGTTGTCACAACTAGGTCAGTGAATAAATTTCATATGATACGCATCTTCGTTTATACTTAGGCACGTTCTTTAGTAAGTAACTGTTTTCTCTCTGTGTGCATTTCTAAGTATGGATGAAATATAATAATATAGGCTCGCCCTTAAAATGGGGCCTTAAGAGGGCGAACTGTAGATGTGCATTTGTGCACGACTGCCTAGCCCTTCTGTCTGTAATTTTGTTGCTTGACTATTTATTTTACTTTCAAACAGGTACGAAGCTGGTCGGGTACAATCGTATGCGGTATCTCCTGGAAGCTTTGGATGACCTGGACAGCCAGTTCAAGAAGTTCGGCGGTCGGCTGATCATGATTAAGGGAAAACCCAATATCGTGATCAGGAGACTTTGGGAAGAATTCGGTAAGTTTCAATTTTTGACGGATATAGGATTCTAGCTTCCCGCCAGTGGCTTCGCCTGCGTAGTTTTGATAACTTTTTCCTCCGTTTTTGCAACATTTTTCATTGCTACTCCGCTCCTATTAGTCGTAGCGTGATGATATATAGCCTATAGCCTTCCCCGATAAATGGGCTATCCAACACTGAAGAAATTTTTCAGATCGGTCCAGTAGTTTCGGGGCCTATTCAATACAAACAAACAAACAAATCTGTCCTCTTTATAATATTAGTATAGATATCGAGTACTTAACATCATTTTTCTGAAATGCACGAACAAGACACAACTACAAAATAATGCGCAACTGAAGCAGGCAAATCACCTGCGCGACAGAAAATATGTACTTACCTTTGGGGTGTAAACAATGGTCACGTGCTCACGAACTAACGGGCAAACACAAAACTTCTGCTACTTTTCTCAAAGTCAAACATCAATTGAAAAGGTCGAAGGAAACCTTGCCCCTTTTAAAAAGTTTGATTCGTTTCCAAACTTCTTCGTAGTTTGTCGATGTCAAATAAAACTGAAACAATTTCTGAACTGAAAGCAATTAATATAGATCTGTTTGTTTTAAGCCCTTCTACTTCTTCTAAAATAAACTAGCTTTTCTATGATAGAGTAGACTGCTGGGCGTGGGCATAGAATTGTTTAATTAACATTTCAAATATTAATTTGACATTGTAAACTGCTGGTAAAATTTATGTTATTAGGTTTCCCAGCAGTTTTTATGAGGTCTTCAGTACCGTCGTGTAGGATCATCATATATTCTCATTTAGTGTGTTATCCGACACACAATAAAAGAGGACTGAAAGAGAGTGAATGCTGAGATGACGGATGATGATGATGATGATCCAACTAGTGAAAAAAAGAAAAAAGGCAAAAAGAAAACAGTCCGTAGTGACTATAGTCCGCGCGGAACTAATTGGCCACGCCTTAGGTAGGGACGGGGGTGAGGCGGCGGGTTACTGTGAACAAAAGCAAACGCCGCCGCCCCTCAGTCGCACTGCGCGCAGGCGACCCCGCCCCGCCCGCCGTCCCACCGCTCACATACCTAAGGCGCGGCCAACCAGTTCCGCGCGGACTATAAGTCGGCGGCGGCAGTCATGTATTTCTCGTACCGACGTACTCTGTTTCGCACAGCAATGGAATTCACGGATACGGGTACAGTCGTAAGCATAAATATGTATACGCTAAATTAAAATGACGATTGCAACTCTGAGATAACATCAATGTCTTTTTAGTATTAGTTCGAAAATATTATATTTGTACAGTGTACAATTTTAATCAAACTTTAAACAAGTGAATTTTAACAAGTGTGCACATATTTATGCTCGTGACTGTACACAGCCACAAACCTGACGCACCAACAAATATACTGATTCATTACAATGACATCGATAGTCTATTGCAACTATTATCATAATAGCTTTCCGCCAGCGGCTTCGCTCGCGTGGGTTAGGCATTTCTTATAAGGTTCATCTCCTATTTCAACCCTTTACAGCCCTCTTTTGGCATTAAAAAGTATACATTAGTCCATGTCCTTTCTCAGGCTCTAGACTATACGTGTACCAAATTTCATTTAAATCAGTGCAGTAGTTTTGGCGTGAAAGCGAGACAGACAGACGGACAGAGTTACTTTCGCATTTATAATATTAGTAAGGAGTAAGGATTATTATCTGTTCTTTAGGTGTTCGCAAGCTCTGCTTCGAGCAAGATTGTGAGCCGGTGTGGCGGGAGCGTGACGAGAGCGTCAAGCGAGCGTGCAAAGAGATCGGCGTGGTATGCACGGAGCATGTCTCCCATACGCTGTGGGAACCAGACAACGTTATCAAGGCTAACGGGGGCATACCGCCGCTCACCTACCAGATGTTCTTGGTAAGTTGCAATAGAATAGTCCTTATTGTAATATTGACACACGCTGGGGTAAGCGACAACCCGAGCAACACAAGTATTATTACTGACGTGTTGTCAAAATTCAACATTTTAATTTCAAAATAGGCACTTTTGAAAAGTCAAACTAGTTGCACGGGTCCAAATAAGTGGGATTTATGGAGAAGAGCCGGCAAGAAACTCCATAGTCACTCTTTTAAAAAAAATACTTATAGTATGACAGAACTTAAAATTTTTTTGTTGTTGTGGATAATACGAGTGGGTATAATGCAGTTTGACGTGTAAGGATTAAAAAAAAAAATAGCCATAGCAGTAAGATTTGACACCATATTGACGGGATATTTGTTTTTGTAGCACACGGTAGCCACTATCGGCGACCCTCCGCGACCTGTCAGTGATGTTGACTTCACGGGTGTCAAGTTCGGAATCCTCCCGGAATCCTTCTACCAAGAGTTTACGGTCTTCGATAAGGTAAAACATTATACTGCAGCTAATCTACACATGTAAACTTAAAAGTATAAAGGTCTTATCTACCACGCCAAATACACAAAACAAATAAATAAATAAATAAATAAAGTGTGAAAGTCTTAGTTACCGCCTATTTCCTTGCACACACATTTCCTTACATATTCTAAACGCATTGATTTTGTGCTTTCGAGTATCTTGTTTACTAATTCCTTACAAATTACGTTTAAATTTTAGAATCAATAACTACTTATTCATCACTCTTAAGTCTAATCCAGATTCCGTAGTGTTTTTAATTTTTATTGCCGCATCTGGTTAGACTGGAAGCCGGCCCCTACATAGGAAAATTCTAGGAGGATGATGATAAACAAAAGATGTATTTCTTCTTCAGACCCCCAAGCCAGAAGACCTAGGCGTCTTTCTAGAAAACGAAGACATCCGAATGATTCGCTGGGTTGGCGGCGAGACTACCGCTCTCAAACAGATGCAACAACGTCTTGCCGTCGAACATGAAACCTTTTGCAGGTGCAATATAAATCTTACCGACTGCATAAATGTGTCAACTAGCTCAAGTAAATATGTTTTTAATGTGTATATTTTCAGGGGATCATATTTGCCGACCCACGGGAGCCCTGACCTATTAGGTCCTCCTATATCATTGAGTCCAGCACTGCGCTTCGGATGTCTATCCGTCAGGAGGTAAGAATCTGAACGTGGAATGATGAGAAATTATAAATGCGAGTTGAACTCTGTTGGCCTGTCTGTCACGCCTAAACTGTTAAACAGTTTTTAATAGAATTCAGGAAGGAGATAGATAGCATCCTGAAAAAGGATATAGGTTACCTTTTGTCTCAGAAATCTTTCGGGAATTTTTATAAAAACCCATTACAGCGCCACCTCTTTTTTATATAGGTGCTAGCGACAGTTTCACAAGTAAATTTGGTAGGCTACAGGTTCCTTTCTCTTAGTGATTCAACCGCCTTCATGAACCACTTCTTTGAAGGAAGGTGAGGAAAATTAGGAATGTATACACGAAAGATCCCATCGGGTCGCTGGCTATGCGAACCCCATAGTAAGATAATATAAGAAATTCAGTAGAACCACTGTATCTTGATCTTTTATTGAAATGATTTCAGTTTCTATTGGTCTTTACAAGACCTTTTCCGTCAAGTACATCAGGGGCGCCTCGCTTCCTCATCTGCTTCACATTTTATAACGGGTAAGGATTATACTGTTTTCTACGGATTTTATTAAAGTATTTTTTACAGATTTATACATACGCATACGGGTCTAAAATGTGATAAATGAATTAAGTAAGGATATTTTTATAGCCTATGGATAAGATCAATGGACTTGGAAGTCGTAAAACGTCGTTGAAAATAATTCGTGAGGAAAGTTGCATGGCTGGAAGATTATATTGAGGGGTTGTGAAGTCTACTAAGCATTAAGCATGGTGGACTATACTTTAACCCCTCTTATTCTGAGAGGAGACCCGTGCCCAGCAGTGTGTCAGTTAATGAGTTGATGATGCTATCACAGGTCAGCTGATTTGGCGTGAATACTTCTACACGATGAGCGTCAACAACCCTAACTACGGCCAAATGGCTGGGAATCCGATCTGCTTGGACATCCCCTGGAAGAATCCTGATGGAGACGAGCTACAGAGGTATGTGATTTCTTATTTTACACAGGAAGGATGATACAGTTACAAAAGAATACGCGGCAAACCCAAAAAAAAGGTGGGACGAGCTATACTCATACCGCAATTAAAGAAAGATAGGTCAATCAGAGTCCAATATTCCATTGCAGATGGATTGAAGGCCGTACCGGCTTCCCTTTCGTGGACGCGGCGATGCGCCAGCTACGCTCCGAAGGATGGCTGCACCACGTGGTGCGTAACACCGTCGCCTCGTTCCTCACGCGCGGGACCCTGTGGCTGTCCTGGGAACATGGACTCAACCACTTCCTGAAGTATCTGCTGGATGCTGATTGGTAAGTATTGTGCTCTTCAGGGAAAAGGGGAGTCTGGACTTGAATGGATTTGAATGGAAATCAAATGTATGGAACTGATCAAGGTCTTTAAGGACACTTTTTTAAATGTTTTTTTTAAAAAAGATGGCTCCTTTATTTCCTAACAGACAAGACAACCTCTGAGAAAAAAACGAAGAAGCAAACTCACAGAATTATGGTCTCTTTTAAATTCCAGTCATAGTATACGTTCATAATTACTTGCCGGCTAGTAGTGATAACGCGTACTGAGAGCGGTTACGTCATTTTTACGTCACCAAGATGGCCGCCAGGTCCGTTCTTAGTTTGCGGGGCTTATATGTTATGTGTTTGAACAGGTCAGTGTGCGCTGGGAACTGGATGTGGGTGTCATCGTCGGCGTTCGAGGCGCTGCTGGACTCGGGCGAGTGCGCGTGCCCCGTGCGGCTGGGGCGCCGCCTCGAGCCCAGCGGCGAGTACGTGCGCCGCTACGTGCCCGAGCTGGCACGGATGCCCGTCGAATACATGTGAGTTATACTCTAAGCTCTGCTATTTTATTATGTCAAAATCGTCATATAATAAAAAATAACCTACTGTCACGACTCTTTTCCCCGAACTGTTATGACTGGTAATTTTTGTCAGTTATCAAAGTTCTCGTATCTTTGGACGATATTCTCGTATATTAGGTCCTTTACGCGTGCCGTTCGTATGAGTCAACAGTGACTACATTTCCACGAGCATAATATAACACAAATTATCTACATTTTATTAAACTTCAAACCGTCTTACAGCTATGAGCCATGGAAAGCTCCCATCGACGTACAAGAGCGCGTGAGCTGCATCATCGGTAAGGACTACCCCGCTCCCGTGGTCAACCATCTAATGGCCGCGCAGAAAAACAGAAACGCCATGAAGGTATGTTGTGTTGGGTGACCTTTTTACTCCTAGGAAATTGGCGAGACTGATGCCTTGAGAGGAGTAATTTAGAACTAAAAGTATAGAGACCAAGAAACGGGGGGACGCTTTTGCTCTGGATTGGGACAATACAGGTTAAATAAAATAAGGATAGAGTTCACTCTATAAATAACAATATTTCGTTATTTAAAAATATTTAAATATTTCGATAATAAATGAAATATTTCGTTCTTAAATAAGAGAAAGGTTTGTTAAACAAAACGCGTCACAAAATAAGATTACTCACCATCTGAAACATCACCTGTATTTATTACTAGTTAAATAGTAATGTCAAAAAGTGGACATACACAAAACGTACAATTCGATTCAAACTTTGGAGGTTAGCTACTCGCTGCGCAGTACCCCACCTCTCACCCCTGCTGTCATTTAAATTCGTTATCGTTATTGCGCAGCTACTCGCCTCATGTTCCGAGCCGCCATTACGTTTGACTCTAAGTATGTTTATGTAGTTGTTTTACTTTCTAAAGTATATGTTTAATCAAAATAGTAGTTTTAAATTGCCAGATATAAAAATACACTAAAAATAAATAAATAAATTACCTATTAAAAATAAAGATTTCATTAACACTCGTAAGTACGACATTTATCTTGCTTATATCGATACATTCGTGCTCAAAAGGATCTTTTACGTCCATTTGGGCACTATAGTATCCATATTATATGCTATTGTATGTGATTGTGTACTATATAATTAATTATGTGTATGTTTTGTATATAATATTATTACTATCGTGATCACCGTGCTTTGTACAACCAAGTCCTAAATAAGTAAATAGTTTTACATAAAAACTGATTATTTATAACTGAGTGTATATTGTTATTTTGACAATTTAAGAGAATATGCGACTATTACCTATTTAATAGAGACACGCCATTTTCTCTTATTAATAACGGATTGTCGTTTATTACACTAAGGAAGTAAGGACCTGTTTGGCCCCATCTGGATAGTCGCTAACTGCCGGATGTATTCAAAAATGCAACATATTTTTTCTGAAACTATCTGTCAAGTAATTTAACAGGAACTCACTGGGAGGTGGTCATCAGCTAAGAACAATATTGTTTTTATTAGAATTATTATTCAGGCTAGAAGCCAGCCAACCACCGCCTATACTAGTCTCAATAATCACTTTTAAATCGAAATTAATAATTTTAACAAACAAACTTTAGTACGTATTTCTTTCGTTCTAAGTTGTTTTTTTTTTGTTGTTAAGGTAACCGTTACGTATTTTATAGTAGGTACTTCTTTAGACTAGTATGGCTTGGTTTTATTTACTATCGTATAAAATTATCGTCTATCGTATACAATAAGAGAAGCTACGCCAGGTCTTCAATCGCTACGCCGGGGTCACGGATAAATGTCCGCACGTACCCGTGACCCCGGCCGAACAGTGATGAGGCGAACACCCGTCTGGTTTTAGTGGGTATACGTCCTTTTCAGGACGGAGTCCCACACACCGCGCCGCCTTCCCCGGGGCGGCGTGACGGTGCATAGGGCATTACCAGACGCAAAAAAAGTCTTCTATCGCTGACAGCTAGGTCACGTCATGACATCACTTCAGCCAACACGTGACCTAGCTGACACGGAAGAGAATACCTGGCGTAGCTTCTTATTATAATGGTCGTCTCCACCTTGTATAGGTATCTAACTGTGTCGCCTTGACGACGGTAAGGCTAGGTTTCAGGTGCTTTGTAGGTTGGTAAAAAAAGTAGGTATCTTTAAAAACAAATATATACATTTATATTCTAATGTGTACACACTTCAACACATCAAGATTTGTAGTTGAACTAAAAAACCCCTCAACTCCTCGCCGTAAGTAAGATAGCTTGTTGTGTCGTCTTGTGTACCAGGCTATTGTTTTTTATGTTTACCTTAGATGAGGATACAGTATACATAACTGCTAATTAAAACCTTTAAAATAACTACGTATCGAAATGCTATAAACATTTTGCTTTTGTTTCTTGTATTAAAAAAAAATAAGCGCTTAATTTGGGACTAGATGGTGCTATGTAAAATATCCCAGAATGTTTATTATTCAACAGACGAGTTATAAAACATGAATTTACATTTAGTGCGTTAATCACACATGATTATTTGTCCTTGGATCTCGACTTAACAATTCTATTTACTACCTACACTACTATATGTACTAGGCGACCGAACGGTTAGGGGGTTAAGTCAACCCTGCTTGTTATTATTCTATTGCACACTGTCTAAGGACACTAAGTTTTAAAGGAAAATTTACACACCAAGACAGATATTTTTGTAATACCTGTGTATTACATTATGTTATGTGGGATATTTCAGTATGTAGATAGTGATACACCCCGCTACACGTAAACTAATATCCCGCTACAGGGCTTGTACCGCAGCGCAGTGCTCCTGTCTTAATACGTTTTATATTTGTCACAATAACAATACACATAGTAGGCTTGTGCAAAACCACGCGAGCTCGAGTCCATGTGCCCTTGTCTTCCGCAGAGGTTGGGCCGCACAGTAGCCGGCCGTCTGCACAAGGACTGTTGGCTCAATACAGTCGGGGTTCGTAAACACACCATTATACCCATGGGCTAAACAATATACAGTTCTCGCCAACCTTATTGTCCGACTTGAAGTTGGCACGAGCTAACTTCAACCCGGCCGTAAACTCGAGAACGGTTGGACCGATTTTCATGATCTTTGATTTGTTGGATTTTTCTCCACCCCGAATAACAGAATAACTATGGAACGTCAGAAAAATTCCCAAAAAAAAATCGAATGGGGTGTGACGGGTCTACCTTGACGCGAGCGAAGCTGCGAGCAAAAGCTAGTTAAATATAAACGAAAGCTTAAGTCGTAGGCTGTCGTTTTAAATAATTTGAATCCAATATCTTTCTCTCTCTTTAATTTTTACAGCCGGGTTGAAGTCAGGTTATGCCAACTTTAAGCCGGACAATAAGATTAGCGAGAACTGTACTATATCTGGGGCTTCATAAGTTGCATTTGCTCGAATCGACAAACGGATCGAAATAAAATGTATGGAAATGAGTTTTTGACTTCGGGTTTATAAATGTCATTCTGAAACATTTTATTTCGATTCGATCGTCCGCTCGATAGTTAGACTGCAAGTTTCTTCATTTACCTAGGGGGCGTCCATAAATTACGTGAGGTGTAAATTTTCTATCCCTTCCTCCCCCCCTGGTGAGCTGTCGTCAGATTTTATTCAACCCCCTCCCCCATCCCCCAATCTCACGTGAGATTTTTCAAAATGTGGGTTTCTTACGTAAACCCGTTGGATTGTTATTGTAAAAAGAAAAAAGAAATGCTTCGTGCTTTTATTTACGACTAGTTAAGACTAGTAATCAATATTGCTGAAAGTTTAATTATAAGTTTAATAAAAATAGTTTTTTTTGTTTCAATCTGAAATAAAATTGCGTGCTATTTGCCGAAACCCCCCTTCTCTCCAACGTAAGATTAGATGAGATTTGACTCGACCCCCTCCCCCCCTTAAACATCTCACGTATTTTATGAACGCCCCCCTACTGCACTGGTAATAATCTACTTAACCATTTGCTGAATATTAACTATAACTTTATCAAAAAAAATACTTAACTATTAAATAAACTTTCATCAATTCATCATACAGCCAATTAAATCCAAATGAATTGAAGTAGGTATAGTATAATATTATTGAAAAAATACGTACCGAAATCGGTAGATCCCCTTTAGTTACGAACTTACAATGCCACAGACACTACTTATTGTGTCGTCAAGAATTTAAAAAAAATTCAATAACTCATCATTGAATTTATAACAATTATCACAGAACTTGTATTAATACTCACTTATCCACTTTTAAAAAAATGGCGTTCAATGAACAAAGTACCTAGTCATTGATTTTGCATGGCATGTCGATTGCTCAAATAGTCCTGATTTTTGTAGTCTGTTAATTCTTGATATCCTATTTTTTCTTTTACCAATCCTGTTTTTACTCTTCTTCCAAATTTTTTCGACTACATTGTAAATTACTTTTACCGATTCTTGTTTGTATATTGTATTGTGAATCAACTATAGCTTGACCGTCATAAGCGCGGCCCTCCCGATGTTCAGCGAGACGACATGGGGAACGAGTTCAATCACTCCGAACAATCAGCCAGGCCGCTATCGGCCGCCTGCAGCAATACCCCTTCGACGTAAGCCGAAGCTAAGCTAAGCCGTTATGTTTGTGCCTGCTACTCGAAGTTACTAAAGGCACACGCTGATTAGGGCGAACGGCGATACAACGCATTGTAGTAGGTAGGGAGGCAACGATGCTAAATTTGGAGTTACTCTAGCGCTGTGGGGACCTATTAGATTTTAAAGATTAGATGAAAATAAGAAAAAATAGTCATGTAATGTGTAACTTTTAGTGGTGTGAAAATTTAGAAATCGTGGGGTCCCCCCCGCCCACCCTCAGATTAAATAAATTCCTCCACATAATTGTCAGATTATGGGTTAGTACAACAAGGACATCAAGATTAAGCGTCTGTATAATAATCTGACGCGCTCGAGTATTTTAAGGTCACGATTTTTGTTTGCATTTTCAAAAATCGGCCATGCCTTTTGGTCGCTTCCCAATCCTCAGGCTTTTTAATTGGAGCTACTGGATAGTTACTTAACACTCCTTATCAATGTCTGACACGCTCGAATAAATCTTCTTTTTTTCCTATTGTCTACCCCTTCGTACGGCCACCCCCACCACGCAAGTCGTCAGATTAATATGCCGTCCTTATCAGAGACACGTAGGGCGATTATGCTATTAATATCTGACGCACCCGAGTAACTCCAAAAATCCCGTCTAGGGCTCCCCCTACCATTGCAAGAATCTGCCCACGTGTGTATGTCTATGGCATGCCTCGTGGGCCGTAGTTTGTGGTTTGTTCTGACGAAGTTCTGCAGCTGTAGTCTGGCCACGCCTCAAACTTATTACTTATAACTCATCTTTATTACTCATTTTTACGATTGGCTTTAGTGTAAAATGACATGAGACACATGACCACTTATTGTTATTCTTCTTTTATAAAAATCAGAAAGTTGAACAAGTGCCTAATTCGGGGTACCTACCTAAAACGTTTTTCAAAATTAACCACAACTCGCGTATTCATGTTTACATGCTTTACTGCAAGATATTTTCTCTCTTCATTACTTTTACTCTTTTTCGTTGTCACATTTGACTATTTTTTTACCGATTCTTATTTTAATTCATATTTAAATATAAGTATACTACCTTCTATTTATATTCCATTTTCTTTTTACAAAGTGCTTCATACTTATGTTTTCTTCTATTTACTTTTAATAAATATACATAGTGTAAATATTTATGGTAATAGGGCTTTTCCTCACATAATCTTTTTGTGAAGTGCGGCCACAGCCGACACGGCACGGCAAGGGATTTTTGGTGACAAATAAAAGATTACAAACACTCATGTTGTTTATAATAAAACTACGCCAGGTATAATATTTTCTTCCATGTGCTAGGTGAGCTAGGTCGCTTGATTGGCTCAAACCCATGCCGTCACGATGACGTCATTTAAGCAGTCACGTGACCTAGCTGTCACGGAAGAGAATATCTGGCCTGGCATAGCTTCTTATTACAATACCATGCGAACACGGTACCTAGGATTCGTCACCTAAAAATCAGTTTCGGCGCCGTCCCGCCGGGCTTGTTGTTGCCCTGGTGGCTGGACCTGGTGTCGCTTTTTATAACATGCTCATTCTAAACAGAACCCTAGTTGATACAATAAGTACCTATAAAGCACCGAAAAAGTCCCAAGAAAATAGAAACTCACAATCGTGTTTTTTTGTGCAGGAACTACGAAATATGCTACAAAAAGCTCCGCCTCACTGCTGCCCCTCCTCAGAAGACGAAATCCGACAATTCATGTGGCTGAACGAGTAGACGGTAGAGTGTGGAACTAAACTCTATTTGTAGTGGCGTAGAGATTAAGTTACAGTTGACATATAACAAGATTAGCGGCGAATCAAGTAACTACCAAACAAGCTTATTGTCATCGTCAGTACTTATATTTTTTTGTTTGAGTTTGATTTTTTTGTCAAATCAAGCTGCGCACGACGAAAACAAGTAGGTACATAGATATGTATAGTGCCATTTAAAAGTAATAAGCCAAATGTCCAAGTCAAAAAACCTAACTGTTCGCAAGAATTTCGTTTTATAAGTTGACATTTTTTATTGACAGATGGGAGTGGTCATGTGCCTTTTTAACCGACTTCAAAAAGGAGCTTCTGAATCTGATTTCGTATCATAAAGAAAAACTACCGATTCTGAAGGGGTGTTCGTTATTTAAATGCAAATTTTTCAGGAAAGGATTTATATTTTAGATAAAATAATTCTTTATTGCGCACCAAAAATTCAAGTACAATTTTATAAATCTTAGGGTAGTATTATCGGTGAGAGCGACTGCTTAAATACAAGCTTGACAAAAGAGAAGGTGATACCAAGGTAGTCCTAGTCTGGCGTACAATTTATGAATTTAAAATGAACATTTTCAAACCCGTAAATTGTGACTTTATTACCAAGTGTGTTATTGTATTTTTTAGCCAAATTATAAACACAACTGCAAAAGTTCCTCTAGTTGATAAATCAGTGCTACGTTTTTTTTTTTAGTTTTTCTTTAGCATAAGTTAGAAAAGTAGATAATTTTGATAGATCTGTTTTACCTTATATTAGTGCATAAGTAAAGAAAAATATATGTTTGTATTGTGTAGCCAAAGTGAAAATTTTATATTTATGTCTAATACATTAATCATAGTTACATATTATAAAAGTACGTCTTTATGTCAGGAAAGAAAAAAATGTTGGGTAACCAGCCCAGCCCTGAGTTTGTGTCCTTTTAGAATAAGACGAAAATGTTAAACATATCTATAGGTACGTCAAAATTCTATTATTTTATCGTAAACGCAGCATTTAACTTCGGAATACTTTTCTTTAGATAAATTTGTCAACAGAAGAAAAATCTTATCGAAAGGGTCTATACATTTTACAATAAAAATTGACTTGACAATAAGATAACATTGACAAACTGTCAAAAAAGCATTTGACAGATTAAAACGATAAAATTTGATATTATGTCATTATCCACATTCCATGTTAGCTTCACTGGGTAGGTACTAGTAACATAGTATTAAAATAAAAGATTTATGGGCTCGAACTCTATGACGAAATTGACTCGACACATTGATTTACCATTGACACGAAAAGAAGAAGAAGAAAAGATTTATATATCATTTTTGTTCAAGTCATCAAGATATTGGCAAATCGATAAAATTATATTGTGATTATGACTTTTACGAATGAAGATATTATGAATTGGACTGAAAAATATATAGAACTTATTTCTTTGTGATTATTAGGTTTATTATTTTGGTATTGCCATGATATTCTATTTTATTTTATCCAATTTAATATAAAATATTCATAGATATTAGACGAAGAAATATTTATATCTATAAATATTTTTTATTAAATTGGATATTATTGAACTTATGTGGACAAAACCTTAAAAAGTTTTTGTTATGAATTTAATTATAACGGTGTTAATTTTTGTATTGTTTATGTGATATTGTCTTATTTTTTATAAGATTTTATTTGGTACTAGAATGCATTACGTTTCCATATATATTTTATGATTGGTTAGCGGTCTAACATAGTGCCATTACGAATTTAAACCTGAATCTTAAATTCCGGGGTTTGATTCCCAGGTCGAGCAGTCTTATTAGGTTTCTATTAGCAAATTGTCAGTAGCCGCTCAGTTTGATTTGTACCTGATTATTTCCACATTACTATAACATGGGACCTAAGATATACAGACTACTGTATATGTACTTATGTAGTTATGTAATTACTACATATAATGATTATACTAAGATACAAGCAATATCAAGAGCCAAATATATTTTTATGTATTTGTATAATATTTATGAAGAATTAAAAATATATAGAATGTGTATCCTCTGATTCTAAGGATTAGTGAATATCAGGTTTTAAAATATTTTATTTATTTACGAGCGACAATGTGATTTATTTTTAAACTACCACTTCATAATACAGTTAAAATCTTAAAAAGACCTACACGGAATTAAGTTACAATTGTATTTGTTGGTAGCATATTATGATTAAAGTACAACATTACCAGTGAACTGTGGGTGTATAAAGCTCTGCCTATCCCTTCAGGGAGTACAGGTGTGATGTTATTTTTACCAAATTGAATTATTTTAATAATTTAAATGTAATTTAGATATTTTATTATAACTACTATAATAAAACCAGAAATCAATGCATTTTTAGAACCCGTTTTATATATTGATGGAATTTTAAAATAAATAGTCTAGTTTTAACAGGATGTTTTTTAATTTACATCATAATTCAACGGAATGATAATTACATTTTTGCTTACAACTAAATTACACACAATGAGCAATATATTTTAGGCAGTTTGACTGCACAAACGTTTGAATATACTCTTATCATTGACACCAATAAATGTTCCCATGTTGTGGCTTACAATATTGTACTTTTATACAACATTGGATCATTGTATACCAACATATGGTCGCCTACATCACGGAATTAAGTATGGACTTTGTGTTTTGTGAAAAATATTCATAAGAATGATCTCAAAAGTCCAATTTATAACTTACAGCCCATTAGAAACACCAGCCAGCTGATTGACTAGTTCACTGAACACTTTACTAGTTGTAGAGTCTGGCAGTTCCTTGATAGCTGCTAACCCTTCGCCCGCCAATTTGCCCACTCTGGGGTCTATGGGCACACTGCCTAAGAATGGAATCTTGGAGATATCTGCCAGTGACTTGCCACCACCACTTGAAAAGATGTTTGTGCATTCACTGCAGTTTGGACACTCATATCTGAAATAATGCAAACTTTATTGATAAACTATCACAATATTTAGGTCCTGTTTCATCACCTCTGGATAACCGTTAACCATGGGATAAATTTAAAAATGGAACAAAATTTGTATGAAATTATCTGCCAAGTAATTTAACTAGAAACTTATCAGTAAGCTGTGAAACAGGCCCTTACAGTATTTTTTAAACAGCTTTCTAATAAAAAATGCAAAGTAAAGCATACAAAAAGTTTTTAATGTGCTTGATCTTTTTAGTTTAACTGTGATACCTAGTATATCTACCAATAGATCAACTGGCCTTTAAACTAGATATAGAAGCATGTAGGTAGGTTTGGAAAGCATCTATGCTAATTAGTTTTATTATGAGTATCATTGCAAATATACAAATTTAATTCTTTATGTTACAGATTATGCCACACTCACCCACTCATATTTTCAATAATGCCCAGTATAGGTATGCCAGTCTTTCTGCAAAAGGTAATCTCTTTGCGGACATCTTCTATGGCAACCTCTTGTGGTGTAGTCACTATTATGGCTCCACACTGTGGCACCTGACGAAGATTCTCCATCACTGTGATGTGTTCATCTGATGTTCCTAAAGGATGTTTTTAAATTTTTAGAGAACTTACAAACTGTTACATAAAAACAAAGAAAGCTATGTATGGTATAGGTGGTTATTTTTATTGAATGGATCTCCTTTTAACCAATCTTACACTGTGGGCCTTATAGAAATCTTAAAGTATGACACCCAACCATTTATCAATTATGGGTGCAACTTCAAAATAATTAGTGCTTATATCTAATGAATTTTTTAAATGTATACTTGTCTTTGATTTTAGCAAGAGATAATACCTTATTCAGCGGCCTCTAAGCTAATGAAACGGCCAGAGTAAAAAGGCAGCTTGTGGGTAAACATGGTCCATCTTAGGCACCATCTACACTATCAGTTGAGATTGTGGTCTAGTGCAAACCCATCCATGATAAAAAAATCATTTTGGAATAGAGGGGCAAATCCCTCATCCATTTGGGGTCAAGTATGATTTCTATCAGGTCTACATTATAATGCAAATCTTTCGATGCTAACATGTACATTTTCTAGGTTCAATGACTTGCAAAATTAATTATTTACTCATGCTTCAAGCAACAAATATTATTTTCTAAAGATAAGATATATACTTAAATGTTATTATCAATAATGCTATGTACCTACATACCTGGTGGAGTATCAATTATAAGGAAGTCTAGTTCTTGCCAGCACACATCTTCTAAGAATTGCTTGATCATTGAAGTTTTCTTTGGTCCCCTCCATACCACAGCGTCGTTACGGGAGCTCAGTAGGAAACCTATAGACATGACGCCCAGCCTCTGTTCGTTGTCTAAGTATACTGGGATCCAGCCTTCAGGGCCCTGGTGAACGCTTTGGTTCTCCAAGTTTAGTAAATAAGGAACACTGGGCCCACATAAGTCTACATCCAGTAATCCGACCTGAAAGCAAGGTGGTAGCTACTTAGATTATGCACGAAGTGATTGGCATTCACAAAACGGACATACAGCCAGAGAATAGAGAGCAGAGCAGTATAAAAGGTAGTTCCAGGTGGTTACCTTATAACCTCTTTCTTTTAAAGTTAGCGCCAACTGAGTGCTAACTGTAGATTTTCCAACTCCTCCTTTCCCAGAAAGCACTAATATGACGCGTTTTACGGATTCTAACATTATAAATAAAGCACGTAAACAAAATAGAAAATAAATAGATTTATAAAGTGAACTTGAACAATTTGACTTTGACAGTATTATTTAATGGTGTGTAACTCAGCTCTGAGTCAGCTCAATGAATCAGATCGCACGGGTCTGAGCCGTTGAGCTACAGCTCAGCAACGAAATGACTAGCTCGCGCGGCTCAATTCAGCTCCCTTGAATCCTTGAATCCCTCCACAGACAGATGAGTCAAATGAGTCAAATGAATCAAATGAGTCAATTGATTCAATTGAGTTGATCTGTGATTCTGATCTACTTGAGGCTTGTTCAGTGACAGTCAATGAGTCCAGAAAGTAAGTTTTTGAACGAGTCATTCGTTCTGAAACGTTTTATTGATTTGTTACTCAAAAAGCTCTGGTTTTTTTTTTGTCTATTAAATTAAAGTATTAAAATCTCTATATATTATCATAAATAAATATATCGTATCATAAATATCATCAGTAGTGTTAAATTTTAATTTCATTTTCATTATAATTATTAATCAGACCAAGTTTTTTTTAATAGATCCGATAAAAAATAAAACATCAAAGATTCGATGTTTCTATAACTAAATACATCGATATATTGTCAAATAAATATTTTATTTTTTCCTTTATTAAAAATAACTTGTAATCTTAGCATGGAAAATGCTTAAAAAAATACAAAAAGATAAATAAATATTTGTCAAAACATCGATTAAACCGATGTATCGGAATACATCGAGTAGTCAGAGTTAAACGAACTGTCAACTGCCGCAGCTCAGTCGGCTCGATTCGGCTCAATTCGGCTCTCAGCTCAATTCAGCTCGCGGCTCGTAGTAGAATCATATACCTGTACAGGTACAAACTGAGCTGATCTGCGAGCTGATTCATTGAATCAGCTCACTCGCCTGAGTCACGAGCTGATCTGCAGCTCGCGTATTTTTGATGAGTTACCCACCTCTAGTATTATTGACAATTCTATCTATCAGACTATCAGAACTGACAGTTACCAGATAGTGATGCCCCCTTAGGTATTTTCTATGGGTACCTATTTGTTTTACGACATAGTCTTATTTATAAAATCTTTTAAAATTAGCATTGAAGTTTGATGTTGTGTGGCTGTAGTTTATTTACAGTTTTTGTTGATTTTTTCTGAAGAGTTCTTAGTTTATTTTTATTCTGTACAGTGGAGAACACCTTTTTAGTTCGTGTATGGAAGTCCTGAGAATTTTTGACAGCGCTTGCGCTAAGCGACGACTGCAGCGCCCTCCGTCGTTGATGTTTTAATTTCAGTTTTGTAAAGATTTTTGTAGCGGTGGTTGTGTTGATAATTTGCCGGTGCACTTATTAAAGGAAATGCAACATTTTTCACATTTTATATACGTTTGTTGGACTTTTATGACACAATCAGTTCGTGTTTTAGTTCACCGTGTTGATTTGCTTTAACATAAGTAGTGAACACGTGTTAGTGTGTTTTATTTTCGTATAATTTCAGTTTAGTGGTTGTGCAAGGATTTGTCTCATCGACACTGCTTTGCTGCCTTGATCTGCATTCTTTGGGGTTTATGAGGTATTTATAAGCAACTTTAACCATACAAACTAATTATTTATATGGGTTTTATGTCAGAAAGTACGAAATAGTGTTGTACAAAATAAATTCTTATGATGCGGGCATTTATCATTCATTAGACCCACCCCCGTGTTTAAAGCCATGGGGATCGGCATACGGACTGTGCGTGTGATAAATGACTTAATATAATTCGTTACTGGGGTCACTAGGTAGATTATACATTTAAATCCTATTGATTTTTTACTTTGTACCGTTATCGTCGAACGGCGTCATTTATTTAGCTAATTACGAGAAATATCACCAATTTTGTAAGATAAAAACATACTTATATATATAGACTATTGTTTGAAAGTATATTTTCAAAAATAGGGAGGTACCTGGTACTTAGTACCGAAACCTATGAGATCCAATAGATACAGAATAAACATGTTCAACTGGTAGGTGGGTACCAATTTGTAACATAATTATCAATTTGTAATTAGCATAATTAATTACCGTACCTATCTACACATACAATTTATAGTGCTAATAAAATTAACTAGGTAGGTACCTACTTATAGTTTTATGTAGAAATTTATAACACTTTTAAATTAATAACTTGGATGACCTAATTTTACCACATGCCCTTGTTAATTGGGCTTGTTTTATACTACTTAACAGCTGCACCAATAATTATGTTTAGTACAAATACATAAAATGTTACATACCGAATGGTATTAAATATATTTAATACCTATTTTTACTTGTTTTATTTAACCCAAAGGTTGACTGGCATAGAATGCCATATGGCATTAAGTCCGCCTTATGTGCTAGTGTACATAAAAGTATAAATAAATAAATAATGTGATCTTAATCATAGAGCAAAGAAAAATTAAGCCATTAGTTTTGTAATGTACGAATGGAATATTTAGTTCTTAGGATTTTTTTATTGTTATTTTCATAGTGCTATCTCACTTTATTTACATCTAAATGATAAAGACAGACATATATATTTAAAAGCTTAATTACCTAAATCATTAGTAGTCATTGCTTAGTCAATAGTTAATAGCGATTAAAACCCTTTTGGATTAATTGAAGAATAAAGCCAGAGACAAAACTAAGTTAAACCAAGATTACAAATCACTTCCTTATGACATGAGGTACTCATATAAAAACATCCACATTGTTGCTGCACTCCTCAAAACATTGTACAAAAAAGTTAATTCATTTTGTCAAGTGGCAAGTCTGTTTGAAATTTGAAAATAGATTGACTATTGTTTTTTTTTGTAAGAACACAATTACACTTAGGCAAATGTCTTTCAGGCTTTCTAGACTTGGATTTATCTCATGAGGGCTGGTTCTAGACAGAGCAGGAAATAGATAATGATAAAACTATTATATTTCACTTGAGCCAAGTAGGTGGCCACTGGGCGAAGAGTACCTGTAAAGTATTGTAAAATATTATTTCACACAATAAAAGATAGACATCTAATGTGCATCTTTTATGGTCCTGGATAAGCAACTACACATACAAATACAACTCAGATCACTCAGTATGCCCAGTGTGTGTTCTGTATTTTACAATCTTTGCATAATAATTAGCATGACTTTGCGAGCTGTCCTTCAACTTGATATTGTTTAACATAACAATCTTGCATTTTTTATCGGTACACATATTGAGTGAGGACAAAAAATCACTATTGTTGTTGTATTTTATATATATATGTGTAGCTTACATATACATACTTTTGATATATTATACATACACATAATATTATGACTGAATATTCTGCAAATAAAGGAGTTCCCGCCGATTTCGACGGCGCAAATGATGTACCGAAAGTACACTTATTGGAAAAAATACCCTGTATTACACTGGTTAAAACTCTATTCTTATTTTTTTTTAATGTTACTGGGTGATGAGAAAAAATACTTTTAATTTGAGGAAAACACGCCACTTTGGCTCACTATTATAAATCAGTTTCGTAATGATTCCATAGTAAAAACTGTCAGTGTCAGACGGAATGTCAAACACACGCCATTACGGCAGATTATCAGTTTCATAGTGATTTCATGGTAAAAATTATCAACTTGACAGCTGTCATATACCTCCAGTACAAATTTGGGCTGTGTTGTATGGGCTTTTGATGACCTCCTTTAATAATTATTTGCTCGTTGATTTGTGTGTTACTTACGACTTTTACGCGTGAGTTCCAGTTCCCCCTCCCGGTAGCCTTATTTTTGTCTCTGTTTGTTTCGGCTTATCTCCGAAACGGCTGTACCGATGTTAAAAGGAATAACTAAAGCTAGCGAGGGTAGGCCGTCAAACTACCCTCAATTTGTACTGAGGCTTTTAACCAGCTTTCTTGTACTTGCAAAGTATTTCGGTACACCCAATTTTCCTCAGACTTAATTTTTAACTTTCAGCACTAAATGGTTTTGTAACGGAACGTCGATCCAAACAGAGTTGAAATAAAAGGAACAATGCCGTCTCTAGGAAGGCCACAGCGGTGACCTCGTTACGGGTCGACCACCGGGGGTGAGTCACCCTGCGCGTGGCTTACGCTTACTACTCAATGGATTCCTCGATGCTAAAGAGCCCCCTTACATTCTCATGGCGTTAATGCTTCGATCTCTAAGCTATGAATGTATGCAATGACACACGTTTAATAGAACATTTGCAAAAGTTAATGCAATCATTCAATTTCGTAGAGATTTAAAGCAGAATGTCTCTTGTTTAGGAGCAGATTCCTAAGCTGTTCCGGCTTAACTGTATTTATCAATTAATATCTGATACAAAACAGTTATAGATTCATTTTTGACACTTCTATAAATGGTAACTTATGATGAATGTTTAAGGTACAGTGTAAAAACTACTAGGCTCCGTTGCTCAACTTGTCTATCGATCTAAAACGGATCTTGCTTGAGTCGCCTTATGCGATACCAATGAGAAGAAATAGAATGGCTAACTATTCTTAGCCACGCGGCTGCAAAACAAACCATACACTTTCAATTTCAACACAGTTGCGGGACGAATCCAAAAATAACATCTACGGGATACCCAGCTAGACTTAATTGGGAACAACCCCAAGGCCGTTTTGGTATAAATAGGGGTGAAGTTATTACTTCTGGTCACCCCCCGTGAGTAACACCGGGGGTGGATTATGTCGCGTCATATTTTATGCACAAACGTTGCCTGAAATCTGATTTGCTGACGTTGATTTTTATGTTTCACTTTCGCTCAACTTTATTTTAAGTCGCACAATTTTAACACAGCTATGTATGAAAATATCCCAATAGTTTTATCACTCGTTCTGTATTATCTGTAAGCTGAGATCCGTAATGTAGGTAGGTCTCTGATCTATTCACTGTATGCTAAGGCTATGCACGACTTAAGCAAGTGTGTCGGTAGGGAAACGTGGTGTTGGCACCGTACCGCGATCTCATTAACCTTTATTGGAAGCTTAAACAATAAATATCGAGCGCAATGGCTATCTCGAATGGTCTACTGTAGACCGAAGAGTTTTTTATTTCACATGAAGAACTCGTACTAACTACGAACTTACGTACGCAGGAGTAGAAAGTTAGATTTTTCTCTAACAGTTCAAAGAACCCATTCCAGTCAGCATTCAACATGCGATACCAATTCAGAGTTAACCGACTTCTCACGTAATAAATCAAAAGATTAATTCCGTAACCACCATGATTCGACGGCGTTTAACACCATTTAAAAACGTAAAGTGAAACAGTTGTTCCGCTTCACCTCGGAGTACTTCAGTGCGGTTGCGTAAAAACTAAATGCCAACGCGTTATGAAACTGCAGCGGGCAGCTTTAATGGTGGGGAAAAAAGTCTTTGCATAATTACAGATTAAAGTTGTTGGGACTTTTTATGATGAAGCCGACCGCAGATCCTTAACGCTACCTGGACTTCCATTGCTCCCCTTCATTGTATTTTAGTAAAAGCTTTCTACTTGACACCGTTCTTTAAAAGTATTGTTGTATTAAGAGGGCCATTAAAACTTTTGTTTTTTCCTGCGACGATCATTAGGACTACTTGGAGCATACTCAAGTTTCTTTAACAGATTGCAGCTGTGCCACCGTAACAAATTATACTGTTTTTGTACAACTGTGACCTCTGGATGGGTTCTTACATTCGGCATTTTTGTACCTTCCCAGCCAAAATGGTATGTCGTTTATTTATAAGGTTTCCAAACGATTTTCTGAGATTAAAAATTGTCTGACCTTCCTAATCCTTGCCAAATTTTATTGAATTTTGTTCACCGGATTAGGCGTGTCTGTTCTGTTACAGACAAACAATAAGAGTTATGTTGACATTTATAATATTCTTAGTATGGATGGACAAAACATTTATCTGTCTCGATACTCTCACGGGCTGGATCGGTAAAATTGTTAGTATTTTTTTTCTGTGATAAATTCTATAAACCTACCTACTGGTCTAATATTGGCTATCAAAGCATAGCAGTGGTCATTGCGTGCACGTGGCCGGATGCTATGAAACTTCAATCGTTACTGGACATATGGCGAGCTGACGACACTGATAAATGACAAGGCTGCGGGGCAAAGCACTCATTTTTCATTTAACATAGTAACAACATTCATAGCTATCTTTTTGATGGGCACGACACCAGTCAGACGGTACCATTTTAAATTTATATACGAACTGGATGGAATAGTTTTTTTAAGTTGATGTCTTTATCCTACAGCCGATATTATTCATCAAAATTCCCTCTGGAATGGAAAATCACTAACGTGGTCCCCATATTTAAGAAAGGTGAAACCAACAATATTGCAAATTATCGACCCATATCGCTTCTTTCCGTCTTTGCGAAACTGTTCGAGTCTCTTGTATGCCCAGTATTGACATCTCACATTAAATCACAGTTGACCCTCCAACAACACGGATTCTGTGCTCGTAAATCCACTACAACCAATTTAGTACTTTACGTTAACGATATTAGCAAATCGTTGGATTCTCGCATACAGGTCGACTCCATCTATACTGACTTTAGCAGTGCCTTCGACAAAGTCAACCATAAATTACTCATTATGAAGCTCCAGCAGTTTGGTATATTCGGCCAACTACTCAACTGGTTTGCATCATATCTTTCTAAAAGGAAACAAAGAGTGGTGATAAGGGGTTATAAATCACGGCCTTACTTCTCCACTTCTGGAGTCCCCCAGGGATCTCATCTGGGACCGATTCTCTTTTTAATTTTTGTCAATGACATTGCTTATTCAGTAAGACACTGCAAATGTTCCTTGTTTGCAGATGATCTAAAACTATATAAAGAAATTAAAGCAGATTCGGACACCGTTCTTCTTCAGGAAGATCTGGACTCAATATACGAATGGTGTCAATTAAACATGATGACACTCAATGCGAGCAAGTGCTATCACATGACTTTTACGCGGAACAAGAACATTAAACCATCCTCTTACACATTAAATGGAGTCTCCCTGCAGAAGGTTGACAACATCCGTGATTTAGGAGTACAACTCGATAGCAAGTTGTCATTCGTGAATCACGTTGATGCAGTGGTCGCAAAGGCGTCAAAGATGTGCGGCTTTGTGAAGAGAATTTGCTCGGAATTTCGGTCAACGTCGACCCTTACAGTGTTATTTAATACTCTTGTCAGAAGCATACTAGATTACGCATCCCCTGTCTGGAACCCCTTATATCTTGTTCATGTTAATAGGATTGAACGTATTCAGAACAACTTTACCAGGTACATGCGCTTTAGGTGCCCTAGTTGCCCCCGTGATGCTAATTATTCTCATAGGCTTAAACATTTCAATATGACATCGTTAGAACAACGTAGAACCGTGTCCGACCAGTTCTTGCTCTACAAAATCATCCATAATTTGGCAGACGTACCTGAGTTATTATCAGAAGTTAATATAACCATACCTAGATGTACCACAATTCGATCTAAGCGCAAAACTAATACTTTTGCATTATCTTCATTTAGAACCAACCTTGGTCGCAGCGCTCCCATGAATCGTTTAATGGCTAGTTACATTAAATTATACAACTGCAGCAATGTTGACATCCTTTCAGACTCATTTCCCCAGTTCCAAAAAAAGATTTTAAGTACTCCCAGTAACGAATTGCATAACTGACCCACTGTTTTTATTATTTTTATCACGCCAGTTTAAATTTTATATCGCGCTTGTTTATTTTAATATTTTTTTATCAATTTCTATTTACTAAAATATCAAAGATTTTATTACACTCGCTAGCGTCTTCACTTGATTCAATTTTAATGTGTTTGATCATGTAAAATTTTTAGTATGAAAGTGCTGTGTACTTCTATAAGTGACGAATTCACTAATGAGATGTTTAAATATGTTATTCCCTTCATTTTGTAATGTTATAGTGGATAAGTCGTTGAAGTACCTTACAAATAAATAAATAAATAAATAAATATTGGACAAGCAAGAAAGGAAACTGATTTATTTTAACGCTCAATTCGACGATGAAGAAGATGATTACGACAAGTTTGATGATGTTGATCACCGGGACTTGGAATGTTCAGTAAAGTTCCAGCGAAGAAAAAATGGTATCGGGTGATGTGGAAAGTTTAGTAAAGTTCCTACGAAGTAAACATGGTATTGTGTGGCATAGTTCCAGTGCTTTGCATTTACTTTCAATATGAGAAAATTCAATCAGAAGTGCGCAACGATGCTTTTTAGGCATAGACTACGAGTTTTATGTAGTACCTAAGTACTTCGTTCGCCAATAACTATGCCATAAACATTGCAAATGAACCCGGAAACTCCTAAACCAAGAAGAATCCAGGAAGCCAGCAAGAATAGCCAAGCGGTTCCTGTCATTCGGCAGGCTGGAACGCGGCCGCTGACTCCTGAGCCATAAATCATAATGATTACGTTGCGTTGCGGACCCCTCCCTCACCAAATGCACACGGCTATTGCTCCCCATCCGTCTATTAGCCACATGAGATTAGTCAGATTAGTCTTCACAATAAATTAAATTCCTACCAACTTTAGATTATAAATGACGTGTGATTATAATTCAATTTAGTTTTAAAAGCATCCATATTTGGATCATAAACTGCATTTTAATTACTATTGATATGTTTGATGCGTCACTATTAAGTGGCTGTACTTTATAAGAAAACATTGGCCTCATTCTTAATTGCGTTTATTTTTTTCGCTGTAGGGCTTAGAAATGGGGGATAAGCAAGGATAATAGAACATCATTAATTTTGCTTCCTCTTTCCGCCTTAAACGAAATGAGGGCAGGGCGACGATCCTAAGGCTTTGCTTTCGTCCTCGTTAAATTCAGTGTTGTAATAACGTAGCTAAAAATATAAAGGCTCGGCGATACAGCGGCTCGGTGACCGCAGAGATGCCACTCGAGATAACCGGCTCGCAGTCTGTGACACTAACGACCCCGCTCTGAATTGGGTTAATGTCTCTTTTTGCAAAACACAAAACTACATCTGTCACGGATAAAACATTGTTTCACTTTAGGAATGGCCTTAGTTTGTAGTGCTTGGACTTAAAAATGCAGATTTAAACGGCGCGCCCGGCTTGCCAAAAGGTCGGGCTATTGCGGATCTTAATATTTTTCTTCAATGTTGACAGTTTTATTTACTTAAAGTATTTTATCCAAACGAGTACCTGGAGTTTTCAAGATAATATCTTGAAAGGTCCAGTTGAATAAGACCGACTTTAAAGTAAAACAGTAGATTATTTTGTAAGTTGGCAGCAATAATCAACATTGCTGTACAGTAAACCTTACTTACTTAGTTACACTTGCATCTTGTAGATCATTCCGACATAGAAGAAGACCAAGAAACCGATGCAAAAGGATAACAAAATATGCAATTAAAATACGTAATACAATTTGCCGGCAATTGCAATGTAGTGACAATAAAGAGTCGTGTAGTCGGAGGGTTGTGGATTGTCGAGTCTCGGTCCAGCGATGTCGTTATACAGTGGGTCCGTGGCGTTAGGGTGGGAATCCAATCAAGTCTCCATTCCCTTGAGCCACCGACTCAGAGGAATGCGTCATCAAATTTATTATTATTGCCTTCTACATGACACTTTTAAATCCACCCGGACCTGTTTAATGTTTCGAAAAATCGTCGAAATGTGGTCGTCATGCGGGCATGCCATTTTAAAACGATTGGATGTTTTTCTGTTTTAAGTTTCTTTGGCTATACGGATGATGATGATGATGATAATTTCAATAAAGTTCTGCTGGATTTAAAAGGCCGCTTTTGATGAATCATAATATAATTCATATTATCAGCTATGGGCTGTGAATTTAGTTCAATGTAATTGTAACAAAAAGTAAAGATCTTACCCCGTTTTCTCCGTGATAAATTATCACTCCGCCCTTGTAAAAGCTTCTCCTTCAAAACGCTTCTTTCGGATACTCATAATCATCATCACATTCATCACACATTAGTGTATCTTTATGTCATATTAAACGATACCGACTGACGTTTAAATAATTTAATGAAATATTGTGACGGTCGTAACCGCTTGACCTTAACGTTTAAAGTTCAGTTGTTACTAAAACGTAACACCAGTTTATATTACAACAACCACACGAGACTTTAAGTTAAATGCTTGTCAGCTTTAAGACATGGTTCATGTATCAGTTAAGTCAAACACAATAAAGGTTTACAAAAAGGTTTCACTTTTAATGGATAACATACTATCACGCCTGTATTCCGGAAAGGCTAGGCAGAGACCCAGAGACTACACCGCGTATATTTGGTATGTTATGAATTTCATACACTATAGCTGCTGCCTGCGATTTCACTCAATTTCAAAACACTTTATCTTCCAGCGGCTTAGTTCCAGTGCTTCTCTCTCTAACTAAAAATAAGTGTATCTGCAAGTTATTGCTATAACTACGAAGAACTTAGTGATATGGTTTCCCATGGTACCAATAGACATTAACCTCTGACACTCTAGGGCTTCATCACACCTACACGAGGTAGCTTGAACCCACGACCTTTCCGCTAGTCAACAATTAAAAACTATTGATGGATTCTATGAACTAGCTTTTAATATACTTAAACAAAAACATTTAATTACACTTTATTTTAAGTTAAATCTCTTTGAATAAGCTTCTGTTGCTCGCGACTTCACCGACATGCTAAAATATTAGGTGTCATTTATGCTAAACTAAAACTAAACTAAACTATAAAGTTTCATCAAAATCCGTTCAGTTGTTTTTGCGTGAAAGAGTAACAAATCCATCCATCCTAACAAACTTACATTTATAATATTGTTAGGATAGGATAGGATTATTTTGGATGTCCATCAGGAATGAGGTGAGTTCATGAATCCCGTCGTCTCGACGTTATAAGGTTTGAGTCTCGGCTATTAAGCCTACGTGTAGCTAAGAGATCAGCCTGTGAGCTTCCTCAGTGTCCTTACCACAAAGTTGTGCATTACTAAGATGCTCTTTTAACAAATCTCTTGATTTTTGTAGACCCATTGAACTGCCTCGTTAGGTTAGGTTAGGTTAGGTTACATTATATATTACATTATATATATTGGTCCATAAGACCATTAGGACGCAGTAGCGTCGTTAGTTAGTTATTATGCACTGTCACCTAAGCGTAGCAAACTGAGCTGTCTGAACATTACGGATCGTTTCACATCCATCAAAAGCTTCAATAGAGGAATTCCTCACATTATGTCTATCATATGTACTTACGGTCTAAAGTGACACAGCACGTCCTTAAAGCACAGTGTTCGCTGGGAACATAGTTGCAATCAGTTGCAAATTGTATTGTTATCATAATTCTCAGTTATCGCGGCGCGTTGGCGGCTGCCCCGCTGCACTGCCCGCTCTGATAACCGGCGATAAATTAATATAACCCATATGATGCATTGTTTTATGCCTAAAATATTCGTAAATAATTTATTTGGTAACGGGATGATTGAATTATTAATGGATGGGAGACGGAATTTAACGCATTTATTCATAACAATTCTTTAAACGTGATTGGTCGAATGAAATTATTGTTTTAATGAACACATGTACAGTTTCACGATTGATTCCCTTAAATACAATTTATAATTAAAATTTTAATTTTACCCGACTGCCGGAGGAGGGTTATTTTAAGTCTGTGATTTTAAATAATTATTGAACACCAGTCCTGTGGAGGGTGAAAATGCATATTTGTTTTGTTTGAGGGAAATCTAGAAGGCATTGCAGTTTAACTGCATGTTGGTAAGTGCTTTTTACATTTTATCGTCATATAAAATCTCCTTGTGCAATGGGAATTCCCTTCCATATATCACTGAGTTTTATCGTCAAAATATCTACATTTAGTAATACATAATTTATTTTTTTATAAAACGACTCTTATAATAAGTGTCGTTATCGGTAGAGGAATTTAGTGCCATATTCGGCTAAGTTAATAACGATGTGGGCCATAATTATCGAATAACATAACACACAAAATAAAATACATGATACCGAAGTAATTAGGCTGGTTAATTATATATAGTACTTTAGAGACTATTAATGTTTGTTGACAAATATACATTTGTATTTAATCAACACCGTTGGCCTCTTTGTGTTTCGCGGGATGCGTCACATATTCTAATGAGAACTTGAGCGCTTAAATAAAAAAAACCTATAGTTATGTTAAATGAAAAATATGACCTTTGAAGAATACCGATATGCTGAAGATCTACAACTAAGTAGTAATTTATACTTTATCGATTCCAAAACAATACTGAGATTAGTCGAAAATCTAAAGCGGAACTCGGCCGAACTTTACTAGTTTAAGAAACGATCAAATATTATAAAAAACTTAAACGATTGCGTTAACGTGAACATGCTGACATAATTAGCATCCCACCAGACGATACAGGCGATCAATCATATGTGCGCGTATTGCTTGAGTAATCGCATTATCTCGATTGCGCGGTGTATCGTTGCACCGTTTTGACGCTTACTCGGGTTCCAAGAGGAGATTGGCAGCGTGCATTAAAGGAAATGTTGGATATCTTGTCATTTATGATTATGTAGACTAGATTCCTTGAATCGTAAACGTGATGGAAGTAAATGTTGCTGTACCTAAAGAAAATTTTGTGGGTTGCGAAAAATACTAGACACAAGCCCTCTACCTGGTGCGCTTTTATAAACAGCCATATTGCCTTCAAAAGTACTTCAGTCTACGATTTTAGGGTGCGGAAACTTCGATATCCCATTGGAATCCATCACGAATAAACAGGAAGCTTTATGTAAACCAATCATAGACAATGCTATAACCCGACCGGATGTGGGAGTGCATTGAATCAAACGCTTCCCGTGGCCGAAGACGAGCTGCCCAAATACGTCGGTGTTGACAGCACAAACAAATAGGAAGCAATGTACCGCGCCTTGAATACTTACGAAATGTTAAATACAGATACTTCGGTTCCTACTTTAATCGCTGATGGCACCCACACATACGCAATGCTCGTTTATACGTGATCCTAACGGGGTAGCAAGGGGATCTCTAAGTGAGCTTCTATAGAATTTTGTGTAGAGCTCGTGTGAGTGACTTTATGTGTGCGTGCGCATCAACATCGAAATAAGTCGAGTTACTGCATTATTATGTCATTCTGTGCACAGGGTGACTTCACTGGTGGAATCCTAAAATTGTTAGCTCGTTATGCGGCCATTAGTAAACGCAAAGTCATGCGTTCCCATGTTGGGAGAAAGCTGTGAAGTCTGAAGGAATGAGGCGATAAGTATGGAGTAATGACCCCTTTATTTTAGGTCATAAAATCTATAGCAATTGTATAACTCGTGATCCGCTAGTTAAGTCTATATTGTACACACGGATACTTCGTTTCAAAATAAATAATAAGGTGTAATAATTTATTCCATAAATATGGTTCATATTGTTTACTTTGCGTAGCTGTTTTGATGAGCTAAATGATGACGTGTGATTAATAATAATATTAACTAGAAGTAAAAGCACAAACGTCTTGATTGATGACACATTTTTATTGGCTAATAGCGCCAATCTGTGTAACATGATGAGCTCACGGCCACAGCTCATATTGTCTATGACGTCAATTAAAATTATATACCTACTCTACTCAGATGGAATGTCAAGGTAGTGGCGAATTCTGTTGTGTATCAATTTAACCGAATTCTTTATGGCACACCAAAAGCTAATGACATGTTTCATAAAAAAATATATAAATGGGTGTTACAATGGGCGGAGCATTGTATGATTAATGTATCGAAAGTTAGACAGTCTGATTAATCACGGAGAATCGAGTCCTTTTGAAGTACTCTGATTGAAACATCATCATCCTCCTAGCCTTTTTCCCAACCTTGTTGGGGTCGGCTTCCAGTCTAACCAGATGTTGACTGAATGTGAATTGTTTCAAGTACTCTGAAACAATTCTTTTAAATCGAACCTCTGAAAAAAAAAACTTCATTGACCAATTATGTAGGTACAGTAATTGTTATTACTTCCGATACTCCAGCAAAAGTATCTTGATCGATTTTATTCTCCAATGAGGTTTTTCCTTTCCAATTCGAAGCTTTAATTAATTTGCGAACATGGATTAAATAAGTTTATAATATTTTATGGCATCCATAACTTTTTAGCCTTAAAATTTTAAGTCGATTTCTATGATATTAAACCAACTTTTTATAATTAGTTAATAAGTTACTTTTTAAATAATTATTAACTTTAATGTTACCAATACCAGGACCTCTAGCCTAGCAGCAGCGCTTGCGTCCACTAGATCAATCAGCCAGTCATTTAAAATTAATTGCTATAATGCTCTGTGTATTCTACGTCACAGTACATACACATAATGGTGATTTCTCCAACTGATTTATATCTTACCGAGTTTCCATTGATTTACTAATTCGATTCGGAAGTGATGATTACTAGTGCCGGCGATTATCAACATTACAACAACAACATTACATTACAACACGGACATATTATGTTATTAGTGTGCTGGGTCATGAATACCAAATTGTCTTTTTTTTTCTAAGAGTTACCCGTCGCAATCTAATAGGTCGGATTTGACGTTTACCATTTTGCATATTGTGATAACTTTCTACGAAAGTCATCTAATATTTCGTATCAAATTCGACCTATTAGGTATATTGGGACAGGTATAATCGTGTGACTGGTTAAATTTTTGCTACTACTTTACGCTGCAACAGCTAGACCTTAGATTAATAACATATATTAATCTATTAATAACATATATTAATCTAAGAGATAGACGGATTTGGCTGAAATGTAAAGTATTGTTAGCTTATGCCCTGGATTAACACATAGCATTTATACCGATGGTGGTTGCCTCTAGAAAGAATTAATACAAAGACTAATGTTACGCAGACAGAGTCGTGGGCAAATATTATGAAACAAGTAAGCATAGTACTGTTTATCTACCTTTAGTGGTATTTCCTCCTTATAATCTCCTTTAATTATTAGTACTAACTACTATCGTTAGCTACTTATTTGACTAGAATAAAAAAAACGCAAAGTTTATTGTTTGTTATGCACATGTCAAAGCTACATGCTTTCATGAAGGTTTGACAATTTTTGACATGATAAAAAAAAACAAGAAGGCCATAAAAATTTAATCAATTTCGTATCATTTAATTTTTCATAGCCAGCGCGAGCGGTGCGGCGCCTTTAATCAAATAACCTTTTGTGACATAAATTATTCATTGACACATTCGGATAGTGGTCTACTATAACTTGTGCCTAATAGAATTCAATGCACGTCAATAATGAAGCGTGAATGGTTTTAGCAACAGTTTGTGAAGTTTAAATCTAAATAGCTTACAAAGTTACAAGGTATTATCGGTTGTAATATTTTATGTTGTTGACTTCCTTAGAGCAGCATATAAAAGTATTTTCTACTAGCTTCCCGCCAGCGGCTTCGCCCGCGTGGTCTTATAATTTTTTCCCCGTTTTTGCTACATTTTTCATTACTACTCCGCTCCTATTAGTCGTAGCGTGATGATATATAGCCTATGTTACTCGGGGATAATGTAGCTTTCCAAAGGTGAAAGAATTTTTGAAATCGGTCCAGTAGTTTCGGAGCCTATTCATTACAAACAAACAAACAAACAAACAAATCTTTCCTCTTTATAATATTAGATAGATTATAGTTCAATGTATTAATACATTTTAATGTTTATTTTATTTTCTTAATTTGTAGAAGTAGTATATGTTTAATAATGTTTTGTTTTTTTTTGTAATGGGTGGCAGTTACCTGAATAAATGATTATTATTATTAAAAATTATCTTTTTTAAGGCTGAGACTCTTCTGTGATCTGTGCATGATCATTATTATGATTTTTGCGATCTATCTCCCAAAAACATCAATATTCTTTCGAAAAACATTCGATCAGCGTAACTAGCCCGTTAAATTACTTGACAGATAATATCATACAAGTTTTGTCCCATTTCTGAATTTATCTGACGGTTAGCGTCTGAATCCATAGGTGGTGAAACGGGCCCAAACGCAGAGATATTTATTTTTCCAATTTAATTTAGGGATGTTCGATCCAGGGGCTTTGTATCGATATTTCGGATCGTAATACATTGTATCGATCCAAGTATCGATCCGATTGATTTGATACGATTTATTGGATCGATCCAGTATCGAATCAAAATTTTTTTTTTTTTAATATGTTGTAATTTAAAACTTTAAAGTTGATGTAGTAGAGTTTTTTTTTTACAGTGGACAATCTTTGAATGGTAAGCTACGTAAAAATTATAATCTCGATAGCCACTTTGGATCTAGGCGATTGTAGATTTTAATTAAAGTAGGTGGCCAACGAGAAAAGACATTCAAAGGGGAACAGACGTTCCTACCCACAGAACAATAGTACTTGTTTCTACTACTGATAAACAACGTAACTTGGTTGATTTTTTTATGAAATGATCTATAATCTCAAGTAATCATGTCGAAATTGAAGGCATATTGAAAAATATAAATGTAATAACTACTGATTTGACAGTGCACTGCCAGAGAAATATTTATATTAGTGGAATATGAACCTGATTGTTGTTATAAACCATACTTTGGAGCTAAGGAATGCGGTATTAATAATACGAATAATTATTAAGGTTACAGATTGTTTATTATTTTAGAATTTAATACAACAATTTTTTCGATCCGATCCTCATGGTATTTGTATCGATCCACCAACGGATCGAAATCCATTGTATCGATACAAAAATCGGTTGGATCGTATTGCTTTGTATCGATCCACACAAGTATCGGATCGGATCGAACATCCCTAATTTAATTTACTCTTTAATTTACTATCTCAAGCTTTGATCAACCAAACCCATAAAACTGGATAGTACTCTGTAAATTAATTAAAACAACGCGCGAAGTCTGTTATTAAAATTATCAATGTACCTAATTCAGAATTTATGATCCCTGTTGTTCCCCGAACAATTAGGCTGGTGGTGTAAAATACGCGGAAGCGGCATCGTGATAACGTTGCGGTACTATTCATGTTTACCATTGAGCTATTAGTCATAACAGATGAACAGCAGTACTTACGCTACAAAGTACCAATAGATTAAAATTCTATTGATGTTTTGTTAGCTTTGACTACAATAGGCTATTATTTATTACATAGTAATTATTCAAACAAATTGTCTTTCTTATTACAACGTTGAACGATACTCAAATAACACTTAATTATTTTTCATCGTATCTACTTATATTTAAAATAAATGTCAAAGACAAAGCAAAAAAAAAAACAATGGTCACTTAGTTGAAAAGAGCAAAATTAATATCTCCCCGAGCTTCGAGTGTTCTCGAGACTGTAGAACCGCCGACGGCCCGCCTCAACGGACTAATTTAATTAATTGATTCGTGTCGTCTTCAGAACAAATCGACGATTTGAGTTATTCACATTTATTCACAGACCATTCTTCAAAATGTAACATAAAAGTGCGCAGTAAAGATGATTTTGCAACGTATGAAACTGAAAGTCAATCGCTTCGGAATAAACTGGATGATACCGATCAATTTATTCGAGTATCATAATGGTTTTTATATGGAGACGGATAGCTTGGTTTTGCTAATTGGTGTGAATGTTTTCCAAATAAGTGCCAATATCAAGCTACTCTAAAAAAGCTAACAAAGGTACACACAATTTAGCAATAGAGAGACTATTCAAATGAAAAACCTAATCTCGATTTTATAACATACTAGCGACCCGTGCGCAGCTCCGCCTGCTTTTCCCTGTTTTTACTTTTTTTCCTCGTATTTTTTTATTTTTTTCTATTCATAAGAACCTTCCTCAGACTTTATCAAATACAACTAAAAGAAATCGGCCAAATCGGTTCAGCCGTTCTCGAGTTTTGCGCTTAGCAACACATTTAGTGATTCATTTTTATTTATATAGATTTCGATTAACAAATTGATCGATGAACGGACAGAAATGTTTTGCTGTGGATTACGTTTCTACGGATTTTGGTGGCTGTCTAAAAAGTAAAAATGACGTTTAACAAGTTCTATTCATCTTGAATAAAATATGATTTTGACTTTTGCAAAAGAACTAAGAAGTTTACTAACCAGGCTAACAGTACAAAGAAAGATAAGTAGATAGAGAAAGATACGCCTAATAGGAATAGAACAGTTTTGTTGGCTGTTAACAAATATAACAGTAATAATGTGCAACCAACTTAAGCTAACAATGCACCATTGCATCACGTTCGTGGGAAATCCGCAGAAAGTAAATACTGCAGACCAAACTAGCTTTATATTATAAGTCCTACACATTAGAATCAATACTCTGAACTGTTAGTAATGTTTGACGATTCGAAAGCTTTGAAATGAATAAGGTGATGTAATATTTTGATGTCCCAGCTTGATATCCGTCCCTTTTATAAGTATGACCCAAATGCAAATTTCTTCTATTCAAGTTTTGCTGAAAGTCCAATATGATATTAAGATGCTTCTTCGTAGATTATGTCGGATTGAAAGAGCAATGTTTCCCAACAAATCCTTAATGTTATGCATGAGAAGCTCCAGACGTCTCCACATCATTCATGCGCAGGATGCATGGATGCAACTTTGAGCTTATCTGCAGAAACTTATCCTGTAGAAAATTTCATGGCAACTCGCGTTTCGCTGTTCAGTTTATGAGTTTGTTTCGCGAATGGCGGGTGCTGCGGTGATTAATGATTTTTTGGCAACGTTCATCAAGAGGCGCCTTTGTTTGTTTACTAAGTGTAAATTTGTAATTGCTGTTTAAACAAGATGGATGTGAGTAATTTCTAATTGAGTATGTTTAACTTCAGTGAGTTCCATTACTAAAGTTTCTTTATATTCCTGGAACCTGCATATAAGCGATCACCAAAACATCTCATGTACCCACCGTCGTTGAAAGCTTTTGAGAAGTAGTTTCGTGTGAATTGTCGCAACTTTTCCACTTGTTTCCGTGGCAAGTTTTCTGCCAGTCGCAGCACTTCCCTTGCGATTTGAGCCCCGACACCGAGGCTCGTTTCTTTGCCTTTCCGTGGTAGCAAAGAAGTGTTTTTATTTTAAGTAAAAACTTAAGCGGCTGTTAATTTATCGCATGTCTAAAAGCAGTTGCAATATCTAGAGTGGTCTAAGGTCACTTATTATGATTGTTAATTGTTACTTAAATAACATAAGTTCTTTTTTCATTTGAATTCGTAGAAAAATTAAAAGCGACAACGAAATCTACGTGGCGCAATGCCAAACAGAATGTTATTTTATTTTATATACTATTCGTTTTAAATACTATACTATCTTGTGTTAAAATCTTTGACACGACAAGGTTAACGAGTGACAGGGTCACATCACAAGTAATATTTAATTTGTTAACATTCAAACTGAAAGAATGTAGAATACACTTAGATCCTAAAATAAAATTATGAACATCTGAAGGTTATCAAAGTGATACCAATTAGAGAAAATATAAATGATCCAATAGAAACAAAGGTGCCCAATATCTTAAACCGTGACTGGGACAATCACTTACAGTGTTTTGAAACCGTATATAGTCAGTAGTCTGGATTTTTCTGTAAGTGAAACAAAAATATCCGACAAGACATCAAAAAAAATGTACACCGTTGCATCACTTACTTGTATTTGCATAATATCTAAACACTAGCGCATAACCGTGACATCACCTTCCCCGTATACTGCAAACTGTACAAATACGGTACAATGATCGCGTTAGCAGAAATAAGTTAATGTAGTCACAACAGCCATTTGATGTATCGTGTTCAAGTATCATTGCTCGTAGCTGTGTTGCAGACGCCATCTTGAGTGCATCGCAGTCAGTAGTTACCATCTTATTTTATGTAATATAATGACCAACTAGCACACCCGATGGTATGCGGCAACTTTGTCCAGTGATTTCAAATTGGAAAGCAATAACGCTATGCGGCGGATTTTTTGGCAATACGGTGGCTCCAACCCAGAAGAATTCAGCAGCAGTGTTCTAACTTCTACGGTTCTACCACCTTAATCAATGTATAATGAAAAGTAATATAAATTATTAATAAACTATTTAATTATTTTTTTTTATACTTTACACCCTAATCTGGTCCTTTTTTACGAGATTCGCCTTTACACAATATAAGAAACGTTGACTTTTGGGGTTTCGTGTCAAAATGTATTAGTTTAGTACCCTCCCCTTTTTTTAAATGAAATTCAGAAGCTTTGCCGAACGTCGTGTGATAGTTTCCGTACTAATATCACGGATACTTAAGACCGTGTCTTGTTATTACGTCTTGAGTTTGATAGATTGCAAACCAACTTGAGTGTTTCGATATAGGATTCGTATGAAGTATGACGATGCAATGCAATTACAAGTTATTGCCAGGAAATGTAGGGTTATCAAATAAATCTCGTAAAGTAAGTATGCGGCAACGCTATATTGAGCAATTTATTTGAATTAATTTAATTTTTTGAATTCGCAGAGAATATAATAATCCTTAGTAATTTGCTAATGTGAGTAGGATTTATTGAAAGAGTATTTTCAACCTGCAGGTAAGCACATAGCTTGACTTGCAAACACTGTGCAGGCAATTTTTAGATGAAATTATAATTCAAAGACGGTTCATCTGCATAATTATTTCTTTGCGTTAGTATAAGTGCTAATTGTTTACGCCTCATGTGAATGTATGAACAACACAAAGGAAATTGTGTCAAGATCCAGTATGATAGATGGCGCATTACCAACTGTTTCTACGGTGTCAGATTTATTGAATGACCCGCTAATTGGATGCTGGAATGTCTTTGATGATGTTCATAATGAGTTGTTGAGCTGCGATATTTTTATGGCGTTCTATGGAGCGTTTATTTTTTCTGGGCTCCTTCACGGTAGATCCGTTTGGAAAAGGCGAACTATCTAGATTCTAGAAGTATGGTTTTTAGACTTGCAGGCCCCATGAACAATTGACATTCTGTTGCACACGTCACGAGAAGTTGAAAATGTTATACAATTGATGTGAAATTTGCGAATTTCTATTCCCGTAGTAGATGATTGCCAATCATTTACATTTTTATCATTTTGTGACATGTTAACGCCAACATAATTTGACTTGTCGTGGGCTTAGATAGCATTAACACCAACTGCTAATTTATTTTGTAATCTAGTTTAAAAATATCTCCATTTTCGTTTATTTTGAGAACATTAACAGATAGAAGAATTCACGACATTGTTATTATTATGTTTGTCTTCTATTTAACGAAAATGCGATAAGTTAGGCCCGAGGTTATCGATAGATACTTTTTTATTTGTCTATTGACATCATCTTTGACTGTAACCGTGAGATCACGCTTAACTTTAGTTGGCTACTCTGACATTAATATGCAATATATGCTATGCAATTTCGTAAGCACTATCAGACGATAGAGTTATTTTATTAGGTTGTGTTTCCTAATATAATTAAAAGCTGTTTAACCAATTGGTTTGAAGGCTAATAGTTTTGGATTATTTTTGCACTAAGATTTAACATATCTTAAAGATAAAAGTAGTAGAATGATCTACGGTCTACTCTTAATTGAGAAAATGAGGCATTTAAAAACATTAGTAGCATAAAAAGCGGATTTCGCTCGTATTATAAAGGATTAATCCTATAATTGCATGAATTCCCCAAATTCTAATCCTGAAATTTATCCTCCACATCACATTGTCAATTCATTCGTGTTTAAAGTAATATTATTTTCGATTCAATGCATGGCATTCAATTGATTCTATCTAAATCTATTGACTTGGTCAGTCGTTCGCCGCAGGTCATTTGTCCAAAGCTATTCAATGTGGGCAATTCGCCATATTTTATCCGATATCGATTGATCCGTACTGTATTGTGAGTCAGTTAAAACACATTTGTTTAACGTTTAATTCAATGACTTAAATTACTGTTATATCAATTAAAAGTTGAGTTCCCACATTCGAAAAGCAACATTCATTTGTTTGAGGTCAAATTAATGTATATAATGCGTTTCTATAAGTAGCTTCTTCATAGATTAATCAGTACTATGAGATTGTATTATTTTATACTAGCTTTCCGCTAATGGCTTCGTCCGTGTGGTATATTTTTTCCCCCGTTTTTGCAACATTTTTCATTGATACTCCGCTCGACTAATAAGTCGTAGCGTGATGGTATATATATAGCCTATAGCCTTCCCCGATAAATGGGCTATTTAACACTGAAAGAATTTTCGAATCGATCCAGTAGTTTCGGAGCCTATTCAATACAAAAAATCAAATCTTTCCTCTTTATAATATTAGTATAGACAAAATACTATAACGAAGTCTTTTCATCAGAAAAAAAGAAAAAAAATTGAATTCAATTTATAAATCAGAATGGACTGAAGTTGTGATTTGTATGCAGATCCCCAGCGTCTCAGCTACCTACAGTTGACCTGTCGTCAGAGTCGTAGTAGAAGTTAATTCCATGTGCCCCGACACCGTTTCATTTAAACGAATCAACGGCCTACTTCCTAGCAGTCAGGTTCCGATGCATACTGTCATTTTTATTTCTGATCTCAATTCGGAAAAGTTAGCAATTCACACCAAATATCATCGGTAGCGTGGAATAGGTGTTTGATTTGTTATTGATGTGTTTGTGTAAGGGTCTGTTTCACAGCTTACTGATAAGTTCCCGTTAAATTACTTGGCAGATAATTTCATACAAATATTGTTCCAGTTTTGAATTTATCCGGCAGTTAGCGGCTATCCAGAGGTGGTAAAACAGAACCTTAGATAAGAGAACATTTAGGATGTAGTAAATATTAATTAATATTAGGTACATTGTTTTGTAAAACTACTTCAAACGAATTCTTAGTTTTACACATAGCTTTTTTCCATCTTAAGACTTTTACACGTGGTACCGGTGAATGGAGCACGTGGGTTGGTGCGGGCGCGGCCGCTCGATACAGCGGAGGCTGCGCGCTGAGCTCCCGCCCGGAACAACCTCTCCGCCACCCAGCAAGCGCTGACCTCCCACACCCCCCGCTTACAGTTCACTGACCAACAATCGAGGGGAAGTTACGCCAAAATCCAGAGCTCTTACGCGCCTGGACGCCTATCCACCCACCATTTACACAAGACCTGCCATGCTCCTACAAAATTAAATCGATCACCGAACGGATAGAGGTCTACATTAGTTGGACATGTAGATATTAAAGATTCCGCTTTCCCGGTACGAGCGTACAAGCCTCGTATCTAATGACACTGTTTTGATTTACGGTAATCTTGCTGTGTACGTTAACTTATAGTTTCATAAATATATTCACAAATGTATGATATCAGACTTCGGTAGGTAGGTATAATATTAATTAAGTTTAACGTATATATAATTTATAATTAAGTTGTATCTAAATGATTTATGATATCGTAATGGATTACACGGTTTATTCATTAGAGTAGATGTTCTTGAGTGACGGTAGATGAACATTTTTATGGTTTACTTAATGGAGTCGGATTAAATGATATCTATTTTGGAAGACAATTCTGTTTTAAAAATAATTATTACTGACAATATTATGTTGAATTAGTAGTGTTGAATTTAACCTTCTAAATCACAGGATTTAAAAAAGGCAAACAAGTACAGTATCTGGAAAAATTCTGGCTCTTCTCTGTGACTGGGAGGTACATAATACCAGGATGACTGACTGAGTTTTGAAGTTCTTTAAATCTATAAGCACTTCTTCTTGCTCGAGGCTCTAGAGCCTCGAGGATTTATCGTCTGGAGTAAAATCGATAGTTTCCAATTTCATACACTGCACTATAATCTACACGTCAAGCCTAGCAAATTCTCTATTAGCTATCAAACGCCACATCCTCCAATCTCATCCGGCCCCAAATGTCCGCTGACAGAATAGTTACGTCTCAGCATCCTCGCTTATTTTTAGGTCGCCGTCACAAGGGAAGTGGTCCGAGAGGGGAAGCCTCGTTATTCTGTTAGCACATAACCGCTACGCACTAAGGCCGCTTTTAGAACGTAGTTTTATTCTTACAACGGAAAGAAGATGAATAAATTATAAAAGGTCTCTACAAATACATGAGAGGTCTCCTCGTGTTTACTTCGCCTTTTATTCGTATTTTCGAGTGCGGGACCACATTTTTGTTAATGCTTTATAGGTTGTAGTGTTCTGCTTGAACATTTTTATGTTGTTAATTGAAAGGGTAAGCCTTTTGTGAACGTTGAAATAAAGGATTCTGTTCTGACATGAGCAATGATGTACTGAAGAGCTCTTACAGAATTATATTTATTTGTAAAAATTTATGCACAAGCAGAACCCTAAAGTCAAACATACCAGTTTCAATATTTGTAATAGTTAAAATTTAATTTTGCGAAATGGCAGTAATACCATTTTATATTGCAAACAGTTTTGATTGAATCATAAAGGGGCATTAAAATCCATTTCCGATCGCATTACAGTAAACCGGAAAGCGATTCAATACAAAATCGAGTTTGCACAGCCGGACCCAAAATCTTTTATCTAATCTAGACAAATATTGGTATTGACTTGGCGCATCGCGAAATTGGGACCAACCTTAGCGTTACGCGCCGATACGTGCAGAAAATTGAAGACCTTAGTGCTATGAAAAGAAGCACCAGATTCCCGTATAGACTAGTTATTTTTAGGGTTGAAATATGCCTTATTGTTAGGAGATAAGGTTCATATCTAAGTATTGAAAAATCGATTAAGTTCCAAGGCGTGAGGAGATGCGGATTGTAGATAGATAAAAGTTGGTGTCCGAGATAAGACGGGTCGTTGAACTCACGCCTACGGGAGTCTCCCTTTTCTTATGTTGATTTCGTTTGGATTGAATACACCGTTTTTATTGTAAAGGGATCGGTTTTCCTACTCAACCTCTACATCCTTTACATTTATAATAAGTAGTTTGGTCGAAATAGCTAATACAATTTTATTATTTTAAGATAAATCATAACATTTACTATGACAATTTTAAACATCCAAAACTGATCCCAAAGTGCAAAAAAGCTGATTTGAATATTATTTAAAATTTAATGTAGCAGTTATTTAATACGCTTAACTGGTTTTGTAACACTGTTGATAGACGTAACTGTTGAATATTTTATTTAAATAGTTAACTGTTCCATTCCAGGTGCTGAGTTATTATTGAAGCTTTTAGGCTAATTTGTTGTAAGTATGTCCAATTAATCTGTACATTTTGTAATACAGTGAGTCTGTTATTAATTAAAAAAAAACGGTTGTAATCGCTACTTACGTACTTCTTGATGTGTCGTGTCTATAGTGTAGTTGCTGAAAAAAAAATCGTTCATGCCGCGGTCGCATAGATTAGTCAGTCAGCTGCAAAGGTGGCACTGGACTATCCTTAATATATCATCAGTCATGGATGCTGCCCATTTTGATACACCCTACTTTACCATTTGATGTAGTACTCATCAAAAAAATGACTATCCTTGCTTGCTGTTTTATTCGCGCTCAATAACAAGCAATTTATCAAGGATATTTTTTCACTTCATTGTCTTTGTGACATTGCAACTTGTCCCCCTGTGCCCTTCAATTACTAGTTTCACCAAAAGACTAAAGTAAATACTGCAATCTTGTTCTTCAAAAATTAATACATCATCAAGAGCTGCTGATAGAAAAAGAAGATAAACTGTGTTATGGTAATTGTATGATAAACCAGTTTTGTGATAACTTGGAATGTGCCCGAGTGAGGACGAGTCGCCTGTGATGCGTGGCATTTTTAATTATTCAACTGTCGCTTACGTAATTAACATGTTAAGAACAACCTTAGAATTAATTAATGTTGACGGATTTCCATTAAGTTCTATTTTAGGGGTGGCTCTGCTTGTTATGTTTAAGTGATGCGGTTTTGAGGCGTAGAATTGTAAATTCAATGTGATAGGTATAATAAGTGGCTGATGTTCGAGGTTTCTTTGGCAACCCTAAAAACTTGAAACAAAAGGTCACTCTTAAGACGTTGATGACATTGAATGTGAAAGAGTTGATTGAGAAGAATTGACTGGCTGGTGACCGTCCTTAGGTTAAAGTCTGTCGTAAAGCATCTTTGTGTGTGTTCCGACTTTGCGCGTAAGAGCCAGTTTTCCCTCTCGATTCCTTTATAGTCGGTGGGGGTTTTTAAGGTTCTTGGCATCAGCAACGCCTCTGGTATTGCAGATATCCATGGGTGGCGATGAATACACCAGGTGGAAATACTAGCAGGTGGATCGACTGCTCGTATGACCTAACCCATAAAAAAGCGTTATTCAACATCATAGGAAGTAGTTTCAGTAACTTACACCCAGTTCTCTATAAAATGTGTATCTGTAATGCTTAGCATTTGTTAATGCCAACACCAGGTGGAAATACCAGTAGGTGGATCGACTGCTCGTATGACTTAACCCATAACAAAGAGTTATTCAACATCACAGGCGGTAGTTTCAGTAACTTACACCTAGTTCTCTATAAAATGTGTATCTGTAATGTTAAGCATTTGTTAATTCCAAACAAATACTAATAATAAAAAAGCTAAAACATGGACCCTATGTACTTATTTCCTCAAGATACAGTCTATATCCTTGCCAATTTTATCAAAATTCATTCAGCGGTTTAGGCAAACGAAACTGAAATGTTAACAAGCAGATACCTACACTAAATTTACTTCTTCATTTAATATTAGTATTGATATTTGATAAACTTACAAAGCTTGGAATTGTAGTGACATATTTGTTATGCTAAAAATGACAATAACAATTAAGTACGTATAAAAAAGCGTCTAAATTTCTAAATCCAGTTCGTCTAGATCTAGAACTGCTTTGGCGATGAGCTCTACTTATTTGCAAAATTAATTTAAAAAACTACAAATAATAACAAAACTTTCCTCATTTAATTTGGAACCAAAGAAACAAATTGGTTTCTTGAGTGACTAAATTGAATCAATGCTAGTCCAATTCTTCATTAAAGTAGCGAGACTGGTTTACGTTTTTCAATAAAACATGAACATATAAAAAACATTTTATTACTTAACCCAAAACAATAAAGTTAGCTGTAAACATAATTTATTATGCATATAGGCCAGACTCCGAGCGTTTAGCATCACTGACAGAATCTCTTTTAAATATTTAAAGATGGTTCAAGGCGTTTCTCCTTTCATTTACAAATGAGACGACGTCGGTACAGCACGCACTGAGATCTCTACTGGTGATTCTATTGAGACTTACAGCAGTTTAGTTTAGTTTTGCTGGGCTTTTTCCACACTTAGCCTCTTGATTGGGTCATTGTGCGTGTCTCCTAATTTTTACACCAACTAATCCAGGCTTTCCCAGCAAGTTAGCAAGCAGCCTATTTAGACTGCAGGCTTCCAGGAGCAATGCTAGGGAAACGTACAGTTTTATCTTCTTCTAAAATTTAACAGCTTAGCTCTCCTTGGTGGAGCAACCGCCACTGTTCTCGATCTTCTGCTTTCCCCGTTACCTCTTGATGGTTTGGATGGTTTGAAAATAGAGATCGATATTTTATATATTTTATCAACAGGAAACATATAGAAATAAGCAAACTATTGAGTTTAGCGAAAAATAGCAATATGTAGATTGGTATCTAATGTATAAACACACCACGTGATAAAACCGACAGTATTTTGCTCGGGTCTAAAATCAAACTCGATCAATGGCGTCCGTTACGACCACTAGAGCGACCAGGCAGTCAACCCCAATATCCACAGAAATAAGAAGTTGCCATTATTAGACAACTTTGTTTTTCTTACTATAATTTAGCCAATAAGCTTTTCCAAAAAGTACAGTTTACAATTTGTAGTTGAACCTAGGTTACGACAAAATTAGTAAAGTTTCTTCTGCAAAATAAGGTGTCGTTGTATCAGGCGATTTTATTATGCATTAAGTTTTTTTGTACGTGGACTTTTTTGGTGGCGAAGTTAATTAAGTTGTTATGGTGAAAATCAATAACGGGTCAAAACCTCCATTTCATGATTAATATGTTTTTAATTGGCGGATGTTTGTGGTCGGTAATGAATCAGCTTAAAATTATTCATTGATCAAATTATCCGCAGTCGAAGTAGAATAGACACAAACAGCACTGCACACGGGATTTTATAGCTGGAATGCGTCATTGATGATGCATGTTGTTTCTTCTCATTTATGCGTAAACAGAGGAAAATATGGGATACAAGAAATTTTACTGTAAAATATTAAACAATACAACGCAATATTATAAAGCAGCTGATAACATTAAATTCCAACACTCATGTTGTTTGAAATTATTTTAACAATATTAAAATCATGTATACAGTATGATAAGTATGATAAAAACACTATATACACTAAATAAATAAAAACCTAAGCATAGCGTTGTCAAACTTCCTTGTCGATAATCAATATTATAAATGGGATTGTTCGCCATAATGTCCTATTATGTCTACCAACACCATTAATAAAACTATCGATAAAATGGATAGTAAGATTTCCATTAACGCTATTAAATTATAGTGCAGCGTTATTGATAAGAATCACGATATCGATGGGCTTGCCTAGATAATGTCACCCAGATTGAAATAAGTCTCGATAAACACAACACTAGATGAAATCACTGGTCAACAAATTGATTGCACGATGTACGCATTTATCGATATTCAGTTCATGGACATTCTGTTCTTATTATGAACAATACTTATTGATAATCACATGCGACGTGCTCCTTGGTTTGTGACTACAAAGTGCACCTCACTATAAGTCCACCTTCTTTTGTTTCATTGAATACGTATGAACCTTGCCACAGACATTTACCCAATCGTATTTTATCTAGAAAATGTATTCCTTTTAGAAAAGCGTACTTAATGATCGGATGAAAGCAGACGAATCAAAAATATCGCGAAAAGATACCAAGTATGTTATGCGTTTCCATTCGACTCAATATCTTTGCAAGAAAATGCGCCCCTTTCCCACCAGTAGACCGTTAATAATCTGTTACAGAATAAGATAACGAATAAACTGGCAGGATCCCAGAATTTTACTAGCATCCTAATTAGGCAATCGCCGCCCTTGGCACAAGAGCCAACTTGCGAAATAGTCCAAAACGACAAGAAACTTGGTTAACGGCCGCAACCGAATCAAAGTTTGTTCTGCCCGAGAATTTCCGACTTTTAATCAGTTGTTCGATAAGGGTTAGGTTAGGAGTGTTCGAAAATATAACTGGACTCTATGTGCAACTTTTGGGATGCTTGATGAGGCTTTTGTTAAATGCTTACCGAAAATACGCTTCACTAAAACTTAAGTGATTATTCATAATAATATCAAGCGTTATGAAGCTATCAAGGACTTTCTTCATAATTTTTTTTTTGTTATTTGGGTACACACGGATAAGGCTATAGAAATCTTTACGTTGCTAGATGTTAGACAGCAAAAACCGAAGAAACAATAGCAACCCATCGCACCGTAAAGCAAAACCTCGTCACCTAAAAACAAGCCATGCATTTCGTTGCGAACAAACCCTTCGTCACCGGCTGCGGCACAATATGGCACACGACCGCGTAAAAAACCACCCCATACGGCAACCCGTAAATATTCTCCGAAATGTGAACTTTACATTCAAAATATAAGGTCGAGAAGTGTAGCATCGCCGCGACTTCGGCGCTTGTTGCAGTGACGGTTGAACTTTGACTCTATATGGCGACACGCTCTTTTTTGGAGGGTATGAAGCTTTCTGGTTTTATACCAAAAAGGACTTAGCTGCCATGACTTACAGCTTATTCTTCTACGTACGGTAAATTCTTTGTTGGAATACTTCGCGAGCAGTCGGCGAAATGTTCACGTGCGTATTCCTTTTGTTGGAGGTTTGTATGGAGGCTCGTACAAACCTCGACGGCGTTACTTGACATTTCATATGAATAATGGCTTATTTTTATTCGTGTAATGCGCCGTAACCTTTTAGAGAAAGGATTTCCTTAACGCCATTTTGAGAGCGTTGGTCTTGCCAGCTATTATGTAACATGTGTTTATAAGGATCCTTTTGATTATCTTTCATTTTCTTTTGTTTTATTGTCAGTAGCGGTAGCAGGACTAGCAGGAGTCCAGGACCTAGCTGCCGTTATTTTCTATGTACTAATAATATACTTAAACCCGCTTCCACCTTATGAAAAAATATCGCAAGAAGTTGCAGAACAAGTTCTTCTACGTGATTGAATTAAACAAGTTTTTTTTTGCAATTGCTGCATTGCTCTGATTTTAAGTGTCTAAGTAATTTGTTGCCTTCAAGAGTTTCTCTCATGATTATTCTAGATTTATTGCATCTTAAACTTTCCAGTTTTATTATACGTACTATCGTACTATGCACTTATCATTTATGAGTTAGTACGAGTATGTACATTAAAGCACATGCGTTATTTCCTATTTCCCAATACATATTTTTTCGAGGCGTTGCCATCCTTTTTTCTAGAACCATTTTTTTATGTAGTTTTTAATAAACCGTAATTTCGTGCACCATAAAATTTATTTGCAAAAATCTTAGGCTAAGAAATGATTTCATCATGACATTTCCCCATAAACAAATTGAATATTATTTTTGCGGGTTGCCATATTTCATGAAAACGTAAATAAATTAAGTAAGCATCAGCAGCTTAAGATTGTTATAAGCACAATGGCTCCCAAATGTTATTGTTACTACACAATGGGCCAATGTTGTTTTGCGTACCTAGTTAAGTATGTATTATATGCATTAACAAAACATCCATTATGAACATTAGAATTGTGAGTTATGGAGTTGAATGCCCTTACATTATAAGATTAAATACCAGTTCGTCTATATAGATAAAATATTACATGATGTAAGAGGAATTGAAGAAAGGTAAAACAAAAATCCAAGTGATATAAAAGTGATATAAAATTATATTTATGCAACGAGTATTTTTAACTATAGATATAGTGTCTATTAACGAGTAACATGATTTGTGTCGATATCGTTTTAATGGTCTTTAATATTTCTTGAACCATTACTAAAATATAACAAGACAGTGGCAGAGACGGCATACATTTCAGTGTTCGAATTAATGCATCAAAGATAAGGAAACAAACTACGACCTACCCGAATACTAGATAATTATTAGTTAACAAATGATTTGTAATTTCGCGAAATGGTATGATTGGTTTGAATTCGGCAAATCGCACCATATTGATAGCCAAAAAGAATGTGATTGGCTCAACCGTATCATTAAGATTAACTTACAAATCAATGTTTACTATGACCCTTTTGTTTTCTAAGTATTTTATTGCGCATATTTTTATAGTAAAAATATCGTCATGCTTATCTGAAAACATCTTATTTGATATTTCTTTGTTTTCTTGTTAAAGATAAACAATTTTTGCGTAAAAGGGTTGATGATCCGATACGAGATATTTCTAGAAGTACCAATTCTTTCAATTACTAGTAGGCATTCGGCATTTTTTGGTTAGTTTAAAATCTGCTCAGCTTCCTGCAATTGTCTTTTAAGATTTTTATTGTTTCTTTGTTACTGTTGTGTACGTTGCCTTCATTTAACTAACTCGAAGAGAGAGAGAGTCCTAGTAGGTACGTTAAGTTATTTGAGATGATTTTTTTTATTATATTTAAAACGTTGTACCACTAGGTAGGTTCATATTTTTCCTGTATCGTGGCTACACTAACAAACAACCACAAATCTATTCTCTCATGTACTAAAACACAAACCAGAAACAACTATTGTAGGTTAAACAAATGTTTGTTCGCGACCCGCAGCACAGTACCCGACTACTACACTGCGTCCATATAGTCAAATCTGTGTTTATGTTTTTTCATAGGTACATACGACCATACTTTTCTAGTATACTCAGACCTCGTATTGTATTGATTTTCCTTACAACGTGAGGTCAGCTTTTACTGGAAATGTTTAGCCGTGCGTACTGGACACTTATTATCCTTGAATTTTAGTACCGTCTTTTACTCCACCTTCTGAATATCTGGAACTACCGAAACTATTGTCGTGTATCGGCATAAAATAATATTTGTATTGGGTAAATCCCTGTACAGGCTAGGCACAGAGGCAGGGTCTCGTAATTGATTACCATCACCCTCGTCCGTGCGTCACGCGATCTCGCGGCCGTCTCGTAAACAACAAGCGGTGGCTACTTACGGGGTTACTTCCAATGAATTTACATATTGCCTTCATTTGTAATGTTTGTTTAAACATATTTGATTGTAAGAAACATGTTAGAGACGACAGCTTATAGGATAATTAACATTTTGTTTTACTGGGCGCGGGTTTCTATCTGAAAGAGAGGAATTAGGCTGTAATACTTATTTGATACTAAAAAACTATATCTGGACTTTAAAAGAGACCATGATTCTCTGAGTTTGTTTCGGCGTTTCTGCTCAGAGGTCGTCAGTCAGGAAACGCCGAAGGCATCTAGCACAATACCGCAAAACATTGACTTGCAAAAGTGTCTGAAAAGATCTATTTGCAGAAATAAATATCATTTCATTTCATAAATAGTAAGTATTATTAAGTTACTTATTAAAAAAAACTAAGTATAAGTACCTCCGTTTGAGCACCTGATTTTTGAGCACCAATGCGACGAGCACATATTCTCACTTTCCTAGTACCAGCCGGGCTAACATGCACGCCGCGAGAACATTTTGTCGACGCTTATGTCGTGCCTTTGTCTCGTTTTCGTACGAGGAAGAGCGAGACAAAAGAGTAGACAAAATTTTGTCGTGGCGCGCATGTTAACCTGGCTGGTTAAAGCTAGAACGTGAGTGCAAAATAAAAAATGACAAATAATATAAAATGCTCTTTCAAACATTTAATTAAATCTGCTGCATTATTAATTACTGTTTCTGTTAAATATTCGCTGTTACTGATCTTGCTTTGCGGAATTTGCTGTAACTGCTCCGTGCTAAGGTTCAATTTCAGTGATTCCATTTATACGTTCCCTCAAAGAGAAACTTTGGATGACAAAATGTAATTTATGGAATTGGAATACAAAATGTTAATGGGTCCTCTTTTATAGTGCAGTGTCTGGCAAGTGACAATATTCAAATGATATTTTTTTTCTAATTGACTACTATCAAATGGATACAGCAACTACTTTACCGACTTGCTGCTTACCTGTTTCCCTAATATTTTAATAACAATTAAGTATTTTTGAAGCAGGTTTTATCTAACGTTAAATCCACTGATTCCAAGTCCAAATATTCCAAAGTATAAATAGTTGGATAGTAGCCAGTAGTAATTCTTAAGGCGATGAATATTCATAAATAAAGTAGAATTATTTGTGCTGAAAATTGTTATAGCTTCCCAGAGTGAAGGAAGTTTCATGTTATCTCTGAAGTAGAACTTGCAGGTTTATACAGACTAAAGCCACTATATCGGCTTACAAAATTATCTGTGTAATATTTTAGCAGCGGTCTAGGCACGAGCTAATCCTTGTTTGAAGCGTTGAATAGTTGGTTCGTTCACCAGATTTCACGGGTTGTCGCCTCCGTTCCGCCCTGTTGACATTTATTGTTCAAACAATTGTCAGAAAAGCTGTAAAAAGGTAAGTAACGGTCGCGCCTGATAACCAGGCTTCGAAATGAGATTGCAAAAAAGTGTAACGATGCTATGACATCGATTTCTTTTTTAATATAATTGATAAATGGTAGCAACCGTTTTTCCGGGTTATTTTCTTGCCAATTCGTGAAATCAATTTTGAACACAGTTTAAAAAATGACGAAATGGGAAAGTCTTTAGTTCATAAAGTTTGTCAGGTTTCAGAAATGTACTACTGTCCAATCGTCCACCCATAGTTTTCAGTTTACCAGTATGTTTTGGCTATGTAAGAAATAGGAAACGAGCTTATATAGGTAGGTTAGGTACCAGAGTATTGAGTTAAGTATGTTAAGTAGTTATTGTAAATTGTAATCAAGTTATTGATGTTTTATCAATAATGGACGTCCATTCCTCTATTACAAGAACAGCAACATCCACGCAGCAATTGGAAGTCCTCAATGAACAGCGAATTGAACAAAGGCTCGTTCGTAAACACGTCGTATTATGTCAGTATCGATGGTTCATCATTCCGAGAAGGTGAACCGCAGTAGCCGCGAATGCGGGTAATCGATACGGAATCGATGACCAACACTGCAGGCTCATTAAACATTAACTACAACCTGCGTAAGTTGTCCGCGTACGCCCTTGAGAATACCGTATTAGCTTTAAATTTTATGTAGCAGACAATCTGATAGATTCTCTTCAGACATATAAGGTAGATAGATAGAGATAAGCACACAAACCAAAACTAAAACTAACTTGCTATTTTTCTTGATGCGGCTAACAATATTTATGAATTGAGTACGAAAACATTTTACAGTAACTGCAGCGAGAAACCAACATTGCGTCTCTTCTTATGAGAATGCGAAGCAGGCTGAAATGCTTGATAGACTTCTAGAAATGGTTCCCAAGTCTGAAAAAAAGTAGAAGCAAAATATTGACTATTTATTGCACGGATTTAAAAATAAGTTTGTAGTTTTATATGTATACTTTTTCTTGCAAGTTATATCATTAGATCTTATGTCTTGACTTGACCATTGGAAGAATGAAATGTGATACGTAAAGAAATATAACTACATTCCCTAACACAATAACCATCTTTGTCTCACCTGCGATGTCTCGAGAGATACAGGCTGAGTTACTATTATAGGTTTCACGGCACGTGGGCGGAGACTTGGGGTAGACAAAGTATTAGCTAGTATGCTATACATGTAGGACGTTTGTCTGACAGCCAAGAGTCGAGTGACGAAATAGTACAGTATCAAGATTTGTGGTTCATTATTTTGAATTCCATATTCTCAAGATTGGAGGCTGTAGAGTTATTTTATGTCATATTTTTTGTTGTCGTTTTGCTTATTCAAAAAAGAGGAGGTAATTTATTCGTCTGTATTATATACCGTATTGTTTTATAAATTTTTTTTTTTCATTCATTATTCAAATTGTAACCTAAAATTTATTTAAAATAATAAAGCATTTTGCTTTTGCTTTTTTTACACCTATTTTGGTGTAATCAAGGTGCGTGTCAACATTTTATTTAATACAACTAAAATAACAGCTGACCTAGTTCACGATTAAACATAAATTAACAACCACAATGTTAATTGCCGTAGTCACTTAGTCAGTTTAGCATTTGTTATTATATTTTTTTTAGCATTTTCCATGCTAAGATAGTACCAGTTATTTTAATGACGGAAAAAGTCGACTGGTGGGTAGGATGCGAACGTGCGTCTTCTGGTTAAAGACACCAGACGCTATGACCTCTAAGCTACCGCGAGTCCTACCCTCCAGGTCGAAATCTTCCTTAGACCTTAGAAGGTATATCTTGAGACGTAAATTTAGAATATGAAGGAAGATTTCGACCATAGGAATATCTATAAACTATTCTTTTACCGATTCTATGGTGTATACTATGAGTGCTTTCATCCCTGAAGGTTAATTATTATTATTATTTAGCCATTATGGTCCCACGGCACGGTAAAGGCCTCCCTACCCTCTTTCCATTGCTCTCGGTTCAGGGCTAATTTGGACCAATCTTCCAGATGGAATCGAGCTCATCCCGCCATCTCCGTGTGGGCCTCCTCCTGAAGGTTAATGGTTAATTAAAAATCACCGTGTATACTAAAAGCGGAGCTTACTAATCAATGTCTCGTTACAATCACTGCAGGCATTCCGTCTGATCTGCCGAGGTCGTCGGCCTCAGCTCAATACGCATTGTTTTCTGTTTTATGTTTATGATCTACGCGATAACGTTATGCTCGTTACTTATTATATTACCGTTTTAAACGATCCTCAAAAGTAAAGTTAAACTTTAAAAGTTATCTAAATATTTGTTTGTTGTTTATTTTTCTTGTTGTTGAATTTCACTCTTCTCCGATTTGTAGTGATAATGTACACGTACTTTAATATACCTACTAGCTTGATATTTCTTTTTCTAAAACGTAATGTTATAACGAATAATAATAATACTTAATGCTTTTTAACTTCATATACATACTTATATTATGTTTTATTATTCGTATAACTACATTATAATATTGTAATAAGTGTAATGTTACTTTGACCTTTGTTTTATATGAGTAGCCAATCAACGATTTGTTTATTGTTTCAGGTACGTATGTTTGAGATATCCTCGGCTGATTATTGATATACATAGGTAGGTATGTAAAATACTAGCAGTGACCACAACTATCGTGTTTCTTATAAAGCGATATAATATTTTTTTCTGGTCTGTTCACTTGGGAAAATCTTATTCATAAACCCTGTATACAGACTAGAAAATCAAACAAAAATATACCTAACTACAAATACTAACAACATCCAACATACAATACCTCAATCTAAAATCACGTTTGATTGCAATTTGTTCACACAGCAACACCGAACTGTTGGAATCCTCATGTATTTATTCATGCTGGCAACATATGTATGTTCCCTTCATCAAGGCGAGAGTTCTCACTCCGCCATTGAACTGGGACACGACTTCACACGTCACAGTAACGTTGGCATAGACCTGTTCCTCTGAAGCCTGTTAGTTCGTAATTTGTGAGGCGAAGAAAGTTCGTCCGTCGGAGTTCTGAACCAATCAAGCTGATGCTTTGATGTCATGCTATTTTTGATGCCAAAGAGACTAAGAGGAGGTGGATCCTTCAGAATTTATTCTTCACGAATTTTGACCCTCGATTTTGAATGGCCGAAAGGCCTGAAGCATTCTATCCTTAGAATATTTAGGATATTTCCCACTTGGTTTGGAAAAATCCTGATATTTAGCCACATTTTGTTACACTGGAAGACGATCCCAACATAGTAGAGAAGGGCCTGCGCAATGTACGTGTTTAACCTACCTATATTTTTTTACGCCATTTAGGTACCATTGTTCATTTAAAGAAAAGTTTTTTAAATCTTCGATGTTTTTTGTTTGAGGCAACGACATGTTTACAGTCACAGTATTTTTTATCTTTGAATATGTTTTGTATGACCTAAAGACTGATATTTACATCTGTAGTCTTGACCTCAATTTATGGCTGTTATGACTAGGCTAGGATTATATCATGCAGTCTGTAGGGTCATGAAAATTAAAATATTAGAAAGTAAATCTTTGAAGCAGTAATAAATAAGTTATGGTGTTATCTCTATCCTAGATCTTTGAGCTTATAATGGCACAATAATGGTTAGCAATTCGATTTATCAAAGCCCTATCTAAAGTCACAGCTCTCTTACTCAATTGCAGTCTTTAAATTGACGTCACAATACTCATAAATATTTCTAGGTGAAATATGATATCTCAATGTGCCTTTAAAGATATTTTCTCCTACCTATTTTATCTTCTATAGCTAGTATAGCATAAGATGGACGTTCCTTGATCCATTGTACCAGAAATTCGACCAAAAAAAAAACTTATTCATACCGTAAAATATAAAAGTCTCTGTTTGTTACCTTCCGCTGACCAGATTTAGATAAAATTTAGCAAGGATATTTGTTGTAGGTAGTATCCTAGGAAGGATACAAGTTACTGCTTATCTCTTATCTCAAAAATACTTGAATGTGAGTGAAACCGGGGGCAACAGCTAGTAATACATATACGGACGAGCGTGGTGCCCAAGAAAATAAAAACAATAAGTCTGGTAATTACTGGCTTGAGTGGCCAACACGTAGTGCCCGTTATTTGTAAAAAAAAGGTTTAATACAATTTGAGAAACCTTTGTTAACCTATATTTGGTCGCATAGGCCAGTAAACACAGTCGACCTTGGCTGACCAGCGTCTCAACAACATTTGACGGTCAGTCAACAAGGCCGCCGGTCAACGACCTCGCCCGGAAATAGATAGCCCACGTGCGACTGATACCGAGCCTACCTACGCTCACTTACATAAATTGTTAGGATTTCAGGCTGAATTGCATAAGAGACGGATGGACAATGTTTTTTTCATCATAAGCCTCCTCACATAGCGGTGTCATATTGAATTTTTGGTAACCCTATTCTGAATTTCCACAGTAAATCAGTACCTACTAAATGGCTTTTGACTACCGTAAGTACGCTATGTTACTTGCAATTATGTAGTTCATTAATTACAACCAACATTATGACCGTGGACTGCCAATAAGTCATAGGTCTTGAGTTCGTATCCAACCTCTGCCTAAATCATGTGCATTATAATTTATATTATAATTAATTATTCCTTACTAAAAAGGTGAAGGAAAACATAGCAAACTTCTCTGCATGTCTGTGTGATTTTAACGGCGGCCTGTGAATTCCGTGAATTCTGCCAACACACACTTGTGATGGACTAAAGCCCTCCGCTCATTCTGACAGGATACCCATGTCGAGCAGTGGGACAGTAAAGTAGTTGATGATTACTCCTTCATGCATGAGGCGAATACATTTCATCATTGGTTGATGGTGATGGTGATGGTTGGATTGGAAAGTTAATCTCTTAGTTCTCTTGTTAGCCCTTGCCCTTTAGTCTCGTAAACGTAACAATTCGATCTAGTTGAGTTAGATCGAATATTGACCCAAAAGTGACATTTATGACATGGAAACTGAATCGATTATCTAATCATTTTTTTTAGAATTATAATTCTGGTCTGATAACACTGTGTAGCAATAAGAAAATCTGTCATTACAAATAATAGCACTGACCTAGCTTAGGTCTAACAACCAGCCTTACATGAAATGTTAATTGGCCTAACCACCCATGAGGAAGCCATAACTAAGAGAAAATCGTTTGCAGTAACTTACCCTATCAGAGATATCGTTATCTTTAGGGTAAACGCACATATTGCTGTCGCCTAGGCGCGTTTTCAAACATAAATAAGCGCCTACGCGATACACCGGCTGTAAGTTAACCACCCGATGTGACGGTGAAAGTCGACGGGAAATATAGGTACATAAATCCAAGTTAAGATATTTAGACTGTTCTGGAATAATTGATTTTTAATAGCCCGTTCGGAAATTGAAATGACGCAACAATACAATTTATGTTCGTTCGTTTTGTAACAATTTAACAAGGTCGTTTGAATGTTTTTTTAAAACTACTGTTAGATAATGTGTGCGATACTAAGGTCAATAAATTTCAAAGTGTGGTCTATATGGTGGTATGTAGCGATATTTTTTCTGATTTGCAATCAATGTAATTTTGGCATTATACAGATAATGTGTGTATATTAGTACAAATCTGCCTAACCTTTCGGAGAACACGGGCGCGGTGGTATGAATAATAAAAAACTACTTACATACGATACAGGAGAAAACAACTTCAAACAAGCACCTTATCGTAACTCCCTCTGCGCAATTAGGTGCATTACCATATAAAGTTAGGACCACGCACATAGATAATGACATTAATGACATCGGTGTGTACTTTACCTTATGACATTAACATGTGTCTGTTCCGTTAATGTACTTTAATCGACGCTCCTAATGGAACTCTTTCACGTGGGCCATTGACGCCACACATTGCAGGCACTCCCGTCGTCACACGTTGGCAATGTCATGAGAGAGATTAGGAATATCGTATACAAAGTAAAAATACCTACCTATATCATGGGGTCTAATGGTGTAGAGAGATTTCCCTTAGGGCCTGTTTCACTTCGGAATAGCCGCAAACTGCCGGATAAATTTAATAATTTAACAAAATTTGTATGAAATTAGGCAGTAGGTGAACAGGCAGTAGGTTTAATCTTTTAATTACAGCAGATATTACTATTTTAGTTTTAAAATACGTTTTTGCTATGGCACTAACGCTAGTGCGTCGGGACTTGTGTGGTAGAGATGATTTTTATGTTCTCACTAGCTTCCCGCCAGCGGCTTCGCCCGCGTGGTCTTATAATTTTTTCCCCGTTTTTGCTACATTTTTCATTACTACTCCGCTCCTATTAGTCGTAGCGTGATGATATATAGCCTATGTTACTCGGGGATAATGTAGCTTTCCAAAGGTGAAAGAATTTTTGAAATCGGTCCAGTACTTTCGGAGCCTATTCATTACAAACAAACAAACAAACAAATCTTTCCTCTTTATAATATTAGTATAGATATTGTCATTTTATAACTGCCTCTTTAGTCCAGTAGTCGTAAGCTCGCTAATCTTGCTCAGTTTTCTGTGTGATTGTGGATGATGGAATGATTGGTCTGGATTTGTGCCTGGTTAATAGTAATAAGCTCATGTATCATGGGAGCTAAACACACCTACCGGAGACCTATAGTTGTATTTATGGGAGTACAGGCGTGATGGCTTAGAGTATGTGATACTAAAAGATTCGTGATCGTGCTGAAATTTTTCATGGAAAGTTAATAGAACTAAACTGGAGTGAGAAAAATTTATATATATGTAGGTAAATGCCAAGTAATAATTGTATAACACAACCGGTGAGAGTGTGTGGAGTGAGAAAAATTTATATATATGTAGGTAAATGCCAAGTAATAATTGTATAACACAACCGGTGAGAGGTTCTTTTTAAAATATCGGCATCAACAAAGACTGCGTAGTTGCGTACTATATATTATAGTCTGCTTAGGAGTATTACGCGTCTTGTTTATTATTAAAATTAAGTAATTCGCGTGTATCATGTAAATTACTATAGCAAATACAAACACATGTGTGGGGGATCACCCTTTGTGTACCGTGTGCGGCGCCTACCGTGAGGCCGTATATCAGTAAATAATGTCTGAGGAATGTTGAGTACAAAATCAAAACTACTGTACTGTATTGGGGGATTAATTACATTCGTATTAAAACAATTACTTCAAACAATAACAATAAAAAAACTCCATACATACCTAGGTATATTCATGTAGCAGGTACATGTGACTAGTACATATAAATATAAATTTTTATTTAGCTGCCTTATGAAGTGGAAGTTCATGCGTGACCATGAAAATTTATCGATTAATATGAAATATTTATTCTAACCTTACCTTCAGTACTTTAGATTTATAATCCACGGATTTGTATACACTCAATGAAACGTTATTTTTTTTTAACTTGTGTAAGCCGTACCTCTATTACCTTTGGCTTTGAAATAACATAGAATTTAATGGACGGTAACCTATCTATCAATCTTTGATGTGTATCTGTGCATACGAGATCAATAGGGAAATAATTTAATGTTTACTTCGCTTCGGCGTACCGCTTTAGTAACGAAGCCTAAGGGAAAATAAGTACGGGTAAATACTACATAGTATTAAGCGAGTGCGATTAAAATAATCACTACGTATGACTTTCAACTCCGATTACAAGACTTTACGTGGTTAACCTTGATGCGATACCATCATACATATAATACAATCGAAGGTCGAAGACGTAGTCGATCACCACTTTTCACCCTTAAAAAGTACTAAGGTTAACAGCACTCTTAAAAAAATTGAGACAAAAGGAAGCCTTAGTCCTTAATGAACATGCAATCTATTTCCTTAGCAAATCATAGTCTGCTTATGCTTGAAAAAGTAACAGACAAACAGTTACTTTCGTATTATTATATCTCGACGGCCATTTTAAAAACTGGTCCTTTTGTACGTGACATTGATTTTTACTATTTGGGATCTCACGTCAACCATAATTGTCTATAGGATCTCAAGTGAACTAAGTTTACTTGATTTAAAGCCAAAGCCATCATTAATTAAAGAGACTTTTATAGAAAAGATTTTTTATCATTGACTTGGATGCGTTTTTACTAAGGCTTGTCTGACGAAAAGCATAAACATGGTTTATTGTGGAGCACGTCAAATCAGCTCGGAGTTCAAGTACTCTCGTATAATTTTTGGCTTAGTAAGCTTAGCTTAAAAAATATAACATACAAATTTACGGATGTCGCGTCGTCATCACCAGTGAACTACAATTTAGTTGAAAATTCCAATATCAGGGTCCCTAGTTTCCCTCCGATATCTCGTACATTTGCACTGTTACTATAAATTTACTGACAGTGAATTGTTACTGTACGCGTTGATGTTCTGACCAACGCAATTCAGTTCGCGGTGGCTGCGAATTTGTTATCTCTAGTGGTTCATTAGGCGAGGCTTGCAAAGGGCTAGCGGGGACAAAGGCCCATTGGACCTCACCCTCGGAAGTCGTAGGGTTGTGCAAATATACGAGTCTAGTACTTGTGAATAACACTTTGGTCCTTCTGTTTCAAAACTGTCGCTGTAATTTTGTTCGTATTTATGTGTTTGCGAAAATAGTTTTTGTGTTAATGTTGTTGAGGTATGTTTTTGTCGACGTTTTTTTTTACAGACAATTATTGTCGGTTGTAGACATCCTTATTGTTGATTGGTACACATGTTTCGTATTTCAATGACATTGAAGTACCTAAATTGTGTTATTAAATCAAATAAACTTTTGCCTCATAAGCTGATTTCTTTATCAATGTCAATAATTAATTTTATTTACATTTAATTACTTGTCGATACCTGGAAACACTATTTCTTGCGCACCTTTCATGGAGCAATAAATAAATCAACTTTTTTTCTTATGCTTCGGGTAGGCTTCTTGTGATCGGTGACTCACCGTCTGACTCAAGGGACTTTGTTTTAAACGTAAAATTTATGACGTTCGGTGCATTCAAAGGAACAAGTTTTTCACTTTATGGTTTCCTTGTGCCACCTGCTTTAATTGAATAAAACCACAAAAATAATAACACAAACAAGTTTAAATATAATTGTTTTAAAACAAAGCGTTTCTTTTAAAATGTGTCGATGTATTATCGAAGACCCAATTATTATACTTCATTCATAGGCTATTCTCACTGTATCGAATTCTAACAGATCAAATGACATGATACACGATGCCCCGTCTCCCCAAAGCACATAAGTAATATAGAAAAAAGCCATTTTGATGGTAGTTGTTGTGCTTGATTTAGTTACCGAAAAGATGCTTTTGGGTATCTTTAGTCTTTCAGTCTTGTCTCAGAATGAATGGACCTAAGCCAAAATCTATCATGTCGGCCCGGAATACGATCACCTAAATTAAATTTTCGTAAGTGCTTATAAAAGTTTAGTAAGTCTGAAAGTGCAGTTGACTTGAACAGATTTTCTCCTCCTTGATACTAACATCAGTTTCTTGCTAAGTCCATGAAACCTCTATAGATTTTCACCAAGTTCTACGAAATATACTACATAAAGAATGACTAACAAAGATACTAAATACTTACAAAGATTAGTAAAAGAAAACTACAATCTTTATAAAGGAAATTATAATAAGTTTTATCTTTAAGTTTTGTACTTAATATCTGATATCATCTTTAGCGTAGTCATCATACTATAGTATTTTGTTTCTTTTTACAATGAATTAACGTATTATTATTTGTATTTAAGTAACGCCGCCCAGTATTTATCTCTTCCTTTATGGTGCTCCATTCGATTGTTTTGGTGTCGCTCCGTCTGTGTTGCCAATAAAACGACTTACGTGAGGGGAATATCCTCTAATGTCACGTCCAAAATTTACTTCTACTATACATATATCAATGTTTTGACGATAGATCAAGTTTATATCAAACGTTCAGAAACCTTTTTAAACGTAGCTAATAAATAATCGCATTGAAATTAGAATTCCATGGTCCTTTGATACCAACGATTCAAATTGGTTCTATCGATTTGCTTTATTACTTGTAGTCGTACATGTTATGGTGTTGACTCATCTGTTTTTTAATTATAAATGGTATACTAAAGCAGATGTTGCTAACTTTAAATACACATTTCATTTAATAAATATTAGATTATAGTAATATAACATTTAATAGATAAATTCGATGAAAAGTTACTGAGCTGTATCATAGCAAATCGTATGATAGAGTTTGGTTAATATAAATGATAATTGGTACTAATACTTATTGCGATTCGAAACAATAGATACAAGTCGAGCTCGAGATAGAAGTAGAGGTCGTCGTTCAAAATTGGAACGACAGCTTCCATAGATATTGGTTTATAATGACAGCAGTGGCATTGTGCAAATAACAAAAGACTTCGGAACGTTTAAAGAAAATAAATAATTCGTTCAATTTGTGGTACAATAGGAGCTTTTTCGAAATAATCCAGTTCTTTGGCGCCGTACTCGATTGTTCGTCTTCGGTGAGTCAGCTGGTATTTCACAGAACCAGAACGTGACTGTACCAAGAAATTTGATAGAAAGCTGGATAACGGTATTACGTTTAATTAAATTTGACGTCGGAGAATTACGGCTCGTCTTCAATGTATGTAGATTAACTTCAATTTTATTGGCAAGAGTTTGCCGAAGCGTAATATGGTCATAATATTTGTCATTATTTCTGGATGATCAAAGGATTAAGGCTGATACGTTTACATGCTAAATAGGACTTACTTTTTGATTTTTTATTTCATTATCTTTTTACTTCGTATTAACCTATTTCCATAGAGAGTGACAGCCATGCAACATTTAACTTCAAATGAGTTATTACGGAGTTCGGAGGAGGAAAATTCTTTTTGATATAAAATTTGAGTGGTGAAGTAAAATATTCGTATACTCGAGGGATATTACCGAAGGATATTTTCGCTTATTTCTTATAAATCACGATCGTAAATAAAATGGAGGTCGAATGTCTTCACTCTTCTTTATTTATTAGAGTTTGGTCCTTAGAGCCGGAAAAGGAGTACGTCTAAAATATTATGATCGAACGACTAAGGGTTGTAAATTAAAATTAAAATTGTTTCATATTATTATTTTCTAGTCTTTTATAATATCTTAGTCTAGTTTAAAAAAATTATAATTTAAGTACTAGCATCTTGTATGTACCAACATTTGCCGTCTGACAGAGATTTCACAATAGCACTGAAGTAGCCACAACAAATAACTAATACAAAGCATGTTTGTTCCTCTAAAATACATAGAAGAGTATAAGTACAGTGTAAGCAATCATAAAGCTTGTCAAAGCGGCCTGTACGCAAACAATCAATGTTCTAATCTTGAAAGTTGTCGTGGCGTTTGACGGTAAACAGACAATGTTGCCTTTTTGTAGTACACGCGTAGCTAAAGGTCGACGGAACTTTGAATTGAGGCGCAAGCTGTGTGCTTAATGTTTTGGAATAGATCGACTGATCTGTAGTGCTTTTATTGGCCTTTAAACGTTTATCTATTATGATAACGTTGATTTCAGCTAAATGTACTTAAGTTAAATTATGCATAAAAATATTTTTTATAGTTTGACTAAGCTTCCCAAAAATAAAGATAATAATTGATAAGCAAACAAAAATTGACACGATACAAGGCCAACATTATTTTATCTGGTCCTTCGCTCCTTTCCGTCGCTGTGCGCCTATCTCTGACACCGCCGTTATCGTCGTAGTGGGCTTTAAACAACTAGGTTTATTGGACGCCTCCAAGCTCAAGCATGTGGAGAGAGCCTCTCTGGCTACCCGAGCATCTGAGTACTACTACGGAGCCATATGGACGGGCAACAGATAAACAGTTGTTAGGAGTAATTGCTCGCGATTTATCTGTAGAATGGAATCGCAGACATTGTACTACTACTATTTCTCGACACATTATGCATTTTCTTGTGTGATATATGTGTAATATCGATATCAATAAGTAAACGTCCTGTTTTACCAGTGAAATGTTTTGTTTATATCTAGACGAGTTCATTGTCTCCGATAGAAAGTCGGAGACCTGTTACCCAAAGCAAACACAATTCTGTTTTTCAAAGGTCTACATTATGCTAGCAGATTATAATTATAAAAACAATATATGGGCTGGTTTGTCCCAAAAGCTTACACGCATGATATGCCCTTGAGAAGAAACATGTATTGATTCATACTTTTACCTTCTAGTACCTATGTCTCATATTTTACTGGCATTAAATTTATGGCATTAAAAATTTAAATGATGATTTGATAAACGCTAATAAAGAAATATATAAATATTGCTTCTGTTTTTTTATTACTTTAAAGGTTAAAAACCTACGCATAACTTCATAATGAATAAAGAATTATAATTAATTTAAATAAACAAGCATTTAGTTTCAAACTTTTAATCACATGTCGTATTAAAGAAAGATGGATGGTACAAGCTCCTATTTTGTGTGGGCAGATAATTATTGTACTCACAGTGTTATGATTTGAATAACAGTTTCATTGCTCTACGACATCGGGGACATTTATCATATTGAATTGAGATTGATTTGCTTTTGCAATACAAATGAGTTGTATTTTATTTTTAAGGCATTTAAATTGGTGTGACGGTCATCAGACTGAACAATATTATGTAGTTAAGTCTAGACGAGACTGACATTCTGTTAGTGACAATAAAATAAATTATGTAGTAATTACTTTTGCGAGACCTTATAAATTATTGCGTTATTACAATTAGGTTACAAGATCATTAAAAATACAGACCAGGTGTCCGATGTTTAAACAGTTGCCAAGTAAGACGTTGAACATTTTCATTACGATTGCGTCAAAAGGAACAATAGGCTCACCTATCAGCACTTTCTATCTCGAGAAAATATCTTGACAATGGGAACATTTCAATCCAAGCTTTAATAAGGGCACGTCAATTAAACGGCCCTAACCTACACATCTATACCTAATTAACGACCAGCCAATAAGAGCCCTCGAGACTTAACGTTCATTATAATATTAAAACAGTTTGGCAGCTCTTGATTCACTGGTAATGTAATTTTGTATCCGTTTTATGTTGAGCTGCGGCCTCCAGTGTTCGGGAATTTCTCCCGGATTTTGTTAGTTTTTGTATTGTTTGGGTAACATTATTGTGTGACCGCTAGACATTTTGATCTAAACAAATTGGCCCTAATTACAAAGGTCTGAACTGAAACTTATTTATAAAATATGTAAAACAGTTATACTTTCTTATTTGCCTTCATGGCAAAAAGGCAGAATCAATCGAACGTTTCATACCTACTCTGATTTGTTAATACCAGTGTCAAAATATAATAGACTTATTATTTTAAGCAACAAAAAAAAAATAAAGACGAACGAAAAGAGAGAAAAACATAAAAATGCAAGCAGTACCCGCTAGCGTTGGTAGTTTTGTGTCTCCGGGAGGTAGGGTGGGTCAAGCTTAAGTGGTCGTCGGAGAGGTAAAGCTGGGCGCGAGCTCAGCGCGCAGCCTCCGCTGTATCGAGCGGCCGCGCCTACCCCACGTGCTCCATTCACCGGTACTCCACCATCACGTGTGTTCGACCATAGTATCGGCGGATAGGCCGTAGTAGAAATGAAAATAGTTTTTTTGTTTGCCGGTCTGGCGTACTATTAGTACTCTGTGGTACTATTACATACAACGTGGTGAAGTAGACTTTGCATTGATGAATATGATTATTATTGCGATAAAACAAAGATCTCTTTCCTTCCGTCAACTAATTGAGAGGTGACTATTTGCCAATTAGATATGTATTATTATGCTTTTACTCCCGAAACTATCGAATCAATCAGCTTCTATTGTCCCAATATTTACACGGGCAAGGCACAATAGTCTTATCATGCTGTGATCCTACAAAGAGAATATGGATATTTTACTGCTTGGTTATCCTTATCCTCACCCAGAGGCTTTACTACACAATCTGTACACATCCGACGGTTAAAATAAAATAGAGCAATTCTAAGTCCCACGTTGGGCGCCAAGTGATTATGTATTAATGGCGCCCAAACGTGGGGTTTAATTTAAACTGAAAGCATAATTTATTATTAAATTTTAAATGTTTGCTTAACCAAAGAATAATGTGATTTATAAGTGGATATCTAGAAAAATGTAGGTACTTTAGCATCTGAAAATAAAATTATAACTAATGAATCGGTCTAATTGCTTTGTGTCAGCGCGATGATTTTAAAGAGTAAATCATTATTTTTAACGGTCTTTCATAAAATATTAGCAGCATTTCTTAGTATGAGAATACTGATCCAATTAAAAAATGAAATTTTTACATACGTTATGTAGTTTATATTGAGCCATTAATCAAGGCCAGTAGCAAATTTCTAGGGGATAGCATTTTTACGTTATGGTCGTGGTGAATATTTCAGATTCCAAGGCCATGACTAGGTATAAGGCAAGGGAAGTCAAGTGTGGTTCTTAGTCGGTACTAGTCCAACATATCCGGATACAAGACGATTTTCCGCATCTCAATAAACAGAAAAAAAGTCAATAGTACCTACCTACTTTTCAAAATGATGATGTTTAAACAAAAATCTTGAAAATATGCTCGGCGGCGCCATACACTTGTATGGCGCCGCCGAGAATAAACATGTCTAGTGTCTTAATAGTTTAAATTAGACAGTTTGTATTCCAGACGCGACATACAATCTGGTCAGGTGACTCAATTAGATAGCCTTGACTACACATTAAAATTTGATTGGAAACTTCCTCGCGAGCAAAACTAGGTTAGAGTATACAGTTGGGCGGAGTTTCAAAGTGAGCTCTTGGGCCCCGCCGGATTGGCGGCGGATCCTAACAAGACAATTGATTCATAATTAGATTGCAGCAGTGCGTAGCCGTTTCTGTAGAGGGTCCTCTTTGGTGTCTTACAAGATAACAGTGGTACCTACTGTTGCCTGTTAAACTAGAATTAAAATTAATATAGATTAGTTACAGTTTCCTATTTGTGGTCGAATCATTCCATCATAATTTTGGCCACAAATGAAAAATGGTGGCCGGAACGGAAAGGTTTAGAGATTTCTCAAGTAGAAGTGGCGTATTGATTTAAGTTCGGTTAAAGTGAATTGAATCTGCAATGCACCCAGAGGCATTTCAATATAATACAAGAAGGATATCGAAATAAAACCAATTTCGTTGTCGAAGCGGGTTGTTTCGAGCGAAGAAACAAGAAAGGAAACTCTTTTAGAGCTAAAAGAAAGTTCTAAGAGTCTAATAATCTTAAGATGCTTTTACTTCCAAAGAGGTCTATTGAAGAAAAAGGTTTATACCGCGGTACCTATGTAAAAAAATGCTATGCTCTTTCTGTGTTCCGTATTTATATTATTCATTTTATGTAGTACGGATATTAAATGACTGTATCCAGATGTAAAATGCCTTTGAATTTTTACGTGGAGGCCCCGCCGGGGATCCTATGAATATTCGCCGTATTGTCCGTTTAATTTTGCAGCCCGCTCCGCCAGCCCACGGTTTTATGTGCTCTACATATTGTTAAAGTTTGTTGGGCCTACGTAATTTTGCTACGGTCCGCTTAGTTGTGTTAAATGGGTACACGTTTAGATTTCCGAACGGAAATTCTAAGGTATCTGAATGAAGCAATAAGCTATTGAGGAAAGCTATTGTGGATTAATGCAGCGCAGCCGAGTCTGCTTCTCGAGGTCTCGGCCCTAAGAGTCGAAGGGTTAGCCCATGAGCGGCAATTGTGAGACCGGACTATGTACTGTGTACTTAACTTATATTATTTTGATTTTAACTATTTTTCGTTTTCAGAATCTTATATTTGTCGTTATAAGAATCTTATTTTCAATTCATGGCATTAGTTATTATCCAATCAGACTGTAATTGCATTATTACAGTGGCTAAAGCCGCGTTGTGGTCGCCCCCATTTCGAAGAACAGATTGAGCTCTCACGAAGCCGCAGACTCAACTAGGAACTCAATATTCGCTTTAGAAATTTCAAATCAATATTTCATCTTTACCATAATCCTTTCTCTTGGCTTGTTGCTTATCAGTTTAACCAGATGTGGTTGAGTATCAGTATTATCTGTCCCCGTTCAAAATTATTTCAAGCTAATCTACTGAGAATAAAGTTGCCGAAACTTGGCATCCGCTGTACAGAGTTCCAATGTTGCGTCCGGTGCCTAGCGCCGGATGGCGTCCGGATATCGGATGGATGTTATCTACCAACTGTCCGTCACCTGTCCGCTTCACTGCAACGTCTCTGTTAATTTCACGTTTAATCCATTAACTGGCTACATTAGGACGATTAAAATGTTCGTTGATGAGTTCGTTTGTTTTTAATTGCACGTAATTTTCGGTTGTCTAATATTTGGTGTGCATCTAATATTTAGGTACGGTTTATAACTGTGTAGTACTCTATTATTACGATTCTCATTAAAATAATACTTGAAGGGAGCTAGACAATAGTTTAAAACATGAAATAAATTTTACCGCATTATGGAAATAACATTTAACAGTAGGCACGTAATAATCCTTTGTTTTGGTGTGAGTTCATGTCGGTGCTTTACGTCACGCATTATCGACCGCAACAAAACACGCCTACGAGCTATGGGAAATCCTTTAATGAATCATCTCGGCTGCTTCCTACAAGTAAAGCTGTATAATCGCGTCTGTCTGATCCAGAATTACATTCTAATATCCTGCACTATCTTTTGGTTATTTTGGTTTTTTTGTACGGGTTTGGATAAGTCCAAGAACAAAATGTTCCTATGGTAGCACTGCTTATTCATATTATATTAAGATTGAAAACTTGTGTGCTGCGGTAATACTTATTCCATTTCAACCAAATCGTACCAGAGGGGATTCAGAAGACTTATTCGCGGAGAAGAAAGCAGACCCTGATTAACTCTGAGTTAATTACGTCAAGCAGAAGAAGACTCACTCAATGCACAATCTTTATTAGATAAGTTTAACGACTGCAATGGCTTCATGGATGCATCAAATACTAAATCTCGACTGTATAATAAGACATGTTCAAAAGATTGATCATGAGACCTTCGTACGTGACGATTATTAAAATGAATCTCCTTGTACTATACATGTCTCATGTCCAACCACACGTAAACAATACTATTAGCAGCACGTGTGCAGAATCACAATAGCCAAATAACTACAATTGGTTCACAATAGGCGACCCGTGGTCTGTCGTGTTCCTGATAGCTTTGTATGTGGCCACATGTGTATTGATGTCGCCAAACCATTTGCGATGCATAAAACTGACATACGACCGGTTGGAGCGGTACAGCCGGCTCGACGGGCTGGAGTGTTTCGAAACAATGACATATCAGCAGGTCAAAAACATAGCTTTAGATTCCATACAAGTTTGTGTCAAAAACTTGGAGTGAATGATGAATTGGTACTTGTTAACTCTTTGAAATGTTTCTCTTGTTTGGGTGGTTCAAATTGATCGATGGCTCTGGTATCGATTCATATTAAGAAGCAATAGTAGCACCACCAGCATCTTAATCATATAACGCTTAATAAAAAGTGGATTTTTTAACCAATCTGATCACTGATATAAAGCAACATTGATTGGAATTTACGATAGGTTCGAAATAACTGAGCAAGACATGGAAGTATTTTTCACTGGTGTCGTTGTTAGAGTGAAGAAAATGACAAATGAATATGATAATGGAATTACAGTTAAGTTTTTAAGAAGTGTCATCAGTGATGTTATGTGACTTTTCCATCTGTCCTTTTAGACATCTAAATAGAGTATAAAGGCTACTGTATAAAGTGAGAATAATAAAACCTTGTGAGAATCCTCAAGATACATCACAGTGAAGAGCTTCACGGCTGTTTTGATAGCATTTCATTTGGCAGGGTTGGCTCGCTACCAACTCTGGGGTCACGTTGCCAAATGTGCTCCGAGAGTAAATTTTCACACTTTATAAGACAGCTCATGCAATATGTCACTTTACAACTTTCCACCAGTTTCGTAGTCAGCTTTTATGTGGTTCACAATTTGTGTACTTGGCCGTTGGCACCGTGAAGTTCATCTATATGAGTTTACGATGCCACGAGTTGAGGTTTATAGCCGTAATCTCGTCAGGCCTAGTTAGGTGTTAAATGGTAGATAGCTAGGTAGGTACTATAAAAAATTTGCTTTCTAAATTAGCTCGATTTTTTACGTCATTATTATAACAGGCTTTTGACGGCAATTTTGCTCCATTAATAAAAGCGTTCATTAAACATCATAAAAGTTTAAGGTAAGACTCTGCTTCTGTAGTTTTACTGGTGGTGCATGCAATCGCATTTTTAATTCTGCCGTTAATAAAAAATGTGGTAACATTATTGTGTTCCGTTTTGAAGGGCAATGTAGCCAGTGAAATTACTTCAAATGAGACTTAATAACTGAGGTCTCAAAATGATAGCCCGCTAGTGATGATACTGGTGTTGCTGGCGTCTAATATAACTATGTTTGTTTGTCATTTTCTTTTAGTTATCCGTTGCTGTCCCACTGCTGTTCATAGGCCTAGGTATTTCCATGTCTTTAATTGTTATCTAATTTAATTAATATTGACCTATTATGTTGAATTTAGCAAACCTTTTATAAATAAATATGAATGCATGTTAACCTTCCTACGTAAAGTTCATATAACAGTCGCCTATCAGTCACACTCTATCATCATTGGCCAGTGAAGTAGAAAGTTCTAAAAACAATAGCTTGTGTTGATGATAATTATCTCTTACAAAGAACAACACTGATTGATTGGGTGCGCACCTAAACTTGGAGGTTAATGTGGGTATTGTTTTAAGAAGTTATTTGGTTCTACCTACGGCCCCATTGTTTTTAGATTTTTCGGCGTGGATACGTGGAATATGAACTGGAATTGGTAGACGTCCAGCACCACCCAAGAAGATAGGTGTGTCTTCTGGCAAAACGGAAGTCAGTTCTGAATTCCCACATCTGGTACTAGAAATGTGATTTATATTGATTCAGTATCAGATTTTCGTTTTAGATAGGTACACGGGTAAGCCATAGGGATGTCAGTTGGGGATAATACGATTCAAGTAAGTTTAAAAGATCGGCAACAACAAACTTGTCCCTTACGAAGACTTTTAAAGTGACAAGTTGTCCAATCATTGCTCCTTAGAATATCAAACTTAACAAAATGTTATCCTTTTACCTACTAATGTTATAAATGTTAAAGCAACTGTTTATTTATCTGTTACTTTTCACGCCTAAACATCTGGACTGATTTGCTTACTTTTGTCACGTATTGTGACTTTTCTTCATTTTTGGTGAGAGTGGATCGTATAAAAGTTAAAGAAATTCGCGTCTATTCTTAGCTTCTTGAAATTGCCAATTTGTCAAAGACATTTCTTTCGATACCTCCTTTATTCCTTAATAACTTCTCTTCCTGCGTCAGGTGTTCATTGTAGGTTCTATGTCATTCTTAGAAAAGTCTTTTACCTTCACAAATCGAATTGCACTTGTATTAAAATTTATAATTGGAGTTTATTCATTCATTTATTACAACAATTAAATATTATAGTGATTCATTCTTAGAATAAGGACAAATACAAGTACTTAGCCAAGACTAAAGCCAAGTCTTACCTGTGATTGAAGGTTTACGCTTAGATTTTAATTAGTTTTTTAATTAAATGTCCAGACAGGATTCAGGTTCAACCTTTTCATTGTCATCATAAATCTAATTCCTGGTCTCCTCAGATTGAGATGGATTTGGCTATAGTTTATCACATTGGTTTAATGCTGTTTGGCTTTGAGCTAGTAGTAAGAGTAATTTCGTAATCAACTAAAAATGTTAGTTTATATATGCTATCTACCTATTCTTCTTAGAGTAGACCAGTTTCGTAATTTCGGCCAGGTTCTCTTGACCTAATAGAAAATATTACACGCGAAGATGGACTTACCGCTCGTGTGCTCCAAACTCGTTCAACTTTGAATCGAGTCGTCTGTATATTATCCCACAAAGGCGGGCTTTCGAGATCGTGTAACGGTTTGTATGGTGCAATATCCTATTCTAAATTTGGTGCGCTCACACCACTTGCACTGGTTTGCTAAGGCTAATTTTGGTCAGCAGACTACCAAATACTATTAGATATGTATTGAAGCAGCTTATAATGTAAACTCTATTTCGAAAGTAATAAGAGTTATGGATTACCTTTTGTGAGTCAGTTTTATACAATGCGTGACCTCTATACTAACTCAAAGCATGCATTAAACTATCGATGTCAGCTAATTTCGCCTGAACGCAGCTTTCTATTAATTTGACACCGAACGTTGAACGATGGTACAATTTGAGATCCTCGTTCTGATTATCGGCCGTCCGTTTACTGGGAACAATACGCGGATATCCCGAATCGGCGCATTTTGGAATTGGAACGCATTGATTTGTTCCGACATCCGCGTTGATCTTTCACATTTGTCTGCGCGTTGCCACGAAGGTTGTCTGATCAGTTTCCACTGTTTATTGACGGACTGACCTCAGTGTTGACGTTTATGAAACTTATGATATAATAGCTATCTGATATATAAATCCGATAGTAGACTTTTGCATTTAATGGACTATTGTCGTGTGCATAATAAACCTGGTGTACTTAATCAATGTTTTGTCTCTTCTTCTTGTTCTTCTTCTTGTTTATTATTAATGCCATGTATGTTTATCTGTCTATTGCCTAAATCTTTACACGCCTGAACAGATTTGGATAACATTTCTGCAGAAATTCTAGAGAAGGACAGTTCTTTGGGATGCGAAAGAAACCGACTTGATTGACAGAAACATGTTCTAAACGAAGTCGCTGTATAAGTATTCAAATGGGTTCTTATTTCCAATATCGGCATAGCACCGAAAATACTTCATACGGGTATCTACGTAAATTATATCCTAGGCGTGGGAAACACTCGTAGATGTTAAATGTAATTTTCGCAACGTTTTCCTTATTGACAATTATAATGGAACTTATTTACTTATTTTTATAAACACAACTGTTATATCTTTGAAGTTTTAATAACAGTGCTGAAGCCTGTAGGGATACTTAACATAATAGCTTTTTTTTATTTGCGTATAACATTTTAAGAACATTTTATTTCAAGCCAAGGCAAAATCTACACTTTTCAACCAACCTTTTTTATTGAAATCAAAAAAGGTTGTGGATTTGTGGATTGTTGAAGATGCTGGATGGATTTGTACGCCTAAACAAGTATATATATACGTACGACGTATACTAGGAACAGGTACCAATTTACGAACCCAAACTGGTGGTCCTTATAAATCACAATTTCTCCAGCTCAATATTATTGCATTCACAATTCACAAACGTGTTTCAAGTTATGATAACATTATTACTGGTTTGTCGTGACTTCGTGAGTCTGTATAGGTCAATATCGATCGGATAAAAATGCACAGTTTTATTCGCTGCGAGCTGTAATGCGGTGCTATAAAATTAAAGCGCAATAAAGTCGTAATGTGCAAGTGGTAGGTTCTCAAGTGATATCTGTTTTAAATCTATTTTTGTTTTACGAATCACTCTTTTAATACCGCCTTCCACATAATTATACATGTAAGATGACGTTGGTGCAAGTGCATAAATAGGTGGGGGTTGCCTTTCTGTCATGTTTGTATGCTATATTGAAGTTTCGACGGCTGATCCTTGTTTTAGAGACAACAGACACTACAACGAAGTGCGGGAGCGGTGTCGTTTCCACAGAGTAAAGTTATCATGGGTCGGAATATGACCGTCATGTTGTACCTTTAAGTTATATTCTGTGTTTTAGCGGCAGATTTGAATCGTACTATTAATCAGATTAATACGAAGCCATCTTTTAATGTGTACGGTCCAAAGTATCTTTATGAAGTTTTTTTCCTAAGCATCATGACTAGTTAATTGCTGATTAATATGGAACGACAGGATATTTTGGACCCATTTTATAACGGTAAATAACCCCTGCTTAAACATAGCTTTAAACATTTCCTCATATATTCCCATACGACTATGGATTAACTAGTGTTGTGAAGTTTGAAACTGTGTGTCGACGCGACGTGAGCAGTCCATCCTTATGTTTGCAATAAAAGTTTACGAGGTCGTACACGCGACGGGCCCGAAGCTTGCTATCGATCTAGTTTTACTAGTCCTAACTATACGCAATGGTCCTACTAAGATAGATATTTTTAGCTACGCATACACTTGTGTGTAATAAACCTTTAGGATGTTTGCTGATTAAATAACCTTAAAAGCAGTTTTGTTATACGTTTACCCTATTTATAGGACGTAACATCTTCGTGGATAGTCCGAGGTATTTCAAACTCGTATCAACTAAAAACCGTGTGGTTTTTAGGGAAGGCAAGTTATTGCCTCCCCTTGTCCTATTGTAGGGATAGGGGCCATGGGACTCCTGATAACATTCACTGTGACCCGCTGTAGTCCAACGCAATTCCTGAATCCTGTCAAGGACATGGTCCTGTCACGTATCCTGTTCAAATGCCAATAGACAATCTCCCATACGAATTACGAACCGTCTAAAAGATGTAGGTATTGAGTTTGTTTTTCAATAATCAAAATCTTTCTGTCAAATCAAGCTGACAACATAAAAAAATAATTTTATTAATCGTTAAGGTGCCCCGTAAAGGGTTCGTAAAGGGTTAATTAGCCGCCAATGCACCAAAATCGTTCAAATAAATTAATTATCAACTTATGCAGTGTTGTTATTAGGAAATATAAAACCGTGACATCAAAAACATAAATAAACCCGTTCTACTGCAAATTGTATCAACATCGTTAATTGGATAATCGTCTGCCTTGCTAAAGTTCTCACACGCAATACTTGAGAGACGACGAAGGCATGCCGGGTATCTAGACGTCAAGATTACAACGGTCATATATGGGAATGTGGACCAAGTTCAGTTGAGCCTGTAAAAAAGCAATCGGCTTTTCACGTCAACGTGTTGTGAAACAAGTCATGACTCACAGGCTTCTTAACTTTCGAGACGGTCTAGGCCACGTTAGGCGCTGCGCAAACGTTGACACTAAGGGCTTTCCACAAAGATTGTCAACATAATATTCATGTGGTAAACTGATAGACACTTTAAAATATAAACTTGTCATCGGTCATTTTGATGTTTAAAATGTTTCTTAGCTAACGAGCGTTTTGAAATAATCGATATGACAGCTTTATAATGTGAACCTGTCAATAAAGAATAATGTCATAATTTAATACATAATAAAACATATTGTCTGTCGTATTGTCTTGTTTAAATGAAATAAAACATAATTAGACTTTAAAAGTTTTAGGAACCATATTATTAGTTGCTTGAAAATTACGGTGTCCGTGTCGGTAGCAAATAGTATCTACGTTTGCGCAGCGCCTAAGCAATTTATATTAAGAACGCTAAATATCAACGTGAACAATTTTATGACGCAATTAAACTAAATGTTCGATCGAATGTTTGGGTTTTTTTAGTAGTTGGAACTAATTACATATATCGATTTCGAAAACCTACCGTGTGCTACCAGCTAATGCGATTGTTTTATGGCCGATCATGGTTGGAATTTGCATAAACTAACACTGGTGCGAATGATGGAAACTGAATATTAGGTTGTACCTACTTATTTATCTAAACGCTGGGAAACCGAACTTGTACTGGAGTAGACCATGTTTAAACGTACACGGTCAACGTAGTGGAGGACACCCCTGGCAAGATAGGGGAAATTACCTGTAGAAGGTGGGTGAAAACTACTACTAAAAAGGGATATGGGTAACGAAGGATAGGACACCATTTAGCGCTTTACGTTGATTGTTAGAACACAGCCTGATGATGATAAATGCGACATATGTACAGGGTGTTTGGTAGAACGTTGAACATACGAAAATGGTGGTTAGTTGGGGTCATCTGCTACCCACTTGGCCCAAATTATTTGACCTTGGCCGCACCGTTTTTTTTTTACTTTTTTTAATTTCACAGAAAATTACCAGTTTTTTTTAACTTTAAATTCGAATATCTTTACTTGTGACGGGTAAATGTATTTTTTTACATCTTTTTGTACCTTTAAAGACTCATAAATTTTTTTCCCATTAACATCTGTACCAAACAATAATTTTATGAGAATCTGCTACAATTAGACATTAATACAAAACAACATCCTGCCTGTTTTACCCGTCACAAGTAAAGATATTCGAATTTAAAGTTAAAAAAAACTGGTGAAATTAAAAAAAGTAAAAAAAAACGGTGCGCCCAAGGTCAAATAATTTGGGCCAAGTGGGTAGCAGATGACCCCAACTAACCACCATTTTCGTATGTTCAACGTTCTACCAAACACCCTGTATATGATTCCAGAGCCCACTGAACTTGGTCATATGATCGGAACTGTGACTGCACAGCTGCTAACAAATTAACAATCCTTTTTAGGAAAAGGAAAGCTTCGATACCAATCATTGGTAAGCTATTTATAGCTAGAGAAGAGCTGGTAAGAAGCTTATGACAGATAAGGAACTATAGACAGTAGTTGACTTGTTGACGAGATCTCAAGAAGGCTTAAAGTTCCCATGCTACATTAGATTATAATTAAAAGTTGCTCGGTCACAAACAACTCAATGGCGCCGCGCGTTCGTCTCAATTGTCGGCAATTCGTTGCGTGACACCGCTCAACGCTCGGCGTCTCGTAATGTCCCTTTATTATGATTTTAATGCGCTTACTAATGTTCCGCTTGTTAAAGCATTCATGTGTTAAGGAAAATGGATTTCCATATTGGTTGAATGGAGGCAGATGCCAGTCGAAAATGGAATCAGCTTTGTGTCGGTTTGCTGGCGGTTCTAATGTTTCACTTTGATTGCAGATACAAAGATAATAAACGATTAACATTGCCCCGATAAAATCTAAAAATTTTATTGAGTGTCAAAATCTGTTCATAACCGCGCATCAGTCGAAGCCCTAGAACCCAAATTCGCCAAGCAAGGAATCGAGAAATTTTAGGGAATACGAACTGATCAACAAGCGCTATTTCATGCAATTCCACGCACTCATTTTATTATTGCAATATGAAAATGTATAACATAGCTAGCTATGTAATGAAAATGTTTATCTCCGTCATAAAATCCTCGTCTGGTTTCGTAATACTATCCTAGACCACCTCTAAATGTTCCTAGTTAATACAGTGTCTAGTTATCTGAGAAATGCGAGCGAATGCATTCAAGATAATTTTAATGGCGGCGATAACACCACGTTGTATGAACAACGGGCCGTAGTTGGCGCATTTAATAGGAACCACGCACCGTGTGTGGTCGGCTTTACCGCGTACACCCAAACGATTTGTTGCCACGTATTTCACACTGATTGTTTTACAATGTCACGGAGAAGCTTTGAGGAGTACTGTATGTTGGTTTCTTGTTACTGTTTACATCAGAGAGTTGGAGGAAATTAATGGCTGTATTGGTTTTCAGTAAACAGTAAAACTGATTGATGGTATAGAGTGTAGAGGTATTTTGACTGCATTCAAGCTATTTGGTGGTTGGAATTGGAATGTTCTGTATCAAGTTTTTTTGGGAAAGAGTTCAGTAGCTACAAATTTATAATGGTACTTTATATTTTTGAAATTCTAAGTCCAGTTATCAGCCGAATCAGTTTTCGAATCCGAATCAAAATATGACCATCATATTTCAATGAGTATCACCCGAAAATGCGGAGGTCATTATATTTTGTATTAGGTATTTTTTAAATGTAACAGAATCAATGAATTGGCCGCGTCGTAATTCCTTTAATTTTGGAAAACTTGGACTGTGCTTTTCTTTAATAATGATACTTTCTTTATTTAGTAATTGGAAAGTTGGCGTACATATAATATTCAGAATATTCTTCAGCAGTGCCACATAAATTAACTTACTCTCATCGTTTGTTACAGATGCGGTGAAAGTGAAGTACCATCGGTCCGGTCCACCATGGCGTCGTAGGCAGTGATACTGATAGATAGTTGCGGTAAGGACAAGCACCTAAATCTATATCCGTTCGCCTAGCGGGGGACATTGAGGAGACAGGCAGCAGCCCATCAATTTCAGACGATCACTGAAACTAGCGAGAATGAGTCTTATTTTAAGATCTGTAGAGGTTATAATCCTTTCGGAAGTCGTGTACAGTTCGTGTCGAAAAAGTTTGCGCACATATCAAAACTGTCTGGAAAACTCTCGTGATGGCATTTCGTTTTGCAATAGTATATGTATAAAATGTGCTCCGTAAGATACAATTGTATTTTTTTTGTTTTTACTTTGCCTTAGGCGAGGTTTTGAAAAGACACCGAGTATTTAATGTTGGGCATTCAAGACTCCTTGAAGTCTTATATGAGTTCTGATTTTAACCCTCCCAAACTAGGGAATGAAAATCAGTTAGTAATAGTTAGTATCGTTCGTTCAAAGTAAAGAGATTTTCGAACTTGTTTTAAAAAAAGTTATTTGCTTTGACACCGTCTTCACATCTTTGTCGTTTGTGATTCGATTTTATCTGATAGACTACTTTTGAATATATTACAGATTTTAAGGTATACCTCACTATATTTAAAAGTCGATTTTGTTTTCTTAAGACGTTACTACTAACTATGCTTATGCCATATATGTAATCACAGAAATCTGTTTATGTTTTCTGATAAAAAGTCCGATAAAAAAAAATCTTAACATCGCATCAACATGAAGCAGTCCTTTTCGAATTCCGATTATGATCTTATCTAAAGAACCAGGCCCGTTAAACAGTTACACTAAGTATTAATGATGACACTTGTCATGATAAACATACTTCAGAAAATTCTAAAATCAGCTATTATCAAATTCCACACACATAATGTCTTGATATCCTTTGATAATAATGTTCTTAATGACCTAGTGTCGAAGATGATGGACCTATAAACCCAGTTTTTAAAATGGATTATTCCGTATGGAAACCATTATTATGATTCATCAAAAGCAGTCAATTAACTTCCCTGGCATGGGACTATGTACAGTTTTCTTCTGAGCTTAAAATTCACTATTATTTCATATAATTTTATGTGTAATTCTGACAAGGAAGTTTTACGCCTAGACTCATCTCGAATGTTTAAACTTTTTAGGTATTTCTTGGTTGCTTGTTTCCCAAGCTTATAAACCAGATGCTGCTGGATTACGCGACCAAAACGTTACTGTCCTCACATTAAATAGGTTACCTGACAATCTAGATTAGCGGAATATAAATAGAATATAGGTGCCTAACGGTTAAAACACAGCGATCAAATCGAAACCCAACTAGACGGGAATCAGCAATCAGCCATGCTTATTAATTAATGTGAACTAAAATTAGCATTCATTAGCAAATGTAGACCATCTGGTGTGAAAGCTCACACGCTGACAACAGACAAAACAAGGCATATCGTGAATTATGAATTAAATTAGATAGCCGATTATTCATCTTTTTGAAATTCGAATCTATTATAAGAATCATTCAAGTAATAAATATCCTGTAGTTTCAGCTATTTCCTATGGGAAAGAGGAAAATGATAATACACGCTTATACAGGAAAAATTTTTAAGCAGTGCGCAAAAAAATTTTGGTAGTTCAGTATCAGTAATAGAACACATTCCCATTATTAGTTAAAAACTTTTTTTTTAAATTTTATCCGGCTTGAAATCAGCAAAATTTGGACACTTATCTATTCGTAATAATAACAATAGGCACGTGCGCCAGCCGACTCACGCACGGCGTCAGCGGGGGTGAATCCCGCGGGGCGGGATGGCAGCGGGGTAGGTAGCGCCGGGCACCGTCGCCCGCCACTCGCCAGTCTGCTCGTCGCACGCGCCTGTGACGTCGTGTGTTATTGCTTTCCCGCGCGCTCCCGGCGCCGCGCGGCCGCCGCATGAGTTTCGTATTTCGTACTGTGACCGGTGACGCACAATTTCAGAGTTTACTAACCGCGAGTTTTACGAAATGGTGCGAGTGTATCTCTTAAGTGGTGAAAACTTGAAACTTGAACGTGAAACAGTGTGCCTCGAATGCGAGACCATGGCATTCATAACCCCGCGGTCCCTAATGAGAGGACTATTTTAGCCGCCAATCAAAGGTTGCTTGTCCACGCCCAATTCAGAACCCACACGTCACGCACAAGGATCTGGCAGACCTCGACTATGTGTCGACATCGAAGAAAACATTTGTAATTTTTTCGAGCGAAACCCAAGAGCAAGTACTAACGATGCAGTACGTCGCTTCGGTGTGAGCCAGTACGCGGTTTGGAAACTTAAATACAGCCGGTCTCCATCCATACCACTTCCAACCTGTACAGAAGCTCCACGACTCCGACCCCGTACCACGCCGAGCCCGAGCTAGGTAAGTATGTTTTAAAAGTGCAGTGCAATTGATCATAATGAGTTATTTAAACAAGATAAAATTTTACCTCGGGCAGGACTTGAACCTGCACTCGCCAGGTCAAATTTTTTCTTCATATTCTGTATTACGTGATCATAATGATTCATTTTCTGCATTTTGATGGTCCGAAGCCCATGAAAGTATGAAGGAAAAATTGGAATTACTTTTAAAATAAATTGTTCAAATTAAACATGAACCTTATTGCTTTGCATTAACGTTGAAAATCTATCATAGAAATTAGACGGATAGTCGCCGCTCGCCATACCTAAGCGGGCGGGTCGAACGAGTGCACAGCTGATGTAGGTACTACAGGCGTGCGCGCTCTGCCGTGCGCTAGCGAGTAAACATAATATCAGTTTCAAAGTAAACATCTTTCGTTAACGATAACTTTGATCATTTGTACTAAGACTTATCAAAATAAAAAATTGGTGTTTAATAAAAGTCGTTTAAGTTTCATTTGACGAAGTTTGCGCACTGAATAAAAAGTTTTCCTGTATGTTCTGATCTCGCATTGTATGGGCTTTTCGTACAATGTGAGGTCAGCTTACAACGGAAACTGTTAGCATAGTGTGTCCGTGTGTACGCAATTCGTATTATGATTAAAAGATAATGATACATTATATTTATTTCTGTAAATAGATCTTCTAAAGACACTTTTACAAGTAAATGTTTTTAATTTTTTTAACATAGCGGCTTTGAGCAGACGTCCCTGCCGACGATACGCATACATCAGTAAATGTCGACGCACGACGATTTAAAATCGACGGGACATTTGTGTAGGCCTCATAAAAACACTCAAAGCCACCAGACAACAGTTGTGTGTGGATTTCAATATAAATTTGATTTAGGAACTACAGTTCTCGCGAAACTTATTGTCCGGGTTAAAGTCAGCACGAGCTAACTAACCCGGCCGTACAAACCGGAGAAAGAAAAATATTGAAATAAAATTATTTAAAACGACAGCCTACGACTTGAGCTTTTGTTTTTCAACCGTACAATAAGTTTGGTAAGAACGTACCTACCTAGTCTATCTCTTGTAGAGGTGGGTAACTCATCAAAAATACGCGAGCTACAGATTAGCTCATGACTCAGGTGAGTGAGCTGATTCAGTGAATCAGCTCGCAGATCAGCTCAATTTGAACCGGTTCAGCTTACGACTCTCGCGAGCTAATGCGAGCCACGCGCCAAATCGAGCCGAATGAGCTGCTGAGTTGCAACAGTTTGTTTTACTCTGCGAGCTAGACATTTTATATTATTTCTTTACAAATTGATTTATTGGATATATTTGAATAAATTATTATTTTAATGCATTATGATAGAATAATAATTCGTTCTAGGAGAATTGGATTGGAGGGATTCACAAGTACAGCAGGAGCTGATTTGAGCCGTGAGCTAGTCATTTTGTTGCTGAGCTGTAGCTCAACAGCTCAAACCCATGCGATCTAACTCATTGAGCTGACTCAGAGCTGAGTTACACACCTTTAATCTCTTGAATATTGCGACTTTGACTTGACTACATGATGTGTCATGTTCCCAGGTGTGATCGTGTAAGGTCGCGATGGGCGCGCCGGGCGTCTCGGACGAGTATTCGCCGCCGCGTCTCTCGCGGCTGCTGCACGCCTTGCCGCACATCAACGTCACGCTACATCGCGTCAACGACACCTTTGCACCCAACTCACCTGTTTATCTAGAGGTAAGGGTTGAATTTATATAATACTAGCTTTCCGAGAGCGGCTTCGCCCGCGTGGTCGTGGTATCTTAATCTTTTAATACATAAAACAAAGTCGAGTTTGTTACAACACTTACAACTCGAGAACTGATGGCCCGATTTTTGTGGTTTTTGATTTGTTGGATTTGTCTCAGCCCTGAATAACAGAATCCCGCGAGCGAAGCTGCGGGAAAAAGCTAGATTCTTAATTTATATTCTAAGTTGACGACAATATTGCCTATACTTATCTTCTTTAAAGAAATCTATCCAACGGGAAAAGTATTTTACCTGGACCAAAAGTAGCAATTCCAGACTATAATCTATCTCTGTGCAAAATTTCATCTAGATCCGTTCAGTAGTGTGAAAGAGTAACAAACATCCATCCAAACTTTCACATTTATAATACATATTAGTAATTATCTCCCCGGCGATGTATGTGCAAAGCGTTTGTCTACAAAACATGTCAGTTAATTAAGAATCTCGGTTGAGACTAGCAGTCTATTGAAGTTTCTTGTACTAGCTACTGTTTAGATGGTGTGCGTTCGCGCAGCGGAATGTTGTTGAATTTAAAGATTTTAATTATGCAGATATTTAGTGTATGACGTCGTATAATTGTGTATGGTAAAAAAAAATTTGTGCACGCAGCCATTGTTGAGAAATTCACCAAAAACTGATTCCGCTGGGCGAACGTTGTCCTGGCGGAACTCTTTTTAATCCATAGACTTTAGAAGAAAAAAGATGTGTCCAAAAATTAGTGTGTATTTGTGTGTAATTGTGTATGTATGAATAAAATTAGTGCATGCATAAACTTCGGAGAAATTCAAGTTTCCGCTACGCGAACGTTTGGCCATTAGCTAGTTTTCATATAAAGCGCTTACATAGAGAGCTGTAGATTTTTACATACATTGTTTTGAATTTGTGTATATTTGTTTAAAAAACAGATTTAAAAAAAAACGTAGGGCTTAAAAGATAAAAATATAAACGTAAAATACGCTTATTAGGTCTTATTTCTTAAAGTATGCACTTTGGGGTCTAGATTTTCACGTTTATACAAACCTTGTAAGTGTCTGCAACATGTTGTCAAGTATCAATGAGGTTCCGTTAGTAATTAAAGAGTTATAGGACAATTTACCATGAATAGATCACTGTTTACAAAGCAGTCAAATATCACGACGTTCTAAGGGAATTGCATGGTAAAATGTATGCCAATAATTAGTGTATTCATTCAACTATTCACATGCAAAATTTCATGTCATTAAATTCAGTAATTAAAGAAAAACAATTATAATACTGACGAAGCATCGAAAACCTACATAACCCGACCAAGTTCAGATGGCTACAAAAAAGCGGCCGTGCAATATATTTAGGTAACATCCCAAAATTTACAGTATAATACCGGTATTGAATTGGTACAGGTGATAACACAATTGTTGTTTCGATATAATTTATAGGTCATTTATTTTTGTACACCTACTTTTTTAAATGTATTTGACTATGACAGAAAGTAGGTACTATTTACGTAGGTACTTTATTTAAGTAGATATGCGCATTTTCGCATGCGATTATTATCATATTGTAGCTTATTACACTATTTTATTGTAGATAGTGGCGTTATTATTAAAAAAATATTTTTCATTCAAGAAATGCAATTGTTTTCTTTTTTCCTAACGCTTGTGTACGCAACTGTACCATATTAATAAATACTATACTGGAAGGTTAAGAACGTTTCTTAGATATATGGCACGGCCGCTTTTTTGTAGCCATCTGAACTTGGTCGGGTTATGTAGGTTTTCGATGCTTCGTCAGTATTATAATTGTTTTTCTTCAATTACTGAATTTAATGACATGAAATTTTGCATGTGAATAGTTGAATGAATACACTAATTATTGGCATACATTTTACCATGCAATTCCCTTAGAACGTCGTGATATTTGACTGCTTTGTAAACAGTGATCTATTCATGGTAAATTGTCCTATAACTCTTTAATTACTAACGGAACCTCATTGATACTTGACAACATGTTGCAGACACTTACAAGGTTTGTATAAACGTGAAAATCTAGACCCCAAAGTGCATACTTTAAGAACTAAGACCTAATAAGCGTATTTTACGTTTATATTTTTATCTTTTAAGCCCTACGTTTTTTTTAAATCTGTTTTTTAAACAAATATACACAAATTCAAAACAATGTATGTAAAAATCTACAGCTCTCTATGTAAGCGCTTTATATGAAAACTAGCTAATGGCCAAACGTTCGCGTAGCGGAAACTTGAATTTCTCCGAAGTTTATGCATGCACTAATTTTATTCATACATACACAATTACACACAAATACACACTAATTTTTGGACACATCTTTTTTCTTCTAAAGTCTATGGATTAAAAAGAGTTCCGCCAGGACAACGTTCGCCCAGCGGAATCAGTTTTTGGTGAATTTCTCAACAATGGCTGCGTGCACAAATTTTTTTTTACCATACACAATTATACGACGTCATACACTAAATATCTGCATAATTAAAATCTTTAAATTCAACAACATTCCGCTGCGCGAACGCACACGTTTAGATGAGGAGTGTCGTCTAAAAAATCTCCCAAAACGTAGAAAATATACCTCAGGTCTGTTTCTCAGTGTCAATGTCAATGTCAAGCGCGGGATTTTAAAATGGTACAGAAATTGTATGAAGTTAATTGCCAAGTAATTTAACGCGAACATATCAGGAGATGGTGAAACAGGCCCCTATGTTCTTTCAGCGCTCATTGATACCTATGTTATAATACTTTTAGCAAATCGGCTGATATGTAACCCTACACTCGCCAAATGTATTGTTTGGATACGGTCGATCGGTGTTGCCTTTCTGACGTTACTCTCAACTCTCATGGAAATTAATTATGGACTTTATATACAACTACTTAAAGCTTAAAACAAACTAATTAGTTCAACACCAATTATCTCTTTTCAGAGCTTGGGCATCCTCGGCTCGATACCAGGTGCTTGGTTGATCCTGACGTTAACCGTTCTGCTTATATACCTGCTGACAAGATGCTGCGACAGGAAACAACGGCCACCAAGAAGTATTACTGCTTTGAAGGTGAGACATATTTGATATGCATGTAGTTTTTTTTATTACACATTGATCTGATAAACGCAGTGCGCGTTGCTGAGGTTTGGGCCGGACAAGTGTGAACTTATAACAATATAAACTTAAACTACTAATATAAAGCTGTAGAGTTTTTTGTTTGTTTGGTTGAGAGAGCATCTCACCAAAAAGGTTCTAAGCATGAATGTGGATGGATATAAGGGAAGAGGAAGACAAATGAAAAGATGGATGGACTGTGTGAGAAAGGATATGACCACAAAGGAAATGAATGATGAGATGACGGCTAATAGAGATGTATGGAAGAAAAAGACATACTGCGCCGACCCCAAGTGAATAGGAATAAGGGCAGGAGGATGATGATGATGTATGAACATGTTAATTTCAGGAACTACTGGTATTATTTGAAAAAAAATTGCCGTGTTAGATAGCCCGTTTATCGAGGATGGCTATAGGTTATATATCCACAGGCTACAACCGATAGGAGCGGAGTATCAATTAAAAATGTTCCAAAAACAAGGGAAAAAAATCATTTCTACGGGAACGAAGTTGCGGACAAAGGCTGGTTTAAATATATTTGAATTTGCCATCGACACACTAAGAAGAAGATTACACGATTTAAGCATGTTAATCATAGGACAGACTAAGGCTGTAACTAAATCGTAGAACCCAGTTCCAACTCTACCTAAAGTAGCTTTTTTCTTTAACCTTATGAATTGATTGAAGTTAAAGCAACTTCGTTATTTTGTTTAAACTTTTTATCAAAGTCCGGAAGAAATAATTGGCTAATTAGTGCTGTGTTCATTAGAAAGCAAACGATAATTCCTTCCATTCATGTATTTTGTTGATGTAGTGTAACTTCAGAACGGCCTAATTATTGTGGTGTAAAGTTGTTTCTCTCTTTATATTCACATTTCTTAGCCAAGTCAGGCGCTGAATGAAGTATTAGTATGTATTTCTTGATGCAAAACGTGTTTTGTTGTATTACTGCCATTCACTGGTATTGGATCGAGTCTGTTTCTATTTACTATCACAGTACATAATGTCTGAAAATCGACTTTTCGCTCAGATGACTGTTAACGACTATTATAGATCAATATTAATGATGGGTTTCGGTAAAATAAGGAACTTATGAATATCTCTTGTCAAGTTAGAGCTTGACGTGACCTTTCCTATTTTTGTAATTAATTAATGTGTTAATTGGCGCTCTTTGTGACCCTCAGAATAAATAAGTGGTTCATGTATTTTTAATGTGAGTTAAATCTAGTTCTTTGTTATATAATCAAATGACCTCTCTAGTGGATGCCCCTTTACAACACTGGGAAGTTTTGGGCATAATTCAACCAGATTTTTTTAAAGATTGTGGCTATTGTGTGGTGCTTAATTAAGTAAGTACTAGTAAGCTTAGTATGTTTGTATGATAAAACCAATCCGTTGTTTGCATCAGGTTGCATTTGATAACGTTCTGTCGCAAGCGATCATTTTAGGGTAGGTGGGAAAGAGATGACATCCTCCTCTACGTCACTAAACGATTATTATAACACGTTATGGTTCGCCGTCTGATAGATTTACTGAGGGGCTAGACAAGTTGCATTTTGACATTCGAATCGACAAACAAAATTTATGGAAATGACACAAGCTTCCGACAAATCGGGCTGTCACTAATGTCATTTACATACAAGCTTTCGACAAACCGGGCTGTCACTAATTTCATTTACATACATTTTGTTTGTCGATTCCAATGTGAAAATGCAACTTGTCTAGAGGGCCTGTTCAACTCAGAGACATCACTTAGTGTCATGAATCATTAGCTAATAGAGACCCAGTATATCTTAGTACATTGACAACAAACTCAAATATGGAAAAAAGGCTAAGATAGTAGTCACTGTTTGTCAATGAATCGTTATCATTGACATTAATTGACGTTTATGAGTGCGACCCTTTGGGCCTGTTTCACCGCCTCCTCGTAAGATCCCGGTAAACTATTTATTTTTATTTTATCCATAGATGGCGAAACAATCCTTTAGCGCCTCGTCTATTTGCGGCTAGCCGAAAATCACAGACTGTCACAAAATTAAATAACACACGAAGCAGACTCATTTCTCTGACAGGGAATGATAAAGCCATCACGTTCGCCCCAGAGGGTATCACCATTCTATATTTAGTCTGCGAACACAATCAAAATAATTCTCACAGAGGATGATACAAATAACACGTGTTTATAATGTTCGAAGGATCAGATGTTTATGGTTTTCATATTAAAAATCCGTTACCAATGATAGGAAAAAATTGGGACACTGAACTTTGAAGATGGAGCTTTGATCTCTAGTTTGAAGATGTAATGTAAATATTTTATCAAGATGTTAGGCCTAAGTTCATTGGAAACGAGTCCGTGTGTGATTTCTAGGATGATTTGGAGATCAAAAGGAATTATAAGTATGTTTATTGTAGTTTAAAGAAGCAGAAGTAAGTAGGTAGGTACTTAGTTGGATCTTATGTAAGAAATATATCGCATAGTTGTCGAGAATTTTCTCGGTAAACACAAGAAATCACTTAACGACGACACGAATACGATGTAATAAAATTACCAGGTCATAATGATGCAACAGGGCATTACCCTCGTATCTTGTACGTCCTTCAAATAAGGTACGGGGTTGCTCGGTTCTCTTCAAGACAATATTTGAGGACCAGGAATGGCATTATACCTAACTAGACATTAGGTAACTATATAAGATCGGGCTCTGTGGCTTTCACTAAAAGAGGGCTATAAACATATATCCAGCATTGGACGAATACGGGCGGATGATTGATGATAGTTATTTGACTTCCTATTCCACAGATAACGCTCATGATCCTATCGGTGCTATGTTGTGGCGCGATCGGCGTGGGTCTCTTCGGCAACGATGATCTACACAACGCGATGCTGCAGAGCATCCAGGCTGGCAACCAGCTGGCAGCCCTCGTCAACACTGTTAAGAACCAGGTATGTATAAGAAAAATGGTGTATACCCCCTATATTTTTTAATATGTTTCTTTCTTCGATTTTTCCGGCCGGGTTGATGTTAGCTCGTGGCAATTTCAAGCCGGACAAATAAGTTTGGCGAGACTGTACATATGAAATGATAAGAGAATTTCTTTTTTAAAAAGTACATTATTTTCAGTCAAGTATTTTGGAGGAGGCGATGGGTTCCCGCGCCCGCGCCCCCCTGGCTCGCCTGGCGGACGCGCTGGACGCGCCCGTGGCCAACCAGACGGCGCTGGGGACGCTGCTCCGGGCGCTCTCTGCGCTTCGCAACAACGCCAGTGCCGCTGCGTCCGCCGCTGACAACCTGAGGCGGCCACTTGCTGCACTCAACCTTGATGCTTTCATGAAGGTCAGACATTGTAGTTTATACAACACACTTGGAGGAAAGAGGCGTCTTCCCGATTAGGGTTTATCCATTTTATATTCCCACCTGGTACTTGGAGGAAATTTATACTCGTAGATATTGATAATAGTGTTAGCACATTCCGTTAGGTATGTAAAATACTTATTATAATAAACTGTCACTTTTAAAGAGTCAATCCCAATGAGGTATTGCCTATGCACGACATTTGATCCGACAACACATCTGCTTATAGTCAGACTGATTTCATGTCAGTCATGTATCTCATGAACCGTAATAGGTAGAGTTTACATTTTCACAGTTTTTATTTCTAGAATAGAATAGAAATAGAAGAAAAGAAGAAGAAAATTTTATTGATAGTATTTACTAATTAAAAATGGTACGAAAACTTTTATTATTTTACTTTTTTTATTACTTTTATAGATACATAGATAGAGTATTCTTTATTGTACCCCAAAATTATAATAGATGAAAAGAAACAAGCTTAATCATGTAGGTATATCGACCATAAAATTGCTTTACCACGTTTGACAAAAACTCGTGCAAATTAAATTTACTAAGGCTCATTATCAATCTGTCACTTGGTTTTGTAAACAAAAATAGACCTTGTTGTTTTCTGATGTGCAAATGACATTCACTCTATGGCTGTGACCGTCACCGGCACCGGGACGTCACCGGAAACGAGAAACGAGTGGACACACGGCCATACTAAATGTATGTATCACTCATCGGCGCCGTCATCTCGTTGACGTTGACGTTGACGTCTCGGAGCTAGCTGGTGGCGGTGGACAAACAGCCTAAGGGTTGTAAAGTAATGTTATGGTAGTACCTCCATACAAACTTTCCGATACCGCTGTAGACTACAATACCAAATGTCAAACTAATCAAAATTACGATTGTACACGTGCAAATGTGTGCGTGAGAGTGCGTAGGGTTTGTTGGCAGTCCGTCCGGCATGAACACCGGCAGAATGCGGGGGACCTGAGGTATCTGACGTTAGGGAGGGGCGGAGAGTGGCCATTCTGTTATTATTTATTCTGTGCTAATGCTTTAGATAACATATAAAGATGTAATTGTGATAGATGTGTATGTTGTCCGTGCAGCGCGCGTGGGTGTGGGAGGCGGCGCGCTGGGCGGGCGGCATGGCGGGCTGGTGCTGCGGCGGCGCCGTGTGCGTGGCGCTGCTGGCCGCCGCCGCACGCCGCTCGCGCCGCGCGCTGCTGCTGCTCTGCGTCAGTATACACTACACCTTATTATATACATATGCCGCTAATCTTATTGTCCGCCTTGAAGTTGGCACGAGCACGGCCATACAAATCGGAGAGAAAAATATTGGACTATAATAAATGAAAACGAAAATAAAGTCGTAGGCTTTCGTTTTAAATTATTTTAATCCAATATTTTTCTCTTTTCGATTTGTCTTTCCAAAGTTTTCTCGTTCCAACTTCAAGCCGGATAATAAGATTAGCGAGAACTGTACCTACCACTCACTGAACACACGAAGCTCTCCAGCATACGCAGCATGGAACGGCTTCGAGGTGAACAGACCTGGTTAAAATCGCAGAAAATCATTAGATTCAGGCAGCATAGCTGTCCGTGTGAAAGTCTATGAGCGAGGCCTTTGTTCAGCAGTAGGTCTACTGCTTACCTTTTTAATGTATGTTGTACGTGCAGGTGGGTGCGCTGGGCGCGCTGGTGGCGTGCTGGCTGGCGGGCGCGGTGCTGGCGGCGGGCGCGGTGGCGGCGGCCGACGCCTGCCAGGAGCCGGCCGCCGCGCTGGCGCACCACGCGCCGCACAACCTGCCGCAAGACGTACGTACTGCACACCAAATATTAAGAAATGTGCAACGTGCCCCTACGAACCTACACCCTTTTTTAAACTTTAGCTCACTGCGAACCTACTACGGACCCGCTTCAAATAGCTACGAACTCGCTACGAACCTACATAATGTTACTACCTTTCTGAGCTCGCTGCGAACTCGTTACAAACATCTACGAAATCCTACAAACCTTCACCGTATTACTAACTTTTTTAAGATCACTACGAACAGCTACGAACTCAGAATCTTTTAAGAACCTACAACGTGTTACTAACTTGCTGAGTCTGCTACGAACCTGCTACGAACTTGCTACGGACTCGCTACAAACAGCTACGAACTCGCGACGTGCTCCTACGAACCTTGTAGCTAACTAACTCGTTACAAATCCTTGAGCTTATTACACACAAACTGACCTGTTATTGTACAGAAACCCTATAAAAACGAAAAATGTAATACCAAAAATGTATTGTTTGGTATTTAGCATTCTGTTTGTTATTTCTAATCATTAATCTTATTTGGTAGATGGTGCATTACTACTTATCGTGCAAGGTGTCCCGTGAGAATGTGCTGACGGCCGAACTTAGGAACGCACAACGCGCTGTCGTGGCGGTCAGGCAAGCGCTGGCTGTTCTGTCGCGCGGCGCTCCACAACTTTTTAATGATCCAGGTATGATTTGTAATGGGGGCAGTGTAGGGTTAACCGGGGTAAATGATATCAAAAAATGTAAAGGGTAATTGAAAACAGAAATTGCAAAGGGTAATTTTGTTTTGTCCTACAGGACAGCGGCATCCCTCTCTCTTATTTACACATTTCTGTTTTCTGCTAATGAGGTCAGACTTACATTTTATTAATCAACATCCAAGGGTAATAATTGAAGACGGACAACGGAAGGGGAAATTGATAATAGAAAATGCAGGGGTAATTGATAACAGAACATGCAAACGGCAAAATGTAAGGGGTAATTGATAACAAAAAATTCCAAGGGTAATTGAAGGGAAAGAATTAACAGGGTAATTCAAAACGATACTGTTTAAAATTACCTTGGTTGACCATGACTTGCGCGTCATTTCGCATGTGTGCCTGTACAAAGTCTGTTAACAGTTGATACGGTTGCAGGTCTGCAGCCGGCGCTGGGCGCGCTGGGCGCGGGCACGGGCGAGGCGGAGCGCGCGCTGGTGGCGCTGTCGGGCGCGCTGGAGTGCCGCATGGCGCGCGCATACTTCGTGGCCGCCGCCCGCGCCGCCTGCGATGCCGGCCTGCAGGTACTCTAGCTACAGTTCACGACAAACTTATTGTCCGGGTTGAAGTTGGTACGAGCTAACTTTAACCCGGCCGTAAAAATCGGAGAAAGAATAATATTGGATAAAAATTATATCAAGCGACAGCCTACAACTTGAGCTTTCGTTTTTATTTATCATAATCCTATATTCTTGCTTCTCCGAATTTTACGGCCGGGTTAAAGTTAGCTCGTGCCAACTTCAACCCGGACAATAAGTTTGGCGAGAACTATACATGCAGCGACACGGCCAGGCGAGGCAGACTTCATCATTTAGGTTTTATTCACCATCCGAGGGTCCATGTGAAAGGTTATCTTCAGCTAAACTTATAAATTACCTACAATTTGGTCGCGCTTTAATTTCGTTTACGGCCCAAACGTACAGTAGAGTATCAAACAATATTTTTAATTACTAGATGCCTAGAAATTCTATACATATAATATACAATTTGTGTGACCTGTCATCGTCAAATTGGCTGACAATTCATAATTATTCATATATCCTATCCTATCCTATCCTATCCTACTAATATTATAAATGTGAAAGTTTGTGAGGATGGATGGATGGATGGATGGATGTTTGTTACCCTTTCACGCGAAAACTACTGAACGGATCTGGTTGAAATTTGGCACAGAGATAGATTTTAGTCTGGAATAACACATAGGCTACTTTTATCCCGGTAAAATGTATGGTTCCCGTGGGATAGCGGGCGAAGCCGCTGGCGGAAAGCTAGTTATTCATAGTTATGTTAAAAACAATCTCTGCTGTTTCAGGCGTTGTCGCTACAACTGTTGGCGGCGGTGGCGGCCGGGTTTCTGTTCACTGCGATAGTGCTGGTCGACTCTCACGCTTGGATATACATCAACACAAAGTAAGTAACACTCGACGGCCAAGAGATTTTTCATTTGGCAAAGGTACACTGTACAAACAAGACACTGGTCTCGTCTGCTATTTTATCGAGACGAAAATCGACAATCCATGTAGAACTTGCTGCTTGACCGCTCTATTTGTATGTCTATAGAAAGATAAGTATTGATTAGTTTATTTTATTATAAAATTCGGTATAAAGTCTGTGTGTAAATTATATCGTTATAATTAATGCATCAATACATCTATAGCTTTAATTGTATTAAATTCTTTTCAAATTAAACTAATTTCAAAATTTCAAATTTTCAATTAAGCAGTGAAGCAGTTATAGATTAAATTAGGGCTTCTGCATAAATAATGGTCTTTCAAGTTGTGGGCACGAAGCAGTACTGACAGTGCGGATGACTGATATAAGGCCCGCAAATTGACAATGTGCCTAGCGGCCATCTTGCTGACGTAAAATTGACGTAACCGCGTTAGCACCACTAGCTGGCAAGTACGGCGAATGACGTCACTATGACGTTAATTAGAAAAGGTTCCAGCCTCTTAGCAACTTACGGGACTTCTAGCGAGGTGTACATGTGTGCGTGTGTGTTGCGCAGGCGCAGCGGCGGCGGCGAGGAGCAGGCGCCGTTCCTGTCGAGCGGCGGCAGCAGCCAGGCCAGCCGCACGCTGCCGCGCCCCGCGCCCTACAACAACGGCAAGCCGCCCTCCTACGGCGCCGCCGTGCAGCTCATGGACCTCGAGCGGCCCAGGTCAGGACACACCTTACATCAACACCCCATCGTCATCGATCAGATTCGCTTCAATGCCATTTAACAAGTAGCCACTGACTCTCTCAAGCTTTTGCAGTACATTCCTACTAATTATATAGCTAATAACAATTTAACTGCCGAGGCCTTTTATGACGTGTTGTGCTGGGTGGGTTTTATATAAAAATACTGTGACTTTACTGCGGCTGATTACTGCATAACGTTGTAGCAGCCGTTTAGACCCGAACCCTTTGCCACGGTAACTATGTTTAACGTTCTGTCTAGCCCGGGCAAGCCACCTTCCTACGGCGCTGACGTGCAACTCATGGACTTCGAGAAACCAAGGTAACTATTTGTGACGTCCATGCCAATGTGGAAATAGTTTTTGGATATCAAACTTCTTAATTATGAGGTCTGAGTTCAAAGAACTTTGACGTGTGAAAATTGTGACTAGCATGCTTGAAATCTGCACATAACTAAAATACATTAGTATTAAGTGTCATCAAAGCTGGTTATAAAACAGTGAATCGTGTAATGCCGGTCACACATCTGGCGGTTTGCTTGTTGCTCGCAAATATAGGTTAATGTGCAAACCGGTTATTTAAAATTGCCCATTCAACATGTAGAAATTACTTACGACATGTAAGTTTGTCACATTATGTCTCTGACACTCGCTGTCATCGGCAACCCCTTATTTTCGCAAACATACTGCCGGCATAAGATAACATTTTAAGCATTTGTATTTTATTTATTGAGTACTAGCTTCCCGCCAGCGGCTTCGCCCGCGTGGTATGTTATTTTATACATATAAACCTTCCTTAAGAATCACTCTATCTATTAAAAAAAACCGCATCAAAATCCGTTGCGTAGTTTTAAAGATCTAAGCATACATAGGGACAGACAGACGCGACGGAGGACTTTGTTTTATAATATGTAGTGATGAAAATCCCTCTCACTTTCTCTCAAAGTAGGCAAGGTGGAAGGGACATCGACGCAGATCCGAATACCATAAGTTCAGTATACGATTCTGGGGGTAGAAAATCGTATACTGAACTCGTGGGTGAAACTGCGTTGAAATTTTCCGTAACGTTTTTCATCAAATATTCAATTTTTCCTGCAGTTTTTTTTACTTGAACGTGTAAAATATCATTATTTCTATCTACCCAAATTAGATTTATAATTAAATAATAATCATTTCATTTATTTCGGATTGCGCGCGCGAAAACATTCACCGTGGAGCGTTACAATCGCGTTTTTAGCAATACAAGCAACAAACTGCGCGCTCAAAAATGTAAATATCTGTAATAACCGATCATTTTCTACATGAATGACCTAGGTCATTTTATTTTTGCCTTGAGCGAAACCTTGTCACGACGTTTGTGCGCCGATGTACCATCTACCTTGTATAAAAATAAAAAATTTGGGATCTAGTCCATTGAGTTGACTTTTTCACTATTAACTGTTTAAAACCGTGTACAGTTTTAATTTCTCTTAAAACTGAACTTATAAAGATATTAGTGCTGGTGTTTGTGTGTGATTGTTGTCTGGGGCATCACTAGTTTAAGTTGACCGGACTGAAGTTGGCTATTTAGTTGCGCAATATAACATTTATGACCCAAACACTGCGTATTCAAACGGCTAACTTCAGTTCGGTTAACTTAGACTGCGGGTACTGTATATCAGACGAGCAATGAATAAATGTAATATATTTGTGTCAGGTCGCGCATGTCGGGCAGCGCCACGCTGGGGCGCGGCGCGTCGGGTGGCGCCGGGGCGGGGGGCGGGGGCGGCCCCGCGCTGGGGGGCGCGCACACGCTGGGCCGCGCGCCCCACAACGGCAAGTACGCCACGCTCAGCAAGCAGTGCAAGACGCTAGAGAGCAGCGACTTCTACTGAGACCGGCCCGGCGGCGGCGCGCACCCACCCGAACACAACGCAGGTAGTACATTACTCATTAATTTATACAGGATATCGAAGTACAGCGGCAACATTGTCGCAAGATTCTCACTGATTGTTGAAATTAATAATTGAGTTTTTGGCTCCATCTCTTGGAGCGATGTTATTTTATTACTATATTTTTTTTGGAGTTTTAATTTTAACTCGGTTACTATCAACGTTCCAGGTCAATCCGGGCGCTCGACAAGCCTGAACCGTTTCGACCCGAAGTACGCGTCGTTCGGTCCGCGCGCGGCCCGGGCGCGGCCCGCCGCCGCCGTGTCGCTGGCCACGTTCTCCGCGCCGCCCGCCGCCGACAAGTACGCCACCGTGCGGCCGCCGCGCCGCCACGAGCCGCAGCCGCTGTCGGCCGCCGCGCTCGAGTACCGCTCGCTGCAGCGGCCGCGCCGCGCCGCCAACGCGCCGCCCGCCATGCCCGCGCACTCCACGCACACCACGCACCGCCGCCGCCAGGACCGACCCGACCGCGCCGACCGACCCGACCGCGCCGACCGACCCGAGCGACCCGACCGCCCTGACCGACCCGACCGACCCGATCGCGCCGACCGCATCCCGCACCAAGACACCCGCGACCTATACGCCGTCACAGAACTCTAGGGATAGCCCCGCGCCTCCCTGACACCTATAGACGTGTTCCTCTGACATTCGGTACCGCGCCGCCAATCCGTTGTGTAACCTAGTGCACCTCGACACGTACGACACTATGTGACGCTATGATGATCATAGTGGATCAGAGTGATGCTCTGATGGAGTCTCTGTGGATTTGTGCTAATAATCTCGACTGTGTACAAACTACTGTGTGCGTCTGCGATGATAGAATATTTAGATACAAGATAATACATAACAGGACTGTATCGTTTGATAAATATTGTTCGATAGCATACAATTGTAGCTATTTTATATTACAAATGAGTGTAAATGTGTTTTTATGAGAAATATTCTGTCAGTGCAGATGTTAAACTGAACGAATGATTTCTACCTGTGCGTGATTGCTCAAAAACTATGTAATTTATTGTGAATACTGGTCTAATATTTATGTCTGAAATATTTTGACTAACGTTATTTTTGCTGCCTCGAATTTCGTAGGGAATCATTTTAGCACAAATATTTAGGTTATGTAAAAATGGTAACTTTCTAAAAGAATCTTGATTGAGGCCTATTTTTTTATACATTTTATAGCGCGTCTAAAGTTTTGATCAGTACATACATTTTGGTGCAAAAAGTGAATTTAAACACTGGCTGCTTATTATTTATGTTTTTTTATCCATGTATCATAAAAGTCTAATAAGGCTGTGTTAGCAAATGTTAACGACCAATAATTTATAACAATTTTGTTGATAACTCCAATATAAAGTTTATCGTGACGAGTGCTGCGTCATCAAAGACTATGTATCATTTTGGACTCGGGTTTTCGCTCAATATAGTTTTAAGATAAATTCCGGCTATGGTCTAACTTTCGAACTGTTAGAGTTAAAATTAATTAACGCTTTTTAGCGGTTACATTAGGATGAAATTTGCCAAATTATCGGAAAAGCATATTCTTTGGCATGTTTCTATTAAATTTTAACGTAGATGGCTCGGAGCCCGACAGTAGAAATTTTAATGCAGTAAATATATCTCTACGTAATAAGTATGTACATGTATATAGTATTAATAGTAGATACTTGTTAGTTATCCTTTGTATTATTTTCCACCAACAATCAAAAAATATTTGGACGTAATTTTTTTCTTAATTGGGAATCTCTATCGGGTAATAGTTATAAATATTTTTTAGCTTTCATAATATATTTATGGCTCAAAATTGTATCTGATTTGAATTGCGTGGACCTAATGTAAATATAAGTTAGGGCTATCTCATTTTAAATTCGAATTACTAATTATTTTATGAACAACTAATTCATTAATATATTAATTGTAAATAAAATAATAATAAAAATTAAGCATTCCATCGTGTGTTGACTAGTAAGAAGTGGAATTGGTAGAAACAATTTACATACAAATGTATTCAATAATTAATTGTAAATAAGGTGCAAATGATAACTGCCATTGGATAAACAAAAAGTAATCTGAATTTGTTTATAAACATTGTAGTTATTAATATTAATCGAAAAGTACTGCTCTTGCTAAAACACCACAAACATGTAACTATTAATTGTTTAATGGACGTGTGTGTTCTTGAAAATGATCTAAAAATACTGAGTTCCTTTGCGTCAGAAGCTGAAGGATTAAAAAATGGCGCTTGGCGCTAACACATTCGGATACATGTACAAATTATCATGTGATGTATTATTTTCAAGAATATATCAGAAAGATAATGTTTTTAGCTGTATCTAATAAATTATATAGACTAAGTGAAAATGGTACCATTTTTTATTCTATGAAGCAAACAGTTTTGTATCTCAGTATTAAAATAGGTAATTTTGTGAGACTTTACAACGACGTTCGTACGGTTTTTTATGATCAATGTATTTTTAAGTTTCTCTAATTTCAAGGTACCATAAGCAGTGTATTCGCCAAAGATAAAGCATAATTTAACTTAAATATGATGTAAGTAAGGTCTAGCTAGTTGTAAGGTTCGAGTTTGTACAGCAACAACTCGTCGTCATAGTCATGTTCGATCCCAGTAGCCTAAAAATAATTTATTACGGCCAATAGATAGAGTAACTAGCTTCTCGAAAAGTTCTACATAGTCATTGGGATCGGATGGAAGGAGACAGCTGTTATTTGTGATTCTTATCTCATTTGAATGGTGTAAACGAATAATATGCTATACGGTCACTTTTGAGACTACGAAATTTTTATATCTCTTTTTTACGACTTAAAATTGTCGTGTCGTAATGTGACGTGGCTCGATATAGTGTGTATATTTCAAACGAAGTGAAATTAATATGCAATAACAAAAATATACTATCTCTACATTGTAAGAATACACAATTTTTCAATGTAATTACTGCACACTATTTATAATCGTAAATATTAACACTTAGACAGTTGTAAAATATGTTACGAGGTGATTTCTTACCGGGCAGTGTATCCGAACGTTGAATTATTCGCGAGAAATCTTTACCAAACAATTTTTTGTTCGCTAATCCGGTAATAGAAGTTGCTTCAATTATTTGAAGCTCATAAGCATTTTTTTATTTGCCTAAAATGAATAAAGTTACCGTAGTGTGGTAAAATTACGTAAATAGAAATGTATTGCGAAAGTAAGAAATGCGATTTTACGAATATTAGCCTTTTATTTATAAAATAATGTCAATGAACAACAATTAATATAAGATTAGTACTTTTTTGTTCCGCATTTTCGTGGTAGATTCTCTAAGTCATTGCTAAACGTCAGAAATTATTACAATTTTGAAAAACTGTAATATTTGGCTTGATAAATAATTGAATTTTAAAAAAAATTAAAGGGCTATTTCTAATGTTGTTTCTTCTACTATTATGAAGTGCCATAAATTATGTTGTTACTGAAAACCCAAGTGATTATTTTGCAGTGTATTCGAACAGAATGTTTTTCGAAATATTGAATTTAGAATTTACATGTTTTTGTTTTTAAATATTATATTTTTAAATCTCGCTTTATTGATTGTTTTGCTTTTTCAAGTCAATTATGGTGCGCCCGAGTATGTTTAACTTAAAGTAAATGCATTTGTCACTTTATATGTTGTAAGATACGATCAATCATTATAAATATTTACTTAATGAAGTAAGAATGTTATTTAGAAAATTTAAAACTAATAATAAAAAAAAATGTAGACTTTTTCAAATTAAAAAAGAAAACTTGATATTTTAATTCTTAAAATTAAGTAATGAGATAATTAAATGTCATGGTTAGAACATTTTTGTTTGTTTGTTGATATGAATTTCAATTAAAACGCAAACGCAAACGTTTTTTGTAACTACTTCACTCTACCTTTTTTATTTTTTCAAAAATGATCGTCGTCTCCTACAATGTTTGAAGTGCGTTAGTATTTAAGTCCATCTCGTGATGTATGACGTGTATAACGTAAATTATAAACGGTTGATGATAGAACAAGTGTATGAGTTTACAATGAAAATAATAAATGGATTAAAAATATTTTTTGTTTTATGTCATAAATTCCTACGATTAGGACACGAAACTTACAAGTAAGTAGGAACACATTCTATTGGACGGCGGGTGGTGTAGGTACAGTCAGCATCAGATATATTTGGTATACAAAGTGTTCAAAATGATCGGACAACTAAGAAAATTAAACGTTATCTCAATGTGATAAAGTTTATTTCGGAATGACAGTTGCTATGTAGTGTGTTCGTTATAAAATAGTCCTTTGTGCCATTATAATGTTTAATCTTATTGCTAAAACTGCGAGTTGATATTGGGAAATTTACAGAAAAAGCTAATAACACTACTCGACCCGGGAATCGAACACAGAACCCCTAGCGTAGCAGTTCCGCTTAGGTCCGTTAATCCAACGAGGTTGTCAGATTAGTACCGCCAAAAAATCACACGAAAGTACTAGGGTAGCATAAGCTGTACGAAGATATAGTTCTCCGTATAGGTTTTCGTTGCTGTGTGTGTTGAGACGTTCTGTCTGAGAGACTTCGAAATAACAAGCTACAGTACTAGGGTTGCATAAAACATAAAACATGGCGTTGTAGCTGGTTCTAGGTAATGTGGAAATAATGGTTATGAATAACGTTTGATTACTTTAATAATTATATTTTTTGGCATCAAATATAAAATAATACTTAAATTCTACTTCATTTTATTAATGAAATTAATTATCTATATGTATAAAAGAAAGTCGTGTTAGTTACACTATTTATAACTCAAGAACGGCTAAACCGATTTCGCTAGAAATTGGTGGAGAAGTAGCTTAGAACCAGGAGACGGACATAGGATACATTTTATCCCGTTCCCGTGGGACGTGACATATTTTTGACATCGGGGGCAAATGATGGCAAACTTCAGCAATTTGATGGAAAGTACTAGGGTAGCATAAGCTGTACGAAGATAGTAGATACTGGTTTTCGTCACGGGGGCGTAGTGTATGAATGACGTTGACGTTCTGAGAGACTTCGGTATTCTAGGGTTGTACAAAACATACTTGGCGTTGTATGCTGGTTCCGGTAATGTCTACCCGTGTGAAGCCGGGACGGGCCGCTAGTTAATTAGTTAATAATATATTTTACTTTGCCGTCCCCACTTCGCAAACAAACTTCGGCAATCCGATGGAAAGTACTAGGGTAGCATAATCTGTACGAAGATATAGTATTGATTTTCGTCGCCTGTTGTGCTGTGTGTGTATCTTCGATCAATAATAGTAATTATTGATCGAACGAAGGTTTGTATGATGTTTACGTTCTGTCTGATAGTACGAGATCCCACCGCTCAAATCGGTATGTATCTGTTTTTTGGATAAGACTATTTTTTAATAAATCTTACGTGATAGTAGAATAGATTACACCAGGGTTGCCTGGCGAAATTTGGCCGCAACTACCTTTAATTATAAATATTCTACTCGAGTTTTGGAGAAAAAATGTAGTCACATGTTTTTTTGATGAATCCAACGTCATTTGAAAGAGAATAGTGTAGTGAGTAGAAAAAGCCATGGTTGCCAGCTCTCAGTCGGCCGCAACTTAAGGGTTGCCAGGTTTAAACAGGTACTCCACTGTTGATAATTTGCAGTCATCTGTTTTTTTAGTAAGTTATATATCAATTTAAAGGTTATTTTTTTCTCTACATTATAACATAGGGTTGCCTGAAAAATAATGGCCGCAAGTAGGGGTTGCCATCATTTGAATTAATTTATTCCACTTGATGAGGGAGCGAAAAACAAGAATAAAAACGAACAACAAAACATACCATCACGCCTGTATTCCCCGAAGGGTTCGACAGAGGTGTACTTATGTACACCAACAGTTCGCTGGTACTATCCAAGACCACCGTGCTCGACCCGGGAATCGAACCCAGGAGCTCTAGCGTAGTAGTCGCGCTTGGGACTACTAGACCAACGAGGCAGTCTAAACAAATCAAAAAATAATATACAGGGAGGCCGGAGAAGTGACGTTCAAAGAGAAAATTTAGATTCCTCTAATCAAGGGGTATCCAAAACACCCCCATGTATGTTTCGCGATTTTCAGTTGCTTAGAAGATACAATTATTTTGATTATTTTTTTAATAATTTCCACCTGACATTGGTTTTGTGTTTTTTCTTTTATTGTTGTATGATTATAAATGTTTTTTTTTATGGTAAGGGATAACTATAATGTCAACTACTTCCCCTAAAATATTGTACACCTAGGCCTAATGGATCATGAAAAAATTGAGGTTAAAGTTCAAATTTTCTGCTTAAGGGTGGGTTTCAGTCACAAAAGATTGACTCTTATTTTTATGTTTGTTTGAATAGTGCAAGGGTTTCGGAGTATTTTTAAAAAATGCCACATATCTTGAAGATAAAAATACATTTAAAAAATGTAGAGGTCAGGATTAATTTCCTGTAAATTGCATTCAGTGACAAAGGAGTAACTTTTTTATGGAAACTGAAACAATATTTCTTTAAATTTTCATACCCCAAACAAAAAAATCTAAAGGTTTGATGCCAAAACAGCGTGGTGGACAGCGAATTATTTCGTTCTTTAAAAAAAATTACTAAATTAGTTAAGTCGTCGTTAGTGCGACTCTTACGCTAAAGGTTCGGAGTATGATTCCCAGTTCGGGCAGTCTTATTAGGTTTTTTCATGCAATTTGCAGTAATAGCTCGAAATTAACAATGAAACAACAACAAACAACGAAATTAAAAAATCTAGAGATCAATCGGGATTTATTTCCTGTAAATTGCATTCAAAATAACGAAAGAGTAACTTTTTTTATGAAAACTAGAATAATATTTTAACAAAAAATTTCCACCATCATACACCACCATTCTACAGAACACCCACAGTTCACTAGTATGTTTAGGTCACGTAATAGGCGAGCCTATTGCCATTAACCGAGTGTAAATGTTTAAATTTTTTAAATGTATTTTTATCTTCGAGATGTGGCATTTTTTAAAAATACTCCGAAACCCTTGCACTATTCAAACAAACATAAAAATAAGAGTCAATCTTTTGTGACTGAAACCCTTAAGCAGAAAATTTGAACTTTAACCTCAATTTTTTCATGATCCATTAGGCCTAGGTGTACAATATTTTAGGGGAAGTATCCCTTACCATAAAAAAAACATTTATAATCATACAACAATAAAAGAAAAAACACAAAACCAATGTCAGGTGGAAATTATTAAAAAAATAATCAAAATAATTGTATCTTCTAAGCAACTGAAAATCGCGAAACATACATGGGGGTGTTTTGGATACCCCTTGATTAGAGGAATATAAATTTTCTCTTTGAACGTCACTTCTCCGGCCACCCTGTATATTATTTTTTATTTTTTTAGACTGCCTCGTTGGTCTAGTAGTCCCAAGCGCGACTACTACGCTACAGCTCCTGGGTTCGATTCCCGGGTCGAGCACGGTGTTCTTGGATAGTACCAGCGAACTGTTGGTGTACATTAGTACACCTCTGTCGAACCCTTCGGGGAATACAGGCGTGATGGTATGTTTTGTTGTTCGTTTTTATTCTTGTTTTTCGCTCCCTCATCAAGTGGAATAAATTAATTCAAATGATGGCAACCCCTACTTGCGGCCATTATTTTTCAGGCAACCCTATGTTATAATGTAGAGAAAAAAATAACCTTTAAATTGATATACAACTTACTAAAAAAACAGATGACTGCAAATTATCAACAGTGGAGTACCTGTTTAAACCTGGCAACCCTTAAGTTGCGGCCGACAACCATGGCTTTTTCCACTCACTACACTATTCTCTTTCAAATGACGTTGGATTCATCAAAAAAACATGTGACTACATTTTTTCTCCAAAACTCGAGAACAATATTTATAATTAAAGGTAGATGCGGCCAAATTTGGCCAGGCAACCCTGGTGTAATCAATTCTACTATCAAGTAAGATTTATTAAAAAATAGTCTTATCCAAAAAACAGATACATACCGATTTGAGCGGTGGGATCTTAGGCTATGAGAGACTTCGGAATACCAAGCTACAGTACTAGGGTTGCATAAAACATGGTGTTGTAGCTGGTTCCAGGTAATGTCTGTGTGAACTTGTGAAGCCAGGACCACAAGCGTAGCAGTAAGTAGCGCTTAGAACTCTAGTTCTAGATTTTTTCGTAAAATAATTTTATATCTGCGAAAATTGTCTATGATATCATTGACTTTACAGTATCACCTAAATAAATCACGTCTTGTTACCGAATATTCTTGTTAGGTAGGTAACTATAGTTATAGATATTCAATAGCTCCTACACTTACCCATCATTAAGCCTCAACTGGGGTGAAGAAATGCAGCCTCACTGTTGCTTGTTCCACGTCCTGAACACCGTGCATGTTGATTCTTCGTTATTGTCTAGCTAGTGCGGTACGTTCCGTGCTGCCGTAACAACTGGGTCTTCCCCAGTTGTTACAAATAGAGTGATACAATCATTAGGTAATTATGTTACTAAAACTGTCTATACCGGCGAACTGGGGGTGTACACTTTTGCCTAACTCTTCGGGGTATACTGGCGTGACGTATGTTACGAAAACTTTTTGAACAACATGACAAATTAAATCTAATTTCAGTTCTCACCAAAGTTGAAGTTCGCTCGTGCCAACTTCAAGCCGGACAATAAGATTGGCGAGAAATGTACATATTTGATGTTCCTACCTACATACGAGTTATTTTAATTTAAATAAAGAACAAGTACCACAAAAACCTACAAAGATACCCAGTCCCATAGACCGATCCATACAAAAAATAATTCCCGCCTTTCAGATTTAAATGCCTGTAAAAGTACCGTTAAAGTTCAAGCGTTCGTCACAAAGTTTTAAGACAATTCGAAAAATTCGAATGGGATTCCCATTCCTTACTTCAAATAAAAACAATAAACGTACCTGAATTATTATGCTGAGATGGACAAATTAATCAGATTCCCGCTTGAGATACACCACACCATACCAATCAACTTTAAAAAAATACCACAGACTAGACCAGGAACAATTGTTTTCTCTTTAGTGTTGTCATTACACGGCTTGTGAATATTAATTGATTTTGCTTTCAAACGATTCGTAATTTAAAAAAAACTATCTTCCGATGGGCCGTCCATTTTATTCAATAAAATCTTGTAGATCGAAAATTATGTTTTCTATATAATATTGTATTGTTGTATCGGATGTAATTTAAGTGATTGATAGATTGAACGTTGGTTATGTCATACTTATTATCTGGAGGCCAAGACACAGAATAAATAATAACAGAATGGCCACTCTCCGCCCCTCCCTAACGTCAGATACCTCAGGTCCACCGCATCCTGCCGGTGTTCTTGTCGGACTGCCAACAAACCCTACGCACCTTCACGCACACATTTGCACGTGTACAAACTTAATTTTGATTAGTTTGACATTTGGCATTGTAGTGTGCAGCGGTATCGGAAAGTTTGTATGGAGTGTCACAGGTGTGCTGTGACACTCCATACAAACTTTCCGATACCGCCAAGATCTAAAGCCCATTGATACAGTCATATCAACGACACAATAAATATATATTCCGGGGACATTTTTATATAGCATGACAGCATCTAGTCCCAAACTAAGTAGAGCCAGCTACTAGACAATGTTATACTTATATACTATTTTTTGTAAAAACAGACTTATAATACCCAGAACAAAGACTCAGACCAACACAAAAACTTCTATTCATCACACAAACATTTGTTTCTTGTGGGAATCGAACCTCTCGACCTCGTGTTCAGTACCTCAACCATGAGTTCTATCAAATTGCTTTCGATAGGTGTTTTACGCATCGAAACGCTGTAATCTCATAGCAGGTTTTAGTTTCTTACGTAACCGCTAGAGGCGTTGCGAGGGTTTTCCATACAAATAATTTACGGTGTCGCTAGCGAGTCTAGTGAGAAAAACTCATGGTCGAGGCACAGCAGTCCGGTACTCGAACCACTAGAGGTCATCAATGTTAAAACTATCCTAATGTTTTGTATTTTTTTGTGAGTACGTAACATATTTGCTTAGTTTTACCATTAATTATAATGAAAAATAACTTTTATTGTAGCTGGTAACACAATGCAAGGAAAGCTATCCACAGATTAAGAAGAGAAATCGGCACCGCCTATTTCAGCCTATTTTTATTGACTAAAAGTGTCTTTGAAAGATCGTTATATTGCAGAAATAAATATAATTTGTTCAAGTCGGGACTGTAGGATTCGTGTAACTGTCAATGGACGCAAAATTCTATTTATAATTTTTTTCTTCTAGCTTAGAGCAGGTTGTCATTCTGTGGAAAAAGGAATGGTTCGTGGAGGCTCGTTTATTACTGAAATAATAATATTAAAAACAATAATTTATGTGACATTTGTTTTAATTGCGGACGTCTGGAAAGCGCATATCGGTCTCCTTCAAGTTCTTCTCCATAAATTCTTCTGCTTCTTTCGTCATTTCCTCGTCGAAGTATTTGACCCAGTTCCCAGATTTACCTGTAAATAGAATTATTACAAACTTACAAGAAATAAGTAAATAAGGTTCAGTGTAAATTATGTACGCCACGGTTCATTGAGAACTGCGTATTATGGATTTGACATCATAATAAAGTTTTTCGAAATTCCGATTGATTGATGCATTCAAAACATATTCGACGACCGTAACAGGCGTGTTCCGTAAAACCATACCTACTTACTGTTTTTTTTATTATGGCATTGGACACAACATCATTTGAATATAGAACGCAAAAGCTGGCTGTAGCAGATGCGCGCGTATTAAAAAATAAAAAAAAGTTTTTTTTTGTTATATGCAAATATGTAGACTTTAAAAAATTGTGCCAATGCCAGTTCAGAAACCACCTAATAAAGTAAATAAAATTTTAGTTAAAAAAACTACAACCCGCCGACTACGGAAGAAATCAACTGAAAATCATGTAACAAGAACAAAATTCCTATGTCACCTTCCTGATAAACAATTTACGGAATTGAAATCAACAACAGAAGAAACTGATGTGTCCAAATTATAGCCGTGAGTATAATATGGGTGGCGCATGCCACCCATATTATACTTAAGTTTGCAAGCCCAGGGCATAGTGGCATGCGACGACGGCCACAAACTGGACACAACAATTCCTTTTATTGTATTCATCAAAATCAGATGAGTACTTTAGGCGCTGTAGTGGAACATACGTAAATAGGAAGATACATAGACTCCCTAATATAAAACCCTTCCTTCGGCTTTTTGCCGTGTCGTTGGGTAAAAAGCTCAAAAAGAAAGATACACACAAAAACAGGAAGCTAAAATTATTGATTGAACCTCTAATTATTTGTGATAAGTTAGGGCGGCATCATTGGCGCACCCACCATATCTAAAGATACAGATATCTGTGGGTGCACATATTTATAGAATACCTTCTACCTTCGAATCTCAAGTTCAAAGCATCAGAGTATAGTGTTACGTAAAAAAAGATAAGTTATCTTGCAGTTAATCTTCACCATTAGGTACAATATCTGAGGAGACATGTTACGAGTCGACAATTTTGTAGTTAAAGAAGGAGCACTTAAAAAAAGAATATGGTAATAAGTGAGTAAATAAATCCTTACTAAAATAACTCTGTCTGTCTGTCGCGCTTTCACGCCAAAACCGAACTAAATACTGAACCGATATAAATGAAATTTGGTACAAATATAGTCTAGAGCCTGAGAAAGGACATAGGCTTACTTTTAAATGCGTAAAAAGGACTGTAAGGGGTTGAAATAGGGGATGAACATTTTAAGAAATTTTCATACCCTATTTAAATTCGTGGATACATTACGTGATAGTATGTTATGATATGACTATCGGCCCGTCCCCCGGCTTCGCACTTCGCACAAAGCGATAAAAGTAGCCTAAGTTACTCCTTATAACATTAGCTATCTGCGAGTGAAAGTCCCGTCAAAATCGGTCCAGCCGTTTCAGAGATTACATACATACATACATAGCTTCACGCCTATTTCCCATAGGGTAGAGACTATAGATTTCTACTTGCTACCATCCTGGCACACCACTTTCGCTTCGTGTATGTTTTTTATGCATGGAGAGGCCATGCATGCTCGTCGGTTTAGGGTGCTCTTAACCTTGCCTATTTGGAGAACGTCCGCAATCGGGTTATGGTACGTTCGCCGAGGTTCCGACTCTTCAATTCGTACTTCAGAGATTAGCCGGAACAAAAAGACAGACCGACAAAAAATTTTGCTTTCCTCTAAATAAATATGTTATGTAAGTAGTGAAAAGTTTACTTATTTTTCCTCACCTTTCCTAAAAAAAGTAATCTCTTCCTGGTCTGTGTGAACTATGGGCTTCTTCTTCATGTTATTGAAGCTGAGGAACTCGGCCAGCTGTTGTTTCTGTTCGTCACTGTACTCTTTGTTCAGGAACCGGCATACTCTGTCTATGACGCTACGTAAGTCCTAAAACATGTACACAATAATAATATGAATGCCTCGTTGGTATAGTGGTCCTAAGTGCGACGCTAGACGTCCGGGGTTCGATTCGCGCGTCGAGCAATTGAAATTTCCATGGTCGGTTTTGATTTTGTGTCCCGGTTGATAGCAATAGGCTCGCCCCCTATTACATGGGAACTAAACATACCGGTGAACTGTGAGTGTACATTAGTACACATCTGCCTAACCATTCGGTATGTGAAGATAACAGCGTATGGGACGCCTGTGCCTTGACCATGAGTATTCTCACATTTAATTTTAAGCCCTCGCAGCGCCTCTAGCGGTTACGTAAGGAACTAAAATCGGGAGATTACGCGATTTGCGTTTCGTGCGTAATGCGTAAAAAGCCTATCGAAACCATTAGATAGAACAGCATGGTTTAGGTACTGATGGTAAGCGACAACCGCGGTCTATAGCCGGCGGCTACATCAGTGGCTATCTCTGGCATTGTCATCTTGAGACCTTAGTTGTCAGTGATTTCATTGACTTCATTATCATGCCGGAACCCGGAATTAAGTTTCTTTCGTTATCCACTTCAAATCGATCAAAATGACATTTTGTATACAAACCATAGTTCCTCAGGTGTCCGCTAGAGGCGCTATACATTTCATACATTTCCGTACAAAATATTTTGACAGATTTGACATCGAAATTCGCTCGGTTTACTCGTGTGTTAGGTTAGTAAATTCGCAGTATTTATCCAATAGATGTCGCTAGTAGTTACTTACATTTTGCATGTCTTCGTAAAAGAGAAACATCATATTAGAGTGCTCGCGCTTTAGCCACGCTTCTTTAATGTGAGCAAAGATAGGGGTGTGCAAAACTGAAAGAAAAATAAAATAGTTATTTACAATGACGTTTATATACTTAGTTATTTAGGAATTACTAGCTATTGCCCAAGGTTTCACTTGCATGGCAAAGAGCTTTATGAGACCAAAGACCATATGCTCATCCGCAGGATCCAATGTATCTCCTTACAAAATGTTATCATATTCCTGTTCAGCAGTTTAAGTGAGATAAGGCCACAGAAAAAAATACGGTTTTTCTTTTGTAACTGTGTAATCGTCACATAGTTCAAGCTTCTTAACTGTAGGTATACTAAGAAGATTTCTAGTATTAGGTAATATTTATATTTGTTTTATTCGGCCAGATTATCATCCCACTACAGAGCAAAGCATAGGCAAGGGGCCTCCCTACCCTCCTTCCACCACTCTCGGTTTAGAGCTTTTTGCGACCAGTCTTTTCAATAAACATCTAGCTATCTCCTTTTCGGCCTGTCGTGACGTCACCATTTCGTCTTTTAAAGAAGAAAACATACTTAAATCTTTCTTGAACAGCTCCCAAAACTCCTTGAACTCGACATTGTCATCGAAATATCTAAACAGTTTGTGGGCGAAATGGAATGACACCGCCACGTCTCGGGGGTCGCGTGCTATGTAGAACACCTGTGAGCACATAACAGCAATGATTAGAGATACCAAAAATACCTTCAGTCCAGTATTCTCTTAGTTAGGCAGACGTGTACCAATGTATATCCACAGTTATTCATGTTTAGGTCAGTTTAACAGGCTCGCCTCTGCCTAATATTACTTTAAAATATACCGGTGAAGACCTTTTGGGGAATACAGGACAGACAGAATATACAAGGTGGAGGGGACATCAACGCACAAACGTCGTGACAAGGTTTCACTCAAGGTCAAAAATAAAATGACCTTAGTACCCAATCTGTAATATTTTAGGTTAGGTTTAGGTTATTACAGATATTGACATTTATGAGCGCGCAGTGTACTTATTGCTAAAAACGCGATTATAACGCTCCGCGGTGAACGTTATCGCGCGCGCGATCTGAAATAAATGAAATAATTATTTTTTATTATAAATCTAATTTGGGTAAATTGGAAATAATGTTTTTTACACATTCAAGTAAAAAAAACCGCAAAAAAAAATTGATGAAAAAAGTTACGGAAAATTTCATCGCAAGGTGGTCCAGAATCATGTACTGAACTCATGGTTTGGATGTGCGTCGATGTCCCTTCCACCTTGTAGATGCTATATTCAGAATAAACCCAAGATATCTTCATAAGTATTTCGATTTTTTATTGAGTCGTCTTGGAACTCAATAAAAAAATAGATCACGTTTTATGGAATGAAATAAACTCTCTCGGGATATTAAAAATCAGGATGAGCAAAGCCTCATAAGAAAAATCCATTGCGAAAATAAAAAAAAAAGTTACTTTGGCCGTATCAAGTAATTTTGGCGGGAGAAGTGACAGCGGCAGATGAGATTTGACGTAGCGCGGTGATGTCATATTCGGCAAACTTCGGAAGTCTTCGAGTGTAGCTCGGGGAGCATTTGGGTCTGTGTCTGTGGGCTCGGCTCGTGTCTCGGATTTCAGGGTCGTGTACCTGGAACAAGTTTTCCTTTTTAGAGTTGAATGTTTTAGCATCGATGATAAAATACTTGAAGATGTATTAAGAGGCTGATATGTACATTGTACAATTGTATTGTAACATAATATAATGTCTTGCATTTTCAATAAAGTACTTAGGAATTTTCTCTGGATCTGGACGGAGTAAGTTTCTTAACAGGGATCCCGATAAGAATGGCAACTGAACCATTTGTTTAAATAAAGATTTTATTATTATCTTTCTCATAATACTTAAATAAATATTCTGGTACATTTTACACAACACCATCTAGTCCCAAACTAAGAAGAGCTTGTACTATGGGACAAAAACAAACAAACACAAACACTTATGTTCATCACATAAATAATTGTGTCATGTGGGAATCGAAGCCACGACCTCGTGATTACCAGTCGAACCACTAGACCAAAGACGCCGTAAGGGAAGAAAAACATTGTAAGGAAAATGAAGGTTTGCTGAGAGATTTTCTCGACAGATTTTATCGACGCAAAAACGACGGGGCTCTATAACTTTGACATGTCTGTGTGTGTGTGTGTGTCTGTCTGTGTCATCGTAGCTCACGAACGCATGAACCGTTTTTTTAATTTGTTTTCGTATTTTTTTCGTAGTGTTCTGATTTTTTTATATTCATCCTGCTATTCAGGCTAAAAGTCCTGCCCTTCTTGAGTTACAAAAGTTGTAACTAACTTGACTTTGTTTTACAGAAGATTGTTTTATTTCTAGGATAGGTACTCACTCAATAAAAGCGTATCTGTCAGTTATGGAGACTTTTCGCGCCGTCTCAAAGTCCAGGTTGTTACCCACCAACCATACGAGCTCTTGAAGCCACGTTGTTCCTGCAATACATAATAAGATATTTATAAAGATTACCCGCATACGGTCTTGTTGTACTAAGCGAGACTGCTGCACTAAAGGTCCTTGTTTCAATTCCCGAGTCAAACAAAGTGTTGTTGGGTTTTTCTGTGAAGATCCCAGTAAGACCAGTGCCCGGTTAATGGCAATATGCTTGCTCCTTGCTACATGGAACCTAAAAAAAAATTTTAATGTAGATAAGATTCCGAAGTTCGCCAAAGCTCCTTCTAAGGATGCGCTGCGCTGGCAGTAAGAGGAATATTCCCCTTAAACTTAAACCTGGGCCACTAGACCTACGACGCAGGCAGTCTTACTTACCATGAGGTAAGTAAGACTGCCTGCGTCGTAGTACATGTATGTTTAGGCAGTCTTACTTACCATGAGGTAAGTAAGACTGCCTGCGTCGTAGGTCTAGTGGCCCAGGTTTAAGTTTAAGGGGAATATTCCTCTTACTGCCAGCGCAGCGCATCCTTAGAAGGAGCTTTGGCGAACTTAGGCGAACTTCGGAATCTTATCCTAGCAGTTTTTTAGTTCCCTTATGCAACGCTTATAAGTAAGTGTTCCATACAAAATAATTGGAACTCCGATCATGTTAACAACTCTATTACAACAGTAAGCTACAGAAGACAGATTTAAGTTTACCTGATCTCGAGAAGGTCGCGATCCAGATGTCGTCAGGCCGGACTTCAAGATTGTATATCTCAGCAGCGTGGTCACCATAGCCCGCACTCGATATGTGCCCAAATGGGCCCACACGAACGAACGGCCTCACATAATCTGTAGGCATAAGTACCGTGTGAGTTTATTTTTTATACCTCTCTAGTTTTTTATGCCTCGTTGGTCTAGTGGTCCTAAGCGCGACTGCTACGCTAGAGGTCCTGGGTTCAATCCCCGGGTCGAGCAAAGTGTTCTTGGTTTTTCTGTGCAATTCCCAGTAGCAGCTTGGAGTCTGGATTTGTGCCCGGTTAATGGCAATAGGCTCGCCCCCTATTACATGTATGTTTAGTCTCATTTCACTGGTTGTTAACTCAGTTGTTATACACCATACGGGGAGTCCCCGAATACGGGATAACGACTAGTGAAAGTGCACCATCTATGAAATCACTATTAAACAGATAATAGTGTGCCAAAATGGCGTGATTTTTCTCAAATTAAAAGATTTTTTTCTCATCCCCCAGTCAATATTTAAAAAAAGTACGACTACAGTTTTAACCAGCGTGATACAGAGTATTTTTTCCAATAAGTGTACCTTCGGTACCTCATTTGGGCCGATTTCGATGACCTCCTTTGTATGAATCTATCTGCCAAGTAATCTAACGAGAACTTATCAGGAGGTGTTGCAACAGGTCCTTAGTATTATAAAACAAAATACGAACACAAATAACTATAAAAAAAACAACCAATTATTCATTATTTTAGCATCATTAAGATTTTCAACATCACCAAAAAGCTCTATCAAACACAATTGAACAACCAATTATCAAGACAACGTTCTGGCAAATTTTGCACTTATTCGATAACTTCGAGTAGCATGACTCTTCATCAATTAGAATTTAGCATCGTATGATCTTACCTTTATAATATCTTTTAATTATTTTGTCTTCTTCTTCAGTAACTTTTTTAATTTCGTAAGGAAATGGTAGTGCCGCCATATTGTGAGCCTGTAAAGAAAAAATAAAGAACATATTATGTTATTTTAGACTAGCTTTCCGCCAGCGGCTTCGCCCACGTGGTCTGAGTATTTCTTTCACTCCCTATTTCAACCCCTTACAGCCCTTTTTCGCACTAAAAAGTAGCCATGTCCTTTCTCAGGCTCTAGAATATCTGTGTATCAAATTCCATTTAAATCCGTTCAGTAGTTATTATTTTATTTTACTCTAAAGAAAGCTTACAGCTAGTTTTGGCGTGAAAGCGCGTCAGACAGACAGACAGTTACTTTCGCATTTATAATATTAGTAAGGATAATAGATAATCCTTAATAATGCACAATGCATAATAATGCACAGTCTGTTTTTTTAATGTTCTGCAATACACAGAAAAAATTGAGACACTGATAAAAATAAACTGGCGCTCAGAACAAAGTAAGCGTAGAGATGTCTTTAGAAATTCATTCACAGGCTAAAGAGTTGAATATTAATTCCATCTCATTACTTATGAATCCGGAGTGACAGATAGACACACAGCCGTGGCAGAACTCATCACCTGATATTGGAATAATGTTAATGAATAAGTTATTCATTAACATTATTCAGAATAACACAATATCACTACTACCGAGCTTTATTAACGTGAATACAATGGCGGACAGAATAAATGGACTCTTATTTATTTGTTTAAGTTACATAAGTACTAAAGTCGAGTCACCAAATCATAATCTAGTTTCTGACACCTTTTCTAGCCAAGGAGACCTTAAAAACTATCAAATTGATAAAAAGTCATTGACACCTTGGAATAAATCACGTACATTAATGTTTTTTTATGCATAGCAAATTGTAGTCATTACTAGATTTTTCTAGAGGTAGGTAGGAATACGAAAAACACTATGTCTTCCTTGAAGAAATGGTTACGATCCTCAGCATTGAGGGACCGACCGATGGATGGAGGAATACGAAAACCTAGGTAAAATGTTGCCTCGTTAGCGAGTGTGCCAGCTCAGTGTGGGGTCCTGGGTACGAGTCAGGTAGACGAAAACGTCGACGTTTTAGGCTCGCCTCTGTGAAATGGGAGATAATCTAACGTAATACGGAACTGTGGGTGTACCTAAGTGGGTGTACCTCTGCGAAACAGTTCGGAGATATCGGTGTAATGAATTTAAAAATATATATCCAATTAAGTAAATAAACTAACTTAGTACGATAAAGGACATTTTTAAGTAGTTTAAGTTTCAATACTAGGTACATACATTAATCTAATCTAAATCCGGCGACATCTAGCATAAAAAAAATGACTGGAAAAATGTCTTTAAAGGATCTACTTACAGAAATAAATATCATTTCATTTCATTTCATCATTTCATTTCATTTCAATGATATATTGTCAATTACATAAAAATAAAGGACGTGAATTTTATGATGAAAAACAAAATATTATGATAACATTACTTACTGTGTAATTGATAATATAATCAAAGACTTTTTCTTATTCATAAAGAATCTTTTGGAAGATGTTTACCTATTAATTCTGTCCCGCAGTGTACGTACAGTCACGAGCACAGATATATGTATAAAGACGTACACAATTGCTAAAGCGTTTTTTTCATGAATGAACGAATGTAACTTTAAGATTACACCAATTTCAATAGTATTGTTTCGTAAATACTGATATTTATTACTACTACTGTTGTTATTAATATCACAAAAAGTTTTATTAGTAGGTACTTTAGAAGAAAATCGCTTTACTATTTTGCTTAGTGTATACATACTTTTGCTCCTGACTGTACACAGTACCTATCAAAATGAATTTCTTCGGTTGCTTAGTTTTAATTACAAGAAAGCTAAAATTAAATCGATCCGTGTCGAGATCAAAGTGGATGAGCAACAAGGGTGAGATTGCTTTGAAGTGTCACAGCGACTAACGAGCGAAGTGGGAGGGTGTGGCGGACTGAGCGCATGCGAATCTACATCTAATTAACACCTATATAATTACTAGATGGATCGCCTTTGACAGATTTTTACCGTCTCGTTAACATGCCTATTAATTACGTCAACGATGGGCGAGTTAGTTCTGAAGTGATCTGAGTAATTGGTAACAGATCAGTTCTTAAATGTTATAGCAGTGCGCATGTAAGTGCAGTGATAGCCTAGTGATAACACTATATTGACATGAACATTGGACTACCAAGTCAAAGGTCTTGAGTTCGAATCCTAAGCACGCACTTCAGACTTTTCGATATCATGTGCGTAATTATCACTCGCTTTAACGGTGAAGGAAAACATCGTGAGGAAACCTAACTGCATGCCTGAGATTTTCTCAACGACATGTGAAGTCTGCCAACCCGTATCAGGCTAGCGTGGTGGACTATAGCCTAACCCCTCTCATTCTGAGATGAGACCCGTGCCCAGCAGTGGGACGATTAATGGTTTGATAATGAACACCAACATTCGTACGTTGCAAAAAAGAGAGGGTGCTACCAAACTTGTAAAGCGCCATCTCTCTTTCGCACTGGGGGCCAACCACAAGCTCTTATAGCAGTATTATTATAATCTTACTTCGACTTTTCGTACCATGAAGTCCTTAAAACAAGCTTATTGTCAGAGTGAAACAATATTATTTTCTTAGCGGTTTTGGTGACGTCACCTCTAAAAGTATACATATTTTGGATCAAGATCGGAATCCGTAGTAGCGATTCGGACAAGTGCGGGAAAGGGACAGCGCTATACCAGTTCATATAGCGTTGTTTCTTTTCTGATAGCAGGGAATAGACAAATAGTTCATTCTTTCCCAACACTAAGCAGGAATAAAACAATATTGTACAGTGAAGGTCATGGTACGAAAAAGAGTAATGTTATTATATCCCTGAAACAAAACACTATTGAAATAAGATTGTTTCCTAAAAGATTGTAGTAGGCCCCCTGGAACGACGATGGCTCTAAAGCTTCATAATACAACCCCTGATGTTTGAAAATCGTGTGCCGCAAGCCTGAGAGATTTTCTCGACGGCGTGTGAAGTACCAAGTGTGGTGGACTATTGCCTAACCCCTCTCACTCAATGAAGAGATCCGTGCCCAGCAGTGGAACTATAGAAATGGGTTGGAAGGCAATTGATCGTCAACTGCACCAAATTAAATAATTATATTTTTGCTGTGTTCATTAATGTCGGGGCAAGGTTTGTGTGTAGTCTTTTTAACCCCCGACGCAAAAACGACGGGGTGTTATAAGTTTGACGTGGCTGTGTGTGTGTGTGTGTCTGTCTGTGGCATCGTAGCTCCTGAGCAGATAAACCGATTTAGATTTTGTTTTTTTTTATTTGAAAGGTGAATTAGTCGGGAGTGTTCTTAGCTATGTTTGATGAAAATCGGTCCAAGATGGCCGCCGCCACAAAATAGCGAATTACATATTTTATTCACCAACTCCCTCAATAAGGGTATCAAATGAAAGGGCTTTACTAGGAGAATACTATACACTACAATAAATTTCAAATCCAAGATGGCCGCCACCATAAAATTGCAAATTACGTTTTCGTGTCGGGGGTTTTCTAAATTTTTAATTTAGGTTATTAAATCAGGGATAAGCAGGCGAAACTGGTCACGGGTCGCTAGTTAAGTTATAAAAATAATAAATATTCACTCACAGATTTTCAGTACTTGTAACAGAAACACTAAGAACCACTCACCAGCACTGTCCTAACAAAACTAAACATTTAAATTGGAACAAAACCCGTTCAACGACCTCGGTAATACTAGTTTGTCTTGCGGCTTCCACTGCGAAAAAAAAGGTCTATACCTCTTCGACAAAACAAAAAAAAGATACTCTAAATGCAGGCTATTATTAAACTGAACGTGATAACAACAAATATGCCATCACGACTGTATTCCCCGAAGTGTTAGGCAGAGTATAAATGTACACCTAAAGTGCGCCGGTAGGACGGTAGGTCATATGTAATAGGGGGCCAACCGGGCACAAAACAGTCGGTTTTAGTCGATACCAGTCTGACACACACTGTCAACTCCCCGACAGATGCGGATTTTCCGCAGATGAAAAGAGGTGGAGTGATGACGGGAGGGATCTCGAATACCTGAAGATCTGACTCTGCGGCGTAAGGCCTAAGTCCAGTAGCAGATGAATACGGGCTAATGATGCGTATGGTGGAATAATTTTGAATCTGAAACCCGGATGCACAGAACTACAGACCAATATGACCGGTTTTACTATCCACCTTGTTATCTGTAATCCACTAACGAAATTCATGTCAGCAAGAATAATTTACGATATATGATAAGCTGTATATGAGCCGTAAATGTATTGGTCAATTGGCAGGACTTGAATGTCTGGCAGCTTTGGAAAATTTTGTGTAAATTTTTACACAGCACCATCTAGTCCCGAACAAAGCAGAACCCTTTATATACTTTTTTATAATTTACGATCCGCCCTGGCTTCGCTTCGGGTACTATCATTATAATTTTATCTAAAAAGTAGTCTACTTATAGCATTCAGGGATATATCTTTCTACATACATAGCTTCACGCCTGTTTCCCATTTGGGTAGGCAGAGACTATAGATTTCTATATATTTCTAACAGTAAAAGAATTTCTAAAATCGACTGGCGGGCAGGATTCGAACCTGCGGCTTCAGGTTAAATACACCAGACGTTATGACCTCTAAACCCCCGCGAGTCCCACCCACCAGGTCGAAACCTCTACATTCTAAATTTACGTCTCAAGGTGATGTTAAAATATAAAAAAGTTAATGAAAGAATTTTTAAAATCGGTCCAATAGATCCAGAGATTAATGGGTTTTTCTATGAAAATGTCGCAGCTGGGAGTTTGGATTTGTAGGCATGTGCATGAGTAAATCTCTACTAACCCTCCGGGGAACACAGGCTTGATGGTATGTTATGACTAGGTATATCTAATTATTAATTGCAAGAAGGTCGTTTTTTGTCATAACTTAAAAATATTATGCAATAATCTATTTTTAGATATTCAGCTAAATACTTGGCTAGGTTTGATTCTTTTAGATGGTTGACTTGATTATTTCAATTGCGTCAATATGCGAAGATTAGTGGATTAGGAATCTATCGATTCATATCTGCTTTTTTTTTGTCGGATGTAGTTTCTAGCTTAGAAGCTTTAGAAACATAACCGGGTTTGGTGGCGACTTGGCGAGGCACCGTGTGTCTCCAGCCAGGGACACTTATAAACTAAGCAACAGCAGCTAAGGGCGTCCCCTAACGGGATTAGGACCACGGCTTAGGGCGTTGCTGGGACAGCTAGGGACAGCTGGATCTTAATTTAAATTATTTATTTATTTATTTAAACTTTATGTACAAAAAAGTAGTACACAAGGCGAACTTAATGCCTCATGGCATTTTCTGCCAGTCAACCTTTGGGTCAAATGGAATATTTGTAGACACGGGTAAGTACATGATATTAGTTACCTATAGGTAACTTAAGTAAATTGATTATGGAAACACTAAAATAATAATTTTTACTTATATACATCCAATAAAACCTAATTACATATATACTACTATATGTATATGAACTATGCTGCTATAATAAATATATTATATATAAATATACATAAGTATATTATTTAAATAGAAAAACTATGATAAAGAAGTGCGACAATCATAACATATTTAGGGACGAACTTAAAGCTAATGGCTCGGCACGGGCCGGCTCGAGCAAGGGACTAGGACTTGACAGTTGACAGTCTACTAAAAGTGCTATTCGTGTATGAGATAGACGGAGCAACTGAGTCATAATTATTATAAATATGTATGTTTTTCTTGGGAGTCGTTAGATGCAGGCATATGACCGGTCCTTGTGGAAGTTTATAGCGGAGGCCTTTGTTCAGCAGTGGACCTCTTTTGGTTGAAATGATGACGATAATGACGTAGTGTTTCTTGCCGAAGCAACTTTACAATGGTCTTGCTGCTAAAGAGAGGGTCTCAAACTATTTATCAACTAGCTATCCGCCCTCGCTTCCTTTGGGTGCTATTTTTATAATTTTTCTATAAAATTTCGGTAAACCGACGAACTGTGAGTCTACATTAGGACACCTCTGCCTAACCCTTTGGGGAATACAGGCGTGGTGGTATGTATAATGAAACCAGAAACGTTACGCTCAGCCTTCGCTCTTGATACCTCTGAATCAATATACAAGGTGGAACATCAACGCACAAACGCCGTGACAAGGTTTCTCTCAAGGTCAAGATAAAATAACCGGTAGAAAATGATCGGTTATTACAGATATTGACATTTTTGAGCGCGCAGTGTACCTATTGCTAAAAACGCGGTCATAACGCTACGCGGTGAATTTTATCGCGCGCGCGATCCGAAATAAATGAAATAATGATTTCTTAATTATAAATCTAATTTGGGCAGATAGAAATAATGTTTTATTACACGTTCATGTAGGTACTGAACTCATGGTATTCGGATGTGCGACGATGTCCCTTCCACCTTGTATGTATTTACATGCTAACTGCAAGACTCAAAATTGTTTTGCATAATGATGACAAGGTTTGGTCTTATCTCTTTGGCCTCGAATCAAATCTATTATATCATCCAAATCTCAATAATAAATAATATGATTACATGTCATAACTTTAAGGACATTTGTACCTGAATTACTTTGGCACTTCAAACCTTATGATTCATGCAGATAATGTGGAATATTCTCTGATGGAATTTTTGTGTGATTGTTAGGTTTAATTGTTTTGGATCGCGTCATAACTTATCGGATCGTTAGATCCTAATCAATGCGGTATTGGTTAAATATGGACGTCATTCACGTTTATAACATAGGTACACGCCTGCTTTCTCCGAAAAGTTAAGCGGATGTATACTTTTATATGGGTTAAACGGTTAGGTATTTCGGCAAACTAACAAAGACCCTAGACAAGTTGCAATTTGACATTCGAATCGCCAAACCAATAGAAAGAAAATGTATGAAAATGATATTAGTGACAGCCCGATTTGTCGAAAGCTTGTATCATTTTCATAGATTTTCTTTTTGTATGTTTTCTAATACATAAGTTCTGTACCTACTACCTACATAATGTAATACTTGGTGTACAGTAAAGTATATAAAAAATAAAAATAAACAAGCCTTTTATTTCTTGCTAAAACAATTAATAATAAAATTGGATAAAAAATAAAAATGTGACAGTTAAGGAAAAAACAGTGTGCATGCAAACTTAAAATTTGGTAATAATAAATCTAGGTCCCGCTCCATCTCCTATTAATCTCTTATGGTTTTTTTTATTTAGTAAAGTAGTTTTAGTAAAGTAAAGTAAAATAAATAAATAAATATGGGTGCTAATTAAACAGGCTTCTTTTTAATATCATTATACGCCTCCAAAAATTTATTTTGCCTTCTAAATTACTAAGTCAGCCACAATTAACGACCATCTAAATAATACTATCTTAGCCACTAGTTATCTTCTATATAAACTACTCTAAATACAACTCAGCATGATGGTTATTTTTTAGCATTTAAATTTGTAACATGTATTCTAACAGTAAACTTCTAAAATACTATTAAATGACATCTAAAAATATATTTATTCAGTGACCTTGAGGTCCAGGTCAAGTTGCCTTTGGGGTCAAGGACAAGTATATAGCAATAGTAATAAGGCGTAGTTGACGGAGAACCGCTTCGCGGGGCTCCTACTTCCGGGTGGTTTAAAAAAAACCACGAAGGGGATGGCGTCTTCTTCCCTTCTAACCTAACCTGTCCGAGTCGGGGTGCCCCAAGTTCCGAGCTCGCTACGCTCGCTCTTGCATCCAAAAAATTCCTAGAACAGTAATATTATTGTATTTTGTACCGATCCCTTCGACATCGTTTTTACGACAAACACCTAGTCGGAGACAAAAACACCAAGACAGACGCTTTTAGCCTTAAATTAGGTGGCAATGTATAAATAAGAAGGACAAGTCACAATAATTGATGATCTTTACTCGACGCTTTCTATAGAATATTTAGTTGGCGTTGTAAAAAAGACGAATTAGTTTATTAGAGGCTATGTCATTTTCCCGTTGCTTAGTTATAAAATTAGAAGGTTAATCACGTGTCCAATAAATAATTTTGTGGCTAGACTTATAATTTCCCAATAAATATTATGTTTAGATTTATATCGCTTGAAGGCAATCAAGATTATATTTTATTTCTTTATTATTTCATTAGGTTGACATAAATTTCCAGTGCAGTCAGCGAGCTGGTCGTGGAACAACTATCAGCTCCCGGCAGCCCGTATAATGAATACTTTAAATCTTTCTGCTAACTTCTGGAAGTTTTTCGTTTAAGTTACAAGCGGTTAGCGATTTAAGACGTCTTTTGTGTCTATTAATAATAAATAAAAAACCCTCGGCACTAAATGAAAAGAAAGTAATTCAACATTTTGTAGTGGGGGCCATCTTGGATTTGAAATTTAGCATAGTGTATAGTATTCTACTAGTCAATCCCATTCATTTGATAGATATTGAGGGAGTTGTGACAAAATATTATTATGTAATGCACCATTATGTGGCGGCACCTTTCAACAAAACAAACAAAATCAAAATCGGTGCATCCATTCAGGAGCTATGATGCCACAGACACACACAGACACGTGAAATTTATAAGACCCCGTTGTTTTTGCGTCGTTACGAATTTCGAGTCACGTCTGATTTTATCATGTAAATATCAGGCAATTTTAGGTATCATGATCCAAAAAGTTAAATATATGTGATAACAGCCACGCGCCCACCAGTTGGATTAAAAGGCCGTTTTGCATGAATCATAATAATAATTGTGACTCACATCATAACTCATCTTTACATTACCTATAGTATAGAATAAAGTGACTCAGAACAGAATGTAGCGAGTTAGCAAAGGGTGCAAAGTATACATGTATATAAACTTCTAGGTAGATAAGTACGATAAAAGTCAATGTGACACAGGATGACATACAGACACACACACACACACGCGCGTTATCCAACACATGCATTTTTTATCATAATACTTTGACCATAGGCTTAGGCTTACTTTTTTCTTAATTTGCTTTAGGTACATAACTTTTTTTTATAACAGAGGCGGCAAACGAATATGCTGGTCGCTGGTCACCTGATGGTAAGTGTCTACCTCCACCCATGGACATCTGATGATAAACGGCAACCGCAGCAGACGCCATCCATACCCAGCCCCGGATTTGTCAATAGGCCGTATAGACCACGGTCTAGGGGCGGCAGATTTCGCTCATTTCTATTGCTACGTCCCTGATAATGGGGCGGCATTTTTGACAGTGTCTAGGGTGGCACTAAGCTTAAATCTGATACTTTCCATACCAGTGGTATCCCTCACATCGTATCAAGTGCAAATGAAGTCAAACTCAAAAATAGTCTTAGAAATGTTTAGACATTTTGCCCAATTTTACTGGCTACATTACCCTTACAACATGACAATGTAGTGAATTCACAAAATCCTTACCTATTGTAAAAGCACTTAAAATCAATATATTCTACGATTGGACAGAACACACGATGTATGATCCACGGAGTTTAAAGCAAGAATGTGTATTATTCCGTATAATTTAGGTATCATTATGCTAACCGCAAAATGCGAGTGCAGGATGATATTTGATGCACAAATATTATTATCAAGTGTTTGTACTGTGAATGTTAATGTAATTTGCAAGGTGAATGCCAGAAGGACTGCTTTGCGCAAGAGTCGTGTATGACAAAATGTAAGTAGGTAAAATAACATACCATTATGCCTGTATTGTCCAAAGGGTAAAGCAGAGATGTACTAATGTACAGTCAACGAAAGATATACGTATACAGGTCAGTTGCAATCTGTGTTTCAACAAAGATAGTGATATACCTAATATTGGTTTATCTATTTATTTATTTATTTTATTAGGATTTCCGAAAAAGAATTCACTTTACATGCTAATAAAAATATTACAATTGACTTAATGGCTACCAAAGGGCTATGTAGGCAGCTTGCACCACCTGCGATTTGACACATTTTTTTAATACGGTATAACGTAAACTTATCATTTTTGTTGACTGTACACCTACAGTTTCGTGTAAGAAATTTTATTCATGGTTATTGTAACTGTATTGTTATTTTGAACTAACAAAAGAAAACTCAAAGTACATTCGGCTGCCCAATCGAATACCACGTAGTAATATTTGTATCGATAAAATAAGTGTTGCTATGTTAAAATACCTATTTAGCTGACTGCCGTATTTCTTTAAAGCTATTGCTGGGGAAAGGCCTCCCTACTCTTCTTCTACTTCTATTTACGAACGAAAAACTAATTACTACTCATTCCAATTAAGGATAAAATATGACATGCTATAAATAAAGAAGGCAACACTGACAATAAGCATTTAAATAATAATTATTTTATTCGTTCGGAAATAAAAAAAACCGCTAACCGCTTATAACTTGCATGACGTCATTTTAAAACAGGATTTAACAAAGTCGGACTTTCTTTGTTGCATTTTGGCGCAACCCGGAGTAAAATGCGTTTATTAAATTTGTTTTCACAATCGTTTAGGGGTAACATACCGAACTAAGTTCCACTGGCAGTTCTAGATGTCTGGCAATAATATAAATTTCTACTGACCTTTCTGCTTACCAATGTAAGTCTAATATTATCAAAATCAAAATAGTTTTATTTTCACATAGAAGGTCTATAATACAGGCACTTATGAAATGTCGAACTAGGTGCACGGTCCCAAATTAGTCGTTTCCTATGGAGAAGAACCGACAAGAAACTCCATGGTTCCTCTTTTAAATTTTTGCTTTTTTACAATGACATCTGATACAATATTATACTAACTTCTTCCCAACTATGTTGAGGTATATCCAGTGAGGCCAGTTGACTCAACTAAGTATAGTCAACTAGTCTTCTGGCAAATTCTTTAAATAAGGGGCTCGAGAGAACTCGTTGTTGAGGTCGGTTTCCAGACTGTCAAAATAACTTACCATCATACTTGTAGGATATAAGGGATAGTCTAATTTACATCAACACTACGCCGGCATATTTAGGTCCCATGTATAGCCTTGTTTCATCAACTGGGCACAAATTGTAACTTCCAAATACTTGGAATTTTACAGAAACCCAATGACACTACTAACTTGACCCGGGAATCGAACCTAAGATCTCTAGTTTAGCAGTTACGCTTACAACCACTACTTAGGCAGTTTATTTGGATCTACTGGGATTGTTTTTTTACTTGGTGTTAATGTACACTCGAAATTTGTAAAAAGGTCTTGGTTCTGGATGTTTGTTGACACGACCCTTATCTACTTATATCCGATCGTGTGTAAGATGCTTACAAACGCACCTATAATTGTGCCAAGATGGCGCCTAATCAGAGTGCTGTCAATTCAAGCTTGAAACCCGCCTCGCTACAGAACCATTGAACAAAGTGTACTCCTATTGATTTACGTATTATCTAATACTTTCCGTTTGGATGAACACTTCCTTCGGCCATTTCAACTTAATCCTCGAATAATTCTGACAACATTACACATTCAACCATCGCAACTCTTATCTCTATTGCAAAAGGTATATTTTTGGATGTGCATAAAGTTTGTAAAATTGCAACTGAGTGGCATTCAGTCAGTCAAGTAATTCTCAATTGAATTTATTTTAATGTTCAGGTTCTGTGTTGATTTATGTTTGTATTGTGTGCGAAATTTATTAAGTATATTTCATTTATTTATACTTAGATAATTTTCTTTGAGCGTACTGAATGAATTGCTATCGAATTTCTACGAGATGCGTCTAGATTGGTGGCTTATCAGCACGGTGTTTTGTAGAATGAGCATCATCGTCAGCTGTCCCACTGCTGGGCATGGGTCTCTCAGAATGAGAGGGGTTAGTCTATAGTCCACCACGTTAGCCTAGTGCGGGTTGGCAGACTATACACGCCGTCAAGGAAATCTCTCAGGCATGCAGGTTTCCTAACGATGTTTTCCTTCACCGTTGTAAGTGAAAAGCCGAAGGGCGTGCCTTGGATCCAAACTCGAGACTTGCCAGTCCAGAGGTCATATCCCTAGAGAATAACTGCATAGAGTGAGCAGCCAATTAGAACGAAGTAAACTCCTGAAATTGCTGACTTAACTCATAACGAGCTCAGAGAGCGTAAGGCGATAAATTGCTTAGGAGCTGTAAACTCGAAGGGGTCGAGTGAGTGTTTGATCTCAGCTTGTTGGGATCATGGCGAAGGAAGAAATGAGAGCAACCCTGGTTACTAGTTGGTATGTCCAGCATAACCTGCCGACCCTGGGGATTTTTCACATAAAAAAGATAGAATATATAGAGATCTGTACAAGATTGCTCGTAACACAAGGGGAAGCTAGATCCTTTGGCCTTGAAATCCAACAACTAGCTGTGTAGGTCAACTACAAATACACACAACTTTATCCTAAAGGGGTAGACAGAAACTACAGAACGCCACTTGCTACGTTGGTGGCTTACTATATATACTATACATTACGGGTATTGTAAGCGATAAGACCGCCCATTGTACCATTTATCTCTCTATATAAATGAAAATGAATCACTAAATATGTTGCTAAGCGCAAAATTAGAGAACGGTTGAACTGATTTTGCTGAGTTCTTGTTGTTTTTGATGAAGGAAGGTCTTGACCAACCCGCATCAGGCCTGCGTGGTGGACTATGGCCTAATCGCTCTCCTACTGAGAGGAGACCCGTGCCCAGCAGTGGGACAGTATATGGGTTGATAATGAGGAAGGTTCTTATGGAGAGGAAAAACGTAAAAAATAATCAAAAAAACGTAAACCACGCGAGCGAAGCCGCTGGCGGAAAGCTAGTTGTTTAAAAAAATGTTCTTTACATTGGTTTTTTTGTGTGCAATGAAGATAATCTATAAAGGTATCTATTTATTGTAAAATTTCGAGACCATTTTCTTACCAAAATGACCCATAGCAAAATAACCTATATACTATAGCACAGTCGCAATCATAAGTTATAAAGAAACAATTTTATTATGAACGAAGTATTTAATTAAATTTCGAAGTTATTAAAACATTGGATCACAGTACAGTCGCGCACAGATGTCGGCCAGTTCTGTCTCTAAAATAATTTCTTAATTAGAGTTTTGCCCCGCGAATTTTGGAGTGAATTAAAATTGTAATATTTAAGTTAACAAAATCTGCTGGACTTCTATAAAGTTGAAAATTAATGTTTTTACAACTGTTTGTTAAAGTAACAACTTCAAAACTAATATTAAAACAATTGTTGAAGAATAACAAAGGGGTTTCAATCTATAAACAAAATTCTCGAATCTAGATCGCCTCGGGACGTTTAGGCTAATCGCCCTATCAAAATATTGGTTTGGCAAAGAAATATCAAAATATTTTGAAACAATTTAATCAGCCCCATCTAGTCCCAAACTAAGCCGAGCTTATACTATGGGTACTAGACAATGGATATAATACCTATAGTCTTTTTGTAAATACATACTTATAATATATAAGAAACACCCACACAAACACAAACACTTATATTTATCACATATATATTTGTGTCCTGTGGGAATCGACCTCGTTATCAGCAGTCCGGTACCTACTCAAACCACTACAAAACAGGCATCGAACATTTGCATAAAGAATCATTTATAATACCATTGTGTAATAGTACGGATGGTTACATGACGGGTTAAAGGTAACTGGGGGCATATGGATACCGCCCCCCTACCCTCAGTAGAGGGGCGGTATCCATATGCCCATATGCGGTATCCATATGCCCCCTGTTCAAATGAAACAAAAAGCTTAGGTCGTATCCGTCTCTGGTAATCTGACGCTTCTTACTTGTCTGGTCGCTGACTTTTCGCAATCATTTCCCCAAATCATCAGTATTAATTGCTTAACTGATGAGGGAATAAATCATGAGGAAACCTGCATCATCATCAACCTACTGTTGGGCAAGGGTCTCTTCTCAGAATAAGAGAGGTTAAGGACATAACGCTGCTGGCCCAGTGCGGGTTGACAAATTTCACATTTCTACCGTAGAGAAGATTTCTCAGACATGCAGGTTTCCTCACGATCTTTTCCTTCACCGTTATAAGCGAGTGATAGTTGATTATTAAATGCTATTACTGCTTGATAACCTGCATGCCTGAGATATTTTTTGGACGGCGTGTGAAGTCTGCCAACTCGCAGTAGGCTGACGTAATAAGCTATAGCCTAACCTAAAAATAAATATAAATACACAATCTTTGTTAATCACAGATGTCATAAGCTGCCTGCATATACATTTTTTTTGTACAGAAGGTACATAGATATGTTGATGATATATGTTGTTCTAGGGCGGGGATTCTATCGCATACATCACTAATATCTCTCACAAAACACGTCGGTGCTTCGAGAGAGAACTCCGTGACGTGGAATTAATTAATGTGTCTCAGGAGGCTAATGAAGTCCCATTGTTACACCATTTATCACTAAACATGTGTAAGCCGACTGCTCGCGTCCGGGCACTGCTACAAGACGTTGTGGATAAGACAAATGTATCATAAATACAAATTAATGACTAAATCCGCCAATATTTTCGTCGAAGTCCAAGGAAGTTTCTTATGAAGTGAAAAAATGGAATTCAGATATACATAATATGTAGATAGGGGGAGGGAAGTGAAGTTGAAGACTTAATGTCTGTGGTCTAGTGGTTCGAATACCGGACTGCTGATCACGAGGTCGTGGGTTCGATTCACACATTCCACAAGATTCAAATATTTAGGTATGTGATGAATGATGTTTGGTTGTTTATTTTCATTTGATTTGTGCCTATTTTGTGCTGTGTATTTTGAAGAACGGTTGTTCAATGTCTTGGGTAGAGACTACAACTCCCTCTCCGAGTATCCCTGAATAGTATTCACTCAACACGTAACTAATTCACGAATTACGTCAGTTATAATCTATGGCGGTGCTAACTGATGAAACCCTCGCAACATCTGGCAAACTCACACACTGTAAGTCTGTAATTGACACGTCAGTAACGTTAACGACGAAAAATTATAGTGTTTAGGGCAAAGCACCCTCCATTTCCCCAAGACTCTGAGGGTTATTGAAGGGTACCCTCCCTAAAAACCATTAATTTTCCCATGGACCCTGCTAAGAACCGCCTGATTCAATTAACTATGTTGCAAGTGATGCCAGTAATGTTCCATTGCATCGTTATTTAAGGCTAATATTCAGAGTCGACGCTAAGCGTAAAGTAACGCTTCCGTTTGTCAAATTGTAATACAAATGAAGCGTAAGTTTATGCTTAGCGTCATCTCTGAATATAAGCCTGTCAAGCTGATAACTGCTTCATGGCCTAGTGGGTCGTAAGCGTGACTTTTACGCTTGAAGTCTTGGCTTCGATCGCCGAGTCGAATGAAAACTAAGTCATGCTCGTGAATGAGTGCTGTTTGTCAGGGCTGGTCAACTCTTACTGCCCGTAAACATACTTTTTTCTTAATATTGAATCTTAATAATCTTTTATCTTACACATCAAGCTGCATTGTGCTGAAAACTATTCACAAATAAATTGTTACTGTTACCCTATACTTTTTGTTTATGAGGTTTGTTGAAGGCTCTTCTCCATAAGTCCCACTTTTTGGAACCGTGCGACTAGTTTGACTTCTAAAACGTACCTATTCATATGGTCTAATTTAAATACCTAAATGTTGTTGAGTTTTTCTGTGAAATTCCCAGTAGCAGGTCGGAGTTTGGATTTAAATTCAAATTTAAAATGATTTTAAGTATTTCAAATAAGCTTTTACGAGCATTAGTTGCACGGTTCCAAAAAGTTGATCCTATAGAGAAGAATTTGGCATAAAATTCCATGGATGGATATCATGGACTTGTGTCTGGCTGGATGGCAATAGACTGGCCACCTATTGATCTAAAAGCATACAAGCGAAATACGGGTGACCAATTAATAGGTACACCTCTGCACCCTCTGAATTAATAGTCGTGTTTTCACTTCACTGTAGGTAATCAAAATAATAAATTAATGCTGTAAGAAGTCCCATAAACAACTTCATATTCATAATTCCAATTAAAACAACTTTAAATCTACTAATTTAACGCAGAACTGAGGCCACTCAAAACTTGGTACTCTTCGGCTAACTTTTTCGTCTTCACGTTCATTTAAAATCCACCCTTACGTCCTATGATTAAGGTACATATGAAGTGAATAGTAAAATTGGTAGAAACTTTACTAGGAGGTTCGAACCTACGGAAGTTTAATGACTAATTACCCCCCCGAGGGGATTCTGGCCGAAACTGAGTCGAGGATTACGTCGGGAGAAATCTGTACATTCATTTTTTAATCGTTTCTATGACGTATTGTTGGAAATGTATGTCCAAATGGTCAACTGGTAGGGAATACCTTTTGGGGGGTTCAGGAAATCCTTATAGACCACCTGGGGAGGAGGCAGGGTATGTCGACCTCATACCGACTAAAAATTACACTTGCCATCACATACTCTTTGCGTCATGACCATGGGATCAGGAACATTCACCATCTATGACGATGAGGGTCCATGACGGGTGGTAGGGAATGTACATCGATTTTTTAAAGACAGCTCCGTGTCACGCGACTTCACAAACATACAATTTTTTTTTATTGCCTACAGTGGCAGACGAGCAGGTCACCCACCCACTGATGGTAAGTGGTAACCACCGCCCATGGACATCAGCAACGCCAGGGGCAAAGCTGAGCCGCCGCCTACCGAGTATGATAGAGAGCTCTTTTTAGGCCTTGTTTGAAGAAGAACATCATAGCACGCATAGCACGCAAGTCGTAGCACACGGGAAACACCGCAGCAGGTAGTTCATTCCAGAGCTTGATAACGGGGTAGGAATGATCTTTGGAAGCGGACTGTGCTGGATGAGATCGGTTCCAGGTAATATGAGTGGACTCTACTGCGGTGTCGAGTGGTGCAGTGGTAAAACATGGCACCAGGTCAAACAGTTCTTCGGAGCATTTATTATATAATCATTGCTTTTCTTGGCATTTACTATATTTTGAACACGAGAACCAGTGACGTAATCAAATACTATAGATAGTTACACAGATAAATATATCTACGTGTACTCTCCGTAGATAATACGATTGATGTAATGCCGAAATGCGTTCGGAACCACTCGTGAACTTCACACTAAAGTAGTATGATGTAGAGCTAGAAGTACCTCTTACCACTCGGTAAATTTACAAATGATTTTTTTTAAGAATATTAAAAAAATACTCTCTCACTTGATATTTACGCGTGTACATCGCTAGATGTTCCCATAGATCAATATAACCTCTACAGGAGACAACAAATATATTCACACTGCCGGTTTTCAACCGACTTCTAAAATAAGAGGAGGTTCTCAATTCGACTGTATTTTTTTTAAAATAATATACTGGGATATTTTACACATAACCATCTAGTCCCAAACTAAGCCTGTAGCTTGTACTATGGTGCTAGACAGTGTCTATAATAAATAAATATACTTTTTTTTGTAAATACACAATATTGTACGAAATTCGTACGAATTGTACGAAAAGCCCATGTAAAGTCAGCTCATCTATCTATCTATCTATCTACTCAGCCTGTAACACCCACTGCTGAGTAAAGGCCTCTTCTCTATTTCGCCACTGTTGCCGATCTTGTGCAAGTCGCACCCACAGATTCCCTACTGCCCTCACAATATCATCCGACCATCGGGCTGGTGGTCTGCCCTGCGATCGTTTTGCATCTCTTGGCCACCATATTCAGCTCATATTCGATGTAAAATAAAATAAAAATAAAAACAGCCTTTCTTTTTCTACTACCAAATGAAATAAAAAAAATTAAACTACATTAAAACTTTATTTTATATGAAATATTTGTTATGTAATACATATAAGTATGCATGTGTGTGTATGAATGAATGAATGAATATGTATTAATTTATGTATGTATACATACATACACATATATAAAAAATATACATACAATATACATATTCTATGTACAGCATGGAAAAGCCCATACGAAGTAAGCCTATACCGGCAATACACAGCAATGCACAATGTAGAGCACTGCGTTTGCGCGATTTATAATAACATACAAAGTGGCCGTTTCGGCCCTCGTGGACCTTTAATAACTGCCATGTTAACCTAGTGGTCTTAAGCGTGTCAAGGTCCAGCGTAGCCGTCACGTCGAGCTAAGTGTTAAGGGTTTCATATGAAATATTCAGTAGCAGCCCGGTGAATGGCAATAGGCTCGTCCCCTATTACATATCGACGAACTCCGTGTGTACATTAGTACCTTTAGCAATATGACTTATTTCAAGTGCAATGAATCATAGCGATAGTTAAAATATAAGTAATCCTTTGTGATTTAGATATTGGTATATCAGTTGCATTGCTATCCAAAATTACTTATTTGGGATAATACGCACAATTATTTAATCAATATGACTAATTGGTGGCATGAGTTGGAAGGTTCGTTTACACTGTCTAGTAAGTTTGCTAGATAACTCTCCTGAAGAGAAATGGTTACCTAGAAGCCTATAAATACCCTATATCTTCCCAATGCGCGATGGCGGATGTGTGCAGACGAGCAGGGACGCGTCTGGTCCGCCCAGGCGTGAATAACGAGAATCGTCCAGAATCTGGTTTCGCGCCAGTTGCCACTTTTTTGACGCGTCCAGAATCTGTTTCCGTGCCAGTTAATATGGACCTATTATACAATGTGTATCATCATCTGGGACTGGTCTATTTAAAGCTGCTATGATTCTTTCTTCAAATGACTGCACTGTAACTCTCATAAGTATTTATAAATTGCTTCTATAATGGATGTTATTGGCCGAAAAAAGCGCTTGTAACACTGAGAAACGATTTAGACAGTTGTCAGCCAGGACCGTAACGAAGTTTGTCGGACACGTTTTCTAACTGTCATTGATTTAGCAGTTGACACTGTTGACAGCTTTACCGCTTAGCGATCGCCATTTTGCTTAGAACAGCTTTTTTCGGCCAAAGGCATTATGTATGGTATGTCTGGATTTAAGACACCATACTTCTCTAAGGCTAAGTAACGTAAGCTAATATTCAGAGACGACGCCGACGCTAAGTGTAAACTGTGACATACGGAAGCGTTACTTTACGCTTACCGTCGTCTCTGAATATTATCCTTTGTTTGTTTCGGCGTTTCTTCTCAGAGGCTTCACTCAAAGGTTAGCATATGATGTACGCTATCTATTACTATAGCCCTACAGATGATTAGCAATCAACTGAATTCACATCAGTAATTTCCGAGACCTTGATCCAATAGCAGCCATTCGGAGAGTCGCTAATTTTGCGCGGAAACTTCATTCTCTTGTTACTGTTAATTGAGTTATAATGGTATCTATTGATGAGCTGAGTCAATGATTGTGTGTACGTATCGTTTTGTATCATATTGTATAGTTCACTAGCTCTTCCCCGCGGTGTCACTCATGTTCATCTAACATGTCCCAGTTCTGTAGGAATTCTCCAAAATTTGCGGAAGGCTAAGTCTTAACTATTTTTGTATCTTTAAGTGCAACCCGTTCAGTTGTTTGAGCTCAATCAGTCAGTCAGTCATCTCTGCCTATACATATATAATTACAGATTAGTTCAATTATAATAATACTTGTTCAAAGAAGCTAGGCTTTGGCTAATTCACGTTTAGTTTAATCGTTTTTTCAGACGAAAGTGAAAGGCTTATATAAATTCACATGAAAAGGCTAACACGATGTCTAACAAAAATTTTATAACAATGCATTTTATAAAAAAGTAAATAAAACAACCTAGTATTGTTTTATAAAGTAATAAATTCATATTTATATCGTAACAGGTGTTTTTCACGGCGAATAGTGTTATTTATTCGCCCACAAATGTATTTCGGTCCAACCCTGCACCTGGTTGCTTCAAGTAGTTTATGTAGATTAGGACAATCGAAAAAATATATATTATGAAAGCTGGTCTTGCTTTTAAGTAAGTAGCTTCCAAATGATATATTGATGTGAGATCCTTATTAGTCATATAGGAATTTGTGAATAGAAAAAAAGGAAAGAAAGTTTATTCTGGCAGTCACAACACAAAATACCAAACAACAAAACAGTCTTAACCAAAGTACATTATCTATAGACCATATTTTGTCCAAAAACTGAATCGCTGGAACTTTTTCACAGAGCAATTCGAAATGAGCCGCTCTATAGCATTGAAATAGCTTTCTAATAATTTCTTTCACACATTTTAAGTGTGATTATTGTCATGTAGATTTTGTCCATTCTCGATTATGGGTATATGCGATTTACGTTTTTTTATGGCTAATGTCGAGAAACTAGCAGACAAGCCACTTGATTGTAAATAATAACAATAATAAAGCCCTTGATTGTAAATAGTTAATGGTTAATACTGAGTCTCAAAATTCGTTCTGAGCAACAGAAGGGACAAAGCCCGAGCTGTCATTGGAGCTATTACAGGGCACTACACCACTAATGACATGCTCCATAAAATGAAGCTAGCTTTGAATAATGACTGCAGAGCCTGTGGTGAATTCAAAGAAACTATGCAGCACATCCTGTGCGATTGTGACGTCCTGGCGACGAAACGGATGAGTCTTCTCGGCAACGGGTACCCGAAGCCGGAAGATTTTAGGTTCCTTCCTCTCAGTGGGTTAGCCGCCTTCGTAAACCACGTCTTCAAAGAGTAAGGAATATACGGTAATGGGGACAACACAAAAGATCCCATTGGGTCGAAGTGTTGCTGGTTGTACCAGCCCCCGTAAGATAAGAGATAAGAGACTGGAGGCTATGCTGATGCGTTGCCGTTCTTTAAAAACCCCTGCCAACTGCAGAGCAGGCAAAAGGAACTGGTTCTCAGTAGTTGGGACACACATAAAGGTACTTTATGACAGATTCCATATATTGCTGTGTTCGTCAGCCAATGTCACCGAAAGGTCTCACTTTTTATGAAATTCTCAGTAGCAGCTCCGAATTTGGATTAGGGTTTTTGGCGATAGGCTCGTTCTCTAATAAATGAGACCTAAACAGCATACGGCCCGCCTGATGGTAAGCGGTTACCGTAGCCTATGGACGCTTGCAACACCAGGGGTATCACTCGTGCGTTGCCGGCCCTAAAAGCCTCTAGAGGTTTACCAAGGATTCACTGCGCCGACAGTTTGAGGGAATATTCCTTTTGCTGCCAGCATCCTTAGAAGGAGCTCTGGCAACCTTACTCGCTGCAGGAACACAACAGTGGGTTTTACTTACACCTCTGCCTATACCTCCCGGAATAAAAGCGTGAGGGTATGTTATGTAAGATGATTATTAGTTATATTCGATCTAACATAAAGTTACTCGCAACGTTTCGTTAATTATTTCCGGTCAATTTAATTTACTTGATGGATAGATATAATAACGTTTTTATATTGTAGGTATTAACAGTTCATATATTACTAATCACTGGTGATAAGAAGATTATTTTGATGTTTGGACAATAACAACACTATTTAATAATAATAAAATTTGCCATCAACATTCCAAGGTTTCTATCAATAGGAACTGAGCGGGTTGAGCAGAAGGGGTGGGGCGGTCTCTTAATAGGAAACAGTACCCCCCTTCATGTTCTGATGGTTGTCACTCGAGTGTTTTATGTGGGTAAGAATCCCTCTCACACTCCGTGGTCTAATCCCCATAGACCGGCAGCCTATTGAAGCTTTCCCGCCGTAAACAAAAGGTTGCGGAGTTCTGACTTTGTTAGGATTTTATTTATAAGATTACCTACTAAATGTGGTCTAGGGAGAAAAATGGCTATGGTCAATTGATCATGCACTGCGTTACTACACAGTTCATGTGGCCACCGGGAAGTGGGTCAATATAGACTTGCAAGATATACTAACTTAAAAGTTTATGACTCAAAAATCTAGTACCTACATCATTACACAAACGTTTGCAGTAAATTACATAATAATCACTTCTAACGCGCTCATATAAAACAGCAATAAACCAAGAATATTTGTTTCAAACATTATCACAACGAGTTATCGCTCAGTGTTAAAATTCGTACACTGCCGATGACTCGTCCCGTTATCAGGGAATAGATGAATCGATATCATGATTAGATTAAATAAAAAGGATACGTTTATTGAAATATTTCGGTGTTGCCAATTACCAACACAGTGTGTGGACGTGAGTACGTGAAACTGGCAAAATGGCGCCGTGGCTTGACTTACCGTACGAAATTACGAATGTTACCGCCGAAGAGGACAAATTGATCCGGAAATGTCTCATAGGTGCGTGCAGTGTTGTGTTGTGTTCCCGAAATTTACGGATTTTTTGCCGTTTTTTTTCGTAATGTCGCAGGTGTTGTGTTTCCGAAATTTACGGAATATTTGCCGAAATTTTTTCTTAATCTTACAGGTGCCCGGCGGATAAGGTTTGTTCGGATTTTTTCGAAAAAAAAAGTTTTCCGATTTTTGTTTATTAGGAATAATAAAATGCTGCTCTGTAATAAACCTTGAAATAATCATTAATGAGTTACGTACGCAATCTGAACTCAATAGTTACAAAATTGTATTCACTCGTGATTTCCAAGGAATAATATAGGAAGTTTATATATTAATTCCGTGAAACCATTCTGTATGTATAATTACATTTTCCACGATAAATAGGTACTTGGAACAAGGCATATTCAGTAAAATTTTCAAACGATATAAGCTCGATTTCTGCTAAATTAATGTTTACATATGCACGATTACATTTCTTGTTGGAATCAAATCAAATTTTATTGATTTATAATTACCATAATCGAGTAAAAAAAGAAAAAATTAAAATAAACTTATTATAGCAAGAAGTCATAATTTTTTGCGTACTTGCTCCATAAAAATATTGAAATAAAAAGCTTTTATTGAGGGTGTAATTAATTTATGTGACAAAATTAAAATAAGTTTTTTATGCTATTATAAAAATTTAAATGGGCTTAGTGCAGTCAAACTTAAAGCTTTTTAAAAAGTGAAAAAAATTCCTACCTTTATTTTTATGATTGAAGTTAAATAAAATATATTTAAGTATTTCTAAGCAAAATAAAACAAAGAATCTTTAAATTCAAGTAGATTTTTTAGATTTCAAGTTATTAATGACATTTTGTTACTGCAAACTACAATAAAAATATGATATTTTTCACCAATAAGTTTATTTCTACTACTCCACTCGTACTCGTCTTAAATGCGCGTAAATATTTTATTTTACTAGACTATTGTTTAATCGTTTGAGATGTTCAAGTGCGTAATAATTAATTAAGTATAATAAGCTCGCACCCTGTTAAAAGACTAAAAAAAAAGTCTGAGTGTTGCAATACATCTCTGTCTAACCATTACGGAATACCGGCACGGTGTTTCTTACACGTATTATTTATCTTGTATTGTGTTGTTAGGCCTCATATTGACTATGGCTTAGCCATCTCCTAGTAACAGCGGAAGGGTTGGCTATCTCTTATATCATATTATCTCAAGATAAGACAATACATCTCGATCTTACTGTCATGCTGCACAGATCTAGGTTATCTGAGTATGTTATTTATCTTATTTAGTGACTTAGAGTATGTTCATAAGTAATTGTTGTTGATATCATCACTAGCTTGTGTTCACGATTTCGACCGCTTGGAGTTAGGAACTTTTAACCCGTTTCTCGTAGGAAATTTGAATGTTTCGGGATTAAAATGTAACCTATTTCCTAATTCAATTTTAATCTGCTGCTGAGAATTTCGTAGAAAGACTCAATAACACTGCTCTGCCTGGGAATCGAACCTAGGACCTCAAACGTAGCAGTCTTGCTTGCCACTAGGTTAATGAGGCATTGGAAGGCTTGACATGAAGTAATAACATTTTACTGTTGTGTACAGATAATGTTACTAAGTAGGTACACTTTGCGTGACATACCAGTCATGCTTAGTACTATTTAACGAGATACCTACTCGAGAAAATTTACACACGCTTTTTCTATGATGTTTCAATTTTTTTTTCTGTTCAAGTAATATGTTGAAAAAACTGCCTCTTTAGCCTAGTGGTAGTAAGGGCGACTGTTACGCGAAGTTCCGGGTTCTAAACGCGACTGCTACGCTAGAAGTTTTGGGTTCAATTCAAGGATATAAGATAAGTGTTATTTGGGTTTTTCTGTGAAATTCCCAGTAGAATTTTGGAGATTGGATTTGTGCGTAGTTTATGACAATAGGCTCGCCTAGATGTATCCTAAGTAGGTACTAGGTACCTACATTTCTGCTTAACTCTTCGGGGAAACCACGCGTGATGGTATATTCTGTTATACAGTGGAATCAACACAAAACTGCACAAAAACTGTTGATATTTTTCGCGTTTAGTTTCAAGAAAAAAAATACCTGAAATAAATATTTTTATCAATTTTATAAAGAAAGAAAGCAAGAATAAAATTTATTTAGCATGTAAATGAAAACGCACACAGTACACAGAAATTACAAAATAATTACTAAATATATGGTAACCAAGTGTGCGTCTCACAACTGTACTATTTTTTTTTATCATGACGACATAAGAGTATGTTAACGTTCGTCAAACAACCACACAATAATATATAATATGTTATCGTTACAATATCTGTTAATCATTGCGTGACGATTGCTCGGTGCTTTTGTACCGATGCAAATTCCTTTTACGATATAATGATAACCTAGTAAGAGGTACCTAATAAAATCATTTTATAGTTATGTTACTAAGTTGATATTTATTTATAACGCTTTTATTAGCTTGGTATCTATGTAACGAAATCTTTGAACATGATTTTCACCCATTTCAAAACGACGCGTATTAATTTGAAAGCACATTTACTAGGATCGATGACACTGCAATAATTTTTAGTTTGCCTTTGTAAATAACCAAACTAAAACGTAGGAAATAAATAATAGTAAAAAAACTAAAAAGTAAAAAATATTATTAAATTATATATAATAAATAAAATATTTTCAAAATGACTACAATAAAATGTTGATAACAATTTCCACTCTTTTTACTCGACTGCCGAAAGAGAGTTATTTACAATGATTATTTTACTTTTTAGTTTGATTTTCTATAAAGGCATGTCTTTTTTATTTTTTGCATCAACCCGGGCTCAGCAGTGGGGCAGTTTTATAGGTTGATGATGGAATTATAAGTAGTATTTACAGTATAGTTTTTCCACTGTTGATATCTAAAATCTGTGTACCTCTATGATAATCTACTTATTTAATTTCATAAACAATTTATTGTTGCGTATAATAATTGCGATAGGTTAAAGTCGAATGTACTGAATGCACCCAATGCACCTGTTCCTTCTGATAAGTCATCAGTGAGCAATTATTGTTATTAATATAATTTTTTGCAGATTTTTAGGGGCGTATAGAGAGATCACAGTTCGGATTCGATTCCTAGGTAGGGCAAAACTTATTAGCAGTAACATCCAGTTGGATTTGTGGCCATTATAGGCCATACATCAAGGTACCTAAACACACCGGTGTACTGTGGGTATACAGCAGTAGACCTCTGCTTAGCACTTCGGGGAATAGAGCCGTAATGGTAATTGCTCATTTCATTCGTGTTTTGTATGAAGAATTTTTTTCTTTTTAGTAAGTGACATGAATTTTTGAAAGCCTTTTTTGTATTCGAGATCACATAAAATTGTATGTCAATTAAAATAAACTTATTGGTTTATTCAGTGAATTTTTTGCAATAAACCAGCAAACATTGACACTTTTAAAAATAAATATTTATTTAGTCGTTTATTTGTGCGAAGTTAATTTATTTTTGCGTGCAACTCGAAAACTAACATAATTTGCACACCATTTTTTCATTGAATCATTTAAATTATGGTTATAGTAAATTTGTGCACACAGGAGTAATCTTTTTATTAATTAAGTAAATAATTGCGTCGTATTAGGGGCGAGCTTATTGCCGTTAACTGTGCCTAAATATCAACTCCGAGCTGCTACTGAGAATTTGATAAACAAACCCAATAGGTTGTCCCCTGGGATTTTTTCGGGTCCTAGACAAGTTGCAATTTGATATTAGAATCGACAAAGGAATAGAAAGAAAATGTATTAAAATGACATTAGTGACAGCCCGATTTGTCGAAAGCTTGTGTCATTACATTTCGAAACATTTTATTTCTATTCGTTTGTCGATTCAAATGTCAAAATGCAGCTTGTCTACAGGCCAACCTCTAGCGTAGGGCCCTAGACATGTTGCGATTTGACATTAGAATCGACAAACGAATAGAAAGAAAATGTATTAAAATTACATTAGTGACAGTCCGATTTGTCGAAAGCTTGTGTCATTACATTTCGAAACATTTTATTTCTATTCGTTTGTCGATTCAAATGTCAAAATGCAGCTTGTCTACAGGCCGACCTCTAGCGTAGGGCCCTAGACATGTTGCGATTTGACATAAGAATCGACAAACGAATAGAAAGAAAATGTATTAAAATTACATTAGTGACAGTCTGATTTGTCGAAAGCTTGTGTCATTACATTTCGATACATTTTGTTTCTATTCGTTAGTTGATTCAAATGTCAAAATGCAACTTGTCTACAGGCCGACCTTTAGCGTAGGGCCCTAGACACGTTGCGATTTGACATTAGAATCGACAAATGAATAGAAAGAAAATGTATTAAAATTACATTAGTGACAGTCCGATTTGTCGAAAGCTTGTGTCATTACATTTCGATACATTTTGTTTCTATTCGTTAGTTGATTCAAATGTCAAAATGCAACTTGTCTACAGGCCGACCTTTAGCGTAGGGCCCTAGACATGTTGCGATTTGACATTCGAATCGACAAATGAATAGAAAGAAAATGTATTAAAATTACATTAGTGACAGTCCGATTTGTCGAAAGCTTGTGTCATTACATTTCGATACATTTTGTTTCTATTCGTTAGTTGATTCAAATGTCAAAATGCAACTTGTCTACAGGCCGACCTTTAGCGTAGGGCCCTAGACATGTTGCGATTTGACATTCGAATCGACAAATGAATAGAAAGAAAATGTATTAAAATTACATTAGTGACAGTCCGATTTGTCGAAAGCTTGTGTCATTACATTTCGTTTGTCGATTCAAATGTCAAAATGCAACTTGTCTACAGTGCCCAGACCATGAGTTTTTCTCACTAGACTAGCTAGCGACGCCGTAAAATATTTGTATGGAAAACCCTCGATGCACCCTTAGCGGTTATGTAAGGAACTAAAATCTGCTATGAGATTATAGCGTTCCGATGCGTAAAAAACCTATCGAAAGCCTATTCGATAGAACTCATGGTTGAGGTAAGGCCCTGTCGCACTTATCTACGACCATTAGGCTTAGGATACGGTTATGTGGTTCAACAATTTAGTTGCAAACGTACATCGTAATACGTATTCAAACGATAATGCCGACATTGCTTGTATCGATAATGGTTTCCGCATCGATATAGATTTATTATATGCGATTTTACTGTTAAGTAATTAAGTAGATATCGGCATCGAGCGACATTTTTTTGGTAAGATTTTGGAGTGATGTCTATCGCATCGGAAGCGCGCTAATTAGAAATTGATTGTATGTACCTACGAGCAATGCAATGATTTTTTGTATATAGGTAGGATTCTTTTTTCTTAAAAACCCTATTTTCAGAATTGTTAATGGACATTTGACTAGTGTTTTAATGACTTGACTAGTGTTTTAATGACTAACCTTTGACTAGTGTATTATAAATAAGTTATGAAGCCTATTGGAGAGCACAATTAAATATTATTATAATTCCTATACAATTAACTATAAAGTTGTAATATATTTAAAGCGTTTACATTGCTCTGTCCGTTTATCGCAAAACTTGTATTAATAATATTTAATTATCATAATATTTATTGTGTTCATCAAAAGGCTTCTTATCTTTTTTACAATAAATGAAAACACCTGTCAAAATATTAATACCTGTCAATACTGGCAAGAAAGAGAGACTATACTGATTTGTGACGTCACTTGCCAGTACGCCAAACAAATTCTATACTAACCTAGTGTTATTATTATTTTTGACCCACAACAGTTGTTATTATTAGTTGTTATTTACAATAAATGAAAACACCTGTCAAAATATTAATACCTGTCAATACTGGCAAGAAAGAGAGACTATACTGATTTGTGACGTCACTTGCCAGTACGCCAAACAAATTCTATACTAACCTAGTGTTATTATTATTTTTGACCCACAACAGTTGTTATTATTAGTTGTTATTTACAATAAATGAAAACACCTGTCAAAATATTAATACCTGTCAATACTGGCAAGAAAGAGAGACTATACTGATTTGTGACGTCACTTGCCAGTACGCCAAACAAATTCTATACTAACCTAGTGTTATTATTATTTTTGACCCACAACAGTCGTTCCAGGTCAGAAATCATAGGCTATTGGAGTTAATCTACTTACTTGTAGTCTAATAATTGTTCCGTTTGGGGCTCAAACCTTTAATCTAAGGTGGAAAAACCAGAGGCCACTAGACCAGCCATCAGACACTTACATGCATGTACATTCTTAAATTACATAAAAAGAAAGAAAGAAAACCTTTTTATTTTTGGACTTGCTCAGAACAAAAATAGGGACCATATGGGACCACCTCGGGGGTATAGGTATGAGGTATACACAATTGACTGAGATATCGCGTAACAAAAGAGTCAAATTGAGAACCGCTCCCTTTTTTGAAGTAGGTTAAAAATACAAAACTTAAAGAAATAAAATGTGTGTGGCTCTATATATCCTCCCTGATTATCCAGCTTTTCAGGCTTCGAATCACAAAACAATGTATAATTCCAAAACTCCAATAAGATAATAAATTCAAATATAAATGATTTGTATTACGGTTTATTTTCAGGTTACACGCGACCATTTGTAAAATGTGGACCGAACGGGTATGTGATGCCCGGCGCGTTCAAGACGCACGCCGAGGCGATATACAACATGCAAGTGCGGCCTGATGACGTGTGGGTCATCACCTTCCCTAGGTCGGGTGCGTAAATGCTATCTTTACTAATAATTATAATAAATGCGAAAATAACTCTGTCTGTCTGTCTGTCGCGCTTTCACGCAAAAACAACTAAACCGATTTAAATGTAATTTGGTGCACAGATAGTCTAGAGCCTGAGAAAGGACTTAAGCTACTTTTTAATGCGAAAAAAGGGCGTTAAGTGGTTGAAATAGGGGATGAAAGTTTTAAAGAAATGTGTTATAATAATGACCAAGGCACATCTAAAACTGCTTGGTCTAGTAGCATGAAATTTTGCACAAATGTTCTTTATGTTACATAGGTGTGCATTAAGAAAGGATTTTGGGAATTTCTCGCGGGTTTGGGAAAAATAGGATGGACGTGAGTAACAATGGGGGATCAGTTGGTGAATGATAATCGTAACGCACAAAAAATGAGACTAATTTACCCATTACTACAAATACAAATTGTTTATTGTCAGGAAAGTAACAAACAGTGGACGTGTGTGTGTGTAGCATTAGGTACTTGTAACTGACTTAAATTTTGCAGTTTGAGAGATCGATTTGCTTTGAGAGAGTTCTAGGAGATCTTGTATTTAAATCTCACCTTTGCACAATATAAATAATCAACCCATATACTGTCCCACTGCTGGGCACGGGTCTCCTCTCAGTATGAGAGGGATTAGTCTATAGTCCACCACGCTAGTCTAATGCGGGTTGGCAGACTTCTCATGCCGTCGAGAAAATCTCTCAGGCATGCAGGTTTTCCTCACGATGTTTTCCTTCACCGTTAAAGCGAGTGGTAATTACGCACATGATTTCGAGAAGTCAGAGGTGCGTGCCTTGGATTCGAACTCGAGACCTTCGACTTGGCAGTCTATCGGTCATACCCCTAGGCCATCACTGCTTCTTTGTACAATGTTTACTTAAAATAATTCTGTTATACAAACTTAACTTACAACTTAACTTTGCAATTTATTCTTTATTGTACACACAATAAAGAATAAATTGCAAAGTTAAGTTTATTTTTTGGACGCCAAACAATGTATTCGTGCCTGGTCCAGGGAGGGCTTGGAGGACCAAAGGCCTGGGTGCTCAAGTCTAGGAATCGCATTTTGAATACTTTTTAACTACCTATATTACGCATTACGCACGCTATAGCCAGCTAATCTACTGAAATATCTGATGGTTAAGCAGCGGGTCTTAAACTTCTCGTGACTGGATACTAAAAACCTAAACTAGATAACTTTTTATTACGGTTAAACAGATAATTTTGTAGCTCTTAACCGCAAACATTGATGGAATGAAACTAGAATTTTAAGAGAGGTAGGGCACAGCCATTTATGGCTCAAATCTGGGGAAGTACTTCCACCTTACAGAAAACTTTAGCCAAATAACACACTGTATTGTGTTCCTGCAGTGAATAAGGTTGTCAGAGCTCCTTCTAAGGATGCGCTGCGCTGGCAGCAAGGGTAACGGCTTACGTAACAAGCATAGGATCGTATGCTTGTTTGCCACCTTAGTGGTATAAAAAAAGAGTTCTCACACATAAAAAATACATTTACTACAACTATTTTGTTTTATCTTTGTATTTTTATCACGATAAAGTCAATCTATCCGAAACAGTAAAGATACGCGATGTGCGTAAATCCATGATACTTTGCCGATATTTATTAGGCGTCATTATGTAACCTGAAAACCGGTTTTTCCATAATATTACATACTGTGGTGTCAATGCTGACGCATATTATTAGTTTTGGAAGTTGTTTGCGCATACCCAGCCTTACGGGACTCCAATGAAAAAAAAATTAAGTGCGATAGCCAAAGCAAACAAAATTAGGTCCTTCCTAACCTCTCACGTTTATTATATTTGTTTTTGCAATCCTGTAGGAATTTCTCAAAATCCTTTTTTTGACGTATGCTTATACAATAACTATCTGTGTGTGTGTGTGTGTTAGTGGGCGTAGATAGCTGAATTAGTCAGTCAGTCAGTTAGTCAGTCAGCCACTTTTTTCTATTAAAATATCACTGTGCACATGCATATTTTAGTATTTTTTAGGCACAATTAAAAATATTTCATTATTGAAATAATAAATATAATTATGTTTTAAAATTAAAACTTGCATATTTTTGTCTTTTTATAGGCACAACGTGGATCCAAGAACTAGTATGGCTGGTAGAAAACAATTTGGACTTCCAAAAGGCGAAAAATACAGCATTATACAAAAGATTCCCCATGCTAGAGTGAGTACAATGTTATCTGTTTTATTTTCATCGCTCTTGCAAACGATCTGTGCCTCGACCACTAGACTCGCTAGCGACGCCGTAAAACAATTTGTATGGAAAACCCTCGGAGCGCCTCTAGCGGTTACGTAAGGAACTAAAATCTGCTATGAGATTACAGCGTTTCGATGCGTAAAAACCTATCGAAAGCCATTCGATAGAACTCATGGTTGAGGTACTGATAAAGATAAAATAGATATTTTAGTTGATTTGTTGGTTTATTACATAGTTACACTATTTAAACCAGATTTATTCGTAGTAAGTAGAGGTCTGTATATACATAGTTCTGCTTACTTCTATAGTAGAAGACGTATACCTAAGTATTAGGTATAGTCAGTTAAAGTTTTGTAAAAGAAAAAGTCAACTTCGGGCAGGATTCGAACTAGAGTCCACCGAATGCTTTTAGGCGATTCCGAAATTCTGAATTTTCGCCGTCACCAACATATTGCTTACCTTTGATAAGTTTGTGACACATTATTCATTTCTTTAATTAAGTTTGTATAGCGCCACGGATGATTACCATAATTTAATTATAATCGATACTATTAAGCTAATATTATAAATATTACAGCATTTTTATCTGTATTTTTATTGGTAATATTTATTGTTTTATTGCTAGTCATTTTGTTTTGTGACTCAAAACAGCCTTGAACATTATACTTTGTTATCTAATCTGTAAAGAAAGTGCTTGAAATTCCTGAAAGTAGATCATTACCCAAAAATATCGGAGACAATTCATCGTATCAGCCGAAAGAGGTTCAATGCTGAACTAAGGTCCCTGCTATTATGTAAGCTTCCACAAGGTCACAAGGAACGGTATTATTTTGCCTGCATCCAACGACTCCCAGCGAAGCTGCAATGTTGTAAAAGTATGTTTGGATATTTCCATATTAGTTACTCCTTCACGATGCAACGGCTGAACGAATTTGGCTGATGACATAATTTAAAACATAAAATATTATAACTAAATATATTGTAACAGACCGTACATTATATAATAATATAGGTATTGTCTATAGGTACATTATATATATTAAAAAAATCTAGGTAGGACTTTATTAAACGACAGAAGCCAAAACAGGTGTATTTCGATTTTTGTTTTCTTATCTGTATGTTTGTACTTGCATCACGCACAAATCACTGCATCAAATTGAATGCAGTTTACCGAATAGCTAGAGGTCTAACTTAAAATAAAGGCTCCATATAGTACACAGACTGAAGCGAGGGCAGGTCGCTAATGTAACAATAAAGCTATCACTATTAATAATTATAATTCATCTAACAGGGTTACCTCACAAATTCCCGAAGTCGCTTTCGACTTAATCAAGGCTGACTTCATGAACCTGGGAAGCTTTCAAGGCTTGAGCGACGCAGTCAGGGTGCCGAGCTGGAAGGCAATAGACAAGGCTCCATCCCCGAGGTTCATCAAAACCCACCTGCCACTGTCCATGCTGCCCCCCAACCTGCTGTCTACTGCGAAAGTGGTGTATGTGGCAAGGGACCCGAGAGACGTTGCTGTGTCCTATTACTACCTACATAAGATGATTGCGAAAACCCTGTTGAGAGCCACATTCAACAACTTCTGGGAAGCCTTTAGAAGGGATCTGTGTAAGTATTTTTACGGGTTTTCGTTGCCTTGTAGTCGTCAGCGTAATTGCTATGCTCAAAGATTCTGGTTCTGATTCCAAGGAGGAGTTCTCAGTAGCAGCTCGAAGTTATGGTGTTTAGTCGATCAATGGCAATAGGTGCTCCTCCTATTATATGACACCTAAACATGTGAACTTTGGGTGTGACAGTACGCCTCTACCTAACCCTTCGGGGAATACAGGCGTGGTGGTAGGTTTTGTAATTTGACATTAGATGGATACCAATTTTCTATTTTTTAAAGATCATCGACTTTGCCATTTTCCCCATGTTGGTTGGCTTCCAGCCAGCTTACAAGACCCGATTGAATATCGGTATTTCATATGAAAGTAATGTCATTAGAACAGGACTACCCAAGACGCGGGTGGGACAGATTTCCTATGAATGCTCGAGGATCTGACTAACTTTTTTAAAGATTTCATATTTTATTTGTTTTCAGTACCATGGACCCCTATAGTAGCGCACACAAACGAGGCTTTTTCTAAGAGAGGCCATCCGAATCTACACTTTGTGTTCTATGAAGATCTGATAAAGGTATGTACGATATTTGGTAGAATGAAAAGTAAAAGAAGTAGGCAAGAATCGTCGCAAGGGGCGTTGTGTACCTAGTTAGCTAGTTATGAGAGAGAGGCGTCAGTATGTGTATGTATTGATATAAGTTTTAAAAAACGTTGCCATCTTTGCATTTTCTTCTGTATCTTAGATGCGTTTATAAACAGAAGTTTTCACAAACACCCACACTCGGAATAAGTATGTGAAGGTAATTCAAATATTTGTTCCGTGCAAGACTTACTATCCGTGGTACTCCCTCAGCCTCTAGTCAAATATCTGCCTCTATTTTGTGTCTGAAAGTGCTTAACTATGTATTCATTCCTTGTTCTAGGATCTGCCCAAAGAAATTAGAAATATTTGCCAATTCATGAATAGACAGTACTCGGACGCTGACATCACTCGCTTGGCTGAACACTTGAGCTTCGATAGCTTGAGGAAGAACAAGAATGTTAACAACACCACCAGTGGCGATGATAGCATACAGTTTGTCAGAAAAGGTGAGCAGTTCAAAATATTATTCCTTCATGATGATGACGCTTAAACGGTGAAGGATGAAGAAGAGATTTTCTCGACGGTATGAAATTTGCCAACCCACACTAGGCCAGCGTGGTGGACTATAGCATAACACCTCACGTTTTGAAAAACCAGTACGGATGGTTCAGACGATGATTTAAATAATCTTGTAGAAATTCCCAATGGAGTTGTGGTCGGATCTGTTTTAGAAATTTTCCACTTACATCAGAGATCCACAACGAAAAATTGGTCCATACTTTTGTGGTTACAACTAAATGTTATTTGAGCTTTATTTAGTTTTAGTAAACCTCTCATTTCAGAAGTTGCGTCAAATATACAGCAATCCGTGCAAATACCCCAGCATCTGATAACAAAACCCATATCAATGAAAAGCATGTTTCAATTTATTAATTTTGCAGGTGAAGCTGGTGGTTGGCGAACGCATTTCGACGAGAAAATGCAGCTTCAAGCCGAGGAGTTCCTTCTTTTACGATTGCAAGGACTCGAGTTGACATATCCGTCCTTTCCTGTCCATGAAATTACTAGATTATAATATTTTTAAGTTAAGTGGATGTCCAAAAGATCTCAACAGTTCGTGTTCCTGAAGGAATTTTATGGTGGTAGCAATAAGCTAACACAGTGACTAGAGCATTTTAAGTCTTTGATATTTGTATGTATCTTTTGAGAGGATTGCATGAGGAATTGATAACGCTATCGGAAGCCTAAAACCAGCGTTGAATTGCAAGATTTTTTTCCTTTCTAAACTTCAATGAGGACAGCTAAAGAAGATTGTTGAAGGTAGATTTTCTGGAATCCACCTAGCAAGCGCTTGAAGCGCAAATGTAAATACTTGTATATATAATAATTTAGAATTATGTTGTGATTTATGTATGGTTGGGAGAATGCGTGGTCCTGGCGAGTTTCAGTAAGAGTTCCATGGCCCAACTAAGTATAAGGCAACTGCGGTTTTAGTAGGTATGAGTCCAATACGGCAGGATCCTAGACGATTCGTGATTATTTTCTGCATTATAAAAACAATATTTTGTATTTCATTGGGAGAATAAGGATTGAATGGAATGAGGACAGCAAGATGTTTGATTATATGAATTTCTTTTTAATAATAGGGTCACCATCAATATCTCGTGGTAGAGAGTTTGATTAAATAATGGCGTGCATAGAAACTATGTCAGAATCGTCTGTAGTTTCTACCTTCCCCTAAAAAGCTGTGAGTGTATGTATGTATGACTGTATGTAAGTTCATGCATGTCAAAGAGTGTTTTATATCTAGTTAGGTACAGTTGGCAAAATATTATAATATTATATGACATTATAATCTATTTTTTGTTATTATTCCGCCAATATGTTGACTTGATGATGTAATGTAGTTTTTAATATTTTAAATGAAGTGCGGAAAAATATATCAGTGTATATGAGTGTTAAAGTAAACGTAGCGTTTAGTAAAAATATGCACAGTATAATTTTTATGAGATGGATAGGATTTGGTCCACATTTCCAGTATAAGCTGAGCTTTTATTGTACAGACATTCCGTACGATGAGAGGTCCGCTTATAGTTATTAGTAACGTGATGTGTATCCGTGTGTACAAATAGAAATTGTTAATTTTTCTGAGCGTCGACGCAAATAAAGTTATTTTCTGTATTTCTAAATATTATACTTTCTAGAAGCGATGTAAGTGGATACAATTTTTTTTATTCATTTTTTGTGTGATCAAATACGATGCTATTAATTAATATTTTTGCTGACACTCCAGTTCATCATGTACCGCCATCTTGCAATTTTATAATAATAATAATTCTTTTAAATTGTTAATTAAAATTAATAAGTACATAAAAACTGACATAGCTAGTTTGAGTAGATAATTGTGTGGTCAGATATTCAAAGAAACCGCCAGTACCTCACTTTGACATATTTAAATGTATTTATTATATAATATTATCTTATATCTAGTTGTGTGACTAAGTTTTAGTTCCTATTAAAATAGATTTAAATATCTTTTTGTATTTTTTTTTACATTTTCCATGCTAAGATAATAACAGTTATTTTAATGAAGGAAAGCGTAGTATTCGTGGACTAGTGGACTTCATTAAACCACATCTTTGAAGAGACATAGACTATAGGATGCTGGGACAACACAAAAGATCAAAAGAGAAGAGAATTTAGGTCAAAGTGTTGCTGGATATGCCAGCCCCCACACTATGATAAGTAAGAATTGTAGCGACATCTATCAAGCTACATAAGAACTTGTACGAAGCGTCAAATCCTGAATCGCGCAAGTGAAGTTTACCGAGCGACTTGCATATATACACCGACCCGACATCAACCGTCGGGCAGTGGCCCGCCAGGCATAATACCCGCCTGGTCGGAGGATCCTCCCTTTGGTGCGAGGGACAACACTCCTCGTCCCTCCACAAAATCATGTTTAATTTTACTTTTAAGGGGTGAACCCTAATTCCCTTAGTTCCTAATCCAGTGCACATTAGTCCCTTTGTCATATAACCTACTATAATCAAGCAAAAACTCAGCCAAGTTTATGAAACACCGCTATTTATATCTAGATTAATTTCATGATTAACGCCGCACCGTATTATTAGGCCGCCCGCCCAACAAAGTGCGCCGCCCGCCCTACGCAATACCCCGCTCTATTGTCTACGTCGATAAATTAAACGAAAGTACTTTCACGGCCTGATTGGTGGGGAATTAGGTGAATCTCTATTGAATTTGGTTTATAATACATTATATAAATATTAATGGGTGTTCGCTTCCAGGACGTCGACCTTCCTGATCATGAAAATCAAAAGGAAATTCCGGACTTAAAACATACTGAACTGTGGGTGTAAATTAGGACACCTCTGCCTAATCCTTTAGGGTATACAGGCTTGATGGTATGATGGTATTATTATAGGTGTTGCCCGCGGTTCCACTCAAAAGGGGTTTTTAAGACAAAAGGTTTGTTGTATTGATTGTGGCTGAGGCATAAAATAGGTAGTAACAGACAGACAGCTACTTTCGCATCTATGATAGAGTAAGAATGGGAGGTAATACAGAAGACGACTCGTTTAGCAACGAAGCTCAGGGGGGCTAGACATGTTGCATTTTGACATTCGAATCGATGAACGAAAACCATGGAACTAATATGTCAAAATTCGTTACACTTCGTTTACATCTACTAAGTATACTTACTACTTCCATGACGAAAACACAGAAATGTATGAAAATGACATTAGTGACAGCCCGATTTGTCGAAAGCCTGTGTCATTTCCGTACATTTTCTGTCTATTCGTTTGTCGATTCGAATGTCAAATTGTTACTTGTCTAGTCTCCCTGTTTACATCATACGTTCTCAACCTTCTTTTCCTATTAGAAAAAAAAATCCTTTTTTCTAGAGCTCACCAATGGATTTTACTAACCATCTGTCAATCATAGCTCAACTTAAAAATAAGTGGAAGATATATAGGTCCTTTGCTTAGGAAAGGCTAAAAAAAAATTATGTCGCGAACCTGAAACAGATATTGCCACGATTATATTTATCTGATATCTCTGTGCCCCCTAATTTTTTCGGGATTTTCTACTGATCCCCCACCAAACCCGAAAGTTTCGTTGTGTGGGTGACAATCTATGGTCTAGATTTCTCCTCAGTCTACATAGCTTAGCTTAGACTACAGTCAGCACTTCTGTATGAAAAGTTACCTCAGCTATGCAAGCTTAGCTAAACTAGCTTAGCTGTCGGTCGGCAACTTGAGCCGCCTTGTTTAATATTAGGCAAACTATAGACGAGCAGTTGCGAACTACAACGATGACGTCACTCAAGCTTAATTGATGAGTGAACGCTCCGATCGCTTCACGCTGTCTGAACTGTTGCTAACTTATATTGATTTTGAACTTTGGGAATATGAGAATATTGGCTGTTTATGCGTGAAGGTATTTTATGAATGAGCTCATGGATTCAAATGCATGGTTAAACTGCACTTGGCTGTCAGTCGATGAATGGGGGAATAATTGTGCGTCGTAGAACGCGATAGGTACGGTGTTTCTCTACGCGACCAAATCAGAAATAAGGAGATCCGTTGAAGAACGAAAACGAGTAGACGAGCCACCTGGTTGCATACTCCTGCAACACTAAAGACGTTGCGTCATTGATGCGTTACAGACCCTTCAAAGGTATCGATCCCGTATCGACTGCAAAACAACCGAAAACTGTCACTCACGCGCAAATATCAAAACAAGTACAAAGGTCTTTTATACATTGTCGACCCTTGAAAGCTACTACCGACTTTAACACAGTCTCCAACGTAAGGGTGGTCACACTGGTCACCAGACAGTCAACCCCCAAGAGATCCTATCACCACGATTTTTGTAGTTATGGGAAAAACAGTAACAGCTAGTAAGCTAGTCTGTAAATGTATAAAAGGAAAAGGTAACTAATTTATCAACGCAAAGCTCAAACTGATTAACTGTTTGACACAAAGTAATTATGACGCAGCCTAAGAAAGGATTTTAAGAAATTCCAAGAGTATTGAGAATAACTAGAATATGGGTAACGTAAGTACAAAGCTAGTAAATAAACGGAGTGGCAGAGTTATAGCTGCCAAAGCACTATTTAAAACGAACCAGCACTGGAATCACTTGCTAAAATATGTATAACTTGGCACCGTATTCACGCAGCAATTTGGCTGGCTAGTTTGTTATAAAACAAATGAATTGTAAATAAAAACGTCTGGATGCAAATGCAATTGTTCTGCGGTGACGTATATTGGCAGTACGTCATATCCGCCAGTCATAAAATTTTCATATTTGCATGGAAATGAAAAAAGTTTTTTATAGTTTTGGTTTGTGAAGCAGTTGTGGTTCAATGGTGACATGTCTGCATAGTCCAAGTTCAAATCAATGTGTGCGGATAAATTATATTAAACTATCTGAGTATTTCTAATTATACATTATTATATACTAAAACCTTCCTCGAGAACCACTCTATCCATTGGAGAAAACAGTATGAAAATCGGTATACTAGTCTTTGAGTTTATCCCGAACCGAGAGACAGACGCGGTGGAGGACTTTGTTTTATAATAATTATGTAGTGATATCATTTGCTTTAATAACATAATATACCATCACGCCTATATGCCTCGAAGGATTAGGCACAGGTGTCTTATTCTTCTTTTTATTTTTATGCAAAATAATTGTTGTTGTTGGATGTATGCTTCTCCAATGAGATCTAGATGCGACAACTGTGGTCGAGGTCGTGTCTGCCGTCTTTTATATCGTCCGACCATCTTATTTGGCCTGCCTACATTTGGTGGACTCCAGCCAGGCTAACATGCGCGCCACGACAAAAATTTGTCTACTCTTTTGTCTCGCTCTTTCTGGTGCGAAAACGAGACAAAAGCTTGACATAAGCGTCGACAAAATGTTCTCACGGCGTGCATGTTAACCCGGCTGAACAGGACTCTATCTCCGTTATTACAAAAAGATGTTTTAAGAAAAACCCCGGTTTTAAAATAGCCCATCCCTTTTTGTCATACTACGTTAGTGATGGATATAGTTTTAGTCCGGGTTTAATGTAGACTATCTTTTGTAATAAGAACGTATGGTTCTATCTGCTATAGGTGTGGGTAACTAGGTACTGTACAGACCACAAAGGTCGCTACCAATATTTCGTATACAACTGGCAGTTAGCAAGAATTCATATCAGAATAAAATAACTGACGTAGAATGTTCGAGATGTAGTCACGGACACCATGACATGTATAATGATTTAGTGCTCCCAATAAACAAAGTTGAATATAAATACCTATAGTATAATTTCTCAGTACCGAGTGCTGTGGGGGACGAGAGCCTCCACTGTACTAATGTCAAACCCCAAGAGGTCCTACCACCGAGAAAGAAAGATCTTGTCGCGCATCTTACGAGATATCAGTGAGTCAGTAAGGAATTATTGTATTTTACACAGAGTAATAAAATCAATTATTAAAAGAAACAAAAAACCCGACTGCGTAAAAACTACTAACTAAAAATCTAAAAACAAGCTCTGTGATGTTGGAAAATGTATTGCAGGCGGGACAAGCAAAGAAACAATTTTGTTTATGAACGAACAGTTTGTCCCGCCTGCAATGCATTTTCCAACATCACAGAGCTTGTTTTTAGATTTTTAGTACACAAACACATAACCCTCTTCCTTCGGCAGTCGGGTAAAAAAGGTCAGGTGTAGTATTCGCAACCGGCGCGTGTGTATGACAAGATGTATGAACGTGGTGGAAGTTAAAGAAGTATACAAGAATCGTGGCATGTTGCGGTCTCTAGTTTCTGCCTACCTCTGTGGGAGAAAGGCGTGTGTATGTATGTAAATTAGTTTAATTTTATTGCCATTTAATACTAAGAATCTGTGTCTGCGCAGTAATATGAGTTCGTTGCACTATACTCGTAATTAATGCAAAATGTAACGACAGCTGCATTGAGCGACATCTGTGCACTGAAATATGAAACAAAAAGTTTTATGCGCCTGGCTGTTTTTTATTAGCTTGCTGTTTTATTTCGATCTGTGTTTTGCTATATTTTAACTGTAGGCGTTTTCGTTAACAAACTTACCATTTCATGACATACGTTAGACAGAGGGGTACTAATGTACACCCAGAGTTTCCATGTAATTCTACTTACTAATAAATCAGTTTTTTTTTCATTTACCAAATACCACGTTGACCGCTGTCTTTCGTAAGATACTCATGTGATAGAAACGAGATTGATGACAGGTCCAACGCACGGAGGGAGAAGTCTTGCTAAGTTACGGTTACCACCCAAAGACAGACCGCGGGAAGCATCGCTTAACTTCGCATGTCCACAGTTTTCTTATACAAGCTATTCTATATGATTGGAACACCTGACTTTCAGGAAAAAAGCCACACCAATTCAACATTGTTTGTTACAATGTTAAAGAAAGTTATACTAGAAAAAAATATAGGTTAGCAACAATACAGAATAGAATACTTACTTACTACTTACTTACTTACTTACTACTTACCTACTTATAGCTTATTTATTTAATATATACCTACAACGTGTTTTTGTAGAATTAATATGTCGACGACCTTGGCACGGTAAATCTTTGAATAACATTTTCTTGGCTTTGAACTTGTATGTTGGCGCAGTTGAATAGAGGGGCTCGTTAAGTAACAACTAGTTAGCATAAATATGTATACACTTTCATTTCACGTTCATCAAATTAGTATTTTTGTCTTGAGGGTATTGAAAACACAAAATTAACTAAAATTTGAAATGAAAACATTCTTATTTCATAATTTTACACACGTAATTAGTTATTAATACATAAATCGTACCTAATTAGGTACCTACCTATAGATAAAGTAACGTTGATCAAGAAACATGATAAGTGTTTAATATTATTTGACATAACACCAGTGTGTGTGGTATTTAAAATGATAATGAGTTAGGCTAGGCTACAAACGAGTACTCGTATAGTAGTTTACTCTGATTTCGACATTCTGTGTGAGTTAAAAAGGGCTATTACTTATTGGATATCGCGTGATCAGGCAATTTTTTTATTTTAATTTTAATAGCCAGATCACGCGATCTGACAGACGACCTGACAGATCTGACAGACCTGACAGACTGCGATTGTGACAGACGTGGTTGCATTGGATCCTCCAAACTCCAGATTCCAGATGTACCCTCTAAAGCTGAAAACATTTTCAGCTCTGGATTTCTAAATGCCTTCTCGCCAATCCCTCTAAATGTAAAATCTCTTCACCAGATAAAACTGACAGAGAACTGACATTACAGAAGTTCCTTTATTAAGACATTCTCTGGTTGACATAGAGGTACCGTGTTTCTCGAAGGATATGGATGGTTGAAAAATAGCTAGTCCACGTGTGGCTTTACCAAGATCTAATCTTCCCTGAGGCTGTAGAACAGGCCGCTTTGTAGCTTGATACTGAAAGAACTTCTGAATACGTCAGTAAATTCTACCGAGCGTTTTTTGATGGCTCTGAATGGATTGGTTTCTGGTATCTGGCTTCGGGCTCTTCCGGGGCACATTGGGACTATGTTGGATGACATAACTTTCTGGCTCGCTACTCCGCTTCGGTGTCACTGTGGCGAGGCTGTCGACAGCCTCGGACATCACGGCCTGTCTTGTTGTAGGAGTGCAGGTCGCAAGCCCAGCATAAACGACATTCTTCGTCGTGTTCTTGCCGCCGCCGGCGCCGGTGTACCAGCTGTTTTAGTGGCTTGGTATGTGACATCCGCAAGAGACCAGATCGAATGTCACTTGTTTGCCTTGTCGTTTATGCATTATCATTTAACGTGACAGTGCTGCCAGTCTTTGAGGCAAGTAGCTAGACTGTAGCGATGCCGAAGAATACTTGGACGCTTAGTCCCATAGTCGCACTGAGATTTTTATATTAGAGGAAGAGCCCACGATAGCCAGACATTCGTCATTTTATAAAAGCTGAAAATTTATCAGAGCATAACTCTAACACAGGTAAGAACAATCCGCGAGTATGGAGTTGGCTGTGGGTTAGGCAGATACCAGGTAGTAAAGGTGTATAAAATAGGACCTCAAATTCGTAATAGTATAAAGCTTAATTTTTTTATATTTTCTTCAGAAACACGTTAGAAGTCTCGTCATACATTGCCGGACACTAAGTACAGTTGCAACCCCCTGCTAGACAGCATGTATGTATATTTTGTAAATATGTACCTATTATTTTTATGTTATATTTTAAGTAATTTTCGTTTAGCATTATGTAGTCGTAATAAATTAAATTTTAGCTTCACACCCATCCATGAATTATGTCCGTCATGCTACTAATTACTACCACTATCATCGCGTGTCGATAGCATTATTGATAATAGTATCAAAAAGTCAACGTGGCCAGTTATACCAGTTCAGTTGAGTTGCGCGCGCGCCGGTTGAACAACGTGCGGCTAAATAAAGAAACAAGATGGCGGCGCGAGGTACACAGTGTTTTCTCACAGTGACAAGGAAATACAGCTCAAATGCTGACAAAAATGTCGCTTTCCTCGGCCTTGGGAACATGGGAGGTTTCATGGCGGCAAACTTGGCCAAACAGGTAATAAAATAAAGAAATTTCAAATTTCGAACGCAGTTTCTGTATTCAAATCGGCTTAGTTGACTTTGAAATTAGAATTTATAAATGGGTTCAGTTCACGTTCGGTTATATTATTTAAAAATTATAATAATGTCATAGTGTGAATACCCACACTAAGAATTAATGTGTTGTTTTTAACCGACCAAAAAAAAGGTGGATTTTGATTTTGATCTTAAAATTGTAAAAGTTTGAAATTATTACGCTCATCATTAGTTCATTATAATTTTTATCGTGTATTATATTACTAGTACGCTTAATTTACGTTAATGATACACTATTATTAATTAATTACTGTTAATAGGTAACCAATGCTTAGAAGGAAACCATTACTTAATAAAATATAATATAAAATATAATTATATTATGTTTTTGATTACTGATGGACAATTTAAACAGAATAGTTATGTTAAATACCACGACTCAAAACCACTACGTGTAGGCCATATAAATAAATATTATATTATGTTTAGTGCGGGCTTCAAACCCTCGATTGGTACCGTAGAAGCCGACTGCTCAGCTACTGCGCCATTCACTCCCTTTAAATGCAATGTCATCATCATCAGCCCGAAGTCGTCCACTGCTGGACGTAAGCCTATTTTAGTAAATGCCACAGAGTCCAATCTTCAACACTTTTCACCCAGGTTCTGCCAGCTACCTTCCACAAAATGCAGTTTGCACGAAAGAAATAATACATTAATTAGTAAGTGATCGAATGTGTTTATAAATTTCTTATCAAAACTTTGACATTAAGATCAAACGAATCATTATCGAGTGGTAAAATTAAGTACTTATATACTTATATCATTTTATAATATAGGTACATACGTACCATTACGCCTGTATTAATCGAAGGGTGAGGCAGAGGTGTATTTTTACCCGACTGCCGAAGGAGAAGGAGGGTTATGTGTTTGACGCGTATGTATGTCCGTTCCTATGTCCGTTCGTTACTACTTAACGGCTCAACCAATTTAGATAAATGGCACCTCATTAGATTCGTCTTGATGGCACGAGTGTCACTGGGTACATGAAATAAACAAAATGGCGGATTTCATACGCTATTGTACGAACTGATTTTGAAAATGATCTTTAGTTGTATCAATTTTTATTTTAAATTATCATTTAGGATCTATCTAGTGGTTCTATGATGATTCATAAACAAAAAGTAGGATATAAAATCAATTATTAAATTAAACAAAAAACCCGACTGCGTAAAACGTACTAAGTTAACTAAAAATCTGAAAACAAGCTGTTCGTTCATAAACAAAATTGTTCCTTTGCTTGTCCCGCCTGCAATACATTTTCCAACATCACAGAGCTTGTTTTTAGATTTTTAGTTATTAAAAGTAGTACACATCAATTCAGCGCTGCAATCTAACGTTCGGATCGACGAACGAATAGAAACAAAATGTACTTATGGGAATGACATTTGTAAACGTCAGATTTGTCATATATTGTTATAAGAAAAGTGCCAATGGACACATTCTTAGTAATATTATTTTATAAAGCTAAGTCTAACTAAAATTACTAATTAGCCTAAGTTGGCTAGATTGTAATAATATTAGGATTCAATATCATAATATTGTATTCTAGAAAAAAAAAAGATTTGTCGAAAGCTTATGTTATATATATATTTTTTTTTACCATACAGTTTTTTCTATTGGTTCGTCAATAAGTACGAATGTTAGATTGAAACTTAGGTAGGCCTAGGGTTCCTATGCCAATGCACACAGGGCTAGAAAATTAGGTATGTCACTTTTATGTCAAACGAAACGATTTAATGGCAACCCTACCACAGACAGATATCTACAGAAACGTCATTCGTAGTATGAACGAGTCGTCTGATGAATACATTGACCCCACACATTCAACTGTGCAACTGCATTGACCGAGTGCCCGATTTGCTGTCTCTTTCGCACTTGTTAATAACACCGCGAGAGAGCGGGATTGATAGAGAAAACAAGAAATGAATGAAGAATGTTAGAGCTTATTGATAAGCTTGCGCCATCTGCATAATTTAAACATACCATCACAACAATATCATCACGCCTGTATTCCTTGAAGGGTTCGGCAGAGGTGTACTAATCTTCACCTACAGTTTGCCGATGTCTAGTTTCCATGTAAAAGGGGGTGAACCTACTGCCATTGATAAATAAATAAATATCCTGGGACAAATTACACAGCACCATATAGTCCCGTGGTACAATGGATATAATATTTATATACTTTTTTTTGTAAATACATACTTTTTATACATAGAAATCACAAAAACAAACACAAACATTTATATTCAACACAAATATTTCTGTAATGTGGGAATCGAACCCACGACCTCGTGATCAGCAGTCCGGTACTGGAACCAGTAGAGCGTCGTCAAATTGACCAGGAATCTTATCTTCGAGCTAAGAAGAATAAAATTGAAAGAACTAAGAATTTGAAAAACCCAATAACACTGCTCCACCTGGTAATCGAACCCAGGACCTCAGTCACGCTTACGACCACTAAACTAACGCGGCAGTTAGCATAATTTATGGATACATTAACAGATATCGTTTATGTTAACCCGTACTCTACAACAAGGGGGTTAAACTTACCTAGATATCAGTTTTTGATGAACCACAACGTTATAAAATTCAGTGCTCTGGTATATTTAGGTCCCAACAGTGAATAGATGAGAGAAAGAAAGCACATTTATTCAGACAGACAAGAAAAATAGGGGCGAGCCTATTTCCAATAACCGGACAAAATAATAATGGGTGCTAATCACAACTCCTTTATCTCTCTTCTCCATTGCCAAACTGAGGGAAGGCATGGTAACCGTTAATATACTCTAGTAGCCTCAAAACACATTTACATACACAAAAAACCCCAACGAAGGTATTAAAATCCCTTTCAGAATTAACAGGGCGTGCCCTTAAATCGAACTTGCTCGCTGCAAATCCCACTCAACCTTAAAATGGTTTACGTAAAAAGCTCCTATCTGCATAACTTAGCATAATCTTTGAATCAACTGAAAGGATTTTAATTTTAAATTACAGTAAATGTACCATTAACCGTTGGGAGGGAGGATTTTTCTTTTTTTTGGATACTTATTGGGAATTCTCTTTGGTGTTCGTTTTGTTAAAATTTTGGTTCGGTAATGCACTGGTTAATATTTATATTTTTGTTTGCATGTCGTTTCTTTTGTTTTGATTTTGCGAGTCCTGTTTCCACTAGGTATTCGTTTCTAGCGAAAAGCCGAAGTATAAGACCTGTTTCACCACCTCTGGATCATCATCATCAACCTATTAATTGTCCCACTGCTGGGCATGGGTCTCCTCTCTGTATGAGAGGGATAAGACCACAGTCCACCACGCTGGCCTAATGCGGGTTGGCAGACTTCACATGCGGTCGAGAATATCTCTCAGGCATGCAGGTTTCCTCTCGATGTTTTCTTTCACCGTTAAAGCGAGTGATAATTACGCACATGTTTTCGAAAAGTGCGAGTGAGAGACTTTTGACTTGGCAGTCCAGTGGTCATAACCCTAGGCTATCACTGCTTCCACCTCTGGATAGCTTTATTAAATTGTATGTCAAGTAATTTAACGGGAACTTCTTACTAGGAACCGGTGACACAGGCCCTCTAGGTCATAAGTTGCCATTACCAATACAACATAATTATAATATGACATTCTGACATGCCATGGAACCCGTTTTTTTCACCAAGAAGAAGATCTTACCATACAAGGTCCCCACAAACAACCGCATTTGCCTACCGTACCATACGTCATGGCCGATAATCCTAAGCACCACGATTATGAAGGGCTGTGGTCCGATGCAACCACCGTTCACTAGCAATAGGTAGGTACATAGAATTGATAATTTTCGATAGGAATGTGTTTCTATAGGGATTTCACGTATTAGTATAAGAAACCATGAGACAACCTGTGTTTGTTTGACCTTTATGTTTTGAAATCGAGTGAGCGTCCTCTGAAATCTGCCAACCCTAGGCCGCGGCCTATAGGCCTATTGGCAAATCCAGGACTGCATCGGATTCCCATCAGGGAACTAACTATGCCTGAGTTGTGATACATACTTATTGCGACATAAACTACGCAATCTCAGTCAAAACGATTGTCGATATCTGCCTCTTTTCTCGGCTGAATACACAACGAGTAGTGCCTAAATTTTCTAAAAATACTTTGGAAGTATGTATGTATGTTTGTATTTTCTTGTTATTTCCACGTGCCTCCTACTACTAGACACTAGACAGCGCCTGTCATGTTTGTTTCTCGTTTGACAGCAACCAATATTTGCTATTACTAAAAGGTACAAGTATGAAGGCTAGCTAAATAACAAATTACAAAATCAATATTTGGTATACTTTTAGCAATTGGAAGCAGATTTAAAAAAACATCTCGTCACAAATTACCCTTGATATTGGAAAATTCCCAAGGTTTCCCATTGGGAAATTATTCCGGGTAACATCATGAGTATTACACACAGTAAATATTAGAACCTAATATTAAAAGCACATCATTATTCGAGTATTTGTTTGTTTCCACGAAATTCAAAATAATTTTCTCTTTGACACATGGAGCGAATGTCAGTTCGCAGAAATTGGTGATAGGCAAAGGAAAGTAGTAGTAAAAATAGTTTTATATTTTCGGTTTGCTGAAGTGAAAATTTAAATATTCATAAACTTCGCGGTATTCACGTTCATTCTGGCGTTTGTCTGTGGTTTGTTTTTTCAATAACAAATTATAATACACAGACAAATTTGTGGTCGCATTATTTAACTTAGAGATATAAGCTAATAAATTCAAATCAAACATTTAAGTGAGCATGACAAGCTCAAACTGCAGGGCTAGGCTGGTTTATATTATATTATACATCAATGGGTAACTAAAGAAACATCAAGGCCTGCAGAATACTCATCCTTTACAGTTAATAATGTTCGTTTCTCAATGAAAAAAAAAATGGCGGATAAATTTCTCAAATAAAATAAAAATCATAGTAAAATAATCAATTAACATTATTAATTAAGCTGCCTCCGATAAATACACGTCATTAAGGCTAGGAACATTAAATCGCCAACTCGTGGTTTTCTAGGTCGAACTCAAGGCATCTATGTCTTTTTGAAGTCTTGTTATCATCATCATTTGACGACGTCTGTAGTCTAGTGGTTCGAGTACCGGACTGCTGATCACGAGGTCGTGGGTTCGATTCCCACAAGACACATACATTTTATGTGATGAACTTAGGTGTTTGTGTTTGTCTGGGCGTGTCTTATATATCATAAGTATGTATTTACAAAAAAAAGTATCTGGCGGCCATCTTGGATACGTAAAAATGACGTAACCGGTCTCAGTACGCGTTAGCACCACTAGCCGGCCAGTACGGTGGATGACGTCATTTGGAGGTTAATTAGACAAGATTCCAGCCTATTAGCAACTTGCAGCACTATACTAAAACATACCTCTTTTCCAGGGATTTGCAGTCCGTGGTTACGATCCATCCAAGGAGGCTTTAAGTGCAGCCGCCAAGAACGGTATCAGTAGCGCCACCTCCATCGCTGCGGCGGTAGATGGCGCTGACGTTGTCGTCTCCATCCTGCCCAGCAACAAGGTCGTGCTGGACGCGTACCTAGGCAAAGATGGAGTGGTTGAACAGGTGAGTCTTTTAATACCTTTAAGCCAGGGAACACCAACTTTACTCGACTATGGTCAAGGAACAAGCAATAAACAGAAGTATAAGTTTTAAATTATCCCTTTGTAATGTACTTAGTTCGGCCAGTATTAACCTCAATAGAGGTTTATAAGATCTTAAAGCTTACGGTAAATGGAGGCTGCGGAATCTTCAGGTCCTATGTAATAGGGGTAATAGGGGGCGGGCCTATTGCTATATCATTATACTAGTTTTCCGCTAGCGGTCTGGGTATTTCTTATAACTTTCATCCCCTATTTTAACATCTAACAGCCCTTTTTTTGCAATAAAAAGTAGCCTATGTCCTTTCTCAAGCTCTAGACTATGTCTGTACCAAATTTCATTTAAATCGGTTTAGTAGTTTTGGCGTGAAAGCGCGACAGACAGACAGAGTTACTTTCGCATTTATAATATTAGTTAGGAAGTAAGGATTATATACTAACCGGTAAAAAAATTCAAACTTTTAGCTGCTATTGAGAATTTTATAAACAAAACCTCATAACATTTGGCTTGACGTGGGAATCGAACACAGTACCTCGACCGTAGCAGTCGCGCGAGATAGCTAGTAAAAAATATGTTTGTTTCTAGGCCCGCAAAGGAGCTTTGCTTATTGACTCCAGCACAGTGGACCCTAATGTGCCCAAACAGATCTTCTCCGTCGCTTTGGAGAAGGGCAAGGGCTTCACAGACGCTCCCGTATCTGGAGGTAAGAACCACACTCACCAGAGACTAAAAAATGGACGTAATTAACGACAAACAAAATGTATGTAAATGACATTAGTGACAGCCGGATTTGCCGAAAACTTATGTCATTTCCATACATTTTGTTTGTCGATTCGAATGTCAAAATGCAACTTGTCTAGGCCCCCAGGTAGAACTACCCATCTTAAAGTCTTAGACTAACATTCAGAGACGACGCTAAGCGTAAACTTTCGCTTCCGTATGTCAAATTTGTATTACAATTTGACATACGGAAGCGTATGCTTAGCATCGTCTCTGAATATTAGCCTTAAAACTCAAGGTGACGTCAAAGTCCAGCTCAATGTCACGTCAAAGATTGCAACTTACAAAGCCAAACCTGCTGAGCTATTACTTACCACTTTTTGTATGATTTCATTGACAATAACAATTTATGTAAGACTAGCTTTCCTCCAGCAGCTTCGCCGGCGTGATTTGAGTATTTCTTATAAATTTACGTTATGTTGCTTGCTAAAGCTGTAGCTTTCTAATGGCTAAAGAATTTTTAAAATCGTGGACCGATTTTAAAAATTCTGTATTTTCGGAGCCTATTCAATGCAAATAAACAATCAAATATTTCCTCTTTATAATATTAGAAAAGATTAGCTGATCAGACAAGTTTTACCCCGAACTTGATCTCAACGCCAACAATGAGGTCTAATTGTAAATTTAAACCACCCAAGGATCCACTCAAAACCACCCAGGGATCGCAAATAAATTCATCAAAATCGGTCCAGCCGTTCAGGAGTAGTTCAGTCACATACACACATATAGAAGATTTATATATTACCTATATAAAGATATAATAAATCACTCTATCACTAAAATTAAATGTATAATTACGAAATTTGTGACCGTGATTTTGTTTATTAAACTGTTTCTCTTACATCAGTTTTGATAAACTTATCACATTTAACCTTGATAGCGTGGTTGAATTTTAGTGTTATCAGTAAAGACAAGATCTGTAAGCCGGGATAACTTGCAAATAACCTATGTTACTCGGAAAAGATGAAGCTTTCTATGGCGAAATAATTTTTCAAATCGGTCCAGCAGTTTATTTTTATTTTTATACCACTAAGGTGGAAAACAAGCATACGACCCGCCTTGTGGTAAGCGGTTACCGTGGCCTATGGACTTTGCAACACCAGGGCTTTCACTCGCGCGTCTACCCTAAAAACCTCTTAGAGGTTTATGAAGGATTTACTGCGCTGACAGTTTGAGGGAATATTCCTCTTGCTGTGTGTGTTATTTGGCTGCAGTTTTTTGGAAGTTGGGCCCAGATGGGCTGCTCCAGATTTGAGCCATTCTATTTCATTTAATTTTAATATTTCGATTTATATTAATTCACTACAGACGTAAATTATTGACAACCGGGCTAGCAAAAGCTGTCTGTACGTTTAGGTGTTTGTGTTTGTCTGGGTGTTTCTTGTATATTATAAGTATGTATTTACAAAAAATAAGTATTATATCCATTGTCTAGTACCCATAGCACAAGCTCTTAGTTTGGGACGAGATGGTGCTGTGTAAAAATGTCCCAAGATATTTATTATTATTATTTATTTATATACCTATGAGGATTTTCCGCACATCAAAGAAAAAGGCTTGATCCTATGATGATGCGGATGATCGTAACAGGTGGTGAAACGGCTGAGGACCTTACCTTACCTACGTAGTTTATATAACATCAGTCACTTCCCAATTACAGGTGTGATGGGTGCACAGAACGCTACACTAGCTTTCATGGCTGGTGGTCGCAAAGAGGATTTTGAGAGGTCCCTGCCCCTACTTAAGGCCATGGGAGCTAAGCAGTTCCACTGCGGAGAGGTCGGCTCTGGCCAAGTCGCCAAGCTCACCAACAATATGTTGATGGGCATCACTGGCATGGCCACCGCAGAATGCATGCATATGGGTATTAAGTGAGTATCTCAAACTATATTTTTTTGATGTAGCTTCTTGTTTTGTGTCTCACTGGGCAGACCTCTCGTAAGTCAGTCCAGGATTTTCTATCCTGGGCTTCATACCACGTTGGAAAAAAGTGGCCCAAATTATCCAACGTCAACGTATCTTCGGCCGACCCCATCCACGAATAGCGTTGCATGGTACCCACTCGGTAGCTATCTTCGCCCAGTTGCATGCGGCTGACGTGGCCAGTCCAGCGCCACTTTAGACTTGCAGTTTGGACACCCACATCCACTATGCGTGTTTTGGAATGAAGCTTAGTATTTCGGACACGGTTCGTTCTCTTGACACCCGTAATTATTAAAGCTCCAGAAAATTCAGATACCCAGAATAAGGTTCAGGTTCTTCTTAGAATTTTTCAGTAAAAGCTCGGAGTTTGAGTTGTGCCTGGTTCATGGCAATAGGCTATAGCCTCGTACATGGGATTTACATACATTTACATGGGAGCTGAACAAATTGGTGATCTATGTATGTACAGTTTTGCCTTGATACATTGGCGTTCCAACTCTTTCATATTTACGCTATTAGGGTTTCATCAATCCTCTCTTGTATACAAGGTGGAAGAGACATCAGCGCACATCCGAATACCATGAGTTCAGTACATGGTTCTGGACCACCCTGCGTTGAGATTTTACGTAACTTTTTTCATCAATTTTTCAATTTTTTCTGCCGTTTTTTTACTAGAACGTGTAAAAACATTATTTATATGTACACAAATTAGATTTAAAATCATTATTTCATTTATTTTGGATAGCGCGCGCGATAAACTTCACCGCGGAGCAGTATAATCGCGTTTTTCTCAATCTCAATACCTGTAATAACCGATCATTTTCTACATTAATGACCTGGGTCATTTTATTTTTGACCTTGAGTGACCTTGTCACGACGTTACTTTGTGCGTCGATGTCCTTCTACGTCCGACATGTTATATTTTATTAATTTGGTAATCTAATCTTTGTCTTTCAGAATGGGTCTCGACCCTAAGGTTCTGTTGGACGTGCTGAACAACTCATCTGCCCGCTCATGGTCCACCGAGGTGTACTGCCCCGTGCCCGGCCTGGTCCCCACCGCGCCTTCCAGCAGAAACTATGACAATGGCTTCAAGAACGAACTTATGGTTAAGGTGAGGAACTGAAGAGATAGATCTAATAATGATTGGCTATTTATTAACCCGGTCTTATTTAAAGAGTCTTTTTTGTCATAATTGGACCTTAATAAGAGAATTAAACCAAAGCATCGGATTCGATACAAAGATTCTACAATTTGACGAAGTATCGAACATATTAGCAGACCAGCACTATAGTTAACACAAAAAACGTTGGAGACAACTTTAGTGATCAGTGGTTAGTTGGTTACTTTGGGGACTAAATCCAACTGTGGTCCTGACTAGGTTGCATTTCGAAAAGGTTGCATTTCGAAAGAAATATTAAAATTTATTATATTATTTAATGCAATGTAGTTACAGCCATATAATATTAATTATTACTAATATTTAATCCTCTTACGCAAGTGTGATAAGATAAGAACTTGTTTTTCTGTACACATTAATAATATATAATATACGTGAACATGACGTCACATATCAACGTCTAATATTTTATAAGTTAGGTACATGTACTATTGGCCAATTTGTCACCCGTGATTTTTCATATCCGTGGCCAATTAGAAACTTCTTATTTTTCTTATTCATGGCCAATTTGAAACCTATTATTTTTCTTACAAAAATGCCTCATGTGTAAGACAAAAGTTTCGTTAGAGATCGTTAGGGAGAGGTTTTTGAGTCTGATTTCTATATCGGGAAAAAATGTATTTTAGATAAATCAAGTAAATTATAATAAATACAAATACAAATTAATATGTTTCTGTTCAAAATCGTATGTATATCTAAATCTACTAACTCTAAATAAAGCCTGTGCGATCACTAACTCTGCAAGTCAACACACTTTTGTAAGATTTATCTGTAAGCTTCGGCACTAGTCTATAAAGTATTGTAGGGCCGCACTCAGAAACGTCACTTAACCTAATGAATCATTAGCTAATGACACCCAGTATATCTTAGACTGACACTGACAACAAACTCTAATATGGAAAAATAGGTCAAGATATAGTAGCCACTGTTTGTTAACGATTCATTAAGGTTAAGTGACGTCTCTGAGTTGGGGTGTAAGTTATATTATATTTATGTATAAATGTTATGTTGACTGTTTGTGCCAAAATATAAATAAATAAAAATAAATATTATCATAAATACCTACTGTAGTTTAAACCCAATTATGAATCGTTATGTTGTTATTACGTATATATATATCTATGTTTTTATTCTCCAGGATTTGGAGCTGGCCAGTTCAATGGCTCTCGGTATCCGGTCACCCATCCCCCTTGGCGCAGTAGCAACACAGCTGTACCGTATCGTCCAATCCCGAGGATATGGACAGAAGGACTTCTCCTATGTCTTCCAACTCCTCAAGGAAGATGCGGCCAAAACTAAATGATTAAAGTAAATTAATAAGTTATGTTGTTGTTTTATTTTGTCTGGATTTGTGCCCGGTTTATGGCAATAGGCTCCCCTAAACGGTGTGAAGTGTAGGTGCACATGAGTACTTACACCTCTGCCTAATCCTTCGGGGGAATACAGTCGTGATGGTACCTATGTTATATCATTTATCAGAGATGTCGGATGATGCACTAACCGCTGGCACAAATAAAAACTCCGAGCTGGTATTAAGAACTTCATAGGAAAACCCAATAACACTGGTCGAGTTCGACCTGGGAATCAAACCCAGGCGAGCGTAGTACAACCAAAAGCCTCACGAGGCAGTTTAATCAGAATATTGGAAATATTGGAAATACCTTAGCTAAATAGGTACCTTTTGGACATTTTACACAGTACCATCTAGTCCCAAACTAAGCAGAGCTTGTACTATGGGTACTAGACAATGGATATAATACTTATATACTTTTTTTTTTGTAAATACATACTTATTATACATAGAAAACACCCAGACAAACACAAATACTTATATTCATCACATAAATATTTGTGTCCTGTGGGAATCGAACCCACGACCTCGTGATCAGCAGTCCGGTACTCGAACCACTAGACCACAGACGTCGTCTGCTGGAATATTATAATATTGGAAATACCTAAGCTATTTAGCTAAGGTATTTCCAATATTCTGATTCATAAGTTCAAAAATTTGAATTTATAAATCAGAATCTGGAATAGAACACATTGGTAAAAAAGAAATAGTTTTCATTATTTTGTTTGTTGTAATTCCAAATATTCTAAAACTATAGAGAGCCTAAAAAATGAATTACTTTATGGATCGTGCCCCCATATAGTTGGCCGTAGAATCGTAGGCAATCTTTATTTAGGTAAGTGTGCGAAAACTTTTCAATCTTAAGGTAATTCACTTCTTAGGCGCTCTACCTGCGCTCTCTTTTTACCCGACTGCCGAAGGAGGGTTATATGTTTGACGCGTATGTATGTATGTAAGTATGTATGAAGGTATGTATGTATGTATTTCCGTTCCTATGTGCCAAGTGACAAGCTGTTCGTTCATAAACAAAATTGTTTCTTTGCCTGTCCCGCCTGCAATACATTTTCCAACATCACAGAGCTTGTTTTTAGATTTTTAGTTAGTACTTTTTACGCAGTCGGGATTTTTGTTTCATTTAATAATTAGAATATTTCGGACATTGTAACGAAAAAACAATGTATTTTTTCTCTTCCAATGTTGTCTATTCCTGATTCTGATTCATAAGGTCAAAAGGTATTTTTACAACCCTGTATAGTAATCATAGAATACAATACATAAATATTGTATTATTATATTGTAAAAGAAAATATAAAAGTGCTAATACAATATACGAGAAAACATAAATCATGATTGATTGTTCCATTATTCAATTTGATTCAGTCTATTTTTTGAAGCTAGAAATAAAACAACGATAGTACCTACTCGGAATTTCAATATACATGTATGGGCTCGGAATTATTAATAAGTATAATATTAAAGAAATATAAATACTGAGACTGCCTCGTTGGTCTAAATGTTCTGAGTTCGATCCCCGGGTGGAGTAAAGTATTCTTGGGTTTTTTGTGAATTCAGCTCGGAGTCTGGATTTGTGCCCGGTTGATGGCAATAGGCTCGCCCCCTAGTACATGGGACCTAAACATACCGGCGAAATGTGGGTGTACATGAGTACGCCTCTGCCTACCCCTTCGGGGAATATAGGCGTGATGGTATGTTATGTTAAATAATTATAATACAATATGTAGTAGAATGATTGGTTATCTTTGAAATATTATCGTAATAAAACGAAATAAGACTAGATATTTTAATGAAAAATCGACTGGCGGGCACGATTTGGTCTTGTGGTAGTTTAGACGTCATATTGTCTGATGTTATTTAACCAGAAAACGCGGGTTGGAATCCTGCCCGCTAGTTGATTTTTTCATTAAAATAACTGGTTATCTTGGCATGGAAAATGCTAAAAAATACAAAAATATAGTGAAATATGTCTATATACATAATATAATGTAAATAACTATTATCATTTCAACTTGGCAGATAAGGTCCATTTATTAATTTAACCGGGGGATAGCGGTTATTCAGATTTGGTGAAACAGGCCCTAAATGTAGCGTTAATTCACATACAAAGTACCAAAATGTACAGTCAACAAAAGAGATACACAGGTAATCTGTGTTTCGGCAAAGATATGCCGAAATATTTTTTATCAACAACTAACAACACCTGCGTTTTGACACATTTCGCATAATACATTATTACACAATCTTTGTCAAAACACAGATGTGCCTGTATACTAATCTTTTTTCTTGACTGTACATAAAACACAGTAGGTACACCCAAAAATATCCCATAAATAATTTCATTCAAACAACATTAGGAGGCTGGTGGGCAGATTGCGCCAAAGCTCGCACAGACGCACACGGCGTGGGCGACACGCAAAAAAAATGAAATAAAAGTAATTTTATTCAAATTTAGATCGGATGTCGCTCCAATTTCGCGAGCGCCGCCGGGAGGCGCAATGTGAGAGGGTAAAAATGTTACACCTACCTAATGCGACCAAATAAAAACATATGCAAAGAAGTCCCATCAAATTCATTATCATGGCTACATCAATGTGTGCATCATATTCTATACTATACTTATTACTTATGCTAATATACTAATTCAAACAAGTTTAAATGTTTTTGTTTATTTCAAATAAAATTTTACAAGTATTTATGAAACTTTAAATGATTCTAGTTGCACGGTTCCAAAAAGCTGATCCTATGGAGAAGAATCCGACAAGAAACTCCATGGACACTCTGTAGCGACATCTAACGCGCTACATAAGAACTTGTACGAAGCTACAAATCCTGAATCGCGCAAGTGGAATTTACCGTGCAAATTGCATTATATACAACCGCCCGACATCAACCGCCCGGCAGTGGCCCACCAGGCATAACACCCGCCTGGTCGGAGGATCCTCCCTTTGGATGGAGGGACATCACACCTCGTCCCTCCACAACTCTTTTAAAATAAGAGCTATTGCAACAAGATGTACGAACGTGGAAGAAGTTTGCAGGAATCGTGGCAAGCGGTGATCAGGTTTGTGGTTCGTGCCTTTTTTATCTTAGGCATGCGCTTGAACACAACTCGCCTGATGTTAACCAACGATGTGGTCTACGATGGAGCGCGCTTACCTAGAAGAAACCGATTCACTCTCGTCTTGAAGACACCCAAATTATAAGTCTCGGGGAACAAAGATTCCGGGCAAAAAGAAAGTGACCTGCCCTTTTTGAAAGATCAATAACCTTCTTCCTTTATAGATAGGCTGAAACTAACGATGACCACCATCTTGTTCATCCATCTCGTCATATATACGCTGACCTTTTTAGAGGGATATAGAATGTGCTCGATATATGTCGCTACAAATGTATTTTTTTTATACCACTAAGGTGGCAAACAAACGTACGGCCCGCCTGATGGTAAGCGGTTACCATAGCCTATGGACGCTTGCAACACCAGGGGTATCACTCGCGCGTTGCTGACCCGAAACACCTCTTAGAGGTTTATGGAGGATTCACTGCGCCGACAGTTTGAGGGAATATTCCTCTTACTGTCAGCGCAGCGCATCCTTAGAAGGAGCTCTGGCGACCTTACTTACTGCAGGAACACAACACACAATAAAGTGTGTTATTTGGCTGCAGTTTTCTGTAAGGTGGAGGTGGTGGTGTAATATATTGAAATAATCAATATTGTATGGAATGAGCCTTCTGATCCAAGATTGTTGTATTACACAGTGATTGGATTCAATCAAAGCTGGAAAGTAAAATCAGATGGGGATAATAAAGATTTGTTAGGGACCCGTGTAAAAATCGTAAAAATCCAGAGCCAAAGATTAAATCCGGAAAAATCGGACCGAATCGGAGGGAAAATTGATCATTAATTGAATTATTTCGTTTGTGCAATTAAACTGACTTTTGTCTGCATGTTGAGCTATGCATAATTCCATTTATATGTTAGCAAATGTATACAAAAACTTGACAAATTATATACTAAAACCTTGCTCGAGAACCACTCTATCCATTGGTGAAAACAGCATGAAAATCAGTGCAGTAGTTTTTGAGTTTATCGCCAACAAACATACAGACGGATGCGGCGGAGGACTTTGTTTTTAATGTAGTGATTTGGAAAACATTTTAAAGATCAATTTGATATCTGTTCACCCTTGCTTGAGACTGAGACCTGTTATATTACTATGATTTGCATCATAACCCCCATTATGCCGAAATTTCAAAATAGAAGGCATAAAATTTCACCACGTAAGTATGTATTTCCCAATGGGTATGGCAGAGCTGTACTTATGTACTGTGTTCAGGTCCGGTATGTTTAGGTCCCACATCTAATTTTGGGCAAGCCTATTGTCATTATAAGAGAAATTCAAAATAGATAGGGAGCAATTTGAATAGAGAGTGCACTGTCCGTTAGAACTTTGCCTTTGCAGACCAGCAAATTAAAAAAGTGTAGTCGAAATTCATTCTTCAGCAAAAATATTCCTTGCTACGGCGAAATTTTATTCGAAAATTCCACAAGCTCGTTATGTAAACAAAGTAAAATACATTAAAATTCATGGCTATTAAGCTGTACGGGTCAACATGTTTCAAAAAGAATAATCTATCACTCAATTTGTTTCTTTTATCACGCTGTCGAAAAATCGGTCACCGCACGAAATTTCCCGCCGAAAAATCTCTTCCTAGTTACAGGAAAGAGAAAAAAAAACAAGCTTTATATGGTCTGACTTTCATTTATTACCGTTCACATTAACGTAAGAACTCTTTTGTGTGAGAAAAATATGATTATGACATGGACCGGCCTTCCTATTGTCCTTTATTCGATTTTTTCCCTCCAAAAAACTCTATATGGCCGACCTTTTTGCTGCCTGAGGTTAGTAGGGGAAATTAAAAAAAATGCCCAACGTATCGTCGGTTTGAAAATGATTCTGTTTTTAAATCACAATTTTTTTAGCTTCTGAAATTTTTTCATCAGAATTCTGTCAAGGATTCTTTGAAAAGGCCGTCTAAGGCTGAATGTTAATTTGATTTGTTGTTTTACTGACGTTTCGTTTAGTGTTCTTTTAGGTAATTAGGCTTCAGCCGAGTCTTGGTTAAAAATATTAAAGAATTCTCATGAGCGACATTTCCAATTATCTTTGAGAAATTGTAGGTTGTAGATTCTAAATATTTTTTCTATAGGGGAGAGAAAAGATTAGAGGGATTTAATGTTATAACTATTCTACGAGGAACCAATCCTTAGTCAGATTTACAAACAAGTAGTTCACCAATGAAAAATTTCGTTATTTTTATAAAAAGATAAAAAGTCTCCCAAAAATCCAATCAGTCTCTACCACAAAGATTTTATTAAAAATGCTTTATCAACTTAGAATTAAATAAAAAACGTACAAAAACAGCGAATCAAATCCAAGGCAAACACTATAAGTATGGCGATCACGTTTTTCTTACCCACAAAAGAAAATTAAGGGGGGGGGACGGTGTTAAATTTTTCGGCGTACTATAGTATAAAGTGTATCTATCGGGAAATTCAAATGCTATTCGTGTCACGATCGGCCATTACTTGCCGACAGTGACTTCCAATTTCTAACAACACAACACTATTAGATGTACATTCCTTGGCACGCACAAACAAAATTAAACTTAAGAGAACATATAATAAAGTCGCTTATAAAAATGTGTGTTTTACACTTACGACGTTGTTACCCGCATATGAACAACATCGTAACGTGAAAATTTTAAATTTCGTGTTTAAGTGAAATTTTATTGGGAATCCTTATTTTTATTGGGCGCATTCCAAAACGTTGACTAGGGATAGTAAAGGATACTAAAATCCGCTACCATCTGGTGTAATGCAGGAAAAATTTAAAAATAGAATGGACTGGACTTTAGAACAGAGTATACTGTCCCATTGAGGTTATTAGCTCTCCTTTTATTCCGTGGTCTCGAACTTGACATGCAAAATATCATTAATATTTTTTAATAATTATTTGAGGGGCTCGTGGCTAAGCTATAACTACGCTGATCAACCGATCTGCAAGGTTAAGCTACGCTTGCCGAGGTCAGTCTATGGATGGGTGACCATTATTAACACATAGAGACCCTCCGTGCCTCGGAGAGCACGTAAAGCCGTCGGTCCCGGTTGTCATACGAACACCTATGATAATCGTTAGTGGTTGTCAGAAGCCCAAAAAGCCTGACAACCAGTCTATCCTTCGAACATCGGTATTGCCCAGAAATTGGGTTGCGGAGGTCTGATGGCAGTCGCTCCGTGTAAAATACTGATATTCAGCCGCATCCTGGTTAGACTGGAAGCCGACCCCAACATGGTTGGGAAAAAGCTAGAAGGAAGATAATAATCAGAATAAGTGCAGAATTGTTTAATGGCAATTCGGAAAATTCGGAAAATTGTAGTATCGTTATTCCATATCATTAGGTACTTAGTCTGTAAGCTTTCTTGAGCGCCCTAAATAATGGTTGAACTACACGATGACTGCACTGAAGGAAAGACTCGTTGACAGGCTTTTTAAGCTTCTGACTACCACTAACGATTGTCATAGGTGTTCGTATGACAACCGGGACCGACGGTTTTACGTGCTCTCCGAGGCACGGAGGGGTCTCGATATGTTAAGAATGGTCACCCATCCACAGACTGACCGCGACAAGTGTAGCTTAACCTTGCAGATCGGTTGATAACCGTAGTTACAACTTGGCCACGAGCCCCTCCTTATTCTGATTATTATAATAACTTATTAGATTACTAGCTTCTTGCCAGCGGCTTCGCCCGCGTGGTCTTGATAACCTTTTTAACCCCGCTTTTCTGTTGAAATTTTTCCTGAATTTTCTTTGCTATAAACCTCACGGAGCCCGAGACCTTTCCAACGAATGCAAAACCGTGGAAATCGGTTCGTGCGTTCTGGAGTTATAGCGTCAGGAAGGAAAACCCGACTTATTTTTATATAGTAGAGATAATAACTTATTCTGATTATTATAATCTAGACTAAAGACAGGTGTAATTAATTCAGTGATAGTAATTAAAACACGTACGATAATTTATCGATATCGATACAAATTCAGCGAGCAAACTACATTGTTTCCTAACTAATTATAAAGCGGCGGCGGCTTTACAAAGTGATGGTATCATCAAACGATCTAATCACAGTAATCATTTACTCTAATGATAGTTAAGTGTTGTAATACGCTATCGATAAATTCAATATCGACCTTAATAGGTATTCAATTAGTTTTTTTTTACCTGTGTATTAAAAACAACAACAAATCATGCCTGTAATTCCTAAACGTTAAGGGGTACAGGCACGAACAGATACTTTAGCCCTTTTGCTAAAGCGATTGTTCCAAAAATTAACGATTGTAACTTTGTAATAACACAAATCACTATAGTATTGGTTCGTAAATACAGTGTTCGTAATATCACAAAAGTTCTATTAGTACTTTAGGAGAAAATCGATTTAGCCCTTTTGTTGGTGTATACATGTTTTTGCTCGTGACTGTACCTGTACTAATGTACACCCCAGACCACCGGTATGTTTAGATCTAAGGGATGAGCCTTTTCGAGTTTGACGAATCGACATTATGGGAAGTTACGAATACGAAACTGTCGTTGTTTTTTTTCACACATACACCCCATCACGCCCATATTCTCCGAAGGGGTAGGCAGAGGCGTACTAATGTACACCCACGTTTCGCCAATATGTTTAGGTCCCATGTAATAGCGGGCGAGCCTATTGCCATCAACCGGGCACAAATCCAGACTCCGAGCTGTTATTGGGAATTTCACAGAAAACCCAACAACAATTTGCTCGGCCCGGGGATCGAACCCATGACCTCTAGCTTAGCAGTCGCGCTTGGGACCACTAGACCAACGAGGCATTCGAGGATTTTTTTATTTGGATTAAATTCTCAGTACCAGCTTCAGAGCTGCGTTAGAATAATGAAATATCCATTTAAACTTTGCTCTAGCTGGGAATCAAACCCAGGATCTTCAGCGTAGCAGCTTTCGACCACTAGTCTTATGTGAGACAGTTCATAAATACCGATAACTATTTAAATGCAAATGCCCAAGTATCCATTTAAACGATGTATGGTGGGAAAAAGATATATTTCCCGCCACCGCGTCCCCATGGCGGGTCTTAATTGAATTAATAGTCTGTGGGCACCGTATAAAGCTGGTTACATTACGCATAGCCCAGACTATATGACTGTTTATCTTCGTTTCTCTGACGGATAAATAAAGAGATATTCTCGTAAAAGGAATAAATAATCGGGTATTATCATGGCTGCGAATGAAGAGTTATACCATGCCGTTGCTTCTTCAACATCACCATCGACCTATTAACTGTCCCACTGCTGGGCACGGGCACACCTGTGACACTCCATACAAACTTTCCGATACCGCTGCACACTACAATATCAAATGTCAAACTTGTCAAAATTACGTTTGTACATGTGCAAATGCAAAGTGCGTAGGGTTTGTTGGCAGTACGTCCGGCAAGAACACCGGCAGAATCCGGGGGACCTGAGGTATCTGACGTTAGGGAGGGGCGGAGAGTGGTCATTCTGTATTATTTATTCTGTGGCACGGGTCTCCTCCCAGAATGAGAGACGTTAGGCTACAGTCCGCGTCGGCTAGTGCCGGCTGGCAGACTTCACATGCCGTCGAGAAAATCTTTCAGGCATGTAGGTTTCCTCACGAGAAATGAACGCACAAGATTACGAAAATTCAGAGGTGACGTGCCTTGGATTATCATAATGTCCAATAGTCATACGCCTTAGGCTATCACTGCCGTTGCTTGCCAGTTCGGTAAAATTAAGCGCAGTTTAGCTAACTCAGCTTAGCTCGTAAACTCAAGTATGATAAGACGCCCGCGCCGCTGTGATGGATGGATTTGCCAAGTTAATGGCAATAGGCTCGCCCCTATTACATGGAACTCTAAACATATCGGCGATGAACTGTAGGTGGACATTAGTACACGTTCTGCTTAAATCTTTGGGGAATACAGGCGTCATGGTATGTTAAGCAGTGAAAAAAAAAATAGAAGTCTATTTATTTAATCGCACACTAAATAATATAAAATATTAGCTCGTTTTATATGGATTATGTACTATTTAGACACAAAATAAATTTATTTGACAAGACGCACACAAAATTAAAAGTTACAGAGAGAGGTAAACTAAGTATTGCGAGCCCCACGACCCCGTATGCGTCACATCTACGCAAATAATTGCCTATATTGTAGTAAAAGGTTTGGTAAAACTTACCTACTCTGTGGTAACACGTACGTAGTCCGTAAAGGATTAAAATTTTATCATTGTAAAGTGGAAAATAAGCTGTAAAACCATAGTCGACTACTTTGTTTTCATACGCTAGTAAAATCTAATAAAACAATATCTGTCTTTATGATTAAGTGTGATATCAGAGTATACCCTAGCTAGTAAAATAAAGGAGTAAACCTATTTTATAGGGATGTACCCTTATTAACAATGCCTTCATAAAATCTGTGAACGTCATTTTTCGTTTCGCACCAATTTTTTTTATTAAAAACCTGCTTAGACCTTGGACATCAATCCGTGTCGAGGCCCATTCACGTCACGCGCTATTTCTTTTGTCTCCTCTCAAAAGGGGGCCCCGGAGGGTAGAGGAGGGGTGGAGAGGGACATTTTTACGACGTGCAAAGAAACATCCTTGCGCCCCAGGCTCGCATGTCGGGAATGACAATTGAATTCTTTTTTTAGTTTTTAATTTTTGAATTGTGGACGCAGATTCATTGCTGGTATTATTCTTTGGAGTTTATTTATTACAGCATTTTATTTTAGTTGAGAAATGTAGTAGATAAATTTTTATTATATTTGAGTTTTATTATTTTGATTAGTGCTAGATTCCAAAAATTCAAAAAGTGTATTTAATTTTGCCGTTTGCATGTCCTTTTTTTAATAAAGTATGTTATTTTTAGAACTTGAAAATTAAAACCAAGTTAGTCTTTATTATAATGTCAATTTTGGGTCAAATATTTAATGCATTTAATATGCGGGTTTCAACTTTATTTAAATATTAAAATTATAATTGGTAATAAAATAAATAAAAATAGAGAACATAAACTGCCGCCATTTTGCTTTATTGCACAAAAATTACGTTTATAGTGTTGGCCTACGTTACGTCATAATAGTCAACATTTCTAATAAATATTACGTTTCTAAGAAACCTATACTTAGAGACTGATTGAATACAAAATAACAGGAAAATTTGTATCGTAAGCATATAATCTGCTTAATTCTTGGAATCATTAAGATCTCGAGGTATTAACACGAAGAAAATCCGTTAATAATTTGAATATTCTGATATACAAATCCTCTCAATAAAGATAAACTAAAGAGAAATCCTTTGAGTACGGAACAGTACACAGAATCCACTGACTATGACAGTTCATATTCTCAACGGCATTTCGGAACTCAATAAGGTATTTTTCCCAAGAAACTGTCGCGAAGTTATTTCAGTCACGGATTTACGGCTCCGTGGAGTAAGACAAACGGCTCGTAGCATGTTCGCAAGCAAATTTTGTGGGGGAACAAAGAAAAAAAAGGAAAATCATAGCTACGTGCCGCGTTGATTTTGGACGTGCGACTTCAAATGTCGCTGACAAATTGACAATTGAGGTGCATTGCACGGCGAATGGCGGGATATTTAAAATTGGAATGCTACGCTGATTTTCTTTTTTTAATGCAAAGTTAATAATGAGAATCATTTCAGTTAACCTTCATGGATGCCGCATAAAGTTTTGATAAAACAATCTGATTGTAGGTCTCATAAAATAGATGAATAATTCGGAACACTATTTCATAGGTCATTCTGTCATTCAATTTAATAAAAACCTGTCCATTAGTATTACCGTAGACAGTACTGCCTATTGGAGAAATTGATTTCTAACTCCTAAAAACATTACGTGTAGGCTTTTAATATTTTATGTGAATGAAAGGGATGGTGAGGATGGGTTTTAATAATTCAACTTTTTATTGTTTCTATGTACGAGGGCTGAATGAAAAGATCAAGTTAGCATCTTTTCTCACACATCCTCGTCTTGTGGCAAACTGCACATAACTGGCCCACTGCTGGGCGTGGGACTTCTCTCAGTAGTTCACCACACTGCCTTTGTGCGGGTATAAATAGACACTCCTTTTTTACGATTAAGTTTAAATGTGTGTGTAAATAAGTAGGGTACCTTAGTGTGTCCATACGTGTCAATGTGTGGTTGAACCTTGTTTTAGAGACAACAAACACTACAACGAAGTATGAAAAGCGATGGTATATCTAAAGTTAGAGGCAGACGGTGGTCTTTCCGTCCCTTTTATCTGTAGGTACTTTAACTATACTGTTTCTAAATATTCTGGGTACATTATATAAATGTCCATCACAATTTAGTAAGTTTAACTAACATTTTATCAAAAATAAATCTAAATAAAAGCAAAAAGAATTTCAAAGTTATTTAATACGCTTGTCTCTTGGGTAAAACGGTGTCAGTCACAGACAATATTATTATAAAAGAAATGCCTAAGCATATTATTTTCTGCATAAATAATTTTATTTAATCAAAATTCTAGTGTTTTATTACACCGTTTTGTTTTAGAAAATGGTCGTCATATATATTTATTATTTTCAGTTATAATACTTAAGATTAATTAAATTTGTCAAGCAACTTCAGATAATTGATTTGCTTGTATAGTTGGTGTTTTAAAATTATTTATACATATTTAATTGTAATCATGACTACACTGACATATCTTGAGATATGAGGGATTTTATACATAAGTACACACTCGAATGTATGAATTCTACTATTACTTAATCAGTATTACAGCAGTAGTGTGCTGTGTAGTGTTTTAGTGGCACTGATCGTCTATTGCAATGGGCATTAAGTTAGCCTGTGCGTGTAATAGTCCAAATTACTACAGACAGAGTATTTTTTTTATTTTAGGCAGATTTCTCAAAATATATTGTTACGTTTCGGTGTGATAGACAGCTACTTTTTATTGAATAAACTCGTTAGGCGTTTGTTGGAAACAATTTTTTTTCGAAACGTTCAAATTACAATTTAATTTATTTTCCTTTGTCTTATTTTCTTTTTGTGATGGTAACAAGGAAGTTGAGTAAAAATGTATAATGTCTAATTGTTTTTTCTTTTTTACTTAATTAATTTGGAGAGGGAAAAGGTAGAATAAAAATGATAGCTTTTAAACGTTAATAATGTTTTGATTTGCGTTTCTGATTTATTCGAGGTTGAATGAAAAATAAATGAAGTTCAGAAAGTTCTTTGTTTGAAATTAATTTTAAGGGGATGCTCTTGCTCTGGTTGAATTTTTCCTATACTCTATAGAATTTATATCAAAAATACATGTACACAGTAAGAGAAAATTAAAATTCAACAATGTTGATCTAGATTCACTTAAACAAAATAAAATCAACTGTGCCGTACTTACTACTTAATTCGACAAAATGTATGAAACAGCCGATATTATAATTCGTGATTACAAGGTTGGTCCCATACTAAAAAATGCTGACTAAAATGACCCTTAAATTTTTGACAGAAATTCAAAAATGAGCGTGTTTTTATTTTCTCTAATCACCTTAATTTCTTTGTTACACATAGGGCCTGTTTAACCGCCTCCTGATAAGTTTCCGTTAAATTACTGTGTGTTGTGTTCCATTTTTAAATTTATCTGCCGGTTAGCGGCTATCCAGAGGTGGTAAAAAGGCCCATAGAATTACAAACATGTCACGTCTATTCAATATCACGGTGTATTTTCGATAAGTATTGATCGCGCGATTTCAATGTGGTTTCGCGCGAGTCAATTTGAGCACTTCTTCAGTCACGCCGCGGGGTAAACTTATCTCGATCGGTTTGATAGCACGCCAGACGCGATGGCGTCATATTCTTTGATGTATCTTCAGAGGGTAAAGTGTCGGTTTGAGTCTGCACTTAGATGGAGTTATTGGATGTCGGTGACGTCTTTAAATTTTGATTCACTTTTTCTTCATTTTTTTCACAGCTATAGCTGTGAGCTGTGGCCTTTTGCACACACGCCACCACACCGAGCTTGATAATGAAATATGTGATTATATAAATATATTAGTAGACTTTAATATACTATTTAAATTTAGGATACATACTGTAGATAATGTGTTTATACATATTTAAGAGTGTGATGGTATTGTGGTGTCCAATTAATGCATTCTTTCTTTTCTTCGGTGGAGAATGCATGACCTTGTTTAAAAAAATACTAGTCGTGTAGCACCATGGTGTGTATTCGGACTTGTGCGCGTAGGGGCGTCAGCAACGCACCAGCATATCATCATCCTTTGGTATCCTTGGGCGGTGATGACTACTTACGATCACTGTCTTGTTTGTTCCTTTACCGACATATGGTGTATGTCGTAAAAACTGAAATCAGTTTCTCGCCTGTTTCCCATAGGGGTAGGCAGAGACTATAGATTTCCACTTGCTACGATCCCGGCACACCACTTTCGCTTCGGCTATGTTCATTAACCTCTCCATGCATGCTCGTCGGTTTAGGGTGGTCTTAACCTCGCCTTTTTTGAGAACGTCCGCAATCTGGTTGTGGTACGATCGCCGAGGTCGACCCCTTCCAACTCTTCCATTCGTACTCGCCATATATACTTGTTTAGTCAGCCTCTGTTCATCCATCCTCTCTATATGCCCAAACCATCTTAACATACCTTTCTCAATCCGAGTTACAATATCATCTTTCATGCCACAACGCTCCCTTATCTAGCTTATCTTAATACAATCTCTGATTATTTTTTTCTTTACGTCAAATGAGGTTTTGTAAACTGTCCCGCCAGCATCAATCTTTCGAGTTGTTCGTCTCGAAACCCTTCGAATTAAAACTTGGCAATCTCAATCCCATGTCACGCGTAAATCGGTCAGACATCCAATTTGGAGCTGTTACGTGGTTCGAACATAGCACAGTTGGAACAGAAGTTTTGTTACTAACCATTGTTTTATTAATTTGTTTTGTTTTGTTTTTGGATCAACCTGTACGTATTACTGTAAACTGTGACAATAAGGGCTTGTTTCACCACCTCTGGATAGCCGGTAACTGCCGGATAAATTAAAAAATAGAACAATTTTTTTAGGAAATTATCTGCCAAGTAATTTAACGGGAACTTACTAGGAGGTGGAGAATCTTTAATATGATAATATTTCTTTGAGATATGATGGGGACACGTCTATGATAACGCGTACCGTGGTCACCATGATGTATGAGGGGAATATAGGTACTTAACGGAGAACATTTTTGTCACATCTCAAATTGGATTTCACACGGAGTGAAGTGACAGCGTGGTCTAGGACGATAGGTGGTGCGACTACCTCGACTTTCTCGAGAGAGATTGGTTCAGTAAGATAACAGATAGAACGGCTTGAAAGGAAGCAAGAGAAGCCTTTGCCCAGCAGTGGGACAATTTGGGCTAGAAAAAAAATGGAGAACATGAAACACAAGTCTCAACTATCAAAAATTTGTCTCAAAAGGCTCCTAAATTACTATATATACATACACTAAACTATCCAACCCCTAATAAACTATAGGAACCCATATTTAAAAATAAAGTAAAGTATAACTACAAAGCTGTAAAAAGCGCAATAGGCCCAAATAGACCAGCTTGACTTCTACCCAAAGGAATGGCTTGATAATACTTTAATATAATAATGATTGCTTGTTTACCCATTGGAAAGATAATAATCAAACAATGTGGACTTCTAAAATAGTTTCTCTCCATTTTGCAGTTCTAGTTGCAAAAAATATTCCTGCTCTATGTAACGTTTCGAATTTTAAAATCAATATCTTCCAATTTTAAAATCTTTAAAGTTGGCTTTCTTTACTGTTTCTATGTGGAGGGGTGCACAAAACATTGAAAATAAATTGATCGTGCGTAAGTCGCGCGTGAAGTGAGAGCAATCGCTTAGAAAGAACGCGATTACGTTGCGTCGAGCGGCGAGCGAACATCTAGTTCGGGGTACCCACCCTATTGTGATTTGTAGGGGGAAACGCACTGTTGATATCGTTTGAACGTATTGGCATGTGACGTTTCACTTATTTTGTCTTATTCTACGTCAGTTGATATCAATGGAGAATGATATAAAAAATATATTTTAGAGTAGGAACCCATGTATCTAATAGCTACTGTTACTTTGACGAAAGTTATTAAAATACAATAGGTAGACCTATCGCGGTCATTTTATAAAAGTATTTTATCTGGCAGATAAAAAATAACAGTTGAACTGGTGTTTATAATTTATCAGCGACTGTAAATAAACCTACGAATCGGTGAAATAGAAATTTGAATGCTATCTCCCAGATAGCAAGTCAGCCAGTTATCAGCAAATGGTGAAACAGGCAGGTAAATTAAAAAGCAAACACTCACTATAAAAATCAAACTAAAAAAGAAAAAAGAACTCGCGCTCATATTTTCAAAATTCTAAATTCGAATCATTACCACGAACGCCAACTGTCACAAACGATCGTCCGAATTTATTTTTAAAAGGCAAAGGCAATAAACTGGTTGCTGTTTACATGGACAATTAAAAAAAAAGGTTATATTTGTCGGCTATCGACAGCAGCCGCGTCGGTGATTACGCGTCGCGTAATGGTGATAAATAATTATGCGACACGTGACGCGCGCGTAATTGGGGCCTATTCTGCGATATGCGCGCTTTTAATAGGTGCTGAAGAGACGGAAGATGAAATGACAGGTAATGAGTTATCTGTGAGCAGATTACTGAAGGTGTTGTGTGACTAGAATTTGTAGTTAAATCATGCTTTTGTTTATTACTTCTAGTAATAAAAAAATAAATAAAAAAAATAAAAAAAATAGACGCTCTCGAAATGTGGTGCTGGAGACGAATGCTTGGAGTATCGTGGACTGAATTCCGTACCAATGCATCCATACTCCAAGAACTCGGCATCAAGCAGCGTCTATCTTCTGTAGTACAGTGTCGTATACTGAAATTTTTTGGACACGTGTCGAGACGGGAATACCACTCCATAGAGCGACTCGTAGTGCAGGGGAAGGTGGAAGGCACCAGACCGCGCGGAAGGTCACCCAAGCGATGGACCGACCAAATTAAATCATGTGTGGGCGGGCCCTTGCACGAGTGTACTAGAATGTCCACCAACAGAAAACCATGGCGAGATCTCGTGAGACGCATAACATCTGCTCTCGAAAACGCTACTACATGACGACCACGACCGCTCTGCCAAGTGCGAAACGATATAGAAGAAGTAATATGGACTAAAGCCTAACCCCTCTCATTCTGAGAGGAGACTCATGTCCATTACCCAGCAGTGACGGTGAAGAGACAGTATTGTCGCTGTTTTTATGACGAATATATATGTATTTCTTTTTCGATTTGTATCAGGTAGTAGTTAGTAACATCCCTTCCTTATGCCAAATAGACTCAGCAGTAAGTAAATATGTCATATCCTCTATAAATATAATAAAATGGTACATTACCTATAGAGATTGGTAAAAACACTAATATGCTTTAGAGCAACAGAAGCCAATACAACAGTTCTTAGAAATTTTGTCTGTCTGTCTGTATGTTTATCTTGGCATCACGCAAAAACTACTGCATGGACCTGAATGCAGTTTTCACCAACGTATTGCGAAGCGAAGGCGGGTTGGTATAGTCTAGTTGTCTAGTATAAAACGTCAACGTATGTTCCAAACAGTAAAAGGCTCTACTATTATATAAACAGTGAAACTTACAGTAAAGTTTTAATTAATGTATGTGTTTAGTTTGTGTGCTAATATTCCTATGTGACACTGTTTTGTGGTGTTTATTGGGCTATGTGTGCCTGTGTGTGTGTGTCTGTTGAATTATTGTGTCGGAAACGTTGGAATAGTTATAATTAGAGATGAACCGAATGTGGATTTTGAATTATGAATGTTCTAGAATATTCGATGCGATTGGTTTGTGAATTTATGTTAGTTCAATTTGATATGGGATGTAGGTACTTAATTAGTTTTAAGTTTAATTAGGTTTTGCATTCGACTCGACCTCTGACTTTTTGGAATTATGTGCTCATTAATACATTAATTATCACTCGCTTATAACGGCGGAAATCATGGCGAGGAAACTTGCATATGAAATCTGTAAACCGGCTCTAGGCCAGAGTGGCTATAGCCTTCATTATAATAATAATAATAATTTATTTCGGAAATATTACATCCATATTTGTGTTACTATTACAAAACTTACACTATGTTAGTGAGGTTCTGGTGTGGCTATTTGTGACTACATTATTATTTGGTTATACAAAAGCCGTCTCAGGCACCTGGTAGATATATGAGTATGTACCCAATGCCCGAGAAACGGGTTATCATGTTTCCCATGTAAAGTTGTTAGGATGCTATTAGCGCTGTCACGTGTTCTGATAAGCATAGATGCTGTACGTTTTCTAATGATGGCATAAAAATCATCGACGCGAGCCTCGGCGAACATTTGAGATGCGCTGCAAAAACGTGGTAGCCCCATCAGCATCCTAAAACCGTCATTGTATTGGATCCGTAGGGCATTGGTGGTCTTCTGCGTATACTGCATCCACAGGCTACACGAGTAAAAAGTTTGACAGTAGGTCTTGAAAAGATATATTTTTACATCTCTACAGCAACGTGCAAACCTGCGGGCCAGCATATTGCATCTGACCGCCAACGCCCTACCACTCACTCCCATTCTGAATAGAGTCCCGTGCCCAGCAGTGGGCTTGCCCTCTATTACAGGGAAAACTGTGGTCTCTGCGGCTCTGCCTAACCCAATCTTTTTGGGAATACAGGCGTGATGTTTTCTGAATGTATGAGAGTCGTAATCAAATGCGCAGTTTATGATTATTTGAATTTAGAATTAACTAGATTACGAATACTAGTAATACTTCGAAACTGGTTCACAATAAGAGTGTTCTATTTTCAGAAGGACTATTATGCCAAAAAACGAACCAAATGCGAGTCGGGCCCGCAGATTGTGTTTCGTACGATTTTTAATTAGTATCAATAAAATTAGTATTTGTCGTCTAGTCGTACTTAATAGAAATTAAATCTGTCATTTCACCTCCCTACCTGATTACCTACGGTTCATGAGATACAGCCCGCTAACAGACATTCTATTGTGGAACTCGCTGCCTTGACTGACAATTTGTGTGTCTTCAAGACGAGAGTAAATCGGTTACTTCTAGGCAAGCGCGCTCCATCGTGAACCATATTATTGCTTAACATAAGGCGAGTGGTCAATCGCAAGCCTTTCTATACTAATATTATAAAGCGAAAGAGTTTGTTTGTTTGGTTTAACGCGCTAATCTCAGGAACTACGGGTCGGATTTGAAAAATTCTTTCACTGCTGGATAGCGCGTTTATCGAGGAAGGCTATTATAGGCTTTATATCACTCTACGACTAATAGGAGCGGAGTATCAATTAAAAATGCAAAAACGGGGGGAAAAAATCACCTTTTACGGGAACAAAGTCGCGGGAAAAGCCTAGTATAAGATAAAACAAAGACGGACGGACAGCGGAGGCTTAGTAAGGGTTCCGTTTGCACCTTACGTACGTACGGAACCCAAAAAACTACCCACGAAAGTGATTGATGAAACTCAAGAAGACAGCTAGAGGCCAAACATCGAGGATCTATAAGCGGGCAAGTTCTATCGTTAGCGTAACTCAAACAAAGGCAGGCAAACTTACGTTGTTAAAAGTTCTTTATTTTTTGTAAGAAAAAGGGTAGTTGGTGCGAGTTGGACCGTAGTTCGCGAGTAGAAGTAGTTTTTCGTGTGTGCTCGGTATTTATCGGATTAGATGCTGAATCGACCAGTCAGTGGTTGAATTCAAGACCGCATTCTCTTTTGTATTCTTAGTTTAATTATTTGATTAAAGAACGTGAAGTTTATGAATGATCTATTGTTTTTGTTATTATGTTCTTTTCGTTTTTATTCCAGGCGCCTTACGTACTATCCTGACGTCTGTGGCCTAGTGGTTCGAGTACCGGACTGCTGGTGACGAGGTCGTGGACTCGATTCCCAAAGACACAAATATTTATGTGATGAATATAAGTATTTGTATTTGATTGGGAGTTCTTTTTCCATTGTCTAGTTATCTAGTAACCATTAGTACAAGCTCTGCTAGTTTGGCAATAGTTGGTGCTGTGTAAAAAAAAAGTTTTCAATAGGAATTCTCAACTCTCAACAAAATTCTAACTAACGGTTGTTGGTGGTGTGGACTCACCTTTACAGCTGTTCCGAATCATTTTCAAAAAAGGATTTATTTTAAAAATGGAATACTCTTTGTTTACATTTACTTTCATCACTTTATCCCTTGTTTCATTCCAATAGAATAAAATGCATCAATATTCTGTAAAGCCACGCCAAGGTGTGTGTGTGGCTTTAACGGGATTGTTGATAGCAATATCATCAAAAAAGGTCTTATACAATATTTTTCGTGCCGAAATTGAAATCATAATTATATGGTGTTGTGTAGCTGAAATAAAATGAAATGATGACCTATATGTTATTCGGATGTATAAACAATAATACTGTTTTTTTGACGACGTCTGTGGTCTAGTGGTTCGAGTACCGGACTGCTGATCACGAGGTCGTGGGTTCGATTTCCACAAGACACTAACATTTATGTGATGAACTTAGGTGTTTGTGTTTGTCTGGGTGTTTCTTATATATTATATGTATTGACAATAAAAGTACTTATATAAGTATTATATTCATTGTCTAGTACCCATAGTACAAGCTCTGCTTAGTTTGGGATGAGATGGCGTTGTATAAAATGTCCCAGGATATTTATTATTTATTTATTATTATCATCGAAATCCGTTTAGTAGTATTTGCGTGAAATAGTAACAGACATCCATCTATCCATACATCCATCCTCACAAACTTTAACATTTATAATAGTAGGATAGCATATTATTATGACGTATTAATTTCTCTCAAAGAATCCTCAGGATAAATACTCTTATCTCTCTTCCATTTCCATTTACGCATTTCAATGTAGAACACGTTTGTTCACAGAAACACTCCGACCGAATTGCATCAATACCAAACTGCCTAAAAAACGTATTTCATCTACACGCGGTGTGCATGAAATTGTTGTATAATGAAACAGGCACCCCTGGGACCGTCCCCGAAATATGGAGCGTGTTGTCACCGTGTTGATTGAATTTGTCACGCCAAGAGTACATGCGTGTCACTAGAAAATTTGGTGAAATGAAACATTTTTCACGAGCCTCTGTCTAGGGTTGTCCGTTGCATTTTTTAGCGTTCTATAATTAAAGGTTCAAATTGAAGCCTGTTACTGGCAGGACGATGAATTTTTTGGGAATTTTGTGTTGTTTTTTAATTCTATTCTGGAGTGAAGTTTGGGGAATGTGTGCTCATTGCAATTTATACTGCACGACCTGCTAATGGTCAGGAAAAAGTTTATTAGCTAAGCGGACACCACCAGCTCAAATAAATCAGGAAGCTAAAAGAAAGGAAAAAAAAGAAAAGCTCTTTAAACGGGCTCTTCTAGCTCATCACATCTTCGATTAACATTTAGCCTTTCTACTCACCGCCACAAACAGCATAGTAAAGAAAATTCTAATGACTACTTGACATAGTCATTATCTTAATTTTTTTTTGCATTTTTAACCGACGAAAAACTGGAGGAGGTTCTCAATTCGACTGTTTTTTTATGTTTGTTAAGAAATTACTACACCTATTAGGAATTGATTTTGATGATTCCTTTTTTAAAGGGCATAACCTCGAGGTGGTAGAAAAATAGGATGAGATGGAGATGTATTTACTGAATTTCAGTTCACTGATTGTGGTTAACACGTAATGTGTAGTTCTGATGACCCTACAACATAATGGACACTTAGGGGCTTTTACACCACCTCTGGATAACAGATAACCGCCAGATAAATTGAAAAATGAAACAAAATTTGTAGAGAATTATCTACCAAGTAATTTAACGGAAACTTATCAGAAGGTTGTGAAACAGAGTTAGGGGTGAGCTGATGATGGAGATGGAATACAGTCGAAGGAAACCCTCAACGGTTTACAGCAGCTACCTCATGTTTGGGCTTATTTAATTTAACATGAGAACTTTAGACCTGACCTAGTTAAAGTAAGGTAACTAAGTAACTACTTAGAAAAAAGACACAAAAAATTAAGAAAAAGAAGTAGCAAAGCGTCTGGTGTACTTAACCGGGGGTACGCAGGTTCGAACCCTGCCTGAGATGGTATATTTCCTTAATTTTTTAAATCCATTCAATAATAGGTACATACGTGCGGAATCTGACATGTCCCGTCAGAAAACGTGGCCACCCGTTGCACCCAATTTCATGTAGTGGTTTGCTTGTCAGTTTTTCCGTTGGTACATATTGGGTGGCGTATAGCGAGTTTAATATTGACAATACTCAATAGTGTTGCCTTGCCTATGAATATGAATGGATTGTCCCAGATATTTGGAACAGCTATGAGACACTAGTTGTGTTGTCAGTAATCTATACTTATATTTTTAATACATTCAGTATTCAGTATTCATTCATTTATTGCGTTCCACAAAGTTTTTTTGGATGGTAAGTATACATTATTAATATAAGTACATTGTGGACCCTGTCGGGCACAGCAATATAGGAGAGAGGAAGTACTAATTTATGTCAACTATTTTAGAGATATTAATAATAACTGTTTTAAATTATGGTACTATATTTAATATACAACTTATTTTATTTAAATTTACATTATAAAGAGGAAAGATTTGATTGTTTGTTTGTATTGAATAGGTTCGGAAACTACTGGACCGATTTGAAAAATTCTTTCAGTGTTAGCTAGCCCATTTATCGGGGAAGGCTATAGGCTATCACGCTACGACTAATAGGAGCGGAGTAGCAATGAAAAATGTTGCAAAAACGGGGGAAAATTATAAGACCACGCGGGCGAAGCAGCTGGCGGTAAGCTAGTGTTATATACATTGTTAGAATGGACATCACTGGTCTAGTGACGAAACGCGGTATTCAAGCGTGAGTTCTTGGGTTTGATTACCAGATTGAGCAGTGTTATTGGCACCTCGGAGTTTGTATTGTGGAGGGACGAGGTGTGTTGTCCCTCGCACCAAAGGGAGGATCCTCCGACCAGGCGAGTGTTATGCCTGGTGGGCCACTGCCCGACGGTTGTTTTTTTTTTTTTAGGACGGATGTAGATTCTAGCTCAGGAGCTTTGGAATCTTAACCGGGCTTGGTGGCGAGGCACCTTTTGTGCCTCCAGCCATGGACACTTATAAACTAAGCAACAGCAGCTAAGGGCGTCCCCTAACAGGACTCGGACCTCGGCTTAGGGCGTTGCTGGGGGGACAGCTAGGGACAGCTGGATCTGGGTTACAATTATTTAGGGAGGAATTTAAAACTACTGGCTCGGCGCGGGCCGGCTCGAGCAATGGACGGGGGCCGACGGTTGATGTCGGGCGGTTATATATATGCAAGTTGCACGGTAAACTTCACTTGCGCGATTCAGGATTTTAGCTTCGTAGAAGTTCTTATGTAGCACGTTAGATGTCGCTACAGTATTACAGTATGGTTATAATGTGGCAAAGTCCCAAACACAACTGGGGCTGTACGACTGTATATACTGTAATAAGTAAATAAATACATATTTGTTCAACCCTTCAGGGAATATAGGCATGATGGTATGTTTATGTAATTTTGCTTCTGACTCATACTGAAAATTCATGCCAATTGCTTAAACGAAAAAGGACTAAGGACTTATTTCATCACCTGATATGATCATCATCATCGGTCTAGTGGAATACCAGCGTCAGGCACTCCGTCTGGCTTATACTGAACCAGCACCGTTTCAGCGCAATTTATATTAGAGTATGTATATATAGTAAGTAGTGCTTAAAGTAAAATTGGGCTGAATAAACCATTTTTCTTTCTTTCATCTTAGCCAAAGAGGTCCACTGCTGAAAAATGTCCCCCATAGACTTTTACCGCGGCCGGTCGCATACCGGCCGCCTGCATCCAACGACTTCCAGCGACCTTTACCAGAGCATCGGTCCATCTCGTTGGAGGCCGTCCCACACTGCGCTTTCCAGTGCGTAAACAGTAAGATAAGTGTCCGTTAAATTAGTTGGCAGATAATGTTCCATTTTTAAATTTAGGCGGTTAGCGGCTATACAAGGTGGAAGGGACATCGACGCACAAACGTCGAGACAAGGTTTCACTCAAGGTCAAAAATAAAATGACCTAGGTCATTCATGTAGAAAATGATCGGTTATTACAGATATTTTAATTTTTGAGCGCGCAGTGTTCAGCTAAAAACGCGATCATAATGCTCCGCGGTGAATGTTATCGCGCGCGTGATCCGAAATAAATGAAATAATGATTTTTTAATTATAAATCTAATTTGGGTAGATAGAAAAAATGTTTTTTTACACGTTCAAGTTAAAAAAAACTGCAGAAAATAATGAAAAAAGTTATGGAAAATGCAACGCAGGGAGGTCCAGAATCATGTACTGAACTCATGGTATTCAGATGTGCGTCGATGTTCCTTCCACCTTGTATAGAGGTGGTGATACAGCAACCGAAGCAACCAGTATTAATAATTATAATATAAAAATGCAGTAACTAAGAAAAGAAAAAATAAAATTACTATGATTTTAATTAACCGTCTCGCTACGCGGTATTGGGATCAAGCAAGCACAGAATTTGGAAACTAACTAACATTACAACATAATATTCTCAACTAAAACCAATATCCAATCGAAACTCGAACAAGAGGACGTGTCGAATAGTTTATCGCTGCAGGACTGGAGGGGTTCGGCGTGTGCATTATACAACTGGCGGCGACCGTCGCACTTTCGCGTTTTGAGGGTTAGAATGGGAGCTAGTATTCCATTATCGAATTGAAATTGAATTTTGCAATTTATTTATATTGAAACATTAGGTGTTTCGCCCTCTAGGTGGCACAACTAATGTTTCAATACATATGGCATCATACAGTATATGGGTTGATGACGTGGTATCATCATCAACCCATATACTGTCCCACTGCTGGGCACGGGTCTCTACTCAGTATGAGATGGATTAGGCTATAGTCCACCACGCTGGCCTAGTTGATAGTCTTCAAAATTAGGCATGCAGGTTTCCTCACGATGTTTTCCTTCACCCTTAAATCGAGTGATAATTACGCACATGATTTCGAAAAGTCAGGTGCGTACCTTGGATTCGAACTCCTTTGACTTGGCAGTCCAGTGGTCAGCCATCACTGCTTTATCGGACACTTACCGACTGTAAACTATACTTGCCTTCCCTTGCCTTATATGCCTTGGGATCAAAAACAATCACAACGACCATAACGTCAGAATCCTGGACATGATAATTTTGTACCTAATACGAATATGAAATAATTGTATACGGCTCTCGGTCTACTTGCCCGACGGCTAAGTCTATGTACAAAGTTATACAACGCAACCGTCCAAGACATCTGTCGAACTTACACAATGTCACCGTAGACTGCGCTAGCTAGTAGCGCAAGTTCATTAGTATATATCGCAGACTCAGTTTAATAACTCACTTAGCACTATAAAGTACCTGTATTAATTTGAATTCCATGTCAGTTTGTATTGGGAGAATGTTAGAAGTTTCTCATGTTATGGGGAATATAAGTTCTACTGTACTGTAGCGGAACTAAAAAGTTTTGGCATCGGAAAATGAAGCGTATGGCCTCCAAGGAGATGGACACACGACCTGGTAGAGGTCACTGGAAGCTGTTGAATGCAGTGATTCCTGACTTTCCTGAGTCTTTGTTTTGCACACGACGGTTGATTTGATGAAGATGATGATGTACCTAGTGACGTTCACAGCAATTGATAGCGGCAACTTTGACAATTCACAGAAACCTACAGAAATATTATTTGAAAATTAAACATCTGTTATCGCCTGTAGACGATGGAACGGGTCAAAAATCGCTGCTCTAATCTTTTTGATCGGGTTGAATTTGTGCGACCCGAGTTTAGTCAGCCCAAAAAGTTTGAGAGAAAAAGATTGGATAAAAATGACTAAAAACGCTAGTCGTTCTCGTGGTCTTCCACCACTTTCACCCTGGCCAGAAAAACTGAAGATTTTTTTTGTTTTTATAGTAGTGAGCAAACGAGCAGACGGATAGCCTGATGATAACCGATTACCGTCACACATAGACACTGATTGCTGTTCTTATTCGTTTTACAAGAGTTTCTAACATAATTATATGAGATCTTAACCAGGCATCCGAAGTGGCTTCGTAACTAATTTTGAAACACTACGTCCCGTACACACGATCATATCAAAGACGGTAAACTATAATGTAAACTTTACCGTATCGAGGTAGTGTTGAAATACACCTTCGGGAGATAGTCTGGACTAAGTTTTAGTTGAAACAAATTGATCGGGCCGACGTATCTGGACGTCAATTTTAGTAGTCTAAGAAGTTTTCTTCAGGGAATTTGTGTATTATGTCGTGATGAAAATTTAGTGCTCAATAAGTGCTGGTAAGTAGATGTTTGTGTTCAACCTCGAACTTACTGAGACTGTCACGCTAGAAGTTTAGATTATTTAATTTTAAACTCTCATTTAACACTATATACTTGCCTTTCTTCGGCGTTTAAAGGTACACTGACATGAATTTTTTTGCAGACTATGAGAGCATCTATTTCAGCTTTTGGCACTAAATGAGAACTAAATAAGAAAATAAATAAGTTAACTCTGAGCTAACATATCTGAACAAACACTGGAGTTCCATCTATTCCCTTCCTGTCGAAGCTAAAAAACATTGATTATGACAAAACCCAGGAAGGAATACTACTTGTTTTTAATCATTTCCTTCTTTTCTCTCCAGTCCAGTCCAGTCTAGTACAGTGACTTTCGACTTCGACTTCGAAAAAAAATTCGACATTGAAAATTATCGTCGTCTTCTTCTCGAAAGCTTTAGAGGTATTTAAGACAATCGACAATCGTCTAGCTTCTCGAGACTGTTCAATTACTTACATTGAACAGCTTGAAAGGGGAAGGCACTCAGAAAAAAAAATTGAATCTTGTAAGTGATCATTGAAATGAGGTACGTCTTTTACAATTAGGACCTGTTTCAGCATGTCTGGATAGCCGGTAGCAGCCGGATAAATTGAAAAATGGAACAAAATTTGTTTGAAATTATCAGCCCAGTAATTTAACGGGAACTTACTAAGTAGTGAAACAGGTCCTTAGTTTGTGTACTGTGTGTGTACATTAGTACACCTCTACCTAACCCTTCGTGGAATACAGACGTGATGATATGATTTACAATGGACAGTCTTACCGCTAACAGCGATCTCTTAAAGACCTTTAGACCCATCCATAGGCTGACCGACAAGCATCTTTCAACAACAAAAAACTAAATTCCGTACATAAAGAGCATTGTACGTTTGTACCCAAAACACAATTCTTACCGTTATGACGTTCAGTAAGACTGCAGATGTTAAAGGTACGCCTTTACAATAACAGGAATGTATAAATGTTACCTTTTTTAACGGAAAGTAGCCGTCAGTTGGCTGTGTGCCTCAGTAGAAAACATTCAAAGATGCCTAGAATGTTCGCGGAGGCTGCCTATTACACTGTAGTGTAATGCAATCTACTTTATTTGCTTTATTCAAGACAATGTCAGTTTGGTATGATTACAAAGTGTACGTTTCATATTATTGAAGATTATTTTTGCTTGGCAACAACACATCTGTGATCTGCCATTCAAAAATATTGTAGAACTATGGAAACAGTACGACCTCTGGCGACCTTACTCACTGCAGGAAGACAACACATAATAAAGTGTTTTATTTGGCTGCAGTTTTCTGTAAGGTGGAGGTACTTCCCCAGATTTGAGCCATAAATGGCTGTGCCCTACCTCTCTTTTTTCCCACCCGAGGCAAATATTTGTGTATTCTACTGATTTATTTGTGTCGAGTTTGGGTGATAAATTGTACGTTTTGTTCCCTAGCTGTGTTTTTATAAAAAACAAAATCAAAATATTTTTGAAAAGAGAATTAAATTTTTATTTCGATATTTTAGAAATTTAAGTAGGTACGGTTCAGTGTAAATGCGGCGACATCTCAGTGAGCCTGATGCAAAGTTGTATTGTAAAGTAAAATGGAATTGTTAGGGGCTTGCGTTCCATAGCTATACATATTTTTCAATTTTATCATTCTCACTTGCAAAGGTTACGGTGAAATTCATTTTACATTGTCGTTCGTCGTGTTTGGAGATTGGAAAAATTGCGGCGTTCTGGGAATGACCTGAAAAATTGGATGGATTTTCTTTTTACCCGATTGCCGAAGGAGAAGGAGGGTTATTACTATAATTTAGGATCTATCTAGTGATTCTATGATGATTCATCAACAAAAAAGTAGGAAATAAAATCAATTATTAAATGAAACAAAAAAAAAGTCCTAATAAAAAAATAGAAAATGTATTGCAGGCGGGACAAGCTGTTCATTCATAAACAAAATTGTTTCTTTGCTTGTACTTTCGTTGATGTCTGTTTGGCACCGACTCCAAATTAAATATGTACATGTTATTTTTTGCTTTTTAGTTCCTAGGTGTTTTTTGGAGGCGGTTTGTTTTTTGTTTAAAAATAATTTTGCTCGTTCGAGGAATCGAAACTAGGACATCAGTCACGTCGTATTTGCCACTTAGATTAATGAGTCACTTTTACAACATTTAAGTTTTTCTATAAAATCAGTTTTGTCGAAGATAATATAGAGGAAATTGCCAACATTATTTCCTCCTATTTCGGTATGTGACTCAGTGTTGCAGGCTGCAGGGATATTCTGTTACATTAGATATATGTAGCATTTTTGAGTCTAGATCTGTGCCCGATTGATAGCAATCTTAGATTGCCTCAGAATCAAAAGTATGGCTGTACCTGTACAGCCTTATATCTCTGCCTGAGCCTTCGGGGAACGCGGGCGTGATGATATATTATGTGTATGTTATTTCTATTCACTGTAGTTTCTAGATAAGCAATTTTTTTCTGTATTCGACACCAGACAATACGAATCGAGACACAAGTTTACGATGATTGTCCCCTACCATCGAATTCATATTACAGGCACTATATCATCGAGCGAGCACAAAGGTAGATGAAATACAAAAATACATACCTATAATAATATATTATATCGTAATATGAAACTTGTCGAAATTACTATCTGGCACCTTTTTCATCTGGCGGTACCCCGCGGTGAGGGGGAGGGGGTGATGATACTTTATTGTTGGTAACTACAAAGGGGGGACTCTGAAGGGTTTAGTTCGATGCGTTATACTGTATAAGAAATGGAACTTAGTGTAATATTATTGTGTGTTATAATTTACTAAGAAAGTGTCCAAAGAAATAATATTATATTAACATCAATAAATTTGGATTTGTCTGTTCAGAAAATAGGACAGATTACTCTCGACGAAACCAAAATGTTGGTTTCGGTTTTGGTTACATTGTTTCGGTCTAAACGCATCTCTAATACGTAATGTAACATCTTATTAAGCCATACAAATTTTTATTTGCGAGAAAGGGACGCAGCATCCCGTCTCAATCCCGACTAAAAACATCAAACCTTTTTCACTATAAGAATATTATACTTTTCACTTAATGTGTCATTTATAACAAATTAAATACCATTCATCTACCCTATTATACAAGACGGAACCCATATTTTCCATTGAACTTCTTAAACTATGCAAAGAAAATACGCAAGATTATGAACGATAAGTCCCTACGGGAAAGTCTATAATTGAACGCATACTTAATGAATACCGACTTTCCATCTTGGCCGAACAGCTAATTATATTAAAGCAAACTCTATGTCTTGGGAGTTCGCCAGCGCGCGACACACAGACTTGTTGTTAAGCTAATTGGCGAAAGAAATTACGGGGAATTAAAAAAAAAGTGGCTTATCAGTCTGGCGGGTCGCAGGGTCGATTCCCAGTATGTTTATTTATTTATTTATTTTATTTTGGATTACCAACAAAGAATACACAATGCATGTTACAAACGTGTTACAAAAATTTAAACCTTGTTCTTCCTTAATTATAGGAGACCACAACATGCTTTAAAAACAAAACAGTTCTTGATTCTCAATTTGATTCTCAGTCGTAGCTTGGGGTTCGGTCTGGTCCGTCACATGGGACCCAAACACGTTGGCGACTGTGGCTGTACATTGGCACACCTCTACCTTACCCTTCTGGGAATACAGGTCTGATGGTATGTATGTAGGTATTCCACAACCCTGACAGGCCGCAGTCCGGTAAAATCATCACTAATTGAATCGAATCGAACTACACACGCAGCGCAGACGCCGACCACTCGGCCAATCTTACCCTATAAATATCTAGACGCACGTAATGGCAGTTTCATTTTCACCGCAAACTTGTTCAATTAATTTCAGACCTTATTAGTGAGCAACTTATATTAGATTTTGCCTATTTCCAAGTATATTCTGTAAGTCTGGTCAAGGTATTTAAGTAATATTACAGGAGTACAACGATATAGCTTATATATTTATTGATCTGACCTTAGATTACCAAATCAAACTTAATTGCTGCAGCACCTCTGACTTTTTGATATTATCAAGTCAACGTGGTGACTGGTCGTAAAACTCTTTCTCATTTTTAGAGAGTTGAGACGAGTAAAAACGTAAATAAATTCTGTATACTTTTAGGTAAACTTGCAGTTTTTGAAAAGAAAAGAAGAATTCATAACAGCTAGAGAAAGGTACACTCAATGTATTGAGTATTCGATATATTGAATGTTTGATTTATTAATCATTCGATATTAAGAACGTTCGAGTTCGATTAATTGTATTTCGATTATTTGGCATTCGATTTGGCGTAGATATGTTAACTAGAAGTCTGAGTAAGCCAGAAGACATTTTCTGCCCTCTCTTCCATGTGTCAAATAAGGATTCTGAGACCAAATGAAATCCCAATAGGATATGGAAGTTGTAAAACGCACATTAACCACAGAATAAATAAATAGATTTGCACAGAGGAGTCACTCCCTCCTCTGTGTAAAGTATAGACATCATATCACTCCCCATAATTCGTTGTAGAGCTTATTATCTGTAAATGTCGACGGGCGAGTGCGAGCGAAGCAGTGTACGCGTCATCACGTACGTACATTGTATGCGTCCTTTAAAGATCCAAATGCAACCCTAACTTTACGCATACATTGACGTGTGAACAAACTTTATCGTGCTTTTGTAGTGGTAATAGGAAAGTGTGGAATGGTTAGAGTATGCTCAAACGATTCCTTGGCTTGGCCAAAATGTAAGAAAGGTACCTTACCTCATCGTTTCATCTCAACGACTCTTCAGCACTCGAATCTAGGCTAACGAACAAAGGAATCATTCTTTCTTTCCCCCACAAAGCTTCTCATCTAGCTCGTCTGTGTTCTGCAGATGTCCTGCTCTCATTTTCAAGGGATCCACATTACTCGCTGAATATTCGCAGCTTGACGTTACGTCTGAAATATAAAAGAGGCATTCTCTTGAGCGCTGCAGGCTTCGTTGATGTAGGAGTTTATTAAGAGGAGTGGCTGCTTAAGACAAGATAAACAAGTTTTTTGTAGCTTTTGGGCATAAACGTGTGTATTTAAAGAGCTATAGAAGAAATCGATTTTTTGAAACGCTATAAAAATTCTAACTTTACTATTGGATTAATTCCATCGTAGGAAATATTTATCATAATGTTTATCAATACATAGTGTATAAGTGTAATTGTATTCCCGTGATTAAATCCATAAATGGAAATGTATCATTGAAAGTCTCACTCAGAACATAATAATGATGGAAATAATACTACTTGAATAACATAAATAAGTAATTTAGAATACACAATTGCATCTCACTTGTTCTTCTCAAGAAAATACTACGTGACATCCAACGCCAGTAATTCCAAGCCACGCAAATTATAAAGGAAGCCCCATTGGGAACAGCGACGTTGCTACAATATTTGCGCTCGTTAAAAATGCCAGAACAGTCTATAGAATCTTGCTTTTAAGAATTTTCAGGAACATTGTTTAGATGGATGAGAGGGTATGGATGCTTGAGTGCTTTGCTTTAAGTTACATTAAGTTTAGTGGCGCTAGGGTTGTCGGAGATAACTTATTTTAAAGTAGAACCATTGATTTAAATACTACGCGTTCGCCATACAGAGAAACATTAGCGGTATTCTTTGTTAATGTCGCATGGCATTTGTTTTTAGCCTAGAACTATAGTCCGTTTTTTAATCTCAGAGACTAGATTGACACATGCACATGTCAAAATAATAAATAATGATACCAGCTTTTTAATGTAGTGTTGTACCTACGATACCGGTTTGTTGAATCGTAACTTTTAGACGATTAGCTTAAAAGTCTTCTATTCCAAATCGTATCATTAAAACCCGAACTCATTGAAATTGTTCGAATGCACAAAAAAGTCTATGTAACGTCGTAGAGTTTTTAAGTACCAAATGACGTAAAATTACCTACCCAAAAATACCGCTCACATACCTAAGGCGCGGCCAACTAGTTCCGCGCAGACTATAGTCCACTTCGGTTTAGAACCCCGAACTTGGTACCATTTTGGGACCAAGTTCGGGGATGTCATTGTGACAAGCGGTCCGCCCAGTCCTTAAGCAGTAATAAGTCAATGAGCAGAAACTTTTTTCAGCTTCTTTATCCTGTTTTGATGGTAAATAAATATTTCTTAATCGTCCATTCTAGTTGGGCCAGTGTTTATGGGTCATTAATGTCTCAAGTTGTAGTAAGGACTGTGATAGTCGCTGATGGAAGGTTTTCGGGACCCAAAAGTGTTTGCTAAATGTGGAGACAAAGTGTATTCTGTTCCATTGTACAGTGTTGATTAATACATCCAAGAAAATTAAACAATAAATGGTATCGATGTATTTACCAGGTCGTCTCTCCAACGAGATGGAGAAACGACCTGGTAAATATTGCCGGGATTTGGATGCAGGCAGCTTTTGTTCAGCAGTAAACCTCATTTGGCTGATTATTTATGTATAAGTTTTAAATTAAAATATATCCAAAATCTAAAAATTTGTCCTTTTTATAATTCGGCCATAGTCAGTGCTGTATTCATTAATTAATCACGTCAGATTTCCATAAAGTTCGTTTTAAAAACCACGTGCGTGTACTTACGATTTTCTATCAAACTCGACTCAAAATCATAATAATTATGTGAAGATTCGGGGAAGCCCACGTCTTTCAGTTTACGTTTATGGCACTTATCCGCACTTTTATGGCACTCAACGCGATGTCTTCTCTCGGGGCTCGTAAAACAAAGAGGTGAAAATCCATATCATTGTTGTTTTTTCCAACTACCGTAAATTTCTCTTCAGTTTTATTCTCCTAACGAGCACCTATGACGAGGTAGCACCTCGTTGGCCTTGTGGTCGCGACTGCAACGCTAGAGATCTTGGGTTCGATTCCCAGGTCGAGCAAAGTGCTATTGAGTTTTCCTACGAAATTCTCGGTAGCAATTTGAAGTTTGGATTTGGGCCTTGTTAATGAGAATAAGCTCGTCCAATGACCAAAACATATCATTCTGTGGGTGAACATTATTGGCCAACTGAGTGTACGTTACAACTCTGCCTAACCATTCGGGGAATACAGGCGTGATGCTATAAAATAGAAGGTTCTAGAAAGGCTAGATATTGATTCAAAAGTTCTACTTTTGAAATAGGGAACTAGAACAGTAATGTTACATACTAAATACTAAGTATTATAAAGGATTAAGTTATAACTTTGGCTTCCTAGAATTAGTTATTAAAGCTGTTGCGATGAACATGGTGTAGCAATGTAAGTACACCTGTTTGGTTCAAATAGTTTACTTGTTTAGTTGTTTTAAGTTTGAATACTATCTATATAATAATCTAACTTAACCTACCAAAAATTTCGCACGCTCTCTCTATAAGTAGATTCAAAAAATATGTAAATACTACTACTAATTACCTGTTTTATATTTATTTCAGTTTGAATATGATGGTATTTGAAATATTACCAACTAGCTTTCCGCCAGTGGCTTCGCCCGCGTGGTCCCCGTTTTTACTATTGTCCACGCATTTTTTTATAGTACTAAAGCCTTCCGTTGACCTTAAGGAACATAAAAAAAAATGCCGTATTGGTCCAGCCATTCTTGAGTTATGGGCTTACCATACCTATACCTATACCTAACATACCAAACATTAATTTGGATTTATATAGATAATATAAGTATTTATATCATTTACGATATTTTGTTAGTGTATTTTTTGTTTGTAATTGTTTTCTCTGTCGATTGGAGTTTGTCTATGTACATCAAAATTATTAAATTTTATTAATAGTAATTTTAGGATACTAACAACTTAACTATGCCAGGCTCCATACGAAAAAGTTATGTCTTCCAAAAGAACACGCGATAAAAACAGAAAAACGCATTTTTTTTCTTGTTCTATTCAATTATTTTCCTTTCGTAATGACTCCCGTCTTCTTTATTTCCATAACGAAAATAACAAGAAGTTCTCTAACTGATCGTGTATGGAGAGACATGCACAAATGCATGAATAAAAACCTGGTAACGAGTGGCTACGATCCTTTGCGACACAAAGAGACCGTGCATTGTGTTTCGAGTAGTGTGTGGGTTGTGTTCCAAGTGTAAACCGATTGCGGTTTAGGGTTAGATCTTGTGATGCTTGTCTGATGTATTGAAAGAAGAACAAAAAAACTTTTTTTTTGGACTTGCACAGAACACAAAATACACAGAAATAAAAATATAAAAAGAATGTGATTTTGCGCTCGGCCAAAAAAGGGTCCCCTATGCATATGTGCATGAGAAGGTAGGGCTATTAGTGGCGTTAGAACATTATGGCCGCGATGATTACAAACTTAATGTATCACACCTAAGACCTCGAAAAGTAAAAAACTGTAAAAGATTAGAGGTGCCCTCTTATAATAATTATTATGGACAAAGATGTAGCAAATGCTTGGTTCCAAAAATTTTCAACAGCCTACCGTTAAATACGAGTCGCTATCTAAATCATCGTTCAAATATAAAACATCTAAGAACAATTTTCGGGAAAACATATATTTATAGCTATGTAAAAGTATGTTATTGGTATTTGAATTGTAGTAAATTAAACTTTGTGTACTTTTTTCTTTAATATTTCAAGAAAGTGTGCTTATCTACGTAAAATGATTTATACATATTATGTAAACTGTGGGAGCTATGTCTGCCAACAAACTGCTATGCAGTTTGGCAGAGGTATAAAATTGTATGATATAAGATGTTTTTTACTGTGAATAAACACTTTCTTTCTTTTCTTTCTTATTTTAGCATAATGCTGTGACATCACGATGCGAAACTTAACTAATACCACAGCGCTGGTTTCCTGATAAGACCCGTATTGGAAGTGTAAGTAGTGATAGTGATAGTGCTAATCAGTGTTCTTATTGATACGGTAATTGTCGTAATATGCCGGATATAAAAAAAATACGAAATACAGCAGGCCTGTCATTGCCGTATCACAAAATACGGCAATTGGTTATTACGTGAAATGAAACGTAGATATTACACTAGTAAAATGAATAAAATGAAACGCACTTGCTTCCTCTTAAGTACAACCTGAACATCTCCGGGGAAATCCCTACAAACAAGACGACAAACTATTAATTGTCGAATTAAAAATGCTACGGAGCTCTTTATGTGTGGGTACGAAGCCCACTTGACCAGCTTCCCAGGCGGTCAATTATTCCCCAAAGTTTTATCGCAATCAGATGAATACTGGACACAATATAAACCATTGAAAATAATATTTCCTAAATACGTCATTAGAAAATAATCATAGTTGCACGTTTTACCAGTAATTACAATTTGAACAATTACAATTGTATTTAATGCGTGTTATGTGCAAATTTAATTGTCATGGAACGTGTCGGTATGTTTAATTAATTAGAATTATTTTGGATGAATTGAATTAGTTTCTGTATGTTTTCTGACTACTTTATTGGTCGTAAGTGTGACTGCTATGCTCGCCCTGAGTTCGATCCCCGGATCACGCAGTGTTGTTGTTTTTTTTATGAAATTCACAGTAGCAGCTCGGAGTCTAGATTTGTGCTTGGTAAAGAGATCTTTAATAGATATTTATTGCCACTTTTACAACTTTTCTTAAAACTATGTATCACTGTATTGATCACATAATGCATAATGCATAACAGCTTAAAACTGTAATAGAAATCATTTTTAGTTTAAACTTTTGGCATCCAAGCTAAGATCAAACTTGTATTATGGATGCTAGGGTTCTCTCTCAAGTGACTTAATAACAATTTCAAAATATAAGCGTGTTTGGTTTTACATAGTGCTACAGACATCTGTCTCAATAGTTAGAATTAGAAGTTAACAATAACGAGATCGACAAATAATAATAAATTAAATAAAAAATTAATACTTTCTCTTGTAGCTCACCCACATGGGATTTAAACGTACCGTCGAATTCTGGCTGTACATTAGTACATCTCTGCCTAACCATTCGAGGAATATAGGCGTGATGATAATATTTTCCCTCGTGACTTACACCATACTTGGCGTAGTACTAGAGACGTCTTTGACTCGCGTCAGCATTCAGGTCTAACCATGCAAATTATGAGCCAGGTACACATTGACGGCTCACGCTATGTGATTGCGGTTTATGTGTTTGTTACACACAGTGTGTGCAAGCCTTAGCTGGGGTAACACACGGTGTCGCAGAAGGAGGGTTATTTACAATAGATATTTGAGTATATGGGTGTGTTTGGTTGCTCTTGTATAGTGTAGATAGTAATTGAAGATTCTCTGAAATACATTTCCATCGGGCCTATGTATCCTTTCTTTGCAAATACTATAAACCTCTTCTAAACAGCTTTCTAGACTTAGTAGTTTTGCCTGTGTGTTGATAGATCAGTCAGTCAGTCACGGATTCAATTTATATATACAGATCACCCATCTATACATTGTCCTTGGCAAAGCAGCTTAACTTTCTTTTAACTAAATGATTAAAATACTAGACTGTGTATGTGTAACAACACACAAAACATAATCGATGTGGGTTAATGTAGTTCATAACTGACACTTATAACTTATAACTGAATATATTTGTTATAGTTGGCGCCAAACTTATTGTCCGGGTTGAAGTTGGCGTTAGCTAACTTTAACCCGACCGTAAAAATCGGAGAAAGAAAAATATTAGATTGTAATAAATAAAAACGAAAGCTCAATTCGTAATCTGTCGTTATAAATTATTCTAATCCAATATTTTTCTTTCTCCGATTTTTACGGCTGGGTTAAAGTTAGCTAGCGCCAACTTCAACCCGGACAATAAGTTTGGCGCGAACTGTACCTACCTACCTTTGCTCGATAATACTATTTTTGTTGTGAATGTATACATTATTTTCTCATGTAAGTGATTGTAATCTCAATGAGAAATAAAGAAAATATAACCTTAAATCTAGATGAGAATCCAGATAAGATATAGACCACATCTTATCTAGATTTGATAATTAAGGACACAACTAATTAAGAAAGCTGGGAGCTCAATTATCCGCGGGACATTCTTCACCGCATTAATTGAACGCCTACGCCCAAAAGGTGCTCCCTCATCAAAGAATCTAAAAACATAAGTAATTAAATAAAAAGGATCCTTTCATAACTTTAATTACGTCGCAATTAAGGTAACACCGATATTGCAGGGAAAAAAACACAGAAGGACAATTTCTTACGATAATGGAATTAAGAACGACTGTCATACGTATACATAATGGGGGGCTAAACAAGTTGCATTTTGACATTCGAATCGACAAACAAAATGCATGAAACATGAAATGACACAAGCTTTCGACAAATCGGGCTGTCACTAATGTCATTTACATACAATTTGTTTGTCGATTCGAATGTCAAAATGCAACTTGTCTAGCCCCCCAGAAATACTTAGGGGGCATTCAGATATATACAGTGGCAATGGCTGCTCTAGGTTCCCAACAGATGGATATAAAAGGTGCGTTTTCACATAAAACTGAGCAGTGTACGAAGAAACTATTCATTATCAACCCTTATGCTGTCCCACTATTGGGCACGGGTCTCTAATTTCGAGCTGCTACTGAGAAATTCATAGAAAATCCCAATAAAGGTGCACCCTCACGCCCGATTTATGCATTCGCATAAATTGTAATGTTTCAGATTCGATTTTGAGCATTACATTACATTACCTCCCCTCCCTCATGTAATGTTACATCATTCTACGCATGATGTTAGAAGCTGTATTAGGCTATAGTCCACCACGCTAGCTTGATGCTGGTTGGCAGACTTCACATACCGTTGAGAAAATCTCTCGGGCATGCAGGTTTCCTCCCTTCCAGGTTTCAGAGGTCTTGGATTCGAAATCAAGACATTTGACTTGGCAGTCCATTGATCATACCCCTGGGCTATCGTTTCTACACTACTTGAACTTACCTATAGTTTAAATTTAAAGTTAAGTCAAGTCATTGAGTTAAATATTACTGCGTTAGGATTGGGCGGACCGCATGTCACAATTAATGACACCCCCGATCTTGGTCCTAAAATGGTCTTCTATAAACCAAAGTAAACTAGTCCACGATCGGCTAAAAACAAATGCCATGCGACACTAACAAAGATGGCGTTAGTGTATTTGTGTATTGTATGTTCCGACGGCGCTTTAGTATTTAAATCAAAGCGTCAAGTAGTATTTCTGTTTATGACTACTTGTTTTGCGTCATTACCGTTTACATTTTAATGTCTAGATTCAAGATGGCGGATGTCTATTCATTTGTACATTAGTTAATTGCTTTTAGAGCACTCTGTGTTGCGGGCCTTTAATCCAGGTAAATAGGTTGAAAAGACTTCAGTATTCGGCCGGCCCTTAAAATTAACGTTCTTGCAGTCCCGGGCTATAAATAGACCCTTTGAAAAACTCGTTATAAATGTAATACTCTTTCACTTACCTATTTAATAGGTAATTGATTTCTTTGAAAAAGAAAAAGAGGTACGAAGTTAAAGAATTATGCAAAAATCGTAGTAGTGCTGTTATTTACAAAAAAAAAGTATATAAGTATTATAACCATTGTCTAGTACCCATAGTAGTACCCATCTAGTCCCAAACTAAGCAGAGCTTGTGCTTAGTTTGGGACTAGATGGTGCTGTGTAAAATGTCCCAGGATATATTATTATTATTATTTAGGTTGGTGTATGTATGTGTAATATTACTTTCGTACTAATAATGTTATGTAATAGGGGGCGACCCCTATTACATAACATAGGAACTGTGAATGGAAAAAAAATTATTCAATACTCTATATTTATTGCATTCCGCGATATAGTTCCATTATTAATTCGGGAACCTAAAACTAATTTCGAGCTGCTACTGAGAAATTCATAGAAAATCCCAACAAAGGTGCACTTGGAGTATTTGCATAAATTGTAATGTTTCAGATTCGATTTTGAGCATTACATTATATTGCCTCCCCGACATGACGCACAGTTGCCTGTAATGTTACATCATTCTAAGCATGATGTTACAAGCTGTATCAAAATATTACAGACATTCCGCACTGTGCAATGTTCAGTTCTAACACAACAACGTAATACTCGAATCTATAAAATTACAGTTTGCGCACTGTAATGCTCGGTTCTCTTCCACGTGCCTCGGAGAGCACGTTAAGCCGTCGGTCCCGGTTGTCATACGAGCACCTATGACAATCGTAAGTGGTAGTCAGAAACCTAAAAATGCTGACAACCAGTCTATCCTTCGAATATCGGTGTAGCCCAGAAATTGGGTTGCGGAGGTCTGATGGCAGTCGCTCTGTGTAAAATACTGATATTTAGCCGCATCCGGTTAGACTGGAAGCCGACCCCAACATGGTTGGGAAAAGGCTAGGAAAAAGAAAAAGAATGCTCGGTTCTCTTCCCTCATGTAATGCTCGACTCTGGAACGTTACATTACAGGTGAACGCTCCAAGTAAGCTTTTACACTAACCTTTATCCACTAGTATAACGAGATGAATCGCGTACATACTATGCCATACATTTACAAGGGAAGTGTCATCGTCAAAAGCTGCCAATCAATCTGAAGGCAGTATTTAGTACATCAAAGTAAGTTATAAGGAGGTCGCTCGTCATCGAGACGTTTACGAGCCCATTCCGTCGGCTAATAGATTTGGACACACTCCGTTAGGTCGACTACTGTATTAGGCTGCGTTTCCACACAGAAACCGAGCGATGCACGAAGAAACTATTGTTTCTGGTGAAAAAGCAGCTCAATGGTGGATTTTTTCTATGCGCACCTCTGAGGTTCTTGGCACATGTATGGACATACCGGTTGCGGTCAAGACTTGAAACTTAACCTACCGAAAAGGTTGGTAACGCGTCCGACTCTTTAAGTGTTGCATGGGCGGCGTTCATCACTTACAATAAGGGAAGTTGTATGGTTGCTTACTATTTATACTATGACTTCCAATCTTAAGCTCGACGCTAAAGAACGCGACACAAGACTTTTCTAACTCTCTCAAGTTTAAATCGATAGAGCAGGTATTCGAAAAGTTCTGACTTTCTTACCGTCAGAACTTTTCGAAATTTTCTGACTATAAACTGAAATGTAAAGTCAAGACTCTACACTCTGCTAAATAGAAGGTTGTAAATATAATATAATCATGTAACTGTAACCGCCTCCAGATTGCGTTAGTAATATGACCGCGCCCTAACAATGGCGCCATTTCCCTCTAAGATTAAGCTGTGGTTTAATTGTTCGTTAGCCCATTCAAATTTGTACCATAATTAATTTAGTTTAATTATATGAGTTAACGAGCCGAGTTCGTGTTTGTTACTTTGTTGTACATCTTAAGAATATACCTAAGTATGTAAAACGTAGACTGTTACGATTTTGAAGCTCTGAAGTTTTGTCGACACTCTATGAACCAGTGATAACATAGTGCTTATGAGAATGCGATATATGACCATTGGACTTCCAAGTCAAAGGTCTCGAGATCGAATCCAAAGCACGTACCTCTGCCTTTTCAAAATCATGTGCGTAATTATTAAGGAAATGACTGACAGATTTTCTTGACGGCATGTGAAATCTGTCAACAGCTGGGGCAAGCACAGTTTGTTGGTCAATCAGCCCGGTATGCGCTGATCAATCATTTATCGTCCTTTCTATAAGCATAACACAGTTCAAAATTTCATAGCAGTGAATTGTAAAATAAAATAAATATATTTAATTATTATAAATACCTACTACAAATTTAAAACAACAAAGAATAATAAAATTTGCCGTGAAACGTACGTTTTCTGATTACGATGTCAACAAATAATTGCGCGGGATGTTTGAGCGCTTTAGAAGGTGAAGACAGCGTGCAATGCTTTACTTGCTTCAAATTATATGATCTCATTTGTGCTAATATAAATAAAAATAACCTGAAGAACGCTGAATGTCGTGGTAATTGGAAATGTCCTGAATGCTTGATTAAACAACCGAAACTTGATAATACTGATACTCCAATCAGATCAACCCGGCCAGTAAGTCTTTCAAGTAATCATTCAAGTTTTTCTTCGCCCATTGCTCCCAATGTAGCTCTTTCTAAGAAGCCCCATGTAACAAATATAAATTGTGCCACCTGCCGAGGCTTTATATTTGACGGAGATGAATTTCTCAGCTGTACTTTGGATATGTGCAAACAAACATATCACATTCAATGTTCAGGCGAAATTATCGCGACTGAAGAACACTCAACTACATGGATTTGCCCAGAATGTGTCTGTCCTGCCGGAGGAAAAAGTGATGACAGCAGCATTGCTTTAACTCAAAACAGTGATCCGAATATTACGTTTAGGAAAAAAGTACCCGAGATACAAAACGCACAAAACCAGGTTGAATTTCAGGAACTCGCATTTGAAATGAGTAAATTACGGCTTGAGATGGAAATATTAAAAGAACAACTTAGCAAAGCTGTGTCTCTTGTTACAAATTACGAAAGTAAATTGACCGGATACAGTTCCCAAATTGACCTTCTTAATACCCAGTTAAAGCAAAACAATGCCCTACTAAGAACTGGTATAAATGTTGGCCAGCAGGAATCCCTCTGTGTTACTACTAATCAGCCACCTCACACTGTAACCACTCAGCAACAACTTCAGCTCACACCTCTGGCTCTGGACTGGCCTACACCGGTACAAACTACGCAGCGTGCCAGAAAACAGAAAAGGAAACCTAGAAAAGCTGCTGCTAAAGTACCCGTACCTACCGGCTCGAACCAGACTGTCGTCATTAAAGATAACCCAGCCATTCTTGAAGTGCGCAGGACTGAATCATTGGGATTGGTTAATGAGGATGTCTATGAATCTCCCGCCGATGACCGCGCTTCTGTGGTCAATGACCATTCCTTAGCTGCTGATGAAATCACCTCCCCTGCCCATGGCACTGCTACCGACAGATGCACTCGTCTTACTGCTGACGATCAAAGCTGGACGGAAGTGAAGAAAAAGAAATTCCGGAAACCTGCATCATTATACGGTATCGCTGGACCCAACATCACTACCCTAAGAGCAGTAGAACCACGTAAACATCTGCATTTGTGGAATATGGAGTCCAGCACCGATGAGATTCGTGACTGCCTGCGACAACTGTGCCCCACTGGCACATGTACGGTCGAAGAGCTGCGGGCTAGGGGAAGTTACAAATCGTTCAAGATTGGTGTCCCCGTTATTTATTTTGAAAAATGCTTTTCTGTAGATGTATGGCCAATGAACGCGAGATTAAATACATGGATTACTTATGAGAACCCGAGACATCCGTTAATCCTCTTTGCCACATTTTAAATTTAGCCTTGCAGACAGGTACATATCCCGCTGAATGGAAAGTTTCTAGAGTTACACCTATCCCTAAAACCCAAAACAAAAGTTCCGTTGAAGAATACCGCCCTATCGCAATCCTGTCTTCCCCAGCGAAAGTCTTCGAGCACATCCTCCATAATGCTGTCTACGAGCAAATAAACAAGTATCTTTGTAATGAACAACATGGGTTCAGAAGCAAAAGGTCAGTTGATACAAACCTCCTGACGCTAGTCGATTATATATCTTCTAGTTTGGACCGTGGGCGTCAGGTAGACGTACTTTACTTTGACTTCCGGAAGGCGTTTGACAGGGTTAACAATGACATGCTGCTAGCTAAGCTTAGCAAAATAGGGTTCACACCTTCTCTCCTTCGTTTCTTTGCAGACTACCTACGTGATCGTCGGCAGTTTGTTAGGCTTGGTATGTACGTATCAGGTACCTATCACACGCGTTCCGGCGTGAGTCAAGGCTCAATTTTGGGGCCTTTGTTATTTCTTATCATGGTCAATGATCTTCCTCAAGTTCTGCTTCATGCAAGATGTCTCTTGTATGCTGACGACTTGAAACTGTACCTAGAAATAAACTCTGAGCGTGACAGTTTGGCGCTGCAGCAAGACATAGATGCGATATATAAGTGGAGTGTAGACAACAAGATGGAGTTTAATTCATCCAAATGCTTCGCTATGACATTCGGTCGAATGCGGCACCCAGTTAATTTTGAATATAATTTAAATAACAACACCATCACGAAATCGATAGCAATGAAAGACCTGGGAGTCACATTTGACCGAAAGCTCACCTTCCATGACCATATGGTGCTGGTAGCCAAAAAATCCTACCAAAGGTTAGGTTTTGTTCTGCGCAATTGCCGCGAGTTTCGCACCGCTCATGCCATCAAAATAATATTTAATGCATTGGTACGTAGCAGGCTGGAAACCAGCTCTTGCGTGTGGCATCCTCATGAAGGTACCTACGCACTCTTATTGGAAAAAGTCCAAAAAGCGTTCCTAAGGTACCTTTATAGGCATACACGTGGCTACTATCCTTACCTCTATCCCACAAAATTCTTACTGGGTTGCCTCGGATATAACTCGCTAGAGGTAAGGCGAGCTCGAGATCAGCTCACAATAGCCTGCAAGACGCTCCGTGGCGCTATTGACGCTCCTGATCTGCTTCGCGTGCTGGCGTGCTTTTTTGTCCCAGACAATTACTGCCGGGGCAAGAAACACAGGCTGTTTGCCGTACCCCCATGCCGTACCGTTGCACATGCTAAGTCGCCAATTCCTCGCACCCTGGCCGCGCTAAACGATCTCTTGGATTCTAATCCAACAGGTGATCTGTTTGCGGATGAGTGGACGAAGATTATATTGGTATGTCAGAAGTACTGTGAGAGGAAGGTATGAAAGTGTTTTTACCTTCTTTTATTTACTTTGCTTTGTTTTGTTGTGTAGATTTTAATAAACTTAGGCTTTTTTTTAGTTACTGTAATTGGTGGATCCGTTGTAGTTAATTAAATAAATAAATAAATAAATAACACTTATTTTGTTAAGTTTTCTGCGTATCTGTGTACATGTCTGGTGTTCACGTTATTCCCTCACTGATTAGACAAAGAACAACATTTTCATAGCTTATTCATGAACTGAAGCTTTTTAGCATTATGAGCGCGTGCTTCTTTGTGACGACGAAAATAATTTTGTGCCTAATTTTGTTTGGAAATTCTGGGAATTTTCGAGATTTTTTAGTGTTTATCTTAAAACTTGGTCGTTTTTGGTAGTCTAAAAGTTGTTGCGTAATACATAATCATTACGCCAGTATTCGCTTAAAGGTTTGGTAGGTAGGACTGTATATTTTATTTTTGACTTAAGCTTAGCGTTTAAGTATTGGGCCTAATACAATTTTTTCTCGGTATTAATGATATTATTGTTACAAATTACTTCCTAAGCGACTACACGAGCAGTGTCGTTGGATTTTTCTGAAATTTTAGTATTATTAGTATCTTTCTGCCCGGATAATGGTGTTAGCTTGCCCCTATTACATGGGACCTAAATTTATCGGCGAACGGGTGTACATTAGTCTTCTGCCAAACTCTTTGGGAAATACAGGCGTGAGGCGCGATGATATGTTTAGACATTTATAATTATTAGTCAGTGATCAATGTATGCACTAATGATTCTGATTTTTAACCCCCGACGCAAAAACGACGGGGTGTTATAAGTTTGACGTGTCTGTGTGTGTGTGTGTGTGTGTGTGTGTGCGTGTGTGTGTGTGTGTCTGTGGCATCGTAGCTCCCGAACGGATGGACCGATTCGATTTTGATTTTGTTTTTTTTATTTGAAAGGTGAATTAGTCGGGAGTGTTCTTAGCTATGTTTGATGAATATCGGCCCAAGATGGCCACCGCTACAAAATAGCGGATTACATATTTTTTCACAACTTCCTCAATAATTATGGGTATCAAATGAAAGGGCTTAACTCAGAGAATACTATACCCTATAATAAATTTCAATTCCAAGATGGCCGCCACCATAAAATGGCAAATTACATTTCGTGTCGGGGGGTTTCTAAATTTTTAATTTATTAAAAATCTACATATAACATACTACATACAAGGGATATAGACGCACAAACGTGGTGACAAGATTTCACTCAAGGTCAAAAATAAAATCACCTAGGTCATTCATTTAGAAAATGATCGGTTACTACAGATATTGACGTTTTTAAGCGAGCCGTGTATTGCTAAAAACGCGATTATAACGCTCCGCGGTGAATTTTATCGCGCACGCGATGCGAAATAAATGAAATAATGATTTGTTAATTATAAATCTAATTTCGGTAGATAGAGATAATGATTTTTTACAGGTTCAAGTAAAAAAAAAAATCAGAAAAATTGATCAAAAAAGTTACGGAAAATTTCAACGCAGTGGGGTCCAGAATCATGTACTGAACTCATGGTATTCGGATGTGCGTCGATGTCCCTTCCACCTGGTATATTACTATATTATACTACATATAATTATCTTGTGTACATTATAATGTGTACCTACATCAGATAGTTACTCATATAAATTGGATTGAGTCGGAACTGTATTCAAAGAGAACAGCGTGCGAACTAATACAACACACGTTTCTAGGTATTCTTTGAGCGACAATACGTCCCGTATTCTAAATGGAATACAGAGAAAACCTTTTATTTATTTCCATTGAAGTTTTACTCATAAACAAATGAACTAGTAACGAATGAAGTAAAAAAAATGCAAGTACTTAGTTTGTTTTTACATAATTCATTCGTTTGTTTCAAGTTTTGTCGTGTAATCTATTTTTTGACTCACTATTATTTTTTGTCTTAGCCATTGCTGTCCCACTGCTGGGCAAAGGGTTCAATAAGGTTATTTAAAAACTTATCTTTTACAAAAAACTGTAATTTACCATTGAGAATATCAGTTGAGCTTACTGTTTGTACATAATGCCTTTATCTGTCATAACAATAGTTTCCCTACTGCTTTTACATCAGCAATAAGTTGTAGTGCTTACACCTCAACTCAAGCAAATGTTCGCTTAACAATATAGGTACTTTAAGCATAAAGACTCAACGCGCACAGACAAGTTGCATTTTGACATTCGAATCGACAAACAAAATGTATGTAAATGACATTAGTCCGATTTGTCGAAAGCTTGTGTCATTTCCATACATTTTGTTTGTCGATCCGAATGTCAAAATGCAACTTGTCTAGCCCTAATGGTTTTTCGAGAAACGAGACAGGGAAAAATAAACAAAAGTCTAGATGGGCCAATAAGCTTTTGCAATGCCACCTTTCAAATTAAGTTAATACCGATTGCCGTAAGACACAGTAGCTCGTTGATTGAAAAAGTTTTTTGGAGATCCCTCTTAGAGACGTCTGAACGAAAGATCTATCTATAGGCGCTTAGTAGTTATTGTCTGAACTAGTACAAAGTTGCTTTTGTTGGCAGAAAATGGGGTTAGTTACATTGTTTCATTGCGAATATTTGGAGTTTGGGGATCTATGGCTGCGGAGATTCTTTTCATGCTGTTTATTAAGTGGGAGTAAGGATACTTTAAGTAATGACGAACATAATTATTATTGTGTCACGCTAAAATATATTTCTAAAGAAGTTTCCCCACGCTATAAATTTCTATGAATGTACCTTGAATGAGTTTCACAAATCTCTGGACGAGTGACGAAAATAGACATAGTATGAAACGAGCATATTTGCAGTTGTTTCAAAAGCACCTCTATATAAGGGACTAGCTTCCCGCCAGCGGCTTCGCCCGCGTGGTCTTATATTGTTTTCCCCCGTTTTTGGTACACTTTTCATTACTACTCCATTCCTATTAGTCGTAGGGTGATAATATAGCCTATAGCCTTCTCTAATAAATGAGCTATCCAACCCTGAAAGAATTTTTCAAATCGGTCCAGTAGTTTCGGAGCCTATTCAATACAAACAAACAAACAATCAAATCTTTCCTCTTTATAATATTAGTAATAGATGTCCTTTCTTTCTTTCCTGAATGCTTCTACGGTCTAGGTTCGATAGGTTCTGGGTTCAATATGCCCAGGTCAAGCGAAGTGTTGTTGAGTTTTTCTGTATTTTTGCACGGTTGACGGCAATAGGCTCGCCCCCCAATACATATTGCACACATTGTACATTAGTTCACTTCTGCCCAACCCTTCGGGGAATACAGACGTGATGGTATGTTTCTTTCCTATACTACACCGAAACTTTGCATTGCATCGACACGCCAAGAAAAAGCTAATAATTTAATTTATTAATTCACTTTCGTAACTCGTCGTTCTCCAATGCAAGGCGCGGAGAAGAATTAGATACAGAGTTTAACAGAATTCCAGTAGAGGTCTCTGCAGGACTGAGCTGTAACATTTCGAATTTCGAATTCCATTTCCCTCACTCAATGTGAGGAGTACAGATACATGAAGTGTCTTGTTTCGTAACGGAGTCTTGCTTCCCTTGTAAGTGTAAGAAGCGTGTTTATAAGATTAGATTGTGTTAAGGTGATTTTTGTTTTTTTTTATTTATTTAACTCTCATTATGTTTGATTTCATTACCTATATTGTAGAGCAAATACATATTTATATGGATTATTATATTAGTATTTTATGAATTTACAAAAAAAGGATTATTATATCCATTGTCTAGTACCCATAGTACAAGCTCTGCTTAGTTTGGGACTAGATGGTGCTGCGAAAAATGTCCCAGGATATTTATTTATCATCTATTAAAAGCCAATAATTTTAGGCACAGATGATTTGTTGCACGGAAAGTTCAAGATTGCTTTCTAAAGCTTTTATATTATGCAATGATGTTTTTAAAAATCTAATAAGAATAATCAGAATCAAATTATCAAGTGGTCGAGTGGAAGATTCAGTTACAAAAAAATAATTATAAATTGCTTTTCCTCACATAGTTTCTTTTCCTTATGTTTCATTTTCCGCGGATGCCGCGCGTTCCTGGTTCAAAAAACACGGAACCCCCAATTCTCATCGGTGTTCAAATTTCACAGTATTTTATCCCCTCCGTTTTTTAGCTAAAAGCAGGCTTAGGGGATCCCTGAAACAATCAATTAGGGAACTTTGAACATCCTTGAAATGTAAATGTGAGACGCGGCTGTTTCTTTGTCGGGTACACATTTATTCTTGCCAGTATTTTAGTGTTTTTTTTTTAGTTTTTGATTCCTTGCATGTTTTCAACTGTCTTGTCTTATTTGTTTAGTTTTAGTTTTGGTTTTTCATTTGTGGTAGTGACAGGTAAATAATTGGTTTTGTAGTTATTTTGACAGCTCTTTGTAAACAAAGGTTGTTCATATTTTAGAATTGAAAACAGACTGTTTTTTAAGTGAACATTATGCTCACGCCTTTTTCGCATAGGGGTAGGTGCAGAAAGATATTGCTGCGCACACCATCACGCTTTTATAGTCCGTTCGCCGGCACGTTTAAGTCCCATGAAATAGGGGCGATCCTATTTTCATTAACCGGGCACAAATCCGAACTCCAAGCTGCTATTGAGAATTTCTCCAATATCACTGCTCGACCTGGGAATCAAACCCAGGACCTCAACCGTAGCAGTCGCGCTTACGACCACTATGCTAACGACGCAGTCGAAAGTCAGATATATTTATTCATTAAATACAGTTAATACAGTTAGTAACGTTAATCAGATTAATACAATAAAGCTTTTATTGAATCGGCTGCCCAATATATGAACGGTATTTCAGATTTTCATTAATTTTTATGGCCCGGCTAGTTTTACCTTAATTCATTGAAATACTACTAATTATACGTTAAAACCAATTTTGATGGGCACATACGTACGTCTAGTGGTGTACATTAGTACACCTCTGCCTAACTCTGCGGGGAAAACGGCGTGATGGTATTGTTGTGTTGTGGATAAATTATTTATTGATGTTTTGCTAAATAAGCATAACTCAACACGAAGCGTTCAAACAAATAGTTATTTCTATTTCTAGAGACACAGAGTTGTCTCTATTAGTGACTTCTTCAACTGAAACAAGTAGTAGCTCTAGAATATCTAAGGCTTCGCTTTCGATAACAGCGACGAGCGGGGCGGGAGCGATTTTGAAGTAATTCGTCACTGCGTGTACGAGTATGTTTTGCATGAAGTTATTCTAAAGTGGAACACGCGCATCAAGAATCGATGGGCGATACTCAAACGTTGATGGTTTTATAAACCATGTGATTATAAAATTAACTAATGACACAGTATTTGGAGTTTAATGGCGATTTTTATCGGGAATATGGTAGGAATAAGGTAGGTAGTATCGCAAATACTACCACCATAAAGTTACAATGAGCTAAAAAATACAAATACGAGATCAATTATAACAAAAATGGACTTTTTGAGCGGAATATCAGCTGCCATCGAAAACGTGGTACCCGTTGTCGCTCACGCCCCGTTCACCGCTGCTATTGAGACCCTACCCAAAGGTCCTCTCCTTAGGAGCACAGCAGAAATAAAAAGGACTCCTTGTTCACTCGAAACACGCTCTTTACTATACCTTTTATTCTTTAAAGAAACAGTCTCTTTGTCTTCGCCTTAATAAATAGTTTTTTGTTGCTTCTTAGCCAGTTTCTGAAGGTATTTCAGCTATTTTCGCTTAAGAGGAAGTTCTCGATTCGTTTTTAAGGGTAGCTACTATTTCTTTGATAGTAATTGGTACTCAGAAGCTTGAAAAGTTTTGAAATGGTCAGTCTATGGCTGGGTGACCATTCGAAGCAACTAGAGACTTACAGAAGGAGTTACAGAAGTCTTAGTTATAAGACAATCGTTAGAGGCCAGAAGGCCAAAAATTCAAAGTCTTAAAATATCGGTATTGCGGAAAATGGTTTGCAGAGATCTGATGGCACTCGCTTCAGTAAAATTCTGATATAGCCTATGATAGCCGACCCCAATGGTTGAGAAAACGCTAGTATATATAATCTAATTTTAAAATTTAAACAAATCTGTATGTTCAGCTACCAAAACGGACGTATGTTATGACATTCACACACAGCTGTAATTTTTCAACGCAGCATATTATCACATGGAACACAACACTTCGTAGTCCCCAGCGTAATGCACCAAATGTCTCCACAATAACTGGAGCGTGACTATGAAGAACAGACCCAACCTAAGCACAAAGTTGTATAATAATAATATTTTTGGACATTTTACACTGCACCGTCTATTCCCAACTAAACAAAACTTGTACTATGTGTACTAGACAATGGATATAATACTCATATACTTGATTTTTGTAGATACATAGTTATAACACATAAGAAACGCCCAACCATACTCTTCTTCCTCCTAGCCTTTTTCCACCCATGTTGGGGTCGGCTTCCAGTCTAACCAGATGTGGCAATATCGGTATTTTACACGAAGCGACTGCCATCAGACCTCCGCAACCCAATTTCTAGGCAATACCGATATTCGAAGGAAAGACTCATGTCAGGCTTTTTACATACATACATAGCTTCACGCCTGTTTCCCATAGGGGTAGGCAGAGACTATAGATTTCCACTTGCTACGATCCTGGCACACCACTTTCGCTTCATCTATGTTCATTAACCTCTCCATGCATGCTCGTCGGTTTAGGGTGCTCTTAACCTTGCCTTTTTTGAGAACGTCCGCAATCTGGTTGTGATACGTTCGCCGAGGTCGGCCCCTTCCAACTCTTCCATTCGTACTCGCCATGTATACTTGTTTAGTCAACCTCCGTTCATCCATCCTCTCTATATGCCCAAACCATCTTAACATACCTTTCTCAATCCGAGTTACTATATCATCTTTCATGCCACAACGCTCCCTTATCAGGCTTTTTAGGTTTCTGACTACCACTAGCGATTGTCATAGGTGTTCGTATGCAAACATTATATTCAACACATAAGTATTTGTGTCCTGTGTGGAATCGAATCCACGACCTCGTGATCAGCACTCCGGTGCTCGAACCACTAGACCACAGACGTCGCGCGTCGGTCTGATGTTTAGAAGCGACGATAATATTCTATCTATCAATCTACTCAGCCTGTAACACCCACTGCTGAGTAAAGGCCTCTTCTCTATTACGCCACTGTTGCCGATCTTGTGCAAGTCGCACCCACAGATTCCCTACTGCCCTCACAATATCGTCCGACCATCGGGCTGGTGGTCTGCCCTGCGATCGTTTTGGATCTCTTGGCTACCATTCGGTAACTGTTTTGGTCCACCTAAGATCGTCTCGTCTTGCCAAGTGCCCTGCCCATCTCCACTCCATCGTACGTGTGTAGGCACGATTTAACTGATCAGTTAGAACTGTTCAGTTAAAACAGAACGTCTGGAAGCCGCTCTCCTCTTTTGAATTCGGTATGTACACTCCTTAATTCTACAAAGTTAATTCAAGACGTTTGTAACAGCAACACAGCAACTACGACAAGAAATAAAATGTAGTCAACACAAAGCATCCCAAGTTAGTTAACGTTGAACTAGTTGTTATTTGTGTCACGTAAAAGTGATAGTGGTTTTATTATAACGCGAGTGATCTCATAGTATTCACCTCGCGCCGATTGGCATAGATTAATATGAAAAAATAACGAAGAGGTGCAGAAGACTCGAGAGCGGTAATGTGCCTATCAGCAATGTGCCTCTGTGAGGTTTGTAAAATCTGATGATCACTAACTCGCCTAGGATTCACATAGGACAATTGGCACTATAAATAACAAATAGTCGTATTGTAATATCTTTCGTTGTTGATATCGAGGATACATACGGCTTAGGATGCAACGGATTATTATTCATTCAATGACTGCAGCTGCAGCTGCAGCTGCAGGGTTCGATTTCCATGTCGAGGAAAGTGTTATTGGGTTTTCTTATTAGAAAGTTCTGAGTAGCAGCTTGGTTGAGTAGCAGTTTGTCACTCATCATCAACAACAAAGTAAACTCAATTTCCAAAATACTTCTTGTTATTGTCTTGTTTTGAAAAAAGAAGTAAATCAATTGTCTTATCGATACAGTCTCCTCTTATTTCTCTAACATAATCTTTGTTTCACAGAATACTGTTTTCTGGGAATTAGTCAGAGTCCTCTCCGTAGCGGATTGCTTATTTGCATACAGAGCGAGAACACTTGGGAGAGAAGCCTTGATTATTTCTATTATTTCCGCACCAGTGTTGCTCTTGAATGCTCAATTAAATTGCAACTCATTTTTTTATATTGGCAACCCGATTGGCTCCTTTGAGTATTGCGTTCGTTATCTTGAAATTGGAAGATAGCTAAATGAGATAACTGTAGTACATTCTTCTTAGATAGGTATAAGAATGTATGATAGAGAAGTACGAAGATGCCATCACACCTCCGTTTTGTTAGTTAGGGGGTAAGCAAAGGTGTGCTACTGTACACTCATTATACCGTATACGATATGATTAGATCACACAGAAGTATATACATAAAAACGGACGCGGCAGGATTCGAACCAAGTCGTACTCCAGAGTACGGTTCGATACGGTTCTATATTAGCCAACTCACCTTAATCCTATAAAATCCTATCCATATAAAAGTATATCAGGTTCTTTCGGTATACAATTTACACGGTTTGCCGCATAGGATTCTCTTTCATTTTCATTTGTTTCTTGAGATATTATAAAAAAAAACTATTTTGCGTGAACTGTCACTTAAACGCCGTTGATTGTACACATTATAGTCCACGCGGAACTAGTTGGCCGCGCCTTAGGTAGGGACGGGTGAGGCGGCGGGTTACTGTGAACAAAAACACACGCCCCCGCCCTTCCGTCCCACCGCGTGCAGGCGACACCGCCCCTCCGTCCCGCCGCTCACATACCTAAGGCGCGGCCAACTAGTTCCGCGCAGACTATAACTGAATTTCTGTTACACTTTAATGTACATTGACTTGTTTTTTTTTGTAAGATATTAATTTGTACCGTTGTTCGTCATTGTATTGTTAAGGATACAAATATTGTTTAAAAATATTATATACACCCGCGAACTGTATTTACTAACCACGACATAATGATTTTAAGCCACAGAAACCTTCATAAAACCCCACTTATGTTCGGAGCACAATATACCCCTCAGTCCTTCAAACATTTAATGACATACTTACTTCTCAGATTATATCATATACATCGCCCAGTTTATTTTCCTTCGCGGTCGTACATGGAATTAGTTGCCCCGCGGTTTTACCTGCAATTTTTGTCCGACTCCTTAGGGTAATAGCGTGTTAAAACGCATGGCGAGTAGGTTATCACGTATTTTAAAACTTACAAAAATAAAATTATTAATAACAGTTAACATTCTAGCGGCGGGACCTTGTCTTTAGTTAAAGCATTTAACAACACTATTGTTGTAACTGTGAGTTAGGAACAGTGTGGTACAGATACTGTCGCTTGGCGTGTGTCGCTACTGTCGTATTTTTATACGTTTATACCTATAAAAGTAAAAAAAAAATTTTTTTTTTTCTTTTTAACAGACTTTAGCACCTTGAAATAACTGATGTTCCATTTAATGTGACAACGTAACCGCCACTCGGTATACAGAACATTTTATTCCATAAGTTGTTTATTCATTCGCTATCAGTCCCAAGTGCAATATACTCCGAAACTTTAGAATTAAAACTGATATTTTGCATACTTTTACTCAAGTTTTGCTAACTGTGCCTTAAGGAGCTATTCGACTTAAGAAGAATTTTGCTTCCCAATTTTAATTGTAAACAAGTCCAGTTGTTTTTTATTGTTACTTTTATTAGTTGAATTAGTACTTTACTTTGAAGCCTTTTTTTAAAGACACTTTTTATAGTCATCTAAAACAGTGAAAAAGGTTCTTCTACCTACTATGTACGCTTATACAGAGGCCTGTATGTATTTAGAGATGTACCGATGGACACCATCAACTATTCAGGTTCACTGGGATGTTTTAAAACTCATGTGATAAGAGGCGAGCCTCTTAAATCCAAACTAAAAACTTTTATGGGAACAAACTACCTGTCAGAAATGAATACACTCGACACTCGAAAGATAATCTATATAAATAAAAATGAATCACTAAATGTGTTGCTAGGCGCAAAACTCGAGAACTGCTGGACCGATTTGGCTGATTTCTTTTTTGTATAATAAATTAAAAATTTAGAAAACCCCCGACACGAAATATAATTCGCTATTTTGTAGCGGCGGCCATCTTGGACCGATTTTCATCAAACATAGCTAAGAACACTCCCGACTAATTCACCTTTCAAATAAAAAAAAACAAAATCAAAATCGGTTCATCCGTTCTGGAGCTACGATGCCATAGACGCACACACAGACACGTTAAACTTATAACATCCCGTCGTTTTTACGTCGGGGTTTAAAAATAAATCACTAAATGTGTTGCTAAGCGCAAAACTCCAGAACGGCTGGACCGATTTGGCTGATTTTTTTTGTTGTGTTTGATGAAGTCTAAAGAAGGTTCTTATGAAGAGAAAAATCGTAAGAACCGCGGGGATCAGCTAGTTTATTAATAATTTCGGCTGTAATTCACGACAGCAGAACAGATGATAGCTACAATTAATTTTCTACACGTGAATGCTGCGCACTATTACAGTCAATTTAAGCAGTTTCTCGTGCATTGCTGTTCAGTAGTGAGTTACAATGAGACATATCACACGAGCGAATGCGACGCATTACATTATATCACTACCTTAGTGATGTACGTAGCGATTTAGATATTCGAACATAACATAAACAACAACATTTAGATGTTAGAAGTTTTACAAATAAGTGGGTACAGTCATGAGCATTAATATGTATTTAAACACTTAAATACTCAATTTGGAATTGGAACACAGTTTTGGACAACAATTTGGAGTTACTATACAGTACATCTATAATTTATAATTATAATTATATGTATACGTATGTAAAAGGTGACGAATAAGGCTGTACCTCACAACACAGGGTATCCTAGTGTGAGATTCAGTGCTATTATTATTCTCTTTATTTATTTTCATACACATTATTTGTATTTTTAAATATTTTTATAAAAAGCATATTTTTATAGGTATTTAGTCGTTTGTATTTAGTCGTTTAAGTTATACGTACGTACATACTTAAGTAAAAATACTTAATATATTAAAATACTTAAGTATACTTACAAAATAACAATTAACACAATATATAATTATCATCACTTTAAATATGAAATAACACCTAACATTATTATAATTTACGTTCCGTTAGTAAATCTTTAACGGAATAGTAACACCTTACATCACCTTTAAGCCGTAAATTAGAATGTGAAGGAAGATTTCGACTGGCGAGCAGGACGAGCGGTGGCTTAGTGGTCAGAGCGTCTGGTGTACCGAACCAGAAGACGCAGGTTCGAATCCTGCCCGCCCGCCAATTTTTTCCTTCTTTAAAAATAACTTGTAATCTTAGCATGGAGAATTCTTAAAAAATACAAAAAGATAGGAATAGTAACACTTATTAATAAACTCGCTTCGCTTATCACCGTGTCCCGAGCATAACTCAGAAAGGGGAAACACCTACAGTAATTGCATGGGATAGTTAGATGAAAGCTATTGCGAGTAGGCGAGCACACGTAATTATGTTGTCTCTGCGATGCAGCAGCGCTTACACTTGTGACCGATCAATTTGTATTTTATTGTATCATCATTACGCCTGTAGACCCTTAAGGGATGAGCAGACGTGTTTTTATGTACACTCATAGAAACTCATGTCAACTCATAGAAACTTGTAGAAATGTTGAATTAAGTAACATTACTTAATTCAACATTTCTACAAGTAAACTTAATTCAAAGTTGACGACGTCCGTGGTCTAGTGGTTCGAGTACCGGACTGCTGATCACGAGGTCGATGCCTGCAAGACACAAACATTTATATGATGAACTTAGGTGTTTGTGTTTGTCTGGGTGTTTCTTATATAATACAATATATATTTACAACAAAAAAAAAAAGTATTATATCCATTGTCTAGTACCCATAGTATAAACTTTGCTTAGTTTGGGACTAGATGGTGCTGTGTAAAAATGTCCCAAGATATTATATTATATTAAAGTTGAGTTTTCTAAATGTCTACCACCAAACTTTTGAGTGATCGTGATAGTGTTACTTTGTAGTAATTAGTGTCAGAGATTAGTAAAATAAACCTTTTTATCTTATAGCTTATTGTATCACAAAGTAAACTCACGGTCGTCTCGTCGGTACACGGCACCGCCGCGCCGCAACCAACCAACAAATCCGTGAAAATCCAATATATTTCTAAATCCAGCTCAGACTGGATGATGTATATTAGTGTTTTAGTTCAGTCTGCAACCGACCGAGGTTACCTAGACTAACTGAGGCATAGAATACTAAACAGAAAACTGAACACCTTAATTCTTGTTTATGCGAAGGGTTGGGCTGAAGTGTCAAATGATTAGGGAGATTTCAATCTGTATATATAAATCTAGACACATTTACAAGTTAATGTCGGAAATATTTTTGATGCGGCATTTTCTGATGACCAACCCGCATGAGGTCAGCGTGGTGGATTATAGCCTAATCCCTCTCATACAGAGAGGAGGCTCGTGCCCAACAGTGGGACTATATAAAATAAGGGTCGCTGATGATGATTGATGATTTTCTGATGATATCTCATATGAAACGACAAAACGAACTTAAGTTTTTATTATGTAATAGTGGCAAATATGTTAGTGACACAAAGCAAGGTAGTGTCTGAAATTAAATAAATTCACTATTTGCCGATATGTTTTTAGATACTAAGTAAATGGGGGCGAGTCTATTGCCAATACAGTAATTTATTTATTTACTTAAGGATCTCTGACAATGACAAAGGATATACACAAACAACATATTGATAATAAGTTACATACATTATATAGCCAGTGTACTCCGTCAATTATGAGAGCCCATAGCATGCAAAAATTATACAAAGCATTAAACTAATATTATGTAACTGGCGGAGCAATAAAAAATTGGGGTATTTGAGAAGTGGAACGATTAATGACGACGTTTGTGCGGTTCGAGTACCGGACTGCTGATCACGAGGTCGTGGGTTCGATTCTCACAGGACACAAACACGTTTGTGTTTGTCTGGGAGTTTCTTATATATTATAAGTATGTATTTACAAAAAAAGTATATAAGTATTATATCCATTGTCTAGCACCCATAGTACAAGCCCTGCTTAGTTTGGGACTAGATGGTGCTGTGTAAAAATGTCCCAGGATATGTATTTATCAAAAAAATATATACCTACATAGGCTTCTACAGAAAACCCACTCCGAAGTCCCATATAATAGATGCAGGCCTATCAAAACCTAACTCCAAACCACCATACTATTTCATAGATAATATACCAACAATACTTTACACAATACTTTACTTGACCAAACAAAAAACATTTCACGTAAACCTGCTTACAAAAAATTCCCAAGTCGTTTCACTGAAAAACTTTTAGCTTAATAGAACAAAGAAGTGATTACACACAACTAAAAAAAAACGTCAGATCTTTAGGAGTCAAGAGCTGGCGCGCAGCCAGAGCGCTCATTACCAGGACATTAATTGAATCCTGCCGACGAGCGCAGTGAGCGCAGAGAGCTATATAAGCTGTTTCACCTTCTCGGTCTTCGTTGCTACCAATTACAAGTTGTACCTGCTGAGAGAATTTTTAATGTGGTTTCGATGACATCTCATTCTGTGATATCTGATATTTTAAACATTCATATTGGTAATGAATCGTCGAACATCGTTGAAATCGGCGAATTTAATCGTTTCTTTTAACAAATGTTATATTGATTGCTTGTCGATGTCATCTTGTTTGTAATATAATAACTTAATTATGTTTTGATTTACGATATCCTTAATTGATTTTAAAATGTACCTAAGTATGTCTTTTCTAAACAGAAGTTACGTGCTGTCGTTAACGATAAAATAATCGATTTATCCTATGATAATTATGTTCCATGTTTGCACCATTTAATTATTAAATACTCATTAATTACTAGCCTTTGCCCGCGACTTTGTTCCCGCAGAAGTTGAAAATTTTACCCCGTTTATGCAACATTTTTAATTTATACTCAGCTCCTATCGGTCGTAGCGGGATGATATATAGCCTATAGCCTTCCTGGTTAAACAGGCTATCTAACACTGAAAGAATTTTTCAAATAGGACCAGTAGTTTCTGGGATTTGCGCGTTCAACTAAAGAAACAAACTTTTCAGGTATACAATATTAGTATAGATTTTATTGAGCTCATGGTCGTGGTGAATATTACGTATTCCATAGTCATGACATAGGGTCAGGGAAGGTAATTGTAGTTGTAATGTTTAAGTCGGTATGAGTATCCTTACCCTTCCCAGGGGGCAGGTAACAGTTAAGATTATCAGCACCACAACAAAAACTATTTCAATTATCTTTTTGTATTTTTTTAGCATTTTCAATGCTAAGATTACAAGTTATTTTTAATGAAGCCGAATTTACGTCAGTTTAGAATGTGAAGTGGCTCGCGATAGCTTAGCGGTCAAAGCGTCTGGTGTACCGAAACTAGAAGACGGTTCGAATCCTGCTCGCCAGCAGATTTTTTCCTTCATTATAAATAAATTGTAAAGACAATTTCATTTTTAAATACCCACTTTCTCTCCGCAACAAAACGATACTACCTACCTACAGACATTTTAATCGAAGTAATTAAAATGATTGTACTTATCTTAATGTTTCTCAAGCGTTAAACCAACACAAAGATATTCTAGTGTTTCTAGGATTATTCATTACAGTTTGCGGTCCTCGGCCCATTAGGGTAATGAGAAAACGATTAATCTAAGAATTAACGAGGTGACAGCTCTTACATAAATATTCTCTAGAGAATTAAAAATAATTTTATTGTAATATAATACAGCACTTAAGATAAGTGGGAGCTTGTCTTGTCCTTAAATTATTAATATTTTGTCGCTTTGGGATCGTGAGGTCATTGCCAAGAGTCCGCCATCTTGTTGCTACGATTTTTTTATGTCACTTGTAATGTTGAGCTATACTTCTATACTATAGATTGATTGTTTGTATTGAATAGGCTCCGAAACTACTGGACCGATTTGAAAAATTCTTTGAGTGTTAGAAAACCCAATTTATCGGGGTAGGCTATAGGCTATATACCATCACGCTATGACTAATAGGAGAGGAGTAGCAATGTTTCAAATATATAAATATTTATAAGGCCACGCGGGCGAAGCCGCTGGCCGCTAAAACTGTGATTAATTAAATTTAAAAATATGAGGTTGTTTTCTACTACTTCTCTCTCCTTTATTTTTCTTGTTTATTATTCAAGTTATCCATTTTCGCAATCAATTTTACCAAAGGCTTGTCGTATATAAAAACAAAGTTCATTTAATATGTATTAAAATTATGTGACGAGAATGAATTATTCATTGTTTGTTTACATTTCATTAACTTATTGGTTTGGTGGTCTTCAGAGGAAGTCCTTGTGAGTCTTTTGATGTTTTTAACGAAAAAATAACATACTGATATTTAATATATCTGCACCGATATCAACCCCATTTCTTAGTTCAGTTCAGTTATGTCCATCCAAAGGTTGCCTGGAAGAGATCGCAGATCGCGATAAAGCCACCTATTGTATATTTAAATTGTAATTATGTATCTTACCTGTGTATTTCTTTTTGGTGTATGATAAAGCATATAAATAAATAAATAAAATACTGACATAGAAGTTGAACCTTCGATCTTACGATATGCAGCCGCAGTTTAAAAACAAAATACAAAAGTGTTACTTTAAATAGCCTGTATACCCAAAAAAAGCCATAATATATCGCCTGCTACATTGTGTACTGTCTAAGGAAGCTACTGCAGTTGCAGCCAAGATGTTCCATTCTTTAATGGGTTAAGTTAAGGGTTCGTTTTATACACCCACACTTCACCGGTTAGGTCTCTTGTAATAAGGGGCAGGCCTATTGCCATTAATCGCGCTCCAAACCAGACTGACTGCTATTGGGAATTTTAAGGAAAAACCCAACAACACTTGGCTCGACCCGGAAATCAAACTCAGGACCTGTCTCTGTGGCAGTCATGCTTACGACCGCTAATTAATGGGGCAGTGAAATATTGTTATTATTTTTACTAAAAAAAATCCATGCTAAATTTTCTTTTACTCAATGCTTACATTGACAGAAACTATATTGGAAACATTTATCAGGCGACTACAATAACCTATATACATATATTTCAGCAAAATATACACGAAAATTTCAAATTCGTTATTTTCGACACGTCGATTTCGATGTATCGATACGATACGTGATTAAATGAATCGATTTGGTATTCCAGTCACAGCTCGGCGGCCCATTTCGATTCTAATCAACGGCCAGATTCAAATTTCAATTTCGAATCAATATGTGCCGCGGTACTTTAAAGGCATTTGTTAAAGCCGCCAGTTCATTGCGGCGTACGGACTCGCACGAGAATTAAGCTTCGCTTTGTATTCAAGTTTAGGTGGGATTACCCAGAACAGACAAGTGAACGGGCTATGACCGGCTTTGTGATTTAATGACGTCACAGTCGTGTGGTTTATATGGCTAGCTCAAACTTAATTCGGTATTTAGGGGAGCCAAAAGGGTTTTTGCACAGAAGTTACACAGTTTTTTGGTGTCTTCTAGTACTTGTACTCTGATTAAAAGTATTCGATTCTCAGCCTGTATGCAGATTCATAGGAACAACTGTTTCTGAATATATTAATGTCAGTAAGTATTTCTAAGCAGTGATTAAGTGCAGATGGGCAGGGCACTTAGCAAGACGAGACAATAAGGTGGACCAAAACAGTTACCGAATGGTGGCCGAGAGATGCAAAGCAAACGCAGGGCAGACCACCAGCCCGATGGTCGGATGATATTGTGAGGACAATAGGGAATCTGTGGGTGCTACTTGCACAAGATGGCAACATTGGCGTAATCGAAAACAGGGCCTTAACTCAGCAGTGGGCCTTACCGGCTGAGTAGATAAATAGATTAGAAATACTTGTAAAGACTCAACAACCGACTATACTAACTTTATAATTTACTTTCAAAATTCTTTGCTTTTCATAGCTTAAGTAAACCCTTTGCGAAGCGCCGCAATGGACTGGCGGTTTTACGCCCTGAATGGTTAGGCGTAGGTATGTACAAATTTATAATATACCATGAATATTGGAACCGTCTTTGTTCTGTTAATACTTGTAGAACTGGCAAATTAAATATAGAGTCTTGGAATAGGAATCATTTTATATAAACTAGGTAAGTGTGAGTGTTACTTAAGGGTAGGGCTGTTAAGTTTATCTAGATTCAAGTGCGCATTACTTAATGTATTAATTAATTAAACAAAATGTATGGGAATGACATAAAATTTCGACAAATCTGACGTTTACAAATGTCATTCCCATACATTTTGTTTCTATTTGTTTATGGATAGATGCAACTTGGCTTCGCCGACTGATTTGAATATTTGAGAATAATTGGGAAAAAAATCGATTTCGAGGGTGGGCTCTGGTGTTGCTAATCTATTTGCCCCGATAGCTCAAGATTTATGTGACAAAATTGCCATATTTAAAAAATAAATAATGTATAACGTGTATATTTCATTAATCTATAAAAGTTCGTCATATTCGCGTAATATAGAAATTGTTCAACAGCTTCAAACTACAGTGCAACAGATTAATATTATAGGTACCTTTTACGCAAAAAATAACAGATTCAAAAACTACATACAATTTTTTTCTGCAGACTAAATACAACGCGTTTGCATACAACAGCGGTAAATTCTCATATAACCTAGTTTGCATATCCGACTTGTACCGGCTTAATCTGGTAAAAACTGGTATTTACCGGACACCGGCTTGTTCCACCCTGTTTTTGTTGCGTTCGCAGGTTAATGTACCTTTCGTTTGTGTTTCGACTTTGTGGTAAATGTTGTAAAAAAAGTTGAGTTAAGTGGCTTTTTAATGGAGACAAACATGGTTTTATAAATAGGGATCGCACAAAAAGACATGTCATGGAGTTGGTTACATAATTCTTCTGCTTTGAGTGTCAGAGAATTTAGCATCTGTGTCATGCGAGTATGTCTACTATTTAGCTTAGCAAACCTCGTTGTATGTTATTGGTTGAATGACGTATAAATAATGCTATCACGCCGTTACTCCCGTAAGGGTAAGGTTGACTTGTTAATCAAATATAATCGTTTTCACTAGTAAGTTTTTAGCAAACCCGTGCCTAGTAGCTGGACTCAAATCCTGCTGAAAGAAAACTTTAGACTATACTAAGAATTGTGTTAATAAAAACTCTGAATACCACTTTTCTCTAATCGAACCCAGGATCACAAGTACAACAATTGCGCTTACGACCACTCGACCAATGGAGCAGTTTAGTATATCACAATTATTTCCTTAATATTGCATCTCAAGAGCATACAATTTCTGTAACCACAAATAATTCACTGCTGTGTTTTTACTATTACCTATTACCACTAGACGATAACGATCCATTTTACCTTTAGCCTATTTACGTCTCGAGTTTCTTAGACCACAATAGTGTTGTATTTGCTGCCGACCGCACGACAAACGCACCGGAGTGTAATAGTGGTACTACAGGGCCGTATTTCACGCAAGCGTTGCCGTTTAAATTGCTTTATTTGGCGGGCGAGCAAATTAAACCGGGCCAATTAAACACATACGATTGCGATCTAGCCCCGGCTAGTGGTTAACGAAAGAAAATTACCTCAATAAACAAGTATTGAGGTATACTTTTGTTTGTTGTACTAAATAAATTGTTTATTAATATTTTGACCGTAAACAACGTCGTCGTCGGTTATAAATAAATGATGTCATAATATATAAATATTGGTGAGAATAATTAAAATCTTTCCAAAGGGATTGACTGCAGACAGATATAGGGCTAATCGTAAAAAGGGGAGTAGACTTTTGCCCCACTATAGGAACCATGGGGATAGTAATATTACTTTTTAATGACATTTCAGTAAAGATATTCTAGAGCACTTATAGCAGTTTTAACAGATACGTTGCTGCAAGACCGCCAGCAATATATCTCTCAAAACTGCCATAGGGCTTACAATCTTACAATCTAGTCTTGATAGGCCGCCTAAAAACAAGATGATTTAATAAATAAATAATAAATAAATTACTAATATTACTACTACTAAGATACTAATTTGACGCGAGTGACGGAAACAGATTGTTAAAGAATTAAAGCTTCACTAGTGGTAAAAAAATCATTTTCGCTGAAGCTTAAAATGGAACACACAAAGAGTAAATAGATTTTTGGGATTTTTAATAAGGATCTTATTTTCTTTTTGTATTTTTTTAAGCATTTTCCATGCTAAGATTACAAGTTATTTTTAATGAAAGAAAATTCGGCTGGCGCGCAGGATTTGAACCTGCGTCTTCTGGTTCGGTACACCAGACGCTTTGACCACTAAGCTACCGCGAGCCCCGCTCTTATCTTCTCTTATTTTTAAATTCCCGTGGAAAGCTACGGAAACTCTTCATCTCATAATTAAGGGGGAGAAATAAAAAGAATTCAGCTATAAAACATGGAAAGGCTTTTATGGCTTCCTTTTATGGGGACGAACACAGAAGTGTATGGTGCTAACAACATACGAGTGACCTTCAAGATTAATAGTAATGATGTCGTTTCTGGTCATTTATCACAGATGCTCATATATCTAAAGTAATGTTGGCATAAAGAAGGTTAAATGTAGACTCATTGCTTGTTTTTATTTTCGCCTATTTTTAAAAAATAAGGCTGTCAAGTCGTCAATTGTTATTATTCTTATGTGTTTAATTTGTAGATAATTTTCTTGGTAAAAAAACAATTTTTAGCAATTATTTTTGTGTACACTAGTTTTAAGTTATTTTAATGAAGGAATAAATCGGTTGGTGGGATCTTAGCATGGAAAATGCTTAAAAAATATACTTATAATCTATTTTAAAAAAAGATTAACTATTTTTTGGCCTTGTAAAAACGATATTATACTTTTTATGTATTTACCATCATCACTCGAGAATAGGTAACGCACGCCGATTACAACGTAATTATGGTGTCATCCAAATGACATTAGATAATTGATGGATAGTTCGGACAGGCGGCACAATCGATTAAGTTACCGATTAAATGACTCGATTCAAAAACAGAACCTTAATTTATAAAGTGCACAACCGTTCTATTCGAGTTAAAAAATTCACGCGATAAAATATTATTGAGGCTATCGATCGATCGCTGTCTACATCGGCTAACAAATAGCAATGCGATGAAGTGGCTGAAAGCATCGAACGTAATTTTTTGTGATAGTCCAGGAGCTGAGTACAAAATATAATTTATAAATCAGATATAGACATACCACGCCTGTATTCCCCGGGAGGGTTAGGTAGAGGTGACGCATGTATTCCCACAGATCGCGGGTATGTTTAGGTCGCAGTTAGCATGGGGTGACTCTGAGCTGCCATTGGGATTTTTTCGGAAAAAAACCCAACAACAGTTTGGCCCTGGAATTGAACCCAGGAAACTTGGGACCAGTAGACCAATGAAGCAGTTAGTAAATATAACTGTTCAATGACTCCTAGATTTTAAACTGTTTAGGTCCTCAAAGGAAAAGAATATATTTCTAACAAATACATAGGTACCATAAAAGACAACATTTATTTTTCTCTAGTTTTTTTACTTCACGGTTACGTTAGCTCTCGGTCTATCAAGTCAATGACTGAAGCCTGAATGTTTCGTGTTGAACTAGGCAATTAATTTTTCAAATGGCTCGAAGGGAGGTTATTGGTGTGAAAAGGTGCATTTAGAAATTCGTCTCTATGGGTATTGACTTAGGGCTATTTTTGAAAAAAAAAAACAATAAAAACTTACATTGATAGTCAACGCAGGATTGGATATAACTATAATTTTGACAGAAATGTCACAAAAATTCGTACTAAATTATAATTTCAGGAATTATTTCGAGATTTTAGAGAAATGTGAATATTTCCAACACACAGTTATTCTGTTTACTCGGTCATACACGGCAATGGACGGCGTCGACTACGCTTTGGCTACGCCGTACCAAGCTTCGCTACGGTTGCTACGCTGTTGTAGTATATCTACCGGTGCGTAGCAATTTAAATAATTATGGTCAAATTGATACTAAAGAGGATTGTATAGTGAAGTAAAAACTAGTGACGTCATTTAACATAACATAATTATGGTGAATATTATTCATCCATGATAAAAAGTTTGTATTTAATATTAATTTACGGACCTTAATTTTATTTTAATGTTATTTTAATGAATCTAGTAAGAGGGGCTCGTGGCCAGTTGTACCAATGCTGATCAACCGATCTGCAAGGTTAAGCTACACTTGCCGCGGTCAGTCTGTGGATGGGTGACCATTCTAAGGATATCGAGACCCCTCCGTGCCTCGGAGAGCACGTAAAGACGTCGGTCCCGGTTGTCATACGAACACCTATGACAATCGTTAGTGGTAGTCAGAAACCTAAAAAGCATGACAACCAGTCATTCCATCGAATATCGGTATTGCCCATAAATTGGGTTGCGGAGGTCTGATGGCGGTCGCTCCGTGTAAAATACTGATTGAATATCAGTATTTTACACGGAGCGACCGAGCGAGCCTCATCCTGGTTAGACTGGAAGCCGACCCCAACATGGTTGGGAAAAGGCTAGGAAGAAGGAAGAAGTAATTTTTATGAAGATGGAAGATGGAATGGAAGATCCTTAGAAAAATACAAAAAGATAGACCTTTATTTTTATCAGCCAAATCAAAGCCAAAAATGTAGGGTAGCTGTTAGTAATTGAAATGTCAAGACGCCTACCACCTTAGTCACCCGTGATCATGGACGCTGTAAAGGGTCCGAAACGTCGGGATTAAAATAATATCAATATAACGCGATAAAATCCGTAAAAAGTAGTTTTATTTCAATGTCTAGTATTCGCGTAAGTGTCAGAAATCAGTATGTTAGCCAAATCAGTTTATTCCAGGAAAAATGCTATTACACCTGTATTGCCTGAAGTGTTGAGCAGATATATTAGAGTAGGCAGGTACACACACAGAGGTCCAACCAGCGTTTAGGACAACTAGGCTATAGTCTGCGCGGAACTTGTTGGCCGCGCCTTAGGTATGTGAGCGGCGGGACAGAGAGACGGAGTCGCCTGCGCACGGTGGGACGAACGGGACGGGTGCTTGTTTTCGATCACAGTAACCCGCCGCCTCACCACCCCGTCTCTAACTGAGGCGCGTCCAACTAGTTCCGCGCGGATTATAATGCGGTAGTTCTAATCTAACAATGAAATATAAAACTTATCACACAAAATATAAAGTTTAAATTAAATAATCGTTTTATTAAGTCCAGCAAGTCTTCTATACATTCACGTTACAATGTCTTACAAGTTCGACAATAGGCAATTAATACGAAGTGAAAAGTTTCTTGTTACACTGAAATTGAAAGAAAGATAAATTCATGAAGTTGGCAAGCACGGATTGTTCCATTTCCCCTACCTATACCTACCGCCAACAATGCCTTTTGACTTTTGATTTATAATTATTAGCTCCTGCTGAGCTAACTCAATTTACAAAATAATATGACGACGTGGTTAAGCGGCTGTGGCGTCGTGGGCTGTAGGTTCGATCCCCAGACTGAGCAAAGATTTTTCAAGTTCAAATGAGCTTTTACAAGCATTTATGAAACGTTTAATGATTTTAGTTGCACGGTTCCAAAAAGTTGTTCCTATGGAGAAGTTACCGGCCAGAAACTCTATGCACACTCTTTTAAAATAATAGTTGTGGATATTGTAGCGAGCTTAATAAAAACTAGCTTTCCGCCAGCGGCTTCGCCCGCGTGGTCTTACAATGTTTTCCCCGTTTTTGCAACATTTTTCATTACTACTCTGCTCTTATTAGTCGTAAGCGTGATGATATGTAGCCTATAGCCTTCCCCGATAAATGGGCTATCTAACACTGAAACATTTATTAAATCAGTCCAGTAGTTTCGAAGCCTATTCGAATTTAAGTTAACAGTAATACTTTGCACATTTTATTGTACCTACTGAAACCAAATAAAATTTATTATTATTATTATTTCCTTTATTTCTCTTTATACATATTATTTGTATTTTTAAATATTTTTATAAAAAACTAAAATATAAAAACATTTAAAAATATAAAAAATAGTAGCCCACCGGTATCGGGAACAGAGTCCAAGCTACCGGTGGTCAGGGCTCCAGGGAAAGGAACCTCCTAACAATACGTGCCGTATCTAGGAGTACCGCTTTCTGTATCAAGCCCTTGATCCAGCCACTCAACGAGAACCTCCTTAGATGTTGGTCCTTAGTTATTATTATCTATTATTATTATTCAATACCAACAAACAAACAATCAAATCTTTCCTCTTTATAATATTAGTATAGAAGAAAATAAATGTTCTCAGTATCTGAAAACTTAACAGTAACAAAACACTATGTAATTGGACATTAATTCTAAATGTTGGTATCTGCGAAATTGTTTTGTTTGTAAACGCACTTATGATACTAAAGAAATCTAGTGTTGGGACGTATTTGAAAAAATAAAATAAAGAAAAAGAGGACTATTGTCAAACGCACTTAAGTCAACATTACTACGCAAAAAACATTTCTACCTACCTGACTCGTACCAAAAAAAACTCACTTAGGTACTTATCTCAGTTTCTTTTCTTGTCTAATAAGTAAGTGGTACATTTATTTTCATACCAGTAATCTTTGCGTCTTTGGAAATGCTTTTAACGAACTTCGTGAACGCTCGCCTTGAGGATGACTGTGCCAAAGTTTTTAGGATTCCGCGTTTGATGGTCCAAATCTTAGAACGGTATGTACTCGATAAATATAAAAGTACATACATAACACTTACGACTTTTTTACGTAGGGATAAGCAAAAACTACAGAACGTCTTTGCTTAATTCTTTTGCTTCGTCCACATTCACACAGGTTGGTTGCACACACGCACTGAATGCAAGTACTACGCACTTCACCTTTTTATTATGTTTGTATTGACATTTGTCTGTAAAATGGCAAGTCACTGATTTTTTTATAGCCATAATATTCATTGAGTAATTAGAGTTCTTTTGTTCTCGTGGTGAATTCAAGGAAACAGTGCAGCACATCTCGTGTGATTCTGGCGTCCTGGCGAGGAAACGGATGGGTCTACTCGGCAACGGGTACTAGCTGTACGGGCTAGCCCCCTTCATGAATCACGTCTTCAAAGAGTAAGAAATATATGGTAATGTGGACTACACAACAGACCCCACTGGGTCGAAGTATTGCTGGCTATGGCAGCTCCCATAACAAGATAACAGTTTTTTTTAACAACGAAGGTTCTATCTTTTTGTGTTTTTTTTTAAGCATTTTCCATGCTAAGATTACAAGTTATTTTTAATAAAGGAAAAAATTCTTATATATTTTTTGGATGTCAAAAGGTCGCTCATTTGGCTAGCGTAGTGGTCTTTATCTATAGCAGAACCGATTTATTTCTGACCCGTGCACCATAGTGGAACATAATAAATGGATAGATGAAAAAAAAACACAACAGCTAAAACAACAGATAACTACGGAACCCACTACATTATTCTCGGTCCGATACATAATGTCAGGATTTCTTGAACTTTTTTATTTATCACGAAGTTTTACAAAACTGGAAAACTCATCAGCTATGTGTCGCTTGTGTGACCTTAACATCAAAGTGGATGAAACAATACGACGACTTTACGACTTATCTCGATCCTTTGGGATTAAAAGTTTTTATTTTTTATTTTTTCGTGTGCAATCATTGTAAGTTCCTCCTTGGGAATAAACTTTTCTGAAACGTAAACGTAAAACAAAATAGTTTAAGTGTAGATTGATTAATACTTTATTGTATTAAGTTACTACTTTGTGTAATTTTTACGATACGATAAAAAAAAAAAATTACGATAATTTTTTAAGCAAGTTATCTCACCGCATCCATACTCGATACCATACATTAGCTCGGTTACCGTAGCCTATGGATACTTGCAACACCAGGGGTATCACTCGCGTGTTGCCGACCATGTAAAAATCTTTTCACAACCTTTTTGAAGAACCCCATGCTGTTGTCTCCTGGGAAAACCCCGGTAGGAAGCAGATTCCACAACCTGAGCGTGCGTGGGAGGAAATTCCTCTGGAATCGCACAGTATGGGACCAGACTACATACATTTAAAAAAATTTCAGGGTTTCGCACTCCATAACGAAAAAGCTTTAGATTTAACATCAATTCTTTATCCATCTGTTAATGTATTAACTCCCTTACTTCTAAAATGGTTTTTATCTGGCCATAAAACGCTTTTTGAATAGTAACTTTGAGTATACCCATCCCAAAAGAGTGTCTTTTAAAAAAATTCTTACCTGCATCGACACAAAGAAGAACTGACGGCACATGCTTCTGTATTATTGTGTACCTCAACCATATTTTATGGAGCTTAATAACCCGGTCCATGACGATCAGTCGGACATTTGCGTAGGCCACATTAAATTCTAAAAGCCATCAAGCTGTTCAAAGCTCTTTATAAGTATTCTACATATATAATACTCACATTTAGAACGGTTTCGCACTACGTCTGATCCGAATTCGTGAAAATACGGTCCAGTGTAGTTGTAGAACTATTTATATAGAGAAATTAGATGATGGAAATTGGATCTAGTGTATAAACTACCATACAAATAGTTCATCGACTACACTGGTCCGTATTTTCACGAATTCGGATCGGATTCGGATGGGATTCTCATCGGAAGTAGTACGAAACCACTCTTATGGTGCACAACAGTTAATACTTCTGGAACATTCTACAATCGAAAGCTTACTAATCCATTGTAATTCACTGTTATTCTGTATTTTACTTTCAATTAATTATAAGCTCTAGCACTTCATATTACGATCTTATTTAATCCCTACAAAAACCCTTTAACCAATTCAAAATTCTGAAATCCGAATCGCTGTCACTGTGAGCTCAATAAATAACAATGTAAAATGATATTGCAAATAAAATATTGTTAAACCGAGCCACCTTCACAAATTAAATATCCGTTGATTCACTTATTAATCCAGTGTTTGTGACCAACGCGTACAAATTAATTATTGTAACTCGATTAAACGAATATGTTAAGGGCTATATATATTATTATACTGCAAATGGCTGTGACAACTGGTTGTTATTTTACATAGAGACATTGAGTTGATCATGACTCTGACTGACATGATTCTGTGACTGTTGCCTTCTTTTTTCCTTTTTCCTAGTCTTTTCCCAACAATATTGGGGTCGGCTTCCAGTCTAACCAGATGCGGCTGAATATCAATATTTTACACGAAGCGACTGCCATCAGACCTCCGCAACCCAATTTCTGGGCAATACTGATATTGGAAGGAAATACTGGTTGTCAGGCTTTATAGGTTTCTGACTACCACTAACGGTGTTCGTTTGATAACCCATTAGATTCTGTGACTGTTGCTATGGAGTTGAAATCGGTGTACTTTTGAATAAGAAACTATCAAGAAAAGAGCACTTTTTAGGCAAAAACATTTTTTTTAGTCTTTGTATTAGAGTTTCATAAAAGATATCGTCTGTTAAATAAAAGATCCTAAGACGATGTCTTGTAGGAGTCTTTCATCATCATCAACCTGTTTACTGTCCCACTGCTGAGCAGTTGAGCACGGTTCTCGTCTCAGAATGAAAGGGGTAAGGCTACACCCCAGCATGCTGGCCTAATGCGGATTGGTAGACTTCACACACATTAAAAGAGGTTTCTAGGCATGCAGAACCTCTATCTATCTCTACAGAGAATACTTATAATATATTTTACCGCGGCAGGTTCTATATACAGTTCTCGCCAAACTTATTGTCCGGATTGAAGTTGGCATGACCTAACTTTAACCCAGCCTTAAAAATCGGATCAAGAAAAATATTGGATTAGAATGATTTAAAACGACAGCTTTCGTTTTTATTTATTTCAAACTAATATTTTTCTTTCTCCGATTTTTAAGGCTGGCAATAAGTTTGGCGAGAACTGTAATTATGGTTATATGCTACTAGCTTTTGTCCGTGCAATGAATCCATTCATAATGAACAAAATACTTGTACGGTTTACCACCTAACTACGTACATTGTGGAATGCAATAAATATTGAGTATTGAGTTCTGGATAAAAATGTAGACTTAATCCAAAGTTATACCTTGGATTAGGACATAAGCTACATTAGCCATTACCATTTCAACTTTCACCCAAATCTGTTCAGCCGTTATGCCGGCAACAAACATCCAAACTTACAAACTTTCGCGTTTATAATATTATTAGATCTGTGGTCGGTTAAGCTTTACAATAGGTAGGTACCTATTTATTTTTTTCTGCAAGTCCTGGCCGAAAAATTATATGCGCCAATACTGAGGCATTTTGTACAGTTGCTCGTTCGGCAGGACTAAACTGGTTTTCATCTACATTTTATTTAAATTACTAACCATTAGTGAGTAAGTTTTTACTAACCATTGGACCAATGTTGTCAAATTAATAAATAAATTATTATTATTTATTTGTTTTGGTCAAAAATCTTCGCCGAGATGTACCCTCAACTAAACTTCCATCGCAATAAATGGATAAAATTGCTTAACATTGCATCTAAGACGTACAAACAAATATAATCACTTTTCGTTATTGCAGAATCCACGATAAACTTTGAATATTAGTTAGCAACTTAGTTTATTTAAATTGGATTTCTCTTCAAAGGGTTGTTTTTTTAATATCTTTGTTTTATCCAAACAGTTTGGCGGATTAAAAAGTTTTGTAATAAATAATTAATATTTGCAATTCTATGTACACGCTTTTGTTTGTTTAACAAAATTTTAATTTAGTTTGTTAATTTGATGTTGCTTTTTAATGAGGAGTGAAAAGTATTTTTACTATAAATGTTATAAAATTATATCTATTATAGCATACATACCATCACGCCTGTATTCCCCGAAGGGGTAGGCAGAGGCGTACTATTTTAGGTCCCAGGTAATAGGGGGCGAGCCTATTGCCATCAACCGGGCACAAATCCAGACTCCTTCACTCCTAGGCTTTCACTACTTCAGTCTTTCTCACCTAAACAATAAAATTAAAAACATATTTTGCTTGAGAATAATAATTAAGCTAATCACGTAACAAAATAAAGGCCAACAATTTTAAAACGAAACTGAATTCGCAATTGCCGAGCTTAAATAAACGCAATTTGTATTCACGCCCGCTCGTTGTTCGGAGTTCGATTCCAGTGCAAGGCAAACTCTTACCGATTCAGTGCCGGCGTCGAGTTTATTGTTGCTTTTTTGTCTGACTCGCTCGGTAGTGTACGGTGACAAACTGTACAAAAGTGTTAGGACATTTTTTTTGTGGTGCATATCATCGCGTCTGTATTCGTCTTATAAGGTTTAGGGAAAGGTGTAATAATGAACAGCTACCATTCGTTGGTATGTTAAGGTACAATGAAATAGGGACCGCGCCTATTACCATTGACTGGGCCCAAATCAAAACGCTTAGGAGCATTAGGCTAACGAGACAGGTATTTTTATAAGGTGTATGTATGTTCTCTTTATTTGTACTCGTTATCAAATAAAGAGAAAATATTGTTGATTTTTAAACTCGTCCAAAAAATACATTACAGATAACAATTTATACAGCTAGCTGCCATATATTGCAATGAAAATTTCCGTTTACATTTCTGGATTATCCGTTCAAACCCGTTTTATTTTGGTTACTCTACTCAGAGGCACTTGGTTTTATTTTATTCAAGCGTGTTTCATCCTGTTCTGTTTATATCAGACTGTTTTGTAAATTATAATGATTTTTACAATAGGTAGGTTATTTTAAATTTCTTCTAATTCAAATTCAAATATTTTTATTTCAATTAGACAAACAAAACAAGTCATAAATATTTTCAAAAGATCGAATCAAAAGGAATAAAATCAGGGTTCAAATTAAATATGCGTTTATCCAGTGGTGGGTAGCATTTATCCACAAAACACAGGTGAAACACGGTAAAACCGGTCATATCTCCAAAAGATCAAATTGAAAGGAATACGATCAAGGTTCAAATTGAAAATGCGTAATTTTCAAGTACACCGTACTTTTTAGCCACCTCACAACAAAAAAAAGGAGGTTTCTAACAAAAAAGAGGCATTGCAACTCCCTGCACATCTAGTGATTTATAAATGGAATTAAATGCACCGTTTAATATTATAATAAGAGTTCCCTCCCATGTTTTCTTACAATCTCAGCGAGGGGCCGTTCATAAATCGATTAAAATGGAAACTTCCCGCGCAGTGTTATTAGATACTTATATTATTTACGACATCGTAAATAACTCCTGTGAAACTGTTGGAATTTTTCCCTGTAAATCGTTGATGCCTTTACAGGTTCATTCTCAAAGAAAATGCTTGGAGGTTTTCTGTACATTTTTTGTCTTTACTATTGATTTATGCGACTTTGTGTTGCAACTAAAATTTTAGAATTCAGTTTTTTTGTAACCTTTCGATGTGTGTATGTGGGAAACGTTATTTGTAATATTAGTTTTCATTTTCAGTTTTTTCATTTCTTTCTTTGAATGCTATACCAGAGATTCTGGGTTTGATTACTAAGTTGAGTTGTGTTGTTGGGTTTATTTATGAAATTCCCTGTAGCTCGGAGTTTAGATTTATAGGCTCACCACTTATTATACAAACGGTAACGCGCGACGGGGCCTAGCATAACGGCGAAATGTGGGTGTTATACAGCGGTAAACCTGTGCAACAACCTTTTAGGGAATACCTGTGCAATAACCTTTTAGGGAATACCTGTGCAATAACCTTTTTGGTAATGTTAGAATTATAAATAAATAAATAAATATCTTGGGACATTTTCTACACAGCACCATCTAGTCCCAAACTAAGCAGAGCTTGTACTATGGGTACTAGACAATGGATATAATACTTATATACGTTTTTTTTTGTTGTAAATACATACTTATAATACACAGGAAACACCCAGACAAACACAAACACTTAAGTTTATCACAATAAATGTTTGTGTCCTGTGGGAATCGAACCCACCACCTCGTGATCAGCAGTCCGGTACTCGAACCACTAGACCACAGACGTCGTCATTATAATAGAAATTTAACCAGAGCAAATCGTAGTGTAAGTTTTTTTTTACAAAAGAACTTTTGTTAAATGATTTCTGTTCATTATGTAAGTAGAAGTTATACAATACTTATAACTTCGAACTAAAATCGAGATCAAAGAAGTTGCATATTTCCTAGAATAAAAAAAAAACACCCGTAATGTATGCGGGATTATTAATTAGGCTGCACGGCAAAGGGAGTTGTAAAGCAACCCGTTGATCAGTAAGCCGTAATGACGTCGTTGATCACAAGGATTGACTACGAGGAAATGGACTAGTACTCTGTATTGCTTTGAAGGATTATAATCTACATGTTCTACAGTCTACGTTGAATTTGAATATGGAATGTATATTTAAGTTTCATGGCCGTTCTGAGGATTGTCTTGTCAGCATGACGCAGTTTTCTCCGGCATAACGGAATGTATTGTTAGCATTACGCAGTTTCTCGTAAGCGTAACCGGTTAAAGAATTTGGGCTTTTAAAATAAATCCCAATAAATAACTAAGCACCTATTTACTAAATATATAAATATATAATTTGAAAAGCTCGTCAAACACTAAATACCCTCAGAGAAATGTCCCTTATCCACCTATCCACCTATCAATCTATCACACACAGCACTAGTCATTATTATCATGTAGGCACCTGCTACGTATTATGGGAATTTCCCACGTAATTAGGAAAAAATAGATGAATGTGAATACCACCGCGGGAACAGCCAGTGTTAAATAAAATATCACGGTTTTGTTTATTGCCGGTTTTAATTAAAACTGAACTGTCCGAACGTCGGAATGGTTTGATAGCACAGCTGTCAGAGCAATGTCTAATATCTAGCAGGTCACGTTAGTGCCTGTCGACTGTGCTGACATCTATGCACAAATTACCCGCGCGGTTGATATTTTGCAATAAAATGTACCCCCGACCAGCCGGGCTAACATGCACGCCGCGAGAACATTTTGTCTACGCTTATGTCATGCTTTTGTTTCGTTTTCGCACAAGAAAGAGCGAGACAAAAGAGTAGACAAAATTATGTCGTGGCGCGCATGTTAGCTTGGCAGGTGGGTGTTGTGCCTGGCGGGCCACTGCCCGACGGTTGATGTCGGGCCGGTGTATATATGCAAGTCGCTCGGTAAACTTCACTTGCGCGATTCAGAATTTGTTGCTTCGTATAAGTTCATATGTCGCTCGATAGATGTCGCTACACCATTATGGAAAAAGATTGCCTATATACACGAAGTCGTTTCTCACTCACTAATTGTTTATTGCAAAATGCGTATGCCCGCTACATACGTAACGATATAATATCGTAGCGATTATGTGCAAACTGATTTGCGCAGATATATCGATCGTGTGTATGACGAATCGTTGCAGATCTAACGAACGATCTGTGTGCTTAATGCACCGTCCGTTTGTGTTTCCCGAAGAGTTGGGCAAAGGTGTATGTAAACCTACAGTTCGCCGGTAAGTCAAATCGAAGCTCCTCTCCACAGACTTCTAGGTTCATCTGGCAATTGACAGCTAATGAGCTAGAACCTAATAATAGACAAGGAACGCCGACTACGCATTCAATATTCCAAATATTCGTAAAAGCATTGTAATTGAAATGTCAAAATATCATTCGTTTTTTAAATTACCTCGTAATGACGTAGAAAACTTATTACTTATTACTACCAACAATAATTTGAATTTGGAATACTGAACCCAAATCAAATTTATTTCTACCCTGATTTTTGTCAGTGATTATTTCATTTTGCCCGTCTTGCACGGAAAAATCATGATAATCTATCCCCGATACACCGTCACAATGCGTCATTGATCATCAAGATTGACGAGAGAGACCCCAGGTGCGTCATTACGGTGTATAAAGAATAATAATTCGGGGTCTATCCCGTGATGGATGCCCGGGCGCGCGGACGAGTGACAAATCACTTTCGGACTTTTTTTCCGAAACGTTTTTCACGGACAAATATTTCGCTTGGTCTGTTGTACCGACCGATTACGTAGTTTTGGGGTTGAATGGTTTCGGGATAATTGTTGGTGTTACAAATGGGCTGCGTCTAAATTGTGTTGTGAAATAGGATTTAATAGTTGCCACCGTTTTTTTTTACGATGAAAGGTAAATATTTGAATAAGGTTTTATAGATATAAAATATGAATATGTAAAATAACACATTCGTGTATAATATCCACGAAAAATTCTGTGCCTGGGTAATGGCAATAGGTTCGTCCCCTATTACATGAGACCTAAATATACCGGCGAATTTTAAGAGAAGTAAGGCACAGCCATTTATGGCTCAAATCTGGAGCAGCCTTTTGGGGAAGTACCTCCACCTTACAGAAAACTGCAGCCAAATAACACACTTTATTATGTGTTGAGTTCCTGCTGTAAGGTTGCCAGAGCTCCTTGTAAGGATGCGCTGCATTGGCAACAAGAGGAATATTCCCTCAAACTGTCCGCAGTGAATCCTCCATAAACCTCTAAGAGGTTTTTAGGGTCGGCAACGCGCGGGTGGTACCCCTGGTGTTGCAAGCTATGTCCATAAGCTATGGTAACCGCTTACCATCAGGCGGACCGTATGCTTGTTTGCCACCTTAGTGGTATAAAAAAAAACTGTGGGTGTACATTGGTACACCTCTGCCAAACCTACTAAGGAATAGAGGTATGATATATGTATGGTTTACATTCTGTCTTCAGCTTCACTGAATTCAGTATAGGTCAGGTACTGACAGGCGACCTGGAAACTAATACCTACCAACATTTTTCAAAATACATTCCTCGGATAAAACCTAATATAAGACGGAAGATTTGCGCCACATTTTATAAACTTTTCCTTAGCCGGTGTTATATGAAAACCAATAATATCACCCCGCGCAGGAAACTTGCAGAAGATTATGTGATAAATATAAATATATTGTCGCTTCTCTGTACAGTATATTAAAAGTTTTAGTATGAAATACGAATGCCTTGTTGGTTTATTCGTCCCAAGCGCGATTGCTACGCTAGAGGTACTGGGTTTGATTTCCCGGTCGGGCAAAGTGTTGTTGAGTTTTTCCGTGAAATTCCCATTTGCCATGAAATGTAGCTATATAGATTTGCTCGAACAGTATATATTTTCTAGACAGAATTGAACACAACCCTAGAAAAACCTAGAGTAACAGACTCTTTGGTTGGTGGATTTCTCGATAGGTGTCAGGAATGACAGATAAAATTTGATATTGTTGTTTATGTAACATTTTCAATTTTGTTTTATGTCACGTGTATCATTTTGTATATCCCCATTACAATAGTAGGATGACATTAAATATTAACCAATTTATTTCAGATAAACAATCCATACAATTAAAATACAATTAGATTCCATACAATTAAAATACACATAAATGTTTAATTATTTACATAATGTTTTATAAAACGTATAAGGTACTAATATTAACAAAGGTGGGGGGATCGTCTCTGAATATTAGCCTAGGCTTGAGGTCTCAAGCTTGAGCTCAATGAAGCTTCTTTATTGTGGTCAGAGGTAGCAGTGTTTGGCTGCTTTCCCACCACCACCGGTACCGGGACGTCAGGGGCCCCCCTGTCGGCCGTGGGTCCGAGTGCTCGCCTCCTATTTAAAGACCTTGCAAAAAGACTTATCGACGCTACTCGTGACCAGAGGGCTGGATTATTTTTGGGCCAAAGAATCAGCATTGCCATTCAACGTGGCAATGCTGCCAGTCTTCTGGGCACGTTACCAGATGACAGCGATGAGGAGTACTTTGACGCCTAGGTGCGGAAATTTTGGTTTTTATTTATTATTTTGTTAATATTAGTACCACATAAATTAAATTACAATTACACATTTTGTGTTAGTAAAATTTTATAAACTATGTCAACACCCATCATAATACGCATCCATTTATGTTGCATTGGGAAATCCACAGGAGTAACAATCATCTGCAGGATACCGTTACTACTACCTCTCACACGCTGCAGTAAGGAGCCTACTTTCTTGCGAATAATCGCAGAGAAGCCGTCCGTTCGGGCCTCCATAAACATACCGGACGCACTACAATATCGAGGTAGTCGCATTAGCATCCTGAAGATGTAATAAATATGATGAAGGCGACTTTTTTCAAACGCTATCCTGACAATTATAATCCACATTTCAAACCAATTATTTCTGTATCAATCTTTTATTCAAATTTTCTTTCAACAACTTTTCCCTTGGTTGCTTATGATGACTTTTTGACGACGGTATCGCATGACACTAATGGAACACACTAAACTACCCCCATTATCGGCAGTTGATACTTTGGGGGCATCAGAAAGTCCACGTGTCATTTATACTTAGTAGCTCCGGATAGCTGCTTACCGCTGGATAAATAAAAAAATGGAACAATATTTGTATGATATTATCTGCCAAATAATTTATCAGGAACTTATCAGGAAGTCGTTAAACAGGCCCTTAACTATGTATTTAGTTGATTGTGGCTGCTTCTTTAACTTATTAGTCTTAGGCTTATATTCAGAGACGATGCTAAGCATAAACTTAGGCTCCGTATGTCAAATTGTAATACAAATTTGACATACGGAAGCATTACTTTACGCTTTGCACCGTCTCTGAATATGAGCCTAAGCTTGAGGTCTCAAGCTTGAGCTCAATGAAGCTTCTTTATTGCTGGTCAGGAGTAGCAGTGTTAGGCTGTTGTCCCACCACCACCGGTACCGGGACGTCACCGGCAACGAGATGATTTTTGGCCGAGATCACGTTGATGTGACGGGCGGACACACGGCCATAGTAAATGTCATCATCATCATAATCAACTTATATACTATACCACTGCTGGGCATGGGTCTCCTCTCAGTATGAGAGGGATTAGGCTAAAGTTCACCACGCTAACCTACTGCGGGTTGGCAGACTTTGCGTGCCGTCGAAAAAATCTCTCAGGCATGCAGGTTTCCTCACGATGTTTTCCTTCACTGTTAAAGCGAGTGATAATTACGCATATGATTTCGAAAAGTCAGAGGTGCGTGCCTTGGATTTGAACTGGTCTTGACCATTGACTTGGCAGTCCAGTGGTCATACCCCTAGGCTATCACTGCTTGCATAGTAAATGTGTGTATCGCTAAAACGTCGCCGTCATCTCGTTGCTGGTGAAGTCCCGGTGCCAGTGGCGGTGGAAAAACAGGTCTTGTTGGGTATTTCAGCAGCTCGGAGTTTGGATTTGTGGCCGGTTATTGGCAAAAGGGTCGCCCCCTATTACATGGTACCACACCGGCAAACTGTGGCTTGCATTAATGTACTTCTTCTAGTCTAGTCAAAGGTGTATTGATGTACACGCATATTTTGTTGTTGTTAGCCCCAATAAAGGAGGGGGGAGCTTTTTGCTAACGTAATTAATATCAATGTAAGATTAATCATAACATTGTTAGGTTTAATTATAATTATTTTAAATACATAAATGTGTTAACATTGGAATGTTGATAATGTGAAATGGTAATGATCGTTGTAAATTACTAAATTTAATTATATTAACGACGCTAAATGCTTATAACGGGGGTGTTACAGGGAGTGCGGTTCCTTTGCTAGCGACAGCGAGCTTTAAAATAATAAAACAGTTATTTAATTATGTTATAACATTACGGAAAATAAAAACAAAAAAACTACAAATAGGAAAATGTGTAATAATAATTATTTATTACGCACAACTGTGAAGGAAAACATCGTGAGGAAACCTGCATGCCCGAGACATTTTCTCGACGGGCGGCGGTGGTATGCGACCACTGCTAGCTCGTACCCGTAGTTTATGAAAGATACAAATACGAATATGATCTATAGGTGTTTGTAAAAGTACGTTTTAATTATAGTTAGACATAATTCTCTTACCAAAGCTGCATACAGGTGAAAGAGAAAATGTCCACAATCACTAATAGTCTGTCTATTTGAGTCACTTTAGTTCTTCATTAAAAAATCTCACGAAAACGGGTTACAAACAACGCGTCCCACGACATATTTTAATCGACACACTTTCACATCTCTAGACAAAATCTGGACGAAATATACTACGAGAAAAATCACAGTGGCGGGTATGTCGACAACCCGTCTCTCACAACACGCATGCGGTTGCAATTGGTTTCTTGAAACGTGATGGTCCAAAAGAATGGAGCAATTTTGATAGCTTAGACGAGTAGAAATAGTCTTGTATGGCATACATTAGAACAATATACATTGTTTTATAGAGCTAAAAAGTCCACACGCTCTCTGCAAGACACATAAAAACTCTAAACTGCACCATGCAACACTTTCTAAAAGTATCTTTTGATAACTCACCATCACCAATATATTGTTCTAACAACCACTACTTATATTGTTCTTTCAACAAAACACGCAACACGCTAAAAATAGTAAGTATTTAATGAATTTAAAATCAATATTATAATTATGCAAATAAAACAGCGCGGGCGCAGTTACTCAATTGACAACTGACAGACACTCCGCTCACAGTATGATGTTGTCAAAACGATCAACCATAGATAATAATAATAGTTACACTATTATTTAAAATTAAATACTCGTGAGAGTGACCGCTCGTAGAAAAGTAATTAAAACCAGTGCGGCCGTGCGGGTCGTGCGGGTAGACATCATACAAGTACCTATATTCATTATTGTTCATATTAGAACAAGTAGGTACTTATCGGGACAATGCAATGCACCGCTTTGACACAAATATTCATGTGACAATAACGGTAAAGATTTTTGATTGTATGTATGACCAACCACTTTATGACAAAAAAAACAAATGTCAAAAAAAAATGAAAGGTTTAAAATGTTGCGCTCCTCTATATGTATGTATTTGATTGGTTGTTACTTGTAACAAAATCACAAATATTTCTTTGTTTGTTCAACTGAATGCATTAGCAACTGAATGCGCATTGAAAAAGAAAAACTGATAAAAAAAAGGTTTACTGTATCAAGAATAAATCTAGTTTTCTTGCTTAGTGGAGCCACAAAACTTAATTTAGTGAAAGTTCCAATATCAACGTTGAATACAAGTTCATCATCCTTCTGCCCATATCCCAATTCCCAAACGTGGAACGAAAATTCATTTAAAAAAAATGGTCGTGATAAAAAATACTGTTTACTTTTTTTTATCTTTAAGTACAGTAACTTTTTTAAAAAGGAAACTGAATTCAACAGGCTAAAAAGAAACAAAAATTCAAATATCGAATTAGTTTCTCTAATCGTAATCGTGTGGGTGTTTGTCATTGCATTCTATATGCAAATACAAATGGAATATAATAATAATAATCTGTTCAGGAAACAAAACAAAACACATACTCAACCTTTTCATTTCGTATCGTTCAAAAACTGATTATGTCAATGCTTGTTTCAAAAGAAATGACGTATAGATTTTGAACTGAATTTTACAAACCCGCATTTTAATCGTATCACGGTATCGCTATCGTAATCCTCAGTCGCCTCAAACGACACAAAAAGGAGACTCATTATGAGTCGAGGACCACAAAGCAAGCGCGGGCTTTATTGACAAACGGGGCTTACACGAAACCCCGGCTTTACATCGTTTATAGCGATTCAATAAAACTGCGACACTCGCTCCCTACACCTGCCACCGAATGTGCGCGGCTCCAATTAGTGAAGCTCTGCGTTAATCCGAGCGAAACAAGCTGAAAATAACTACAACACCATGTGAATAAGCAAACACCCTGTACAAGGATTAGTCGAAGCGGGAGAATTTATTTTAATTACGAGTGAAATCGCGAATCTGAGCCATTTGTTTAGATAAGTCAGGATTACTGGGTTTCTGTTCAAAGGATTTTTATTTAAGGCGGCACCCCCGCTCGGATTGCCTGCAATTCCATTTAAAAAAAAGTTTTAGGTACCTAAGTATGGCATAGATATTTTTGCAAACTTTTGTGAATGAATTATGGTAAGTAAGCAATGATAAATATACGATTCCCGGAAAATATACAAAAAAAATGGATGATGACATGATTAAAGAATAAGCAGTGACAAGCATTACTCTACGCTATTTAATAATATTTCATTAAATTCAGTATCTATAAAAACCCGCGACAACGCGTCCTTTGAGCACGAATTCCAAATTTGAATTATTGCATTCCATTTGCATCGGCAAGGTTTGATAACTTAATTAAAAAATATACATTCGAAATCCGAATGTAGCTTTCCTTTGCCTTATTTGCTCTTTATTAAAAAAAAAACAAAATGAGGAAATCTACCGGCCCATGTTTTTAATATTCTTATGGCATTCTTATTTTAAATTTTTGATTTAGCGTCTGTAGTTGAGTTGTCACACTGACGCGTGTAGTTGGTTGCCATTTTATGGTTATTGCGCCCGCGTTGTTTTGTAAATAAGTTTAGGTTTTCTCGCATATTTTGGTTGCGCATAACCTGCGGTTGCATGTTTCGTGACGCGAAAGTGATCCGTGTAAGTATATTTAAAAATTGTGAAGTGTTGTGTAGTCAACATTTTTGTCGTAATTTTAGGATAATTGGATGATTTTTTTTTCATTTTGTGTCTTACTGACTATGAGATAATTGAAAACTGCGGTTTGAAGGAAAGTATAGGGTTTCTAAAGTCATATAGTCTTTCAAAAGAATGTTAATATTTGTGAATTGTGATGTGTGATTGTGCTCCTGTTTACAAGTCTGTACCAGTTCGCGGCTTGGGGTAAGTGATTATTGTATTAAAGCGTTTGTGCACTACAAGGAATTTTAGTATCCCGTTGTTCGACCTTTTACGCTTCGATGTGCCACGCCACATAAAATGTATACTAATTTCTGTATGCCGGAGATTCCGTGTAGTGCACAAACTCTATTAGTAAATAGACAAAAATATTTTACTGTCTTGTAAAAAAGTGTATCCGATTTATTGCCAGCACCAGTATAGACATTCTATTTGATCAAGTTTAATAAGTTATTGGAAATTGAACTTTATGTCAATGACATTAACGTCTGCGTAAGATATGTAGGTAGGGTTGATAAAAATACATACACTACACCAGAGAGGATGATATAGCTAGGTAGTGTTTACACACTGACAATTATCATTGTTTGAACTTACTACCACGGCTAAGGTATTTATTTGGCTTACATATTAATTTAGATGTGATACTTAAAAAAAAACAATAACAATAATTATGTAATAAATATCATTTGTATTGTCTCCTTCGAGCTCAGTTTTTAGCTTATAATAATCACTTATGTAAAATACGTGGAAAACGCTGTGGGTTTCACATAAGTTAATGATTATATATTTTTTTAAGCAATATAAGTGTGTAACTGTTTGTTTTTCCCGAAATAAATAAATGAATAAATAAATAAATAAGGGTTAGGGAGGCATCTTTAACTAATTAATAAATATGTAGCTTAGAGACGTATCGTTCCCTCGTTACAAATTCGATTAGATACTTAAAACTTTTACTCTATTACATTATAGGTAGGTAATTTCCGCAGATATGTGCTCTAACCGTCTTTGCTTGGAGGCGGTCTGGTAGAGACAGTGCCCTCCTTGTGCTGATAGTAAACACCAGAGAGATTTATTGGGTAAGAATCCGACTGGGTCTCTGAAGACCGGCTTTTTGAAGGTTTTCTTACGTAAACATAAAGTATACCTACCATTGACTTATGCATTACTGCGTAAGAACTGGGCGGACAGCATGTCACAATGACATCATAGAACTTGGTCCCAAAATGTCTTCTCCACCCGACTAGTACACTTTACTAGTCCTCGATCAGCTAAAAAACAAATGCCATGCGATACTAACAAAGATGGCGTTAGTGTTTCTGTGTACCGCGAACGCGCCTGTCAAATGTTCAGACGGACCTGGGGGGCTAGACAAGTTGCATTTTGACATTCGATGCGACAAACAAAATGTATGTAAATGACATTAGTGACAGCCCGATTTGTCGAAACCTTGTGTTATTTCCATACATTTTGTTTATCGATTCGAATGTCAAAATACAACTTGTCTAACCCCCCTGTCTTTAGTATTTAAATCAATTTATACTTTCAATAAAACTTAATTCAGTAAATTTTGAAAACAGAATACTTACTATCTTCTCATACATCTAAACGCCTTATCTAAAACCTAGACTCACTAATCCTAAGCAGAAGTTCTACTCGTAGACTAACAACAAAGTGTTTACAATTCAAGCTTTATTAGGAACAGATAAACGATAAGACATAACGAATTTATCGCCTCGAGTTTACATTCATGAATATTCAATGCTGAGCAAACACCTGGAGAAGGTTTACTATTTAACGTTTACGGCGAAGACGTTTATTCGCGTTTACTGCTTGAGTTGGATGTTTAGAGCATTTTTTACGAGCACCCTGTATTGCTGTGCTATGTGACGTAAGGCATAAGCTGTAGCGGGAGCGTTTTTCTATAGTTTTTATGTTATAACACAGCAACACGTATGTATTATCAAATGGTTATAAAGAGTATAGACACAGTCCGTTTAAGATTAATAAGACAAGCCTTTTGCCATTAAAAATTCAATAAGTTGCATTGGCTTGACATTGCTTGAGTATGAAGAACTGGGAATCGTAACCAAGCCACAACCATGCTTCCAGCCAGCACAGAGTCAGCACCTCGGCATTGTACCTGATGATGCCTCGCAGAGAGGCGAAACACGTGTCGTCACATAGGTTTGAGTATGCATGTTGCACTAACAACTAAGTTTTCCCTGCATGTGCATAATTAGCGGGTGGGGTGCTCTTGCATCACAGTATAAGCGGAATTAAAACTAAATATTTTCATTGCAATTTATTACCATGTTTAAGTAAAACATTTTCTTAACCACAACATATTATCATCACTTACTAAGGTACTAGATGCACTACTACATACCGTTTGCCGATATGGTTAGCTTTATTTGCACTTGCAAAATGTCATCGGTACTTATTTCACAAATAAAACGCTCAAACATTTTCACTTACACCACCCGCTACCGTGAGTCATTATAACAACGCAGGGTTGGCACATTAAACTTGAAGCTGCTGTAAATTCTCGCTGATTGTTTCTTGTATTTTTTCGCTTGGCCATTGTGCGAATATGTGACGTCATTAAATCCTGCGAAATTGTTTAGTTATTGCTACTAGGATTTGAGATATTAAGAGGCTGCAGTCCTTGGTTGTACTTTTAGAGTTGGGCAGCAAATCAGCAACGCTTCTTGTGTTACAGGTGTACTGTAACTGTAATTATCAGGCTCATCTGGTGAAATGACTTGGCAAAGGTTTCAGGATGACGATAATATTAATGATAGGTATTGCTGCAGTATGTATACTGCAGTTACCGCCCACCATCAAGTGGCCTAATGCTTGATATCCTAATATAAAAAAGCTACATTGAATATTAATCATTGCGTATAACATTGATCCTGCATGGATCAAACCTTTATATCCAAGTAGATTATAATGGAAGCTAGACTGAATATTTTTTTTGACTTGTCCGACCGGTTTCGGTCACGGCGACCGCTTTGTGGACTCAGTTGTCGCTGGTGAGCTCGCATGTGTCTTATGTAGCCAATTTTCTTGGTAAAAGTTCTAGAGCATTGAAGGCATGTGATATTGAATATAGAATAGATTTAAAATATGTGGTTGGATCTTTTGGGGTTTGACTGGCTGGCGGACCACCCTTACGGTCAGAGTCAGTGGTAAAGCACTTTTATGTGTGTTCCCAGTTTTGCGCCCGTGAGACAATTCCCTCTCTTGGTTGCTTTCTAGTTGGTAGTGGCTTGGGACGGTGGAGCCTCTGGTATTGCAGCTGTTCATGCGCGGCGATGATTAGACTACTTACCATCAGGGACCCAATTTTGCTATTTTAGTTAAGATTACCATTCCAACGACACACTACTGAGATTCTATTGAGATTTTGACAGATTAGGACTTCTATTTACTAAATATTCAATATCCCTACCAATGTGTTCGGTGGAGTGTCGATAAAATGGCTTTCATATTTTTATTTCATTTATTATTTAGTGTTTTGATTTATAATAATTCATTATAGACGTAAACTATTGTAAAATTTGTGTCTGTCCGTCTATGACAGTTGAATGGTAGTTCAATGGAAAGTCACTGGAACGCCACTGGTCTCATATATAGCAGACTTGAGGCCCAGGTGACTCGTCACCTCATTTACCGGTTTAAGCCATAACAAAAGTTTTTTTTTTCAACAATTAAAAATAATAATCAAAATGCGTCGTTGCTCTAGTGGTCTCAAGCGCGACTTCTACAGGTCCTGGGTCCGATCCCCGGGTCGAGCAAAGTGTTGTTGGGTTTTCCTGTGAAATTCCCAGTAGTAGCTTGGAGTCTAGATTTGTGCCCGGTTGGTGGTAATAGGCTCGCCCCCTATTACATGGGACCTAAACATACCGGCGAACAGTGGGTGTACATTAAGTACACCTCTGCCTAACTCTTCGGAGACTATAGGCGTGATGGTATGTTATGTGAAAGAATTATGCTACAAGTTATTTTTAATGAAGGAAAAAATCGGCGGGCGGGCAGGGTTCGAACCTGCGCCTTCTGGTTCGGTACACCAGACGCTCTGACCACTAAGCGAGCGGTGGCTTTTTTTTTTAGCGGTGGATTTTTTCCTTCATTAAAAATAACTTGTAATCTTAGCATGGAAAATGCTTAAAAAATACAAAAAGATAGAATTATGCTACAATCAATCGATAAGAATTTTGGGTATAACAGGTGGAAGGGACATCAACGCACAAACGTCGTGAAAAGGTTTCACTCAAGGTCAAAAATAAAATGCTCTAGGACATTCATGTGGAAAATGGTCGGTTATTACAGATATTGGCATTTATGCTAACAATGTGATTTTAACGCACAGCGTTGATGGTATCGCGCGCACGAAATAAATTAAATAATGATTTTTTAATTATAAATCTTATTTGGGTAGATAGAACTAATGTTTTTTTACACGTCCAAGTAAAAAAAAAAACTGCAGAAAAAATTGAAAAATTGATGAATAAAGTTACGGAAAATTTCAACGCAGTCCAGAATCATGTACTGAACTCATGGTATTCGGATGTGCGTCGATGTCCCTTTCACCTTGAATAACCTCTGACCGCACTCAAATTGAAATTTATTCTCTTTCTGAAATAAACAGCATTATGTAAAGAACAATTGCTTATAAGTGCCATTACGGGTAATACTGAGTGCGTGCGAAGTACGTTTTGATTTATAATCGCTGTTGGAGCAATCTTGGACTAAAAATATACTGCTATAATTCTAGACGCTTCGTTTATTGTGTATACGAGGTTTAATACCTAGTACTTTGAACATATTATTGTATGTTTTTACTGTAGACATTTTTTTGTATGAAGTTATAACTACGCTGATAAACAGATCTGGGGGGCTAGACAAGTTGCATTTGACATTCGCATCGAAATGACAAAAGCTTTCAATAAATTGGGCTGTCACTAATGTCATTTGCATACATTTTGTTTGTCGATTCGAATGTCAAAATGCAACTTGTCTAGCCCCCCTGCAAGACCATTGTCTTGCAGGGGGGCTAGACAATCTTGTAGCCGTACCATTGTACGGCTACGGTTGATGCAGTCAGTCGTGGATGGTTTTGTAACTAGCTTTTCAATTGTAAGCATAACATAGCATACCATCACGCCTGTTCTTCCAGAAGGGTTCGTCAGGGGTGTACTTATGTAAACCCACATTTATTCAGTATGTTAAAGTCCCATGTAGATACCTAATAGGCGTGCCTATTGGCATAACCGACCACGAATCCAAATTCCAAACATCTGCTGAGAGTTTTATAGACAAGACCTAAAAATACTCGACCTGGGAATCGAACTCCGAGTGTAGCAGTCACACTTACTAGACTAACGAACTTAACAAATTTTAAATCGACCATAAAATTCCGACTAGCTTCAATATACACAAGTTCAAAGTCCCAAGTCAACTGCACGTGCAAACCAATTAATGCCTCTGACCCATTAAGTAAAAAGATCTATATGGAAAAGAAGAAAAACTAATAAAAACTTCTTTGAAAAGTTCAACCGTCGGAGCGGGTCGAAAAGTTAATTAAATGTACGTACTGCCGACCAACTGTTTGACTTCTAAGTTAGGATTAATTTGTGAAAATGAACGTAATAAAAATAGTCATGGCTTCCATGGACGGGGCTCGTGGCTAAGGCTAATATTCAGAGACGATACTAAGCATCAACTTATGCTTCCGTATGTCAAATTGTAATACAAATTTAACATATGGAAGCGTTACTTTAATCAAATCAAATCAAATCATTTATTGCATTTTACAATGTATCATTATGCAGATGGTAGATACAGTTGAGTGATCATCGTGGACCCTGTAGGGTACAGCAACATAGCAGAGAGGGAGATTAATTAAACTAGGTATATTATTATTTGATAATTTTGAATTCAGGTCTATTTTTATTGTGATATATTACAATTACTAATTGTTATAATTAATAATTTTATAATAATTACTAATTGTTATAATTTACGCTTAGCATCGTCTCTGAATACTTACCTATTAGCATATAATAAGCGGTACTCAATCTTTCTGCATTGTATGTCTGTGGATAGGTGACCATTCTTACGAAATCGAAATGCAACCATACCTCCGCAGCTGATGGCATGTTAAGGCGTCGGTCGGTTGCCAAACGAACACTTATGACAATCGTTAGTGGTAATCAGGTAAAAAAGCAGTTTGTACAAAGGATATTGGTATTGTCCAGAAATTGGGTAGCAGAGGGCCAATTTGGCTTCGATAAAATACAATTTTTAAACTGTTTGGTTAGACTGGGCAAAGTTGAATTCATTAACATCAGCATGTATTCGTCCACTGCTGAATATAGGCCTCTCCTAGTGAACGCCACAGAGCCCGATCTTCTGAATTCAACATAGGTCTTATCCCAAATAGATAGAAGGTTTATGGCCCAGCCCTGGAGACATGTAACTGGCTGAAATATAAGCAATTAAACGTTCTACTTTTCATAAATGCATAAATCCTTCTTTATAAGAACCTTTCAGTTTTGTAGAACACTGCAGGTACTCGTAATAAAGTACTCACTTTCAAACGCAAACCAAAAGTAGTTCAAATATTGAAGTTATATTAAATACTGAAGTAGATTAAGAACTGAAGTATTGAGCGACTATTTTCCATTGAATTCGTACTTACAATGAAACAGCCTTCAAATATACACAATCATAAAATTTTTGCTATCGAAATAGAAATACCAGTTTGGTAAAGTAACAAAAATGTGTACAATCCATGAGTTATGTTATGCCATTGTTTTTTTAATCTGTACAAGCACTGGACGGTTTTAAAAATATTCTATTTTTAAATGTGCTCGCAAACTACACACGGTTTTTTATGATTCTGATCAATACTTGCAATAAAGGTTTTGGTTATACATAGTAGCTGTTTCTCCCAATTTCATTCGCATCCTAAAGGACTTTTTAAGATAATAGGATAGCCTATGTCTTTCCTCAGGATATAGGCGTTAAGAGGTAACGCCAAAACCGCTGAACAGGCTGACAGAGTTACATTGACATGTATTGTTAGTATGTATTAATTGTTTTTGATTTTATTATTCTCTGTCCTAAACGAATCTTGGGAAAGCAAAGGCAACTTACCTATGTAATAAATAATTTGTAAATACTACCATTAACTTTTTTTTTTATATACTCAAAATAAACGTTTAAAAACTCTATTTAACGTTGCAGGCTACTCAGGCAATAATCATTAGCTTTACAAAAAAAAAAACATTAAACAGACTGCATGGATTCTCTTTTCAAAAAAATAATACGAATAAAAATGGAAGACAAAAATAAAATGGCGTCGCCGGCCGGTGTCAGGTGCCTCAATATTTGCGAACAACATCGTCCACAAACATATTTATTCGAATATTGTTGCCTATGAAAAATGCTATCGTATTATAGATTTTAAGTGCTCTTTGTCGTGTGTACGATTTATGTATTCCTGAATGTTACAGATACAATGAAATATGGTTGCTATAAATATTTTTGTGAATAATCGCCGTTGTATGTGAAGCATGATGTTTTGTAATATATTATGGAACATTAGGTTTCTGTCCGTGAAGGCGTATGAGCTTGTTGGGATCCGTACTTTGATTTATAGTCAAGTTAATGTTGTACTTTCCTTCTTGTAGCTACTTTGACTTTTCTGAAGATGGCAATTGAAACTTAAATTTTCGTTGTTTTGATGATGTTGGTAGCACCTATTTTTTTATTTTGGTAGAATTCTACTGTTTGTTGGTTGGTTGGATTAATACTAAGTACTGCATTGTCAAATATTCTATCACTAAGCAATTAATTTGCAAACATTATTGTGGTCTGGTTTGTAGGAGCCACTAATATCTCTTCATAATGTAGCCCTAATTGCTGGGCAAATAAGGTTTAACAATTGAGGTCTGAATGACAACGAGTGATTATTATACTTTTTTGAAAGGTGCGGAAAGTCCTCTTGTATAAGCTTGTATCCCCTACCACATGGGAAGGGGATTGTTGGACCCATACCGACTAAAAATTGTACTTGCCTTCATCATCACCTTATCAGCCAAAAGAGGTCTATTTAGAACAAAGGCCTCCCCCACTGACTTTGACAGGGACCGAACATATGCTGCCTGCATCCAAGGACTCCCAGCGACCTTTATCAGGTCGTCCGTCCTTGGAGACCGTCCTATGGAGCGCTTTCCGGCGCGTGGTCTAGCTATGCTAGCTATGCGCAGGCTATAGGCCGACTTTATAATACCTAGAGACTTAGATGATGTTTTTCTTGCCGTGTCCTGTGTACTAGACATAGATACACCTACACAAATAGGTATTTCCCCTTTGATATAACCCTTTTGAAAGGTATATAAGATTAATAAATAAAACTCGTATGTTGTACAAAATATATTTTTATTTTTTTAACATTACCCGTTTGGTAAATGCTAACAAAATCTAATTACCTGTCAAAATAAAGCTTTCAAACATTATTGCAAACAATTGGTACGCTCTACTTTATAACATTGTACTTAACATAAGGGAACTGGCCAGTATGAGCAATTTCCATTATGGTGCAACACTCAGTTCGCCGGTAATAGGGGACGAGCCTATTGCCATCAACCAGACACAAATCCAAACAGCGGCCTGATTCTGGGAATTTCAGAGAAGGCCCAACAACACACACAACAGGAATCGAACCCAAGATCTCTGGTGTAGCAGTCGCGCTTGGATCCTACTAGACCAATGTGGCTGTTGGTGTTACGTAATTAATTCTTCCAGGGTAATAATAAACAGTAGATGTTGTTAATCTACAGTAATGGTAAACAATGGTACCTAGCTCATTGACTATAGTCCGTGGTTGTTACAATTTCTTATTACCCAATTACCCCTTGCCTTTACCGTTTATAATTCTCCTGAACCCCGAATCCCGAACTGATAATATACTGACGAACTGGGAGCGTCGCCGACGGCCCGACCAAGTCATTTGTAATTGTTTAGGCAGATAATGCCGCAGAACAGCAAACTGGATTTTTATTAACAGCCGTTGAACAAGCAAAGAAAGACTGTGGTGCAACAGTTTCTGTAGATTAAAAAAAAATGTATGAAAGAATACATAATGGAATTTACTCATATGCTATTAGGATAGGTTGAATAGTTCATTTTATTTAAAGCATCATTACGAGGCAGTGAAAACAATCTAATAGCTAACAGTGCAACGTATACAATATATTAAGAAATAAATTATCATAAACTTATTGCAGATTATATAACTAATCGTAGCTAACTGAAGTGCGTACACTTGATTTTAAATTAATATGCAGATATTGTTGATTTCTAGTCATGTTCTGCTTAAATGTAAAAAAAAAAACAAAAAAATGGTTTCCATTGAAATACTAAAAAAAACATACGTGCGATACGTATAATATTAACAGTAAAATAAATAAGTATAATATTCAAGTAAAAATAATAATATTGATAAGAAATCATCAATAGCTGCTGTTACTTATTCTAATAACGATCTTAATATCTAGTCAAATGTATTTACATTACAACGAGTAGATACATAATGTTCGCAGTCAGTCAAATCGCTGAAGCCAGCATGCACATAATAATTGCCAAGTCTTGGCAAGAATTTATGAAAGATTATTTATTCATAATGCAGATTAATTATGGGTAAACTTATTTGTGATGGCTTTTATTAACGACATAAAAATATGTCGTAAAATTAGAACTTGGCGATCTTTTTACAAGCACATAACGATAGAAGTCAACTTGATACTTAATTATGAGTTCAAAAATCATAAAATTAAACCCATTCCACAAGTTTTTGGAATGTTAATACTTATATCATGTTATAAAAACATTACAACTATGAACTACCTAAATTGATAATGACTTAATTGTTTGGCTACTATCACCTTGCCCTAACCTATGATCGTTCGTTTGAAGCATCAATTAATTATAGGTTTAAATTTAGGTTTAGGGGTATATACAGTAAATTACATTACAACGTCATCAACTTGAGCGCCAGGAATCCCACCTTCCCACAATTAACCATGATAAATACTTGCCAGATTAATGAAGTACATTAGGTAATTAAAAATAGAAATAACGACAGCTTCAAGCAGTTACAAAGAAATTTTTGGCTACATTACCATCGTCGTAACAAATTAGACTGATCAACGTCGGTCGTAAATTTTGTACATTGCCGAAAATTACCTTGAACACGCAACGATAACTGCTTCTTGCTGTATTTACACTGAGTTATTTATAGAAAAAACTGTAACGAAAACTAATAAAATGGTGAATTCTAGATATTAAAACATCCACCATTATCCGGTAACAATAACAGGCAAAGAACTCCGTTCTCAGTAATCAACAAAGGAGGATTCCGGCGCTCAATATAGCGTCTGTCAATGGAGGCTCCAGTCTATTGGAAGGTCCCTGGAGGTAGACCGCGAGTGAAGTGACTGCGGTGCGTGAGGCGCACCGCGGGCCGCGTGTCAGTAATCCAGGGATTCTTCGTCTGGGGAGCGTTTGCGGCAGCAGAGACGCCAAGCAGCACCGAGAGCACATACACCAATAGCAATTGCTAACCCAGCCCCTAAAGCTGGTGCCGTCCAATCTCCACCCCCAACACTTCTCGCCCTTGCACAAAGCTCAGGCGCTTCATCATGCATCTGTCCTAACGGTAGTCCACCTAGCAGGTCTAAATAACCCAGACGACGGAGACTGTCCTCAGAAAACGCTTCTCTAGCTCTCTTTTCTTCAGCAGTCCAGAATTTTCGATCTCCTGATGTTACATTGGGACAGTTTACGACACCATTGCAAATCAATCGAGCTGGTATACATAGAGCTTCACCTGGGCATATAAAGTCACATCCCTGGCCTGAATCAGAAGTCTTGACTTCACCATCAGTTAAGCGTGAAGTCATAAGAGTTCCGTCAGAATTTTTGGGTAGATGATACAGACCAGTCCAAGCGATTTTGAATGCAGCTCGAGCAGGTGACGCACTGCCAATGAAGACTATACGAATAGACCTGGTCTTTTCCTTTTCAATGACTAGTGGATCATCTAAAGACTCGAACCCAAGTTCACCGGCTGACAGTATTGGTAGTTTCTCTGTTTCAGTTACGTTGTCTCCACAAACGGACAGATAAGGGTCTAAGCGTCCAGGCAAGTAGATTTGTATGTTGCCGTCTTCACAATGTCGAGAAGCAAATTTGATGCTTTCGAAATGCAACCAAATATCCCTCTTTTCTTCAATCTCTAAATCCCAAATACATTGTATCCTTTTTGGTGGTTCCATGTAGCCTAGGGCTTCTAAATGAGGGTAGACTATTTCGCCATCGGATGCAGCTGCCAATACTGCTGGTCCACATAGAGGACCATGGACAAATTCATATCGAGCTTCAAATAATGGTGAGGGGTTTTTGAAGTAGGATGCGGCAGCGTGGGCATTGTCTATTATCAGTTGAAGGTTTAAACTTTCTCCTGAAGATACAACTCTGTATGGCCTTGCTCTGGATACAACATTCGCATGTTTTGCGCAAAGACATGAGCCAAGCGACCTCTGGACAGCTAGATGGAGTGGGAGAGGTGTTGTGCTGACTCCTGGTGCAGTTATGTTAGGTGACTTTCCAGTTGGATATGGTTCCCAAATGATCAGCTTGTCTGCGCGGTCTTCGTAGCAGTTTTGACAGGATACCGAAGTGTAGGGGTGTTCCTGTAAAGAAAAATAAGTTCAGAATCTTGTTCAATAGTATAGTGTGACCCAAACTGTGTGAAATACTCCTCTAAGTTTAAACATTAGCTTATAATTTACAATGTATTAGCAGTATATTATCTTATCTAAAATTATAATAGGACCTTCTGTATTCTGTGCCAAAACATGCAAAGTTCATTTAGCCGATATAACTTTATCTTTATTACAGCAAGTTCATTGTGTTACAACAATAAGACCAGTGTTTTGTTAGATACGTTCAAACGTTTCGCTTAGCCGAACACATTGTTGTTTGCGAGTTCTATACTGAAGATGATTTTATAAGAATTGTTATTAAAGAGTATGATAACACTGTCGTTTTATTCGACTGGGGCCGAGCCCAAAACGAGGGGAATTCTTTCATTTTATCCAAAGATTTACATTGACATTTCTTAGAAAGGAAGTCTTGTTATAAAAATATATCGAATCAAATACTATATTTTTCTAATTGCTTTTTTATATGTAATCTATAATTAGTTTCTTTTACACCTACGGTATCCGGTATACTCAAAAGTATCACGTTGTTATTAAAGATATTTATTTCTTAACTAGCTTTCTGTCACCGGCTTCGCCCGCGTGGTCTAGGTATTTCATATAAATTATTAAAATCTATTCCACGGAAACCATAAATTTTACCGGGATAAAAGTAGCCTATGTGCTATTCTAGACTATAACAATAGAATTTCATCCAGATCCGTTTTGTAGTTTTTGCGTGACAGAGTAACAAACATCCATCCATTCACCCATCTAAACTTTCACATGTATAATATTGTAATATTAATAGGACTACTTAATTTATTTCGTTAGTAAATTTACAAAATTAAACCTTTTGTTTAACTAATTAGAAATTAAACTTAGATCAAATTTAAGATATTTTGTGAGTACAGATTATCTTCAACATGAAATTATATTTCAGCTTGGTACACAAAAGTAAAAAATTAATTCCTTCACGAAAAGTAAGCAAGCAACCTAATTTGGAATAACTTTGATTAGAATTTCGAAATAACGAAAAACATAATTTAAGTTAAAATTTAATGAAATTTGTAATTACTGAAACAAAGAAAACCCTTTATAGAATTCGTTTAGGAACAATCAAGTTCATTAAACATTGACTTCGGTTTATTTCTGAAGTTAATAAGAATGTCTTTAGAAAGTGGCAGTATGTGAAATGTAGCCTAGAGTAATATAATTATGTAAAATGGGAATAGAATGCAGAAAAGATGTTGTAAGCATTCAGTTTCTGAGACAAAACAGAAAAAAAATGTAGTATTTCGTGTTGATATCTCTGTATAAAAAGTGTGGTTTCATCCCGGATCTCCCTGCCAGCGGGTTGCCCGTGTCGGCTTTACGAAGTTTTGATTCCACCAAAAATATTTTTGCAAATATTTTCCACAGTAACTTTGCGAGGAAAAATACGTAGATCTGGATTTTACTTTCAATCCTCGAAACTGTGTTGTTTCACAGAATTTTAATAACCGAGCTTACGTTTGGATGCCATGGAAATTCCCCATAAAAGTTACGAATAAATATTTTTTTTTTCCTTTTTTTTTCCTTTAAACAGACTATTAAGGATGAAAAAAATATTGATGCTATGAGAATTAATCAAGGTTTACCACTGAGAAAATGGAAATAACTGCTTTGGGTCCAATTTTCTTACGGAAGTAACATAACATATAAACCTTTTATTTTATTTTTTAAGTGAAAACTTCTTGCCCGTTGAGCACATTTGGGTGAACAAAAATCATGAAACCGGCGTCATCGTCGCCAAACGCTTTCCATGAACTATATGTAAGTATACTGTGTATATATGTGTACTTTGAAAACTTCTTTTGACCTTTTGTGTGTGTTTATATTAAATGTAGACCAAGGAGATCCTATTGCACGATATTCTCTAAGAAACAAAACAACTTTAAAAAACAATCGTACCTTAAAGTTGACACTTAAAATCGTCAAAATGACTCTTGCATAAATCCTCTTGTCTGTAACAAATCTGTAGAGGCAGTGGACATCTTCTCCTGGTGACGCTTGTTTGTACACTAAGGTATTTAGTGGGGACCGCAGTCTGCCGGCTCTTTGCTTCCATGAGGCTATTATTTCGTCACAGGCTGTTCCTTGTACTGGTTCCCCAAAACGTGTGTTGTTGAAGAAGTCGTAGTGGGCCCAGTAGTAGAGTGACGACCTGGAAGAAGATTCTTTGTTAGATCATGGTGTAAGTTTAAGGTTAGAGTTGAGCAGCTATGCACCTAAGGTAGTCAGAGTTCAAACCCATCATGTCTGTATTCTCCGAAGCGTTTGGCAGAGGTGTATTCCTTTAGGTCCCATTTGATTCGCGCCTGTTACCATCACTCGGGCACGCAAAGTTCCAGCTGTTACTTAGAACTTCATAGAAAAACCCAATTACAATTTACTCGAGACGAGAATCGAACCCAGGATCTTGAGCGTAGCAGCTACATTTAGGATCATTAAGTTAGGTAGCGAGGTAGTTCTCTAGCTTCCTTGTCCATCATCATGTCTTTACAAATATACAATAAGTAAATTCACGTCCTTTTTGGGTCAAGTAGAAACTATAGAATGCCACTTGATGCAATACTTCTTTTGTTTCATCCACGTTCATAATAAATATATCCTGGTCCTTTTTGAAGTACCTCATATATAGGGTCCGTAAATACCTTTTTAAAACCATTTGCGTCGGTCGCAAACTAGCAACGCTTAGTAGATTATAGCCTAATCCCTCTCAATCTAAAAGGAGGATCGTTATCTTTATAGTGTCAAGAACAAAAAGGCGGCGTAAATGTCAAAATAATGAAGGAGCTCTCAATTCTTGGATCTTCACAAACATCAGTTCATGAAGGTCAACGACACGATTCTGCGACTTAATTATATTGAGCAGATAGTGTGAAAGAGATTTTTCGCCAAGTAAGAGACTTCTTTGAGTAAGTAAAGACAATAATAACCACTTTTTGTGAAGTGTTATTAGTAGTTACTAATGACACTCCACAAACAGTGTCTACTATTGTCTTTGTTTATCCATTTGTTCTGTCCTTTAGTCAAATTTAATTGATGAAATCTCACGTAAACAAATATATAAGCGGCGAAACTTTGGCGAAATTCACGTTGTTTATTACAACCTGCCTCATTAGGACCGCTTAATGTGTTTTAAGCTATAAAAATTCCGCAAAATTAAGTAATACTCAGCGATAAATTATGTTTTATGTTGTTTTCTGTTCCCATTGCGGTTTTGAACTTATGAATTTTATAAAATAGGATTTTAGCGTCAACCTGTTTGGGTGTTTGTGTTTTAATATTTAAAACTTAACGATTTCTACAAGTGTCAATAACTTTGCTCTCTTTAAACCAATCTCAATGAATTCTGAATAAATAAAATACGGAGGTAGTTTTTCTCAGTCGATCAGTAAATACTTAAGAGTACAAATTTTATAGACATAATTCCAATATCAATTAAGCCAAAATTGTATTCAAACATAAAGCTGTTGGTAGCCACCAATACGGAACTTTAAGCAATGAAGTTTTTACAGAGCAGTCGAGTGAAAGAAAGATGACTGATAGAGAAGACAATGATATTGTTTATCTCATAGATGATAAATTATGTGCATCGTAAAATGCACGTACAAACTTTATTGAAAAGAGCTACATTTTCATGGTGCCATACCACAATTGAATTAGCCTTACCCACTGTAACTGCCAGTCTTGCTCTCAAATCTGACGAACATGGCATTGCCAGTAGACACAAAATCGTGTTTCTCCATCGGTCTGCTAAAAGTGTCGCAAAAGGTCTTGATGATGCGTGCGTCGTCGGGTCTGGGCGCATCGTATAGCGTTAGGGACTCCCCACAGTCACCAGTCCAGGGTTGAATTGGAGATTCGATGCGGTTTATGCGGAAACTGTCGACAAGTTTAATAACGTTTATATACCCTGTTAGAATTCTAACATCTTAAAATATTGTTTTTTAATTTACTCACCTTGGGAAGTACAATCTGACAACCTGACCAGGGAATCCTTGCATCAGATATGTACAGGACGTGTGTGGGGGATACCAATGAGCCACGGAGAGAAAGATACCCTCAGTGTCTCCTGACTTCTTGAGGGTTTCAGCTGTGAGTAGCCAGTCGCAAGTGCCCACCTTCGATCCTGGAGCTTCAACATGACCAGGCCAGTTGCCCACGTTGAAATGGAAGCCGGTGTTTAGAAGTGGACCTAGTGTCATCGTTTAATCATTAGATTTAGATACTTAAGCTAGGTAATGCGTCAGTGGATATTCGTTGGTTATACGGGTTATTAGTGTATGTATAAAAGTGAACTTTATTTGACACGGACCGTAAAGTTAGTTTAAGAATGCTACAATAATAATTCAGAAATACTCTGAACTCTGAATAGCAATCCAGAGATTTATGAAACAGGCTAGCAGGAAATAGGAAAGAGGTTAGCAGTTAGGCAGGCTCATTCTAGAATAACAACAAAACAAACATGATCACATTACCTGCAGGTGAGCTTACGAACTCCACAAATAGATCTTGTGAAGTCCCGATGATGGAGTAGGGAAACTTGCCCATACCGCAAAACGTGCCGATGACAGATGCAGACTCGTCCTTACCATCATAAATCCTGATATAGTCGTAAGGACAGTTCTCTGAGCCTGGGTAAAGAATAAACATAGTTCTGATTACAATTAATAAACCTATTTTGGCAGCAGTAAGTGTGACTTCTCGTGAACAACCAAGGCGTATGGAATCAAGCTGTTGGATTGTTTAAATACGACTTCTGCCTATTATTTTTTTATTTTTCATTTATGAGGCGTGTTTATCCATATGGATATGGCAACTACACCGTAACTCATACACTATTAAACACAAAACTATCATCATCAACCACATCAGTCAAAAGAGGTCCACCATTGAAAAACTATACTTCTATCTAAAATTTTACCAAGTTTACACGCGTTTGGCAAAATAAGATAGAATTTGATATGGAACTGTATCTTACAAACATCTTTTTAAATTTAGATCACCCCTCTGGATGTTAAACCACTTCGAACTCAACCATCTGAACAAAATAAGCAAGCGAAACCCGCATTTGATATTCATATAAACCTACCCGAAGCAAATCACTGACTATCCACTACACTATTTTTCAATACGTTGGCTTTTCCTACAACATGGGGAAAGTCGAGCGGTCTAAGAATTTAATATCGGCCAAGTTGCAGGCCAGAACAGATTTAATGTCGGTTATTGGATAGTCGTTATTTACGACTATCATAACTTATAACACCTTGCTGTGTTATGCAAAAAATGTGGAACAAAAAGGAATGCTGTTATTGTATTTATATTTGTATCTATGTACAGCTTCTGCAATGAAATAGTGTCAGATTCTTTGATTTATAATTTTATTTGTTTATTTTTTTATAATTAAATTTTACCAGCTTAATGTGAGGTCAATATTTTTCCATACAATCTTTTTTATTACATTTTTGAAATACTTGTAGAAAGAACCTTAAGGCTTTTGTATATGATATTGCAAAAATCATTTAATCAATCAACGTGAAAACTGTTTTCCGGTAGTAGTCTGTATTCTACATAACGTCTTGATATTACTAAGCCAAATTAAATATAATTTCATTTGCCTTAAAATATTATAATATATACCTAATGTTGGATAAATATTGATACTTTTTAGTTAAACATTGAGAGAAGCCCAAAACAGTTCAGGAAAAACGATACAAAAGTTAAACCGATACATACTTTTGGGACGACCATAACCTTTCAATTTACACGGCGAAAGTGCAATCTCATCTTATCAAGAACGCGACAGCCCTATTTGCTGATGCAGGCCTATTCTGATAGACACATTGGACCGGACTCGATTGCCTTTTTAGTGGAATGGAACGTTCGAATTGGTGATTCCGTCCGAACGATTGTACGTTCGGCAAAGTGGTCTATTCAAGTCAACTGTAAACGTGGTTTAGATATTGCTTGGCGTTCAAGGAGTTGCGTTTAGAAAACTAATTTTCTTTGAGAGTGGTCTACCGATCTATTTTTAAAGTACCGATATAGTTGACGTTAATGATGATGATATTTGTATCTTTCTGTGTACTATAATATCTGTACCTATAAATACATTATCTATATAAATAAAAATGAATTGCTAAATGTGTTGCTAAGCGCAAAACTCGAGAACGGCTGAACCGATTTGGCTGATTTCTTTTTGTTGTTTTTGGTGAAATCTGCGGAAGGTTATAAGAATCTTGGAGAGAAAAATCATAAAAAATACGACGAAAAAAGTAAAAACAACAACTTTCTTTTCCCAAAACCACTTTGGCTGTCAAACATTTGACGTCAATCAAAATAAAACAACGTTAGGAAGAAATAGAAATGATATGCAACCTCCAATCAACTAAACTAAAAGGCATACCAAAGATAAATTCTAACGGGGTAGAACAAGGTCTGCCGGTGCAGCTAGTAATAAATATAAGGTGACTGACTGACTAATCTATTTAGGTATGCTTAGTTAAAACCACTGAACGGATTGGGCAAAAATTTTACAGAGATAGCTGTTATGACGATATCCGCTAAGAAAGGAATTTGGGAAATTCCCATGGGATTGGGAAAAAATTGATAAACGCGGATAACGCCATGGGGAATAGCTAGTCTAACTATAATAGCATAAAATAGATTTGTTACTCCTTCAAGCCACAATGTCTGGGCGGATTGGGCTGATTTTTTTAATAAAGATACCTACCCTAACCTAGAAACTGGATGAATAACACTTTATCCAGATCACGGGTTACCTCGGAAAAAAATAACACAGAGACCAAATTATACGCAAGCGGAGAGGCGCGCAAAAACTAACAAATAAATACTGATATAGAAGTGTATATTTTTAGAATAAAGCCAATGGTCCTTTAGACAACACTAATCCTACCTAACAACGTTGGCTTGGGACTGAAAGTCTCTTAACAAGGACTTATCCGGCTCTTGATTATCAGAATAAATAAATACCCTTATAAGGAGATCAGAAAAGAAAATGAAAGAAATCTAAGTATTTTTAATAATCCCAACGCTGAAGGAAGCTTTTTATCTTGTGTATTTTTAATCAAGTTACATATATACCATCACGCCTGTATTCCCTGAAGGGTAAGGCAGAGGTGTACTAATGTACACCGACAGTTCACCGTAAAGGTCCCATGTATTAGTGGCGACTTATGCCCGGGCCCAAGTCCAGACTCAGAGCTGCTACTGGCAATTTTACACAAATACCAAACAACACTGCTCGATCTGGGAATACTAGTAGGCCTAGCCAAGTTGATATCTATCGTTCGGATCAATGAACGAATAATAATAATTAATATATTTATTGAATTGAACACATTTTACAAAGTAAATAAACCCACCAAACTGTGTGACAGTTTGTCGGCGGGAATATAATCATAATGTTTGGGAATGACATAAGACAAATCTGACGTTTACGAATGTCATGTCATGACATTTTGTTTCTATTCGTTAGTCGATCCGTTAGATTGTAACTTGGCTCGCGCTCTCTCGCGCTTTGGACCACTAGACCAACGAGGCAGTCAAATTTAATCAAATTCTATATAGAGATATAACTATATAGAAATATATTTACATAATGTACAAATTCAATAAAGAAAAACCAAAATTTTCGCACCTAGGCGTCAAAGTACATCGCTATCATCTGGTTACGTGCCCAGACGACTGGCAGCATTGCCTAGAAGACTGGCAGCATTGCCACGTTGAATGTCAATGCTGATTCTTTGGCCCAAAAATAATTCATCCCTCGAGTAGAGTCGATAAGTCTTTTCGCAAGTTTTTTAAATAAGAGGCGATCACTCGGACCCCATGGCCCGAGCGTTACGACCCCAAACGGCTCAAAACTATAGTTGCCATTAAGGTTACTATATTTGCGCCGCTTGAGGGTCTCCGCCGCCGCGGCCGCAGCGCCAGCATAGCCCGCCGTGCTTGGAAATATCAAATTCTTAATTGCAAATACTTGGGGTACTTACCAGAAGTGATTGGCCTCATGGGGCAAGTCATAATGTTTTCGCACCGCTGTCCATCTATATTGAATTCTTCATTCTCTATGTACAACTTTATGTATGGTAGGCGTGTGTTTAGGTGGTATCTAGAACAAATAATACTCAATTAGTAAAATTTATCTTGGTAATTTTCAGAATCGTTTGACATGATATTATTTTCTTATCATGTCTTTTATAATTAGTACCTAAAGTTCTTGCCAATCTTTTTGCCCGGTCTGAAGTCGTAGCGGGCTAAATTCAACGCAGCCGTAAAAAATGGAGAGAAAATATTGGATTAAAATAAACCAAAACGATTGCCTACGACTTGAGCTTTCGTATTTATTTATTTTAATGAATAAAATGTTTTTCTCAAAATTTGTACGGCCGGGTTGAAGTTAGCTCGCCTCAACTTCAGGCCGGACAAAAAGATTGGGGAGAACTTGTTATTTTTAAACGTTAAAACATAACAACCCATCGCGCCTATATTCCCAAAAGTTCCGCAAAATCTTATATGAAATACTGTAATTAACCTCTATTCATTTGTCTCTGTATAACTATCTTAGTAAATAATAATTTGTGTAAGATTTAATTTGAATCTTTGTAATTGTAATTTTAATTTTTGTAATTGTAATTTTTAATTTTATGTTGATTTAATGTTGTGCATGCAGTGCTTATCTGTAATAGATTGTTACACTTAACTTATTTAATTGTGATATTATTATTATTTTGTCTGAGTGTAAACAATTGTTGATGAGCCTAATAAATAAAATAAAAATAAAAAATAAAATAAAATAAAAGGATTAGGAAATAATGTACATCCACAGTTCACTCGTATGTTTTGATCTTATGTAATAAGTTGCGAGCCTATTTTCACTAACCGGGCAGAAATTCAAGCTCCGATCTACTACTGAGGATGTCATTAATAATCCCAATATCACAAAAATTATGGTAGGACGTCTTTTACTAATACTTACTTCGTTACTGATATTATAAATGCGAAAGTAACTCTGTTTGTCGGGCTTTCACGTTAAAACTATTGAAGTGATTTAAAAAGAAATTGGTACACAGATTATCTAGAGCCTGAAAAAGGACATAGGGTACTTTTTAATGCGAAGAAAAGGCTGTAAGGGGTTGAAATAGGGGATTAAAGTTATAAGAAATACCCATAACATGCGGGCGAAGCCGCTGGCGGAAAGTTAGGAAACTATAAGTAGTACAATTGGCGGTCCTATCGCTAATAGCCATTTCTTACAGACAACCATTAAAAGAACATGGATCGTGTAAGAAATAATAGCTATCGCAACCACAGTCTAAATTATTAACAGTAGGTTGTTCACTATCTCGTTCATGTCGTCAACGTGTTCTTGGCATGTGCTCAAAGCTCACTCGAACGCTAATGAAGCAATGTGTTAATGGATCGTCGAGTGGTCAGCACTTGGAAGCCATGAAATTGGACAATCGACACCACTTTACGATGTTAGATGGACATATCTATTTGTATACTATACATACATGTTCGAATTTTCGGGTGACTAACTAAGAAAATCATAGCTCAATAACTATGACCTAGGATTTAGCATCTTGGGCTGAAACATAGTAAATGATTCCCTCTGTCTCCCAAAAAAATGTGGCGGGCCATGCGCCAAACAATCTGTATACATTTATTGGTTGATTGACTGATAAATCAACGCACAACTGAAACCGTAATATCGACAAGCATAAAATTTTGGACAAATGTTCCTTGCGACGTAAATTTGCTGGATTTTGGGAAAATCCCACGGGGTGGGGAAAAATTGGATGGACGCAAGTAGATACTCATCAGTGATATAACCCAGAATTCAAAGGCATGTCGATATCACTGAAGGGTTTTTGTTCAGACAATCTTTGATATTTTTGATCTTCAAGCTCCTAAGTTATTGTGTTATCTTTTATAATAAAAAGGAAACTGTTGGGAGTTGACGTGAGGCCTACAAAGTGTAGTCTCAAACAATATGAGGAAACAGCGTTGACAAACAATACTTACCGCGCTGAGCCTAAACAAACACATTTGTCCGAGCCAGGAATCTACCCTCATCAAAATTACTGCTGTGCCTGACTTTGAGGAGATACTTCACTCAGATCTAATTTATTTAACTCGAGACATATTTAGGTAATTCTATTATCTGTACATATATTTTGAAAAAGGTAATACTTTTCCTTTTGGAAATAATAATACAGATACTAAAGTACCTACCTCTTTTATAGTAGGTGACTGACTGACCGACTGACTGATCTATCAACTCAAACCACTAAACATTGGGCTTAAATTGAGCACATATTGTTTTTATGACGTATAAGAAAGGCTTTTGGGAAATTCACCAACCAGTAGCCCAGTTCTTTTGCGATGCATTATACCCAAAATTCTTACCATCAATTGAAGCAATGCAATGCCAGCAATGTTGCTAAAAGCATGGTTATTAATGCAGCATAAAATAATAAATTTAATCTAAAACACCGTTACAAAACTAAATCTAACCGCACTTAACACCACTAATTTAAAGTAAACGAAATTACACCCGATAGCTGTTCAACTGTAAAACACGGTAATAGACTTGCCTGCAATGAAGATTTCTTGGATACACTCCAGGATAGGCAGCAGACTGTACATAACACGTTTGCAGCCGGCAATCCCGGAACACTCTCTCGCAATACGACCTGAGAAAAATCCCGTTCATTAAGTTAATTCGCTAACAAAGCTGAACGAAGTTATTATCCTCAACACTGTTAGTTGGAAGATTTTAGCTGCGATATTTTTTTGGGACTCCTCAGATTTTTTCATGGTGTATTTTAATTGCTGACTTTTAAAACGGTTGAAGTTATTACGGAGAGGCACGTTTTATGCTTACGTAAGTACTTATGGACCTGTGTTTGAAGTTCTGGTTATAATTAGGTTGACATTTTATTTATGTAGACGGAATTATTTTGTTGATGCTTTCATATTTGTATTCATTCATAATTAGCTAAGTCCAGTGTTCAGTGAAGTTATTTTAAATTCATATTGATCATCATCAGCCCGTATTCGTCTGCAGCTGGATGTATGCCTCTTTTAGCGAACGCAACAGAGTCCGAACTTCAGCTCTTTTCGTTACGACCTGCCTTTTGCAAGTCGTCTATTTTAGATTATGCAATTTTAATTGTATCGTCAGGTTTAGTTTTCTGTTTAACGTTCTTTGTTCTTGGATTCTCTCGTTTATGTATCGATACATTAACCACCGCAAATCGACTATGTTTAATCTGTTTAACAAATGGAAGCCGTTCTAAATTAAACTTTTTCTTTTATAACTAATACTCGTAGAAAATATTTCAGTGATGGTTCCTTAAAAATTAAATAAGGTGTCTGACTTAGTACGATATAATACTTAAGAATTTATATTTTCTTTTTTATCTACATTAAATTCGTCGAAGTTAGTCCATAGCAATTTTAGTAACAGTTTGAAATTGTGTAACAAAAACACATACAAACAGTTCAAATTATTTTAACAATAGATGAACCGTGTACCTTTTGTGTCAACGCGTAATAAAAAAATACTCTAACAAAACAACCCGTAAAATTTCTGCACACTCAAGTAAATAAATAACATTCCCAAAGGTGCCTTTCGAGCCCCATCAAAAAGGGCTCTCAATTTAAAAAGAAATCCCCGAATCAGCAACTACGCACCTCACTCACTTTAATTCGAGTACTTGATTACAACGCATAAATCAATGTGGCTGCAATAATAGCTGGGCAGTGAGCCCACGCCGACAATTCAACACGATTTATAAGCCATTTCGGTCACGTACCCACCAAAGTGGAGCCATTTGGAGCCAGTCAGAATGATTTTAGAACGTTTGCGACATTCGGGATAAGCCTCTTAAGTAATTGGCTACTCGAACTTGATTTATGCAGTGCCCGTCAAGTGATGATTCAAAGTATTGAGTTAGTGATTTATTTGTATGAAAATTGGGTGTCACGATTTTGGGCAAAGCTCCTCAAAGCTATGATAGAACCTTAAACTTTCAAGTCACGTTCTTGAAGTTATAATGTTATGAAGTATACGAATGTTACTTATAGCCAAAATATAGCTGGATAAGTCTTTTGCTGGTATATGTAAAAAAGTGTTGGTGCTTTGTAAAAAAACTAGCTTCGTAAAATTCTTACGAAAATGTAGATTTTACTATCTGTTTAGAATTCATCAATATTTAATATAAACTAGCAGCACCTACTTACAATTTTCAGGTAGCAGGTATAAAAGAATAGGATAACAATTATAATTATATTTGTGGGCAGCATATCAAGCTGCAATTTTTGTGACGTGCGAAAGGCAAAGCACCGGGGGCTGCCGTGGTGGCATTTAATTCATTCAATAGATATCTTGGAGCCCCCTCCACAGCCTCCTTCTCCTTTCTGGGAGACGGAAGGCATCCATAAGGATTTTACCACGATAAAAAGTGGATGATGATGTATCAGAAAGAACTTGAAATCACATAAATAGAAAGATCATTACTAGTTTTAAATAAAAGCTAACTTTTGAATTTTGTTGTATGTTTTGTACTTTATTCGTGATACTAAATTTATTGGAACTTTCGGCACCAACATTCAACGGCAACAAAGCAATATATCATTCCGTGAATTAACTGTTATTGAACTTAGTTACCGTATTGTTCAATGGTAATTTATTTTAGTACTTTTATGGCTCGTGGCTGTTATTTGTCATTAAGCTTTCAAACTGACTTTTTCTGATCCAGATATTTTTTAGCCTTTTAAGTCCATTCAACAAAAGAGATAAGGCAATTACTATATCTGTGTTTTGACAAAGACTGTTTAATACACCATATAATTTAGATACACAAATCTTTGACAAAACACAGATGTACTTATTTTGTTAACTGTACATTGCAAGACATAGCTCAAAGGATTAGCAAGCTGAATTGGCTGAAGGCTGAAGTGGGCTGGGCATATAGGTCGTAGAACAGGTGGCTGGTAAACGCGGCGAAGGATGGCTTCCAGCAAGGTGTATATAATAGATGACCTGCTTTAGATCGCTGGGAGTCGTTGAATGCAGGTGGCATATAACCGGTTCTTGAGGAAGTCTATGAGTGAGGCCTTTGATCAGCAGTGGATCTCTTTTGACTGATGCAGTGATGATGTTAACATTGCAAAAGTTTCGTGTTAGTATTATGTTTAAAAGTATTCTATCTACAAATCTAGACACCACAATAAACAGAAACGTGATCTTAACAGCTCAAAACACCCTTTGTGATTTCAACACATTTAGTCGATCACACTTGAAAGTAAGCGCAGACAATGCCGAATAGCTTTTCCAAACGATTTACTTTAAAATGTTCATCACGTACGTTTGAATCCCCTTTGAAGTCGGCATCGCAATTTGGCAAATAATTTAAATAAAGTCGGGGCCCAGGATAGCTCCTTGTGGAACTCTGTATTATATTTTGTTTCTTGTTTTATCTGATTTCGATATTCATCATCTTTTTTAAGGCATTCGATATTTGTGGGGGTAAGTACACCCCCCTGTTTGTAGGGGGATCTAATATTAGATCTTGTTAGGGCGCGTATGTAGAATGAGTCGGGATAAAATAATTTTGTATCGTAAAATTCTTTGTTCTATTTATCATCATTAATCTTTCCTTTCTTTGTACACAATTGGATGAATAAGGGCCGGGTTCTAAATGTATTTCGGTGCTTCCAAAATGTTTTAAATTTAGCAGGTATAATTATGATCTACTATGAAGGTATTTCTAATAGTTGCTAAGGGTTACGCCCACGGTTTACCGGTATGTTTGAGTCCCATTTTATAGAGGGTGAGCCAATTGCAATTAACCGGGCAAAAACCCAAACAGAGAATTTTAAAGAAAAACACAAAAACACTGCACGACCTAGCAGCAGTCACGGGATCTAGACTAATGAGACCATATAGTTACCATACCGAAGCCCATAATTCTTTAAGTATCAACGCATTCCGTTCCTTACTCCTAAAACGTTATTTGTCTTTAAACTCATTAGTACAGGTATACCCGTAAGATTATTTGAATTCCCTTAAACTTAACATCAAACATTCAATATGTTACTCTCCAATCATACATTAAACTTTGTAATATCGTTAAACTTCAGTAGACAAGTCAATAGTAAATACATACCCAGCAACAACTTCTCCTCTCCTATTTGGATATAGTTCCGGATGCTGCCCGTAGCGTAGGTACACTTCAAATTGTTGTTCAGCTCTGTAGAGGAAATGAAAAGTAAAGTAAGTTTGTTGTTTAGATTGCGCTTCTAAGAAATGTGTAGCCGATACAATTATTTTTATATTAGAGAAAACAAAATATCCAGGATCATCATAAAGTAAATAATCTTGATGACATCTGTCGTAGAGTGGTTGAGTAATGCACTGCTGATCACGAGGTCATGGGTTTCCAGACAAATATTCATGTCATGACCATAAATGTTTGTCTGTTTCCAAAAATTGTCTAGTACCCATAGTACAAGCGCTGCTTAGTTTGAAACTAGATCGTGCTGTCTAAAATGTCGCAAAACTATAAATGTAAAATGGTTTGGTTCCCTCACAGGGTTATCCACATCTTACCATCATACCATCATGTCTGTATTCCTTGAAGAGGAAGGCAGAGTTGTAGTGCTGTACATCTACAGCTGTTCGATTAATGATCGATTAATGAGCAATTATTTTTTTATCACTAAAATGAAGTCACTCTTTTTATTTATTTATTTCATGGTTTACCTACAATTGTCACACTAATACATCATTTAAATACAGGCTACAGTTAATACTAAGTGTACAATATTAGGCGGCAAATACAGCAAGCAAAAACAATTAAACAAAACATAAAAAGAAAATGGTTTGGTTATAACATTTAAATTAAGGAAAAGAAATAGAAAAATAACCAACAGTAGAGGTGGTAATATGTTACAGAGCTAACTTGAACTGCTGAACTGAAGTGCAACAAATATCTATATATATTTTCTTGCGTAATTAATATTTTACGCATACAAAATCGTGTTTACAGAATATTTCGTATTCTAGGTATTGAACAACCATTATACCTTAAAATTATCTATTCATAATCATCTTTTAGTTCCAAAGTAGTTTGTTTACTGAATAAAGAACTCAGTAAGTCAGAAAACATAGTCAACAAACTTCAAGAACCAATCAAAACAGTTCTCGTTAAAATTAAAATATAGTCTACCCTTTCTCTATTAAATTAACCTCTTTAACATGACCACTGACCTGGAATCGAAGCTGAAGTAAGTTTGATCAGTGAAGTTGTCGGCGTGGAAGACAATCTTTACGAAGTTTGTCTCCGATATGAACGTCTGCGGTTGTTCGATCTCGCCACAGAAGAGCCCTGGCTCCTTTCTGTTTGAAACATCTGTTTTTGCGTTCCCGTCCACTATCTGTAAATGTTTATTTGTTAACAATATCTTTTTTTTATACATTAGCGACGATCTGAGAGTTTGATCCTGCGTCCCTCAATAAAACGCGCCTGATCGTATTTTTCTTTTGCTAAAATTTATACCTTTAAGTGCTCTAGTAGTTATATAAAAACATTTGCAAAATTAGGAAGTTTCAAAATGAACGTTACTAGTTTATCTTGTAAAAGTGTCAACGACAATGTACATAATATATAATTACAAATTAATGAACACACAAAAAAAACATTCCTGGTATGAAAAAACATAAACAAGGGTGAAACACATTACAAAATAGTCATCCCATTTTAAATTTAGAAAGACAAGGAAACGAATCTAATTAAATAGAAAAGAAAATTGTTGTTCTTACATAATAATAAATAATTTCATTGTTTCAAGTTCTACGGCAGTTAATTACTTACGTTTATTTTCTGTTAGTAAAATGTATTATTAATTCAGATAGCAAAAGAACTCTAAAATATACTTTATTTGCGGGACTAAGAAAATAGTCGACTGTTACAATAGGAATTAGTTTTTGTAGCGTACAAGAGAAGGTACTTTATTTTCTTTGAATAGGAAGATATTTCACGTTATAACTTGTTTCAAAATATGTATAATTATAATACACAAGGCCGGTCGGCCGGCCGGCCAATATCGGAAGACCAATAAGTAGGTATAATCGGAATTATTAAAATACTCCAAAATAAAAAATTCAGGAACAATCCTATAGCTTTTCTATATATCGACAGTTTACAGAAATTCTATCTCAAATATGCGTAACAAAATTCAAATCCAAATCACATTGGAATTTCAAAATTGGAGTTTGTAAACTCACAAATCAACAAACGTAGAATGATTCAATAATTACGCTCAAATTGGTTCGCTCCGAGTTTTGAGTTCTTTCACCCGTCAAGCGAGTTCAAAAATTAATTAGTAGAAATGCAAAAGCGCCGACTCAATTAGTAGTACTTCTGACGGCGGCCGATTTTCACGACTTTATGACTAAGAACTTTTTGTTTTACGGAGTGCCTTTCCCCTTTTCAACGTTTCCTTCCGAGACCGTTATAAATGAGAGAAAAAAATTATAATATTATAAGGATCCATTCTTTCGTCGTTAGATGCCTGGTTCGGACAGGCCCGATAAAATGTCGTTTTTATTATATTCGACTTAATAATTTAAGAGTAAGACAAAGGTTTTTTACATCTAAAACAAGAGAAAGAAACCTTGACCGTTTATAGTAACAAAATAGGATTTAGAACAGAAAATTATGATCAAGGTAAGGAGTGGCAGGCATTAATGGTAGTGTTGGTAATCCGATGGCAAGATGGGTTGATGGTATTCCATAATTTGTGAATTTAACCTGAAGTCCTAGACGAAACTGGCATGTGCAAGCGAATGACCAAATTGGAGACATACTCAACAATGGAATTCTCAACAACAACAACTCTAATAGCACTGAACTGCATCTTATATACATTTCTACACTCGAACTTAAATATATATTGGCGAAGTTCTAACGTAAAATGTTGCACCAATTTTTTGTCAAGTCTTTGTTACAAACAACACGAAAACTAATACTGAAACCAATACCTGCAGGTATCCCTTGTGGCATGTCGTACCGTTGATCAAGGTACCAACTTTGAATTTTTTGAACCTTATCCTCAATATCCAGTCCTTTGGTGACCCCCGGAACGCTCTAAACCTGTGAAAAAGATTTTATATTACAAATAAGATTCCTTTTCACTGTAAGTATCACTTATTGTTATCGTACGCACAGAATTGGAACCATTCTTTTTGCGCAATATTAGTTCTAATAAATTACGACAATTTATCACGAGTATTACACCCGATAAAAATGTTCAACGCTTCCTTATCGCTTGGTCCTTTTGAGCGAAAATTTTAAAATATTGACGACATTTTTGCAGGAATGTGTGCACTGTGCAGTAGTTAATTACGTCATCGAGATAGAAAGAGTGTTAATTAAAGGGTTCGATATCGTTACTAAAATCAAGTAGATATAAGGATAGATAGCTAGAATTAAATTGAACGTGATCACGTAAAGGCAATATTAAAATTACACTTAGGTACTAACTTAAGGTTTATAAATATCAAAACACTACGTAAATTGATTGCATATATTGACGAACCGATTAAAAAGTCTAATTAACTCATAAGATATTGCAGTCTCTTTTTTTAAAATGAAATATGACAAGTTACGATATTTGGAGATGAGATTTTACGATTCATGCCATTATGGAGTCCAATTCCGTCAACTTTCCTTTAGACAATCTTACCCTATTTATGCAACCTACACATTTTAGTTCCACATTTCCCTTATCTGAAAGAATATAAAACTCCCAAATAGCATCTATCATTACTCCTTTGTACTACAAAAACGTTCGCGACTCGTTCAAAGTTCCCCAGCTTACAAAGCCACTGACCTATATGTGCAAGTGAGAGGCCTCCCGAAGTTCTCAGAGGTCACGGGAGGGGAGGACACATCCTCATATATCTCCACCGTCTTGTTGCAGTGGTCCCGTTTTGAATCTGGAACAATAGAAAGGGTTTTATCATTATTTTTATTTTCATGCTTTGATGGTTTGACCCAATCGATAATAATTTATAACCTCACTGCCAGTATCGACTATTTGGTATTTTTCTTAATCTTACATTGTTAATGAGGTTGTTTAAAAAAGTCAAATTTAAAATCCGAATACTAAATTTGTATCCAAAGCTTATGTATGACAAAATGTATAGTAATACCAAAGCAAAAAGAGTTTAATTGGGATAAACACATTGAAATCTCTTGTTCTAAATTCAATTTATAATAGCTGACCAAATCGCCTTTATGCAAAAGCCATAACGTTAATTAAAAACTGACATTAGTGCTCAATAATAGTAGAATGAAGTCATTAATGTAAATGTTCCCGCTAAAAGCTATCAAAATACAATATTAAAGGAATATACTCGGTAATACGAGCGTATAAGGTCTGGAATTCTAATAAAAGAATGAACCGTATTCGTAATTACGGTGGCTGACATGTTAATGAATCAGGAAATGCTTTTGCGTTGACGTCAAAGCTTTGGTACTGAGGCTGCTGCCTTCAGAAGTCTGAGTGATGTAGACGTCCTATTTTTGTTACTCAAATTTTTGAGTTGTGATGACGTTTCATCTGGCTGGAGAGACTTTCTAAAAAGAGAATCGTAGTTTTGATTTTGAAAATGGAATGGTCTATTGAGTGTCATTTGTTTGCGATTTATTTTTAATTTCAATGTAGAAACATCTGCCAGTATAAAATGATAAAATATGAAAGAACCTAGTTATTTTACTGTACAGAAAGCAAAGGAAATCCAAGTAAGCATGAATAATTTAAAATGAAAATAAAAAATATAAAAAATCTTTTATTCAAACTACTTTAAACTTGAACGCAAAAAAGATTTAATTTTAAAGTTGTAGAAAACCTGGACGTATTTCAAGTTGACGGTAGTAGTAGCTCATTGCGCTGGGACTGGGCTATACTTCACTTGCTCTAGAGTTTCCAGTTCATAGATATTTGTCACGGGACGCGGGTGGCAAAGGCAATGCATTTAGACTGCCAAGTTTTATAAAAAGTATTTACTGTACAGTGTACACCTAAGGCATAAGTACTTTTTTTCTGAAAAAGTTGTTCAAAATGGTTATTCTATTTTCAATATGTACTTTTTTAGTTCGTTTATAACATTAATTTTTCCTATATATTTTTGTAACCGTCTATGAAAGTCAGAACTCTTTTTTTAAAAGTTGTCTTTGTTCCGTTATAGCGAATACAAAGCGTACCTACAAATGTCATTTATTATCTTTTGTTTTAGGTTTTTTATATCACTAAGGTGGCAAACAAGCATACGGCCCACCTGATGGTAAGCGGTTACTATAGCCCGATACCCCTGGTGTTGGGGTATCACTCGCTCGTTGCCGACCCGAAAAACCTCTTAGAGGTTTATGGAGGATTCACTGCGCCGACAGTTTGACGGAATATTCCTCTTGCTGCCAGTGCAGCGCATTCTTAAAAGGAGCTCTGGCGACCTTACTCACTGCAGGAACACAAAAAACATAAAGTGTGTTATTTGGCTGCAGTTTTCTGTAAGGACCTTACAGAAAACTTACTTAACTTACTTACGGAAAACTACTTCCCCAGATAGGCTGCTCCAGATTTGAGCCATAAATGGCTATGCCCTACTTCTCTTAAAAAAAGTAAGTCCGAATGTCAAAGCGCTTATCCGTAAGGAGGTTTGGGAGGTATTTGCCCTGCATTGAGACCAACCAGGCGAATTATGATAATAATTTCTGGATTTAAACCTTTTTGCACATAACTATGGCAAAAAAGAAAGTTTTAAAACAAACATTCTAGGAACTCGTTATGCTGCACAAAAAAAAACAAACTTGTTCGGCTTATGGCGTGGTGTGGTAAGTCCTGCAATTTCCAACTTTCCTATTGGTCGGATCACAGAGCTGCGGAGTTTGGCCAACAAGTTGGTCATGGTTTGTACGTCAAAAGGCCAATTTCGCCAACGTGTGTTTTACTATTTTCATATTCGTCAAACTTTGATCAACTAGTTATGTTCATCAGATCGAGCCAATGATTATAGGTTCAAATTTGGGCTGGTTCGGTGATTTGAGTACTATTGAACTCAGATAGTTTATTTTATGTTCTGTGAAACTGTTTATTTATAATTGTTTATATTTGTTTTACCGAGAATTAATTGGTAGTCTGGTAAATTATTTATTCTACGTTTTAATGAAGTAGGTTCAGTTTCAAAGCCTGTTATTAATGATTGAAAATTAAAACGATAAATTGTAACCGTAGTTTTGTGTGGATTCTGTTTAATTATAACACAACTTATTTAAGTATTTTTACTCGATATGTTATAAATAAAATTATACCAGTATTTATAATAGTTAAACGTTTTTTTAATGTTTGTTTTGTTTGGTTTTTTAATGTATTTTTAAACACTTATCCGATAGACGAGATAATTATTATCCAGCACAGCCGGCCTAACATGCATGCCGCGAGAACATTTTGTCTACGCTTATGTCATGCTTTTGTTTCGTTTTCGCACAAGAAAGAACGAGACAAAAGAGTAGACGAATTTTGTCGTGGCGCGCATGTTAGCCTGGCTGGACATTCTGCTGAGATAGAATCGAATGTGTAAAACGGAATACAAGTTGATATATAAACAGATACACAAAAAAAATACTGATGAAAAAAATAAGACAGCCTCGTTGGTCTAGTGGTCCCTTATGCGACTGCTAAGCTAGATCCTCGGGTCGAGTAAAGTGCTTGTGTTTTCTGTGAAATTTCCAGTAACACAACTCTGGACTTCTGCCCGCAATAGGCTCGCCCCCTTTTACATGGGACCTAAACATAACGGCAAACTGTGGGTGTACGTCTCTGCCTAACTCTGGGATTATAGGCGTGTTGATAAGTTATGTTAGATATAACTATAAGAAAAAAATACGGCGGTTAAGCTACATAAAATATTCTACTTTATTTAAGGATTTCGGTTCAAAGATGGACCCCTAGCTGTCCCCCGTCTCATCAATTAACATCCGTATAATCTCATCGTGATTCCCCCAGGGCCACCGGATAATTCAATTAGCTAACTTATATTCTGAGACATCGACGAAAATTCCGAATACCATCCTTGTTTTACTTATGGCAAAATCCCTGATAATGATTTTTCTATTATGTAATAAATCTTTGTAATATTTCTTTTTTAATATTTTTTTTTTTTTTTTGAAGCTCTCAACCGGGAAGACTGGAAGGAGGAAAGGGAGGCCTTTGCCCTGCAGTGGGACGATCATGGCTGAAATAATAATAATAATAATAATAATAAATCTTTGGATATTTTACACAACACCATTTAGTCCCAAACTAAGCAAATCTTGTACTATGGGTACTAGACAATGGATATACTACTTATATACTTTTTTTTTGTGAATACATACTTACCTATCTATACTAATAATATTATAAAGCTGAAGAGTGTTTGTATGTTTGTTTGTTTGCTTGAACGCGCTAATCTCAGGAACTACTGGTTCGATTTGAAAAAATATTTAAGTGTTAGATAGCCTGTTTAACGAGGAAGGCTATAGGCTATATATCATCACGCTACGACCAATAGGAGCTGAGTAAAAATGTTGCAAATACGGAGGAAAATTCGGGTTGCGAGTCTCAGAATGATCGGTTTCGGCTATGGCCCGCCTAGAGTGTAGGAGTTCTTCTATAAGTAAATATTTCTTAAGTCCGAAAAGTTTACTAAGCCCTAGACCTTCAAGGAAAATACAGGTTCAGTACTGCCAGTTTCAGTTTATTTTATATTATTTCGTTCAGTTAATATTAATAGATCTGTAGCGACATCTATCGAGCTACATAAGAACTTGTACGAACGAAGCAATAAATCCTGAATCGCGCAAGTAAAGTTTACCGAGCAACTTGCGTATATACAACCGCCCGGCAGTGGCCCACCTGGCATAATACCCGCCTGGTCGGAGGATCCTCCCTTTGGTGCGAGGGACAACACACCTCGTCCCTCCACAGATTTAGTAATATAATGTTTTATAAAATATCTAAAGCAATACGTCAATACAATAACCGCCTTTCGGCAGTCGTGTAAATACGAAATAAAGTATTTTTTCTTTGAAGTTCTTTCCTAATGGCGTAATTCACACGGTTTTTTTTGGCGCAGTTAAACAAGATTCAGTCGTAGCCAGTAAGTAATAGCATATTTACAAGACGCTAAGGCTAATATTCAGAGACGATGCTCAGCGTAAAGTAATGCTTCCGTATGTCAAATTTGTATGACAATTTGACATACGGGAGCCTAAGTTTATGCTTAGCATCGTCTCTGAATATTAGCCTAAATGCGTGTTCGTAAATTGAGTCGTCGGTGCGTATAAAATACGTCATCTGAAAACGCCTTTAAGGTCCTCTATCTTATAAATATTGCAGAATTCCTCCAAAAGTCCTAAGACACTTTAATACAAATTGAACTCAACATTCCTTCTTCAGTATTAATTTTTAAAGACTCAACTTGCCACTTAATGGAGTTTCAACCCATCTGTCACTTATGTACGACCGCGGCATCAGGTGCGACCTTAAGTGCTGTTACTTAGAAGGGCTAGACTTGAAACTTAGTACGTTGAATTATGTAAGTTTTAAGTGTTAATAAATTAAATTGGCGAGTAGGGTTGACTAAGTGTTGAAGTAAGTACTGTTATACCATCACGCTTGTATTCCTTGTAGGGTTAGGCAGAGGTGTACTAATGTACATCCACAATGTGCTTTGACGTTTAAATTCCGATTACAAATCTAAACTTTGAGTAGTTACTGTGAATTTCAAGAGAAACATCCAATAACACTGCTTGACCTAAGAGTCAAACCCACCACCGTTTAGCCGTCGCATTAACGTCCACTAGCCAATGAGGCAGTTAGTTAATTAATTAATTTCAATTTATATTAATTGAATAATGAAGGATGTAGCTCTCATTTTTCGTATGTAAAATCAAATGGCTGATATGACTACAGAATTTCCTATCCTCATAAGAATCAAATAGTTGATCCCCACGGTGTTACGCACTTTCATCAATTGTTTCCCAATCCCGTGGGAATTTATCATAGTTCTTTCTGATATTATGATAACGTCATAATATATGACTCGGTGCGAAATTTCAGCCCAATCCGTTCTGTGTTCCGTTTGAGCTGTGCGTTTGTAGATCAGTCACCTTTTCAACAACAAACAGTAATTGTAACTGTAAATTTATAGTTATCATATGCAATAAGTCCGTAATAGATGCTAGAAAAATAAAAAAAATAGTAAACCCCCGACACGAAATTTAATTCGCTATTTTGTGGCGGCGGCCATCTTGGACCGATTTACATCAAACATAACTAAGAACACTCCCGACTAATTAACCTTTCAAATAAAATAAACAAAATCAAAATCGGTTCATCCGTACGGGAGCTACGATGCAACAGACAAACACACACAGACACGTCAAACTTATAACACACAGTCGTTTTTACGTCGGCGGTTAAAAAAAGTTTTATTTCCTAAGAGGTTTTTCTACCTCTCCATCTGTATGTCCCACCTGCAATACCAACAAAAACCGCACAGTTTTTTGTTTACCGGCGACTAGTTTCAACCCTTGGGATTTTCGCCGGCTCAAAGTTTCATCCCCCGGGGTGGGGGGCCATACATCACGGGAATGTCGCCCCGTATTACGTTAGCGTTACATTTCTTCAGTGTCGACTTGCGTGTGCTGATTTAATGCAGAAAGCCTTATATTGAACCGTTTTTATTGGTGTAAGTAGATGCTGAGAAAAATGCCGTTTGACACGTCTGGGAAGGAAAAATGATTCAAAATATTACTTCGATCCAGTTTATGTCATAAACGTCACAAATGTCACCTTTGGGTAATATTGATTTTTGACACTGTCTAAATAAAACTACCTGTTTAAACTATCTCGTTTGTCTAGTGGTCCCAAGCATGACTGCTACGTTAGAGGTCCTGGGTTCGATCCCCGGGTCAAGCAAAGTGTTGATGAGTTTCTGTGAAATTCCCAGTGGCAGTTTGGAGTGTGGGTTTGTGCCGCGTTGATAGCAATAGGCTCATCCCTTATTACATGGGACCTAAACATACCGGTGAAATGTGGGTCTACATTAGTACGGCTCTGCCTATCCCTTCAGGGAATATAGGCGTGATAGCATGTTAAATAAAGATACTTTTTGAAGAGATCAAATAAGCAGACTAGCCTATTAACAATATGTATTGTATCAATTGCAACTGATAGCTCGTGGCGACCGGGTAAATATAAATTAAATACTTAAATACATCAATATCATCATCCTCCTGCCCTTATCCAGTCACTTGGGGTCGGCGCAGTCTGTCTTTTTCTTCCATACATCTCTATTAGCCGTCAACTCGTCATTCAACATCAATATAACGCGATAAAATCAATAAAAAGCTGTTTCATTTTAATATCAATATTAATATGAATATGACACGCAGAATAAAAGCTAGCGACACACAATTGCGGCTCGATATCTCGATATACAATAAATATAAGGGTACTATTTTAAATGATGTGGTCGCGGGTGAAGCCACCTCTTTGTAACAAGTGCAACTGATAGCTCGTGGCGACCGGTCGCGCGCGACCACTTTGCTGTGGTCGCAGTCGTTAAGTGCGATGCGAAAACGTTAACATCACATTGTCACCTGGAAATCCAACCCACAACCTCTGGCGTAGCTTCAAATAATATCAATGGCATCATCATCATCATCTTGCCCGTATCCAGTCACTTGGGGTCGGCACAGTCTGTCTTTTTCTTCCATACATCTATATTAGCCGACATTACGTCATTCAATAATCATTATATGGCGATAAAATCCATAAAAAGCTGTTTCATTTCAATATGAATATGAAACAGAGATTAAAAGCTAGCGACACACAATTGCGGCTCGATATCTCCACAATAAATATGAGGGTACTATTTTAAATGATGTGGTCGCGAGTGAAGCCACCTCTTTGTAACAAGTGCAACTGATAGCTCGTGGCGACCGGTCGCGACTACTTTGCTGTGGTCGCAGTCGTTTAGTGCGATGACCCTAGCGCCATCAGGTGCGGTTGTTTGTAATTTATTGTGGGTCATTATAAAAATGAGGTTCGCGGTTTCGTTTTGGGGAATATGATGAAGTGTTTTTATTTTAGGTGGAATTTTCACTGCAGTGCAATATTATATCCTGCTGATAAGTTCCCGTAAAATTACTTGGCAGATATTTTTATACAAATTTTGCTCTGATTTTGAATTAATCTGGCAATTAGCGGCTATCCAGTGGTTGTGAAACAGACTCTTATTGTCAATTTTATGCCTGAATTGTTCCCGAATCCTCCTTCCCGAATCTTTAATTCAACTTTAACAAATTTTTCGGGAGAAGTTTCCAATCTAATCACATTTGGCTGTATATTAGTATTTTACACTGATATGTTCTAGCGTACTACTGTACACAGGGGCAATATTTTCTGACAGGTTTTTTTCCGGATCGAGCAGTATTTGGTTTTTATAAATCTATGACATTCCCAGTAGCAGCTCGGAGTTAAGATTTGTGTCCGGATGATGGCAGTAGGCTCACCTTCTAGCCCTATCACATGGGATCTAAACGCGAACTGTGGGTGTACATTAGTACACCTCTGCCTAACCCTTAGGGAGTACGCGTGATATGTCACGCAAAGCGACTGCCATCAGACCTCAGCCAAGCAACCTCATTTCTAAGCAATTTTTAAAGGTTTTTTTTATACCACTAAGGTGGCAAACAAGCATACGGCCCGCCTGATGGTAAGTGGCTACCATAGGCTATGGACGATTGCAACACCAGGGGTGTCACTCGCGCGTTGCCGACTACAAACCGACAGTTTAAGGGAATATTCCTCTTGCTGCCAAAGCAGCGCATTCTTAGAAGGAGCTCTGGTTACGAAGGTGTTCATAAAAGAACTAAGGCATGGAGGTCTCAAAGCCACTACTTTACAAAAGTTAATTGATAATGGAGCAAACTTAGCTTACCGTTGTATAGGGATGGGTCACCATTTCAGAAAAATATCTATTTTTCCTTCAACAAGAAATTTCGAATAAAATATTTATCACTATAAGGTAAAACGCGGTACACGATATTCTCTAGTATCTACATGGTTACTTAGGCGGTGAACTTTCTTTTATCCGAAACATGGCTCCCTGCGCGACAGTAAAAGTATAACTATATACTTGCAGTATGTAGTCTTAAACTCTACCATAAGCTTTCATGTGATAATCGCGACATCGACAAAATTATGTAACTATGAAATAACTGGAAAATGTTTTTTGGGCTTGGGCTTGGGCCTTCCCCCTATTACCTACATGGTTGGTGTAAGTATATATTACCTGGCTATCAGCAATTTACACCTCTAACCTATCGAAAGCCATTCGATATAACTCATGGTTGACGTACTGGTAGTATTACTGTGTGAAGTTTTCAGGTTGCATTTTGTTAGTACATAATACAAAGTATCCGAAATAGCGGATAAATATAATATTCAACGCCTAAACCTGTATATTTTAATGCACCGGAATTTGTGTTCAAATATCTGCAATTTACCTAAAGAACATACTATCTACTGTTGGAAAAAGGATGAACTTTTTCAAGACAAAGACCTATTTTCATAATTACATTGTGTCAGAATGTATAAGACTTGCTTAAATGTCACTCGGGGGCTCAGATAATTAAATTTAATCTCGGTCTTTATTTCTAAAACTACATAAATATTTTGGGAACACTTGTTTTTTTTCTGAACACTTACCTAATGACGTCATTGTATGTTTAAAGTTCCAAAGCTAAGTTAACATAGAACTTCCGTAGCCAACGTCAAATACTTAATAACAAATTTACTTCAAAAAGATCGAAGTAGAAGATAAAACGGGGTTCCGTTGAAAACTTCATAAAAACCAACTAAAAGTCCTTCGCCCAGTGGAGTGTCGTGAAAACTTGGGTTACTTCGCAACTTGCTCGTTTCATGGCATAGCAGTACTTTTTTCCGATTATAACTTGGGTCCCAGATGCTCAGTGGAGATGAATGGAGTTCCGTATATATTTAGTATGAAAATGTGTTTCTATATTGTATTGTAAGTTGAATTTGTTGCGATTTTTTATTCACAAGCTTAGCGCTATGATAGGGTTGGTAGTTTGTTTTTAGCTGTTTTCATTTCCACTGTTTTTATCTTATAACTTCTAAGACTAGTGTATAACATCTATTTTTGTATCTTAAATAAACAAAACATAAACATACCATCACGCCTGTATTCCCTTAAGGGTTTGGCAGAGATATAATGTTCACCCAGAATTCGGCGGTATGTTGAAGTCCTATGTAAGAGGAGGTGAGTATTGTCGTTATAACCTAACCTAACCTAAATTAAAAATTTAGAAAACCCCCGACACGAAATGGATTTTGCCATTTTGTGGTAGAGGCCATCTTGTATTTGAAATTTATCATAGTGTATAGTATTCTCCTAGTTAAGCCCTTTCATTTGTTACCCATATTGAGGGAGTTAATGAAAAAATATATAATTCGCTATTTTGTGGCGGCGGCCATCTTGGACCGATTTTCATCAAACATAGCTAAGAACACTCCCGACTAATTCACCTTTCAATTAAAAAAAACTAAATCAAAATCGATTCATCCGTTCGGGAGCTACGATGCCACAGGCAGACACACACACACACACACACACAGACACGTCAAACTTATAACACCCCGTCGTTTTTGCGTCGGGGGTTAAAAAGGGCACAAATCCAAATTTCGAGCTTCTACGGAAAATAAAGAATCCCAATTACATTCTTGATTGCTCGACTTGAGGAATAAATCCAGGACCCAAAGCGTAATTAGTCGCACTTACAATCAATAAAGCTCTTACCTATTTATTTTATAAACTGCAATTTACCGTCCAACAATAGAACCAATTATACCTCTAGGTAATGAAAAATATCATGATTTCAATGAATAGCAGACATATTGATTTAGCTGCTATCCAATACTCTCTGAGGTTTATGCCATCCAATGGTCTATTCAAATTCAGCGCACTATTATGTCCTCTAAATCGATACCAATTGAAACGCTTAGCTTGCATATTCAGTTGACCAATAGACCCATACACACGGCAATCGATGGAATTGATCAATGTAAGTAAACGAGGGGATTCAATAACTTTAATATAGGGAGATAGATTTGAAATACTTTATTTAATTAATTCTAATAGTATTTTATATTAATAATTTTATGTCAATGTCATAAAACACTGAAATGGAAAAATAAAATCGTAAAGCTATAGGTATATTGCTTAGTTGTGTCATATTCTGTATGTATCACAATATTTCATGTACTCAGTTTTATTTTGAAGCACTTCTCATAGCTAAAATTATCTAAACAAATAATTTTATCAAATCTAAGCATGCAAATACCTAATCATTGTAATTTACCAACACACATCTTTAAAGCTCTTAAGCCAAAAACGTAAGATATTAACTTGTTTTTAAATTCGTGGTCGACAAGATTTTAATCGATTCTCCAGTCGATGAAAAACATTATTAAAAATGTATAAAAAGATATGTCGACTAAACCGTAGACAAAACTTTTGTCTACGCTTGTAATGTAACCCCAGCCGTCTTCGACCGCAGACCTTTCAGGGCCCAACTCTCTTGGCCATTATGTCGACCTTGTCAATACAAATTGCTCAACTGATGCCTTTATTAGGCGGGTTCATCGAGGTTCTGGTGGACTTGCTGACGAATTAGCGAGAAATTCAATTTTATTTGTGTTTAGAATGTGTTGTTTGAGATATGCTGTGAAATAAAACGAGTTGCAGTTGTTTTATATTTGTTGTTATATGCACTTTTATATAAAAGGCAAAGAATTTCTTAATAAAATATCTAACTTACATTAAAGGGCTTGTAAAAACTTTTATGACGACGTCTGTGGTCTAGTGGTTCGAGTTCGAGTTCAGCAGTCCGATTCCGAATAATAAATATCCTGGGACATTTTTTACACAGCACCATCTAGTCCCAAACTAAGCAGATCTTGTACTATGGGTACTAGACAATGGATATAATACTTATATACTTTTTTTTTTGTAAATACATACTCTTAATACATAGGAAACACCCAGACGAACACAAACACTTAAGTTCATCACAATAAATGTTTGTGTCCTGTGGGAATCGAACCCATGACCTCGTGATCAGCAGTCCGGTACTCGAACCACTAGACCACAGAGGTTGTCAAAAATTATCTCCCTTTTGTAATTTAGTCCGACTACAAAAGAAGATTCATCTAATTATATCAGAGCCGCTCGGTAATATGAAAAGAGACTGCAGTCCTCTGCTCGGTCTGCGGATATTTAAATCTGATAAGCGGAGCTTTCCAACAATTTATCGTCCGCGCGGTTACTACATAGAGATTTGTTTCAAGTGATTTTCGGATATTCGGATATCAGTTTCAGATATCTCTATATTTTTGATGGGTTTTTTGAAATATATGTCTTTATTCCATTCACAATTTGAATAATGTTACAGAAACTAAAATAAAACGGTTTACGGATTTTACAAACCAAAAAATGTCACATACATTGTTCTATTTCATACGACAATTTTATTTTAGACATTATTTTCTTTTAGTATTTATTGTTTTCAATGAAGAATTTTGCTAAACTGCTAAATAGTTTGTCGGTAGTATTTATACAATTCGATAACGGAAAGTTAAATGATAAACGAAAGAGAATTATTTCAGTAACAAAATTAATTTAAAATTAATGTGTTTCTGATTCATTTGTTTCTTTATTCCTGGTGATATGTTTTTACCAGTGACTGTCACTGAACTAATTAGAGACCTAAACAGTGCAAAAGTTCTTTTATAATTGTATCCACAAAGAACGCAATGACTGATCAAATATACAACCTTTTGTGTTACATTAAGATAATCTTCTCCATATCATTCGAGTGAAAAATATAACAGAACGCTTCCATCCTTCCATCAAAGTGCTAACTTCGAAGTAACTTGAAGACACTCAGCTGGTATACTTAGTGCAACATTTAAGTATTCTCGTGGAGAACTCAAAAGTTAAACAGGTGGCGAGAAGAAGTTCACACTACCGTCTCGGTGTCATGTTACACACTCGTGGAGTCTATGCCTTAGAATATACGCTTCTATATTGTGTACGTGCCTGAGCGTCTTTATTATGTGAAGATTATTACAGTGATACTTAGTTCGCTCCGTGACTACAATTCAGACGAGCGGTGAAGCAAAAAATACCAATAGTGCTTATAATATCAACTTTATCGATGAGAGCGTGAAACCACGCACGTAGCTTTAATATCTACATCTACATCTACACTAATATTATAAAGAGGAAAGATTTGTATTTTTGTATGTAACGAATAAACTCAAAAAGTACTGGACCGATTTGAAAAATTCTTTCCATGTTAGATAGCCCATTTATCGGGTAAGGCTATAGGCTATATATCATCACGCTACGACCAATAGGAGCGGAGTAGTAATGAAAAATGTTGCAAAAACGGGGGAAAAAATTATAAGACCATGCAGGCGAAGCCGCTGGCGGAAAGCTAGTATTGTATACAAACTATAAATCCAAACTCTGAATTGGTACTGAGAATTTTATAGAACAACTCAATAACTAATAGTTGCTGTCGCGTTAACAACCACTGGCTTATGAGGTACTTCACTAAAACAGCTATTTTAAATTAAAATACATCTAGTATAAAAGAGTAGCTGAAATACTATAAGTTTAATCGGAATATTTACCTTTATGATGTAGTTACGGGGGTTTACATGCCTTATCGAAACAGTTGTCTTGGTTAAATAGTTTAAATAATTCTCAATAACAAGAAATAAACAGTGAAGTGTCAATTTTTTTTGCCCAACAGAATATTCACTGTCCGTCACTTGTACTAACTCTGCATTTGTCAGCTATTAGCTTTCGCTATACCGTTATAAGACTTTGTGCGAATTATTTTGCATTATTAAATAAACGGATGCGGAACAGCTCAGTTTGAAGCTCGTATGTTTTCACTGGTGTACAAGAGAAGCTCTTTTAGTTTTTAAACTTCTGTTAGAGAATATTTAATGCGACATTCACGTTCACAAAGAAAATTTGAGACACCTAAAATTTGCATGATAAATAATAGTAATGGTTTTAGTAAAAGTACCGTGTTTTGGTACTTTTTGAAAGTACCAAAACATCGACGTCAACGACATCAACGTCATTTTATATACTTGCATAGGCTCCATATAAATAAATAGAAGTCTTTTCTGGGTAATACCGATAACCTATAATTTTACCCCTACATTAAACAAACCCTAATTTTTGATTTGTCAGGCTTTTTGATGATGATTTTTCAGAGGTCTGCCAAGGTCGTGGTGCACGTCACAAATCCCAAGGCAAACTGTACTGTAACGGAAGGCAAGTGAGGCTTTTAGTCGGTTCGAGTCTAACATACTCTGCCACCTCCCCAGATGGCTGAGGACCTATGAGGATTCCCTAACCAAAAAAAAACATATTATGACAACTTTAAGTGCTCTAGCAGGCAAAGGTGTCTCGATGTGTTATAAATCGTCATCCATCCATAGACTAACCCCGGCAAGTGCAGCTTGACTTTCCTAATCGATTGATCAAAGTAGTTATTACTTAGCCAAGAGCCATATTACTGTACCAATACTCCCAATTCAATACTCGTATGTAACGAGATTAAGACAAACGAAATAGCCAGTTTATTTAATTTCCTTTACTACTAAATTCATGGTAGACACTAAACCCGTCCTCACATGTGTGAGGAAAACAGCGAACGAATTGCAACTTTAGCGATGAAAAGCTAGAGTCTACTTTCGGTTGATCGGCTTAGTTTAATCAGCTGATTGCCGAGAACAACTTTTATACGTTGTAAGAACGCAATTTGTGCAGTTCGAAGATACATGGACGTCATAATGTTGATTACCTCTACATCTTGTGTGGATGTGGTACTCTGTCTGTAGTGAGAAAAAAGAACCAAAGAGATTGTACAGTTTGTTCTTTATATAAAATCTGTACTGGTGGAAAATAAGTGTCACAATAACAAAACTTATTTTTATTTATATGTGAACCTCTTTTTTAAAAGTATAATTAATATTTTTGAAGGTGTATTTAAATTTGGAACATCGTGTGTGTCTGATTGGTTGGGGATTTTGGCTGTCTTTTTTTAGCAAGACCTTTTAGATTACTGTTTTATAATATAAATTCCTGATTTGTTATTTTATTTGATGAATGCATTTTTTTCGATTGTTATTTAAAAAAATAATAAAAAACAGAATAGTTGTTTTTAAAATAATTAAAAAATGTTAAGGTCTTAATGTCTTAGATCTCAGTTGTTTTATACAGTCATTTATTTTTTACTTACTAGTTGAAAATACTTAAAAGTTATATTATGCTTCCTCTTCGCAGCAAAGAAACGTATTTTGGAGGCTTTATAAGACGTTAAAATAACGAACAAAAAGTACTACCTACCTAACTTAAATATCTACGATATAGACTTTACCGACTAAAACACACTTTTGCAATATATTTCACTTGAAATATGTGAAAATATTGCCACAAGTAAAACCTTGTTATGTTCTCGGCGTTCCCCGACACAAGATCGAACGTTCTGTGGCGTGTTACCGTTGAGTTTCTACGCTAACAAGTTATCTTTAGTGTATGCTTTTATTTCTTAATTTTGCTTGTGATTCGATAGTAAAGAATGACTGAATGATATTTATTTTAGTCATATATACGTGAGGCAAACTTTGTACCCCTTTTACAAAATTTACGCGAATGGAGGATTATAAAATTTGATTCAATTAAAGTTTATATGTAGAAGGAGTGCAGAAACAGACAGAAACCTAATTGACAGACAAACATTTTAAAATTATTTTGCATTGAGTGAAAAGCTGTTAATTCATAATTACAAACAGACACCTCAATTTTATTGATTGGTATATATAGATGTATTTACTAAAAATAAAACATTACATAACCTGTCAAAGGCGTGTTGCCTCTGAAACACACACGTGATGATTGAGGTATCGTAAGTCTATAGACATTATAGGACAAATATAGGTGAGTATCTCTTCTCAGTTTGATCAATTGATATAATCATGGTCGAATTTTGACGACGAATCTTCACAATCTTGTCAACCCTCACTGGGCCAGCGTGGTGGCCTACAGCCGTGGCCAACAGTGGACAGTGGAACAGTTAACTGTTTGATGAACCTCATCAAACAGTTAACTGTTAATGTTAATATTTGCAGTTTGAACTCGATTTTACAATATTGTCTACCAATCATATATATTTGCTCTCTATACGAAAGTAAAATCTTCTTCATTAAATGAACAAAAGAAAATAAATAATAGTACATCTATCTGTTCATATGAGCTCGACCCTATCGCCCCAACAATGTCAAACTCATTACCTTTGTACTACAAGTACAGAGTAACCCATTTTATATACGAGTATGTAGACTTAATCCATCTAAAAAGTACTTTAATATATTTACTGATTTATTCTCTGAATCTCTGCCGTCATAAAACTAGATAATATCTGAAAGATTTTCACTTAGAGAAAGAGAATGGAATTTTCTCGGACCCCGCTTAAAATAGAGTAATATTCCCTTTTTATATGGGATTAAAAAGTCGAGTTTGTCTCTTTGGCTTAGCATTTGAGACCTTTTTAGCTTTATTACTTATAATACTGAACATAAAAAAGGTTTTATACACTATATTGAAAAGGATTCATGCTATTTTTTTATTAAAATGTACGGTTTAATAAATATAGGCTTTGTGCAATTTAAAAAAAAATGGACGAATAAAATAGTATTTTTTTTAACGTAACGTAAACGGAGTATTTGTCTGTAACGTGTTAGGCAACTGTGTACACTTAATAAATTTTTTAATATCTTGGGACATTTTTACACAGCACGATCTAGTCCCAAACTAAGTAGAGCTTGTACTATGGGTACTACTTATACTTATATACTTTTTTTTTGTAAATACATACTTATAATACATAAGAAACACCCAGACAAACACAAATACTTATATTTATGTCCTGTGGAAATCGAACCCACGACCTATTATAGTATGTTTAGGGGTTACATGGAAATGTATTAGAGGGCGAGCCTATTGCTATTAATCGGGAACAAATCCAAACTCCGAGATGCTATTGAGAATCTCAGAAAAATCCCAATAAGATTGCTTGACCTGGGAATCTAACCCAAGAACTCGAGCACAGCAGTCCTACTTAGGACCACCGCTGCACCCGGCTACCGAGACAGTTTATTTATTTTCATCTAAGTTTAACTTGTATGTTTGTTAATTGATTCAAGTTTGGAACCTGTGAGCTGAGTCCGGACTTGAATTGTTATATGTATATCCTACTAGATTGAAATTGTATTCCTAACAAAATTACCCTGTACCTACCAGCGTAGACCTTTCCCAATTTCGTTGGGTTCGACTTCCAAATTAACCTAACCATATTACCTAGGATATAGCCACATGGGTTTCAATTAAAGCAAATAGTAGTACCGGTCCGCTGAAAACTGAAAACCAGCGCTGCAGCGACTTATTACGCTGCCGCACTATGCTGAGTGGGGACCTTTTTGCTATATACAACGGCGACGTACAGGGGGGCCAGACAAGTTGCATTTGACATTCGAATCGACAGACAAAATGTGTGGAAATGACATTAGTGACAGCCCGATTTGTCGTTAGCTTGTGTCATTTCCAAACATTTTGTTCGTCGATTCGAATGTCAAGATGCAGCTTGTCTAGCCCCCCAGTTTATTTTTGTTATTATTAATTCGTTTAGTGTGTTTATTCTTAATGTATTCTCTATGTACCCATCCTTATATTGTCGTTGTTTTTAAAGCAATTAAATGTTTCTTTCTTTCTTTCTTTGCCGTATAGAGACAACAATGCTATTCTGACGGCATCTGTGGTCTAGTAGTTCGAGTAACGGACTGCTGATCACGATTGGTTTGATTCCCACAGGACACAAACATTTATTGTGATGAACTTAAGTGGTTGTGTTTGTCTGGGTGTTTCTTATGTATTTTAAGTATTTACAAAAAAAAAAAACGGTTACTAGAATATTTCATAATTTTGCAAATGGTTTCGCCTTTCTGGAGTTTTTCACTCAGCAACACATTAGGGGTTAGGCAATAGTCTACCACGCTGGCCAAGTGCGGGTTGGTATCCAGACGCCTTCGAGAAAATCAAAAAATCATTTAGCTATTCTATTGATACTTACATAGTATGCAAACTTTTTGCATATTATGTAAGGTTTTTGACTACCAGTAATGCTTGTTTTAGGTAATCTGAACACAACGGGGACTTAACGTGCTATGAAGGTGTTTTGATGGGCGAGAATCGTCACCCATCTATAGATTGACAGCGGCAAACGTTGCTTAACCTTGCAAAATTGATCAGTGTAAATATTACTTAGCCTAGAGCCCATCAGGACAACATTATAAGTAAGATTTATTTTAAAAAAACATGTTGGTCTGTCTGTCATGATACATACAAATTCATGCCTGGTTAGCATTCCCACAGGTTTAGGCAGAGACTATATATAGATTTCCACTTGCTACGATACTGGCATACCACTTTCGCATCACTTATGCCCATCAACCTCCCCATGCATGCTCGTCGGTTTTTAGGGTTTTCGGTAGGGTTTTCTTAACCTTGCCTTTTTGAGAACGCCCGCAATTTGGTTGTGGTACGTTCGCTAGGTCTTAATAAATCAATAAAAATAAAAATAAAAAAGGGTCTTAACACTATAAATTATTTTTAGATTCTTCCCAGAGAATCACACACAGACCCACATAGCTATTTAAATGAGACTGAATATAAAAAGGAAGTTCTACTTATTTTACAAGGAGCTAGACAAAGCGGAGAGACTATATTCAACGCAACACAAAGCCTCAATGAAAGAAACGTCACTAGAGACACACAGATGTTAATTGAAAATAGCGAAGAATTGAATTCAGTTAGAAATATCCGCTTGTTTTTCCAGTACCGTAGCTGGTTTTTTTAACCCCCGACGCAAAAACGACGGGGTGTTATAAGTTTGACGTGTGTGTGTGTGTGTGTGTCTGTGGCATCGTACCACCCGAACGGATGAAACCGATTTTGATTGTTTTTTTTATTTGAAAAGTGAATTAGTCGGGAGTGTTCTTAGCTTTGTTTGATGAACATCGGTCCAAGATGGCCACCGCCAGAAAATAGCGAATTACATATTTTTTCACATTTCCCTCAATAGGGGTATCAAATGAAAAAGCTTAACTAGGAGAATACTATTATACACTAAGATAAATTTCAAATCCAAGGTTGCCGCCACCACAAAATGGCAGATTACGTTTCGTGTCAGGGGTGTTCTTAATTTTTTTTAGAAATTCTGTTTAAATGTTCGATATTTTCATAACATACACGCCTGTATTCCCCAAAGGGTTCGGCAGTGGTGTACTAAAGTAGACCCACAGTTCGTTGAGTTGACCACCTCTAAATTACGAAGTAGTATGCTCACCCACGCTCACCCACTCAGTGGGTGAATATACCACTATTGATGTAACTAACCTAACCTAAATTAAAAATTTAGAAAACCCCCGATACGAAATGTATTTTGCCATTTTGTGGTGGCGGCCATCTTGGATTTGAAATCAATTATAGTGTATAGCATTCTCCTAGTGAAGCCCTTTCATTTGATACCAATATTGAAGGAGTTGTGAAAAAATATAATTCGGTATTTTGTGGCGGCGGCCATCTTTAGACCGATTTTCATTAAACATAGCTAAGAACACTCCCGACTAATTCACCTTTCAAATAAAAAAAAACAAAATCAAAATAGGTTCATCCGTTCGGGAGCTACGATGCCACAGACACACACACACACACACAGACACGTCAAACTTGTAACACCCCGTCGTTTTTGCGTAGGGGGTTAAAAAAAGGGGACCACACCTATTGGTGAGATTTTTATAGGATGAGTACACCTAAGCCTGTTTAGGTCCGATAAGGTCATTTATTGCATTACGAGCCTTTGTCCGCAACTTCGTTCCCGTGGTAGTAGTAGGTTAGGTACATACCTAGTTATTTCATTTGCTCTAGATAACTATTTTCCCCCGTTTTTGCAACATTTTTAATTAATACTCCACTCCTATTGGTCGTAGCTTGATGATATACAAGGTGGAAGGGACATCGACGCACAAACGTCGTGACAAGGTTTCATACAAGGTCAAAAATAAAATGACCTAGGTCATTCATGTAGAAAATGATCGGTTATTACAGATATTGACATTTTTGAGCGCGCACGCGCAGTATATCGCTAAAAACGCGATTATAACGCTCCGCGGTGAATATTATCTCGCGCACAATCCAAAATAAATGAAATATTTATGTTTTAATTATAAATCTAATTTGGGTAGAAATAAATAATGGTTTTTTGCACGTTCAAGTAAAAAAACCTGCAGAAAAAATGGAAAAAGTTATGAAAAAAGTTACGGAAAATTTCAACACAGGAGGGTCCAGAATCATGAACTGAACTCATGGTATTCGGATGTGCGTCGATGTCCCTTCCACCTTGTATAGCTTTCCTCGATAAACGGGCTATCGAACACTGAAGAATTTTTCAAATCGGACCAGTAGTTCCTGAGATTAGCACGTTCAATCAAGCAAACTCTTCAGCTTTATAGTATTAGTATAGATTTATCGGTTTCATCATTTATCGATCACTTTAATTTTAATTTTTCTATTGTATTATTTTAAACTAGTGTATAAAAATGTATTGAGTGTAATATCTGGAAATAAACGATTTCATTTCATGGCATTGCCATTGATAACAACAACCGAAGTTGCCGTTATTTACCTAAGCGACATATACTTTAAAAAAAAACTTAAGCGATATAAAGATGATCAGTGTATGTAAATAAGGTGCAGTTAGTTTAGTTAACGATTTATCGACAAATAATACAATCTCGCCAGACAGATTATAATCTAACGGTGTTCACAGTCATACTTTGACATTACCTACAGACTGTGCAGTCACGAGCAAAAACATGTATACACTTGTCAAAATTCAAAAGCGAATTTCTCATAAAGTACTGATAGAAATTTTGTTGTATTACGAACATAGTATTTACGTACCAATACTATAGTGACACTGGTGTTATCTCAAAGTTGCAATCGTTAATTTATTCATGAAAAAATCGCTTTAGCATTTTTGTGAGTCTTTATATATCATGGTCGGGACTGTACACAACAGTGTCTGCTTCAAAGTACAAAAAATAACAGAGCACCCTGAATCAACATAACTAGACTAAACAAGATTGCTAGTTTTACTTCCTACACTACGTCTATAAGCCCATCCACCGCTTTCAAAGAAACGATATATTACGTTACTCAGCAAACAGAAAAAGCAAAATTAAATGATGCTCAGTTTGTAGCGAACGTTCGCAAAAACTCAACAAACGCAGAACGAAGTATCTGACGTTAATATCGTCCCAGGCTCGTCTTGAAAAAGGAAATATATTTTTGTGTTTTATTAAAGCCATTTTGTGGCTAGGGTCGTCGCTTTGTTTGTTATTGTTTTAGTTTTTAAAAATTTATTTTGTTTCCATTGTTTTATATGTTACCTTGAGAATTTAAAGCTAGACAGTAATTTTGTTCATAAATAGTAGATATTTCTTCTACCTTTTGTGATTGTTTCAGTCATAGTTAGATCCAGAAAAATAAGAAAACAATGGCCCTCAAAACTTTAAATAGTAGACTGTAGATTTTATCAGCGGCCGCATTAAAGATCGTAGTTGTAACTTATTAATTGGATAATTAATTAATAATACACAATATATGATGATGAAAACTCAAAATACCTACCTTGGATTCGGAAATCAAAGCTCAAACAATCGAGTTGTTTGAGCTTTGATTTTATTTGCTTCCTTATAACTCTTATGGGTACGATTGGAATAAAATTACTCTGAGTCCCAGAAGTAAATAATGCTTTTGAAATGGATACGGAGATAGAGATACAAAGACCCGTAAAAAGCAGTAAACATAACGTAAGTAAAGTTTCGAAATTAATATCATAATCTTTCGATCAACCTGAAGCGAAATTTTCATTTGGTTACTTCAAGGTTGGTTCGCATTCAAGAATTACTTACGCAACGAAACTTCAGATGTATATTACCAATAAATAATCATGAATATCCGTTCCAAAGTTACTGCGCAAGTTTATGAGAAACACAGGGTTTCCCTTTTAAGACGCAACCCTTACATAGCAAGTGCGGGGTTAATGGAGCTTCCCAGAATATTATGGCAACTAAATCTTTTATATTACTGCAGAAGGCAACGCCTTTGCAACGCAACATCGCCTCATGAATTAATTTGATATGCAAATTAATCTTAATGCCATTTGTTACAAGGTTGGTTTTGCCATGAAACATTTCTGGTCTACAAATTGTTAAAAATGTCGGATGGAGTTCAGTGATCAGTAGAATGTTTATTTTTGTGGTTTTGAGAATGTACGGGTTGGTTATTTCAGCGAAATGACATTTGCATTTTAGTTTTGCTTCTGGCACTTCAAATAGTTTATGGTCTGGAAGTTTTTATCATTATGGACAACTAATATCATGTACAAATTGTTAAATTAAAGGAGGTCATCAAAGCCCATACAACTCAGCCCAAATTTGTACCGGAGGTACATGTCAGCTGTCAAGTTGATAGTTTTTGCCATAAAATCACTATGACATTGATAAAAATATGCCGTAATGGCGTGCGTTTGACATTCTGAAATTGATACTGACAGTTTTTTACTATGAAATCATCATTACAAAACAGATAATAGTGTGCCAAAATGGTGTGATTTTTTTCTCATCCCCCAGTCAACACTAAAAAAAGTTTTAACCAGTGTAATACAGGGTATTTTTTCCAATAAGTGTACCTTCGGTACATCATTTGGGCCGATTTCGATGACCACCTTTCACAAGAAAAATAAAACTAAAACACTTTGTTTGATCTAGGAATCTAAACCTAAAGCCAAGGCCAAGGAGATTGTGCTAAATCCAACGTTGATCGATGATAGATGACAACCTTTGGCCGTAAGCTATATATAAACGTCAACCCCTCAACCAGCAAATACACTCAACCGATCCAAAAACGATACATTACCTTCCCACACATGCAAATTCCATAAAATAGCCCCAACAAAAACCGTGTCCCTGCGGACATCCGCATAAATCCGCCAATAAAATATCGGGTTGCCGGTTGTTTATATGAACCGGTTGCCGAGTTATGACCACGCTGGTTGCTAAGTAACGACCGCCCGGCCGAAACGTATAATATTTTATTTGGTAACCGTAATGCACTCAAGAAAATTGAGTCCGTACCGTATGCCTGAATCAGCGTTTTATTTATTTGTGAAATTTTCTCTGGAAGGTACCTACCACGGTTGCTGTTGTAATATTACCCTGAATTTTCATTTGTGCGAAGTGACTTGTTTATTTATGAAGTACGGAGTTATAAGGCTTGGTCAAACAGAAAGCGTACGCGCGTGGAGATAGCGTTGTTTAGTTTCATTGCAGCATTGCCAAGTCAGACAGAGCGTACGCGGTAAAAATACGCGACGCTGGGTGCCTTATCATAACATGATTATTATATTTATTTTAAATATACATATTTTTTTTCTTATTTCTGTCATAAACCAGGAGTTGTTGGATGCGGGCGGCAGTAACCGGCCTCTGTAGAAATATATGAGAGGCCATTGTCCAGCAATGGATATTTTTGGCTGATAATTATGATGATAATGATTCTTGCATGAATGTTTGTTTGGATCCGTCCGGATGTTCAAGCGTCCAACTTCGCGTCGTCAAACAAAGCGTCATCGTTGTGTCACGTTAGCAGACATTTTGACGCGCGCTAATAAGACCGCGTTCTGTCTGACCAAATCTTTACTTACCCTGCTTTCTCACTATTTTCTTCGGACGTGAGGCAAGCCAGGAGTCATGAACTAAAGTTGAATGGTTCTCCCTAATTGTCTTGACCAATTCATAAGTCAATTCACGATAGGGGTAGAATAATATTACTGGGTGAGTAGTATTTTGTATCGAATAGTGGCGGCTAGATAAAATAGCCAAGCGATTGCTTAATATGGTGGTAGGTAACATTTTCGCACGGGTTACCAATTTCTCTTAATTTATTGAAAAGTTGGTGACCCTCCAGAGGGTCTAAACTAGGGTATAGTTTTTCTATCGTGTATACTAATTGGATCCTTATCACCCTCGAGACCGTGAGAGCATTTTTTATCACTTTCACACATTTATGGACTTTATATCGTAGCTTTAGAGTTTACTTTCGAGTGTCATAAAAAATGCTCGCTGTCGGTGTGCGCTGAGCTTAACACTATTATTAAGTACAACTATCGAAAGTAGAATATTTCACTAATTTTATCCTGGGAGTACCGGTTATTCAGGCTTGGAGAAATGTGACATTAGTGTGTTTCTACATGCTAGATTCTTGTGAAGTCACTATAGACAATAGACGGAATGCACAAATTCTAGTACATTGTAGTCCTATATTTAGCTATTCTAGGGTCCTAGACAAGTTGCAATTTGGCATTCGAATCGACAAACGAATAGAAAGAAAATGTATTGAAATGACATTAGTGACAGCCCAATTTGTCGAAAGCTTGTGTCATTTCCATACAATCATGTTATTTCAGTTTGTTTATTGATTCGAAAACCAAATTGCATTGTATTTTTTTAAACAATCCGGTTCAAATATCAACATTACGTAATTAAAATGCAATAGCAATTTCTCAAGTATCTACCTAAATCCTCGAAAAAAAAATTATTAAACACATTATTAAAAATTCAAACATAGATTGCATTCTAACTGACATTTCAACGCACCAATCACACTGCTCGCTTCAAATTCTATATTCAAAAACGGCAGACCCACAAAACAATTGGCCGCCCCATTCAGCCGCAGTCCCATTGCTCGTTAATGTCAGTTCATTATCCACTAAACGGTTTTATATCCTGAGGGGATACATCTATCCGTGCAAGGTTATGTGCCTCTGAATGTTAGAACTATAGAATGAAATTGAATTAGGGGTTTAAACCTCTGCAGAGGCAGGAAATAAAATAATGCGGGTGATGGAATAAAATTCTAAATTTGAAAAAAAAAAAACGTAAATACTCACCATCACGCCGTATTCCCCGAACAAAAGGTGTACTAATGTACACCCACAGTCAACCTATGTTTAGTCAGGTCAGGGAGCGAATCTATTTTTTTTTATACCACTAAGATAGGCAAACAAGCATACGACCGAGTAATTGCTACTAACCGGGCACATATCAAAACTCCGAGGTACTACTCAGAATTTTAAAGAAATATCCTAAAACACTTTGCTCGGTCTGGGAATTGTACGTAGGACCTAGAGAACTGCTGTCGTGCTTAGGATCACTAGAGTAACGAAGCAGTAACTGACTCAGATTTTGATTGACTGACAGTGTGACACTGTATCTAATGTTTTAAATAAAATTACGTACCTATCCTAATTTTTTTTAAACAATGACATGCAATATTTTTTAATTCCTTTCTTTCTCATTCGGAATTATATACCGTAAATCAGTTTTAATAAAATATACAGAAATATAATATTACATTTTACGGAATTTTATACCGTAAATCAGTTTTAAAATCGTTCGTAGTTCGTAATTTGGCCTGATTATTGAGAACTAAAGTTTCGATATAATTATCCGCCATATTTAATGCTCTGAATATTGTTAATAATTGAATTAAAATACTTACCGCTGTATTGTGGAATATTGCTGGGAGCGAATATCAGGGTGAATTGTTAAACATAGTTTCAGTGATTAATATTATAAATATTGCTAGTAATAACTTAAATGCGTGGTCTCTGCTACGCGCGAGGCCTTGGCCTCGATTCCCAGGTTGAGCAAAGTGTTGTTGGTTTTTTTTTAAATTTCTTAGTAGCAGCTTGGAGTTTGGATTAGGACTAGGGTTTCTGGTTTCTTGACCTTTCTTATTTCTCGAGGCACCAGAATTCTCGACAAGAATTTCCCGAGATTCTCGAAAGTTTAAACAAAACATTTTCCTGCCAATGACTCGGGAATTACCGAGACGTTGAGATTTTTTTCCCGTCTCGACTAAAGACAAATTCGAGTTCGTTTCGACTCGAGAATTCTCGAGCAGAAACCCTAATTGGGTGAATTTCAACAAGAGATTTTTATGTGTCATTTCGGTGGGATTTTTTTATTTCAATGTTATCTACATATTTTTAGTGACAAATAAAACTTTAGCCTATTTTGTAATATTGTGCGTGAGTGGACATTAAATATCATCAAAACTTACATAAATATTTAAGGATGAATTTTTAAGAGTTCACTGAAATGAAAAGTGTCTACTGTAATGATAAAAACCACCGAAATGATAGACTGTGCACCGGAATGAAATAAATCCACCGAAATGATACAGTTAAGAACAACCGTGCCGGGCAGCCACGGTTCCGTACTTTGTTAGGTTTGATTTTCCCAAATTTTAGGTACATTTTATTATATTATACTAAATATATTTTATATGTATTATATTATTATTATTATTATATTATTATAATGTATGTTATGTTTTTAAAAATTATTAAATATAAAATTATATCAACTGTTTATTATATTAACTGATCATTATATCAAATAAAATTATTGATTTCTAACAAATAAATCTATAATAAGATATTATCTTGAATATGAATCTTTTACAATTTAGAGATTTTGTAATTATATCAAATATTACTCATAATAAATGATATAAAAATAAAGGTAAGTGACTTATAATGAAGGTACACCCTCGAAGTAATTATTTTGTTGACAATTAGTAGATATAATAATCTACACTGTGGTGACTTACACACTCATCACATCATCGTTGAGCCGAACAAATGTGTATCTAAAATATACACATGTACTAACTAGATAGATATATGTATATATTTTATATATTTAAACACAAATACACCCGAATAATCTAATCTACACTCTAGGTAAAAGTACCTACATTACAAAACTATGACTTTGTATTTGACATAAGGATCTCTAAAACTTTATGGTTTTATCATTTCGGAGGTACATTTCATTCCGGTGGACTGTGATTGGTATAATAGTCCACCGAATCCACTGAAAAGATAATACTGAGATGATAAAATAGAGGTTAGTTCTACATTTAACCCCGAAATAAAATTATTAAAAAAATATGAACACTACTCAAACAAAACAGTACATACAGCAAATTTAATACACAATTTGAAACAAATTACATGAATCTAGTACGAGTTATAACAGCCACCGAAATGAAACTATTTTTGTCCACTTATTACTGAAATGATAAAATTACTTTTTTTGCGGAAAACGGGAAGACGTTGGGACCGGTGCGTTCGCGCCGAGAGCTTGAGCCGGAATGATCCGAAGTGAGAAAAGGTGAGAGGGGCGTAACAAGGCAATGTTGACGTGGCTATTCTACTAAAACTTACTGTCCTCTGAAATGATAACTTTTTTCCAGACAAAAGTTAACTGCCTGTCAAATCCATGAGAAAGAAGATAAACAAACAAAAATAGATTTATTTGATCGAATATATAATAATTTAATGATATCAAAATCGATTTAAATCCATATTACGAATGTATTTGCAGGGGAAGGTATTTTATGAACGGAATTGGGTTCAGGACAGGCCACCGTGATGATAAAATAACACTTTATAAATATTTTTTTGGTATAGTAAAGGGTAGAAATCAATGATTTTTTTTGTCAAGGTAAGGAAAAATTTATAAAATTAAAAATCAGCACATTGCACTACCGGTCTCAGGTTTGCCGTGTATTTTTTTTGCTTGCGCAATTCACCCAATTAGGACTGTGTCTCGACTTTACAATATAGAATTAACAAACGAAAACACACTATCTCGAAATACGCAGACTCGAAACAGATATCCGTCGAAGACACAAAATTTAGATACGTAAGATTGGAGACTCAAACCCACGACAGAAGGCACAACTGTATGAGCGAGGTGAAGTCTACAAATAAAATATAAAACAAAAACATTTTATTTTCTCTTTACAAACATCAGGGTTATAAAAGGCAGCGACATCATAGTCATCAACAATCACAATTTTTTTGATTTAAAGATACGAGTTATCGCAAAGATTTATTCCATTCTAATACCAAAAACTAATACCACTGGTATTTGTTTCAACTCATATTTTTTTTCTATTCCGAACGGATACCACTTTTTAAATAATTTAATTTAATGTACGAACGAATACCAACAACTTGAATTTGGTACAGTCAGCGCAGTCAAACCTAATCAAAGTAAATTTGTTTTTCAATATTTTTATGTAATCGTAATATAATGCTTAAAACTTTCCAAATTCACTTCACTCCAATATTTTTACAAAGGTTAGCATAGGTAAGAGTAGTTTTAGTGAATCATCTTGCTATTTTTTTTACCTGCGAGAAAGGGTGAGTTTGCTCTATTGTTCCAAAATTCGAAACAACCAATCAGAGTCAAGTGTGACTGGAATGTTGTGCTTTGACTCGGAGAGAAATTTTATCTACATAAATTCCTCAGTACATTTCCGTGCGGTGGCGGTGGCGTATTGGTATCAGAGTGACAGTGATTTTTATTTATTAAGTGAGTATATTAATTTGTTCTTTTGTATAATTTACTTCTCATTATTAAAATTTGTGTTATTTAAAATACCTATTATTTGATTTTTTTATCATAATCCAATCAAATGTAAAAGTTATAAGGGTTTAGCTACTAATTGTTGAAATATAAGAAATTATTTACACGTCATTTAGCTGATTATACTAATAGTTGATTTTCTGTGATATTTTATAATTCTTAGATTATAAGTGAATTATTCATACATGACGTTTTTGCAAAAAAAAATTGCTGATTCATTGCTATATAGGTGAAGAATGACTGATTTGATTAAACAAAAAGTTGATTTTCTGTGAAATTTTACAATTGTTAGGTAAGGTTAGAATTCATTGCAAAACAAATTGCTGATTCATTGCTATGTAAGTGATGAATGACTGATTTGATTATACAAAAAGTTGATTTTCTGAGATATTTTATAATTGTTAGATTTAAAGTGAATTTTTCATATTAGATATTATTGCAAAAAAAAAATGCTGATTCATTGCTATGTAGGTGATGAATGACTGATTAGATTATACAAAAAGTTGATTTTCTGTGATATTTTACAATTGTTAGATAAAAAGTGATTTATTTTTGTTAAAAATTTACCTGACATAGTTGTTATGAGATAGGTAGACGTGAATAATTACGTACCTGTCTAATAATAACTATGTCAGATAAATTTCAATATAAATTAAGAGTTAATTTTTTGAGATATTTTGTAATTTTTAGATTGTAAGTAAATTCTTCCTGTTTGATGTTTTTGCAAAAAAAATATTATACAGGTATAGAGAGGAACTAAAATTATATTAAAGTTGATTATTTAAGTGATATTTTATCATTGAACAAGACGTTTGCTAACAAAATTTGATTTTTTTGGAGTTATCTGTTTTTTTTTCAATTAAAGGTCTTATATTTATTTATTTATTTATTTATTCAAGGCACATCAACAATATAAACACAAACATTGATATTTTAAAGACAAAGATATAGACTAGTGTTTACATCAATTACAGACATGCACAACATTGGCGTAGTATTAAAGTAGAAGATACAGTATTCACAGTTATAAAGACACACAGAAGAATATAAGATTAAACAGTAAAATAAAGCGCACATTAATAGACAAAATTGTTCGTCATATTTTATTAATTAATAAATTTTAAATTTGTTTATGAAATATATACATAATTATATTTATTTATTTAATAATTTATTGTTTATTTTTTATAGGTACATATATTTATTTATTTATTTATTTATATATAAATGGTTTTATTTTATTTTATAACTTATTTTTTATTTTTTGTTTTTTATAATCTTTGACCTAAGTAGCGTGGGGTGGTCGTGAAAGATATCCAATCCATACAAAGCACACCAACTATTATATGTAGACATCAATCTGACTATCGGGGTATTCAAGCCTAGATTCGTTCTGTATCGGGGAATATTAAAAAAGGATTTACATTTTCTGCGAGAGTTTATCTTAGGAACATTTATTTCAATACGCTCAAGAAGACCGTGAGTCATAGAAGATCCGGTAACAATGTTCTGTAAACAGATCAAGTCGAACATACGACGGCGAAGATGCAAGCTGCACATTCGGAAGAAGACTAGCCTTTCTCCATACAGGCTTCTGGTACTAATGCCAGTTGCTCGGAATGCAAGATGTCTCGTGAAAGACCTTTGGATCGATTCAATACGGTCAGAATGGACGACGTAAAAGGGATTCCATATCACACTACCAAACTCGAGCACACTCCTTACTAGTGCATTATACAGTAGAATCTTGGAGGCAGTGTGTCGGAATTCCTTGGTATTACGTTTAATGAAACCTAACATCTTGGAAGCCTTTGAATCATACAGTCATAATGAGGAATGAAGCTCAGTTTTGAATCAAGTATCACACCAAGGTCGCGAATTTGATCAACTGTGGGGATATTCTCGTTGTTGATGTGATAACTTGACTGAATCACCTTTCTTTTCCTTGTGAAATGGATGAATTGACATTTAGAAGCGTTAAGCATCATCCTGTTTGTACAACACCATTGGTATATACGGTCAAGATCGGCTTGAATCAGTTCAGCATCAGCCAGAGAATCGACCTGCCGCGAGATCTTCATGTCATCAGCAAATAGGAAGCACTGACAGTGATGAACACTGTATACGATGTCATTGATAAAGAGTAGGAATAGTAATGGCCCGAGATGTGATCCTTGCGGTACGCCTGACGATGCAATATATTTTTTTGATTCGAAACCGCCAAGAACCACCACCTGCTCACGATTTTCCAAATATGATCTAAACCAGTTCAATAATGGGTCACTGATGCCATATTGACCCCTAAGCTTGTCAACTAGAATATTGTGGTCAACAAGATCGAAAGCACTGGCAAAGTCTGTGTACACTGAATCAATCTGGTGGCCCCTGTCAATTCCTTCCATTATAGGTGTTATGTATGATATGAGATTGGTTATCACAGATTTTTTCTCCTGAAATCCATGTTGTTCCATTCGTACTAGAAATTTCGTGTGCTTTGTTAATTTGGGACAAACCAGACTTTCAAAAATTTTGGAGACAGCAGATAAGATAGATATCGGTCTGTAGTTCTTTACATTGCTGTTATCACCTTTCTTAAATACCGGGACAATGCGCGCGCGTTTGAGCTCGTTAGGAAAAATTCCACTTTCGAGTGATTTATTAAATATTAGCATTAATGGATACGATAGATAAGAGGCACACCTCTTTATGAAAAACGGTGGAATACCATCCGGCCCGGCTCCTTTATTTGGGTTTAGGCGCTTCAAGTTATTAAGAACTTCTCCCTCGGTGAATCTTAAGCAGGATAGTTTACTAGAGACTGAATCAATGGGGTTATTAATATATTTATGGCAAGACATATTAACACTGGAGATGTTGGTGTAAACCAGACTGAATTGCGATGCAAAAAGATTGGCAATATCAGGACCACTCGACGAATATTCTTCGTTATTGCTGTGCATAACAGAAGGCAGCGCGTTGGTAGGGGACTTTTTATGTTTTATATAGTTCCAGAAGCATTTTGTATTTTTTTTTAAGTTTCTTTCTATTGCATCCACATAGTTTTTATGGCAGTTATGTAGAAGTTTTTCACATGTTTTTCTCACGTCATCATATTCAAGCTTATCTCTGGGATTATTAAACTTCCGATATTTGAGTCTCAGTTTGTCTTTAACTTTTAATAAATGGATAAGTTCACGTGTAAACCAGATAGGATGGGATTGGATTCTAGGCTTACGCTTAGGAACGTGTTTACCGATAATGAGATTGATTTTGTCATAAAAAATAGCGACCATATCATTTACGTCGGAACAACAATCGAAACTTTTCAACCAATCCACGCTTTTGAGACTAAGTGTAATATTATCATAATCAGCCTTAAAGAAATTAAAGTCGGAACGTGGTATACAGGTTAATGTTGGAGTTTGTATTAAGTCTAGTAATATTTCAAGAGGGGGGTGATATGGGTCGACCTTACTAATACAGTTAGTTGTTGATACACTGCAGTTAACATTAGTGAGAATCAGATCCAGCAACTTATTATCCTTGTTGACAATAGAGTTGGTTTGTTGCAATCCCGTTACAGCTATGAAATCAGTAAGTATATAAGCTAGACGTCTATTATAATTATCTGTATTCAGACTCATAGCAATATTGGGTATCATATAAGGCACGTTTCGATCTTTGGTCCAGTTAATGAAGCTTAAGTTAAAGTCACCTATGATAAGGATATTATCAACTAAATCTGTCACCCTACTTACATTATCTAGGAAACTTTCAAGTACATCTGGTTTAATTGGTGGAGGCAGGTAAACTATGCATAAGGCAATTTTTGTTCGAACATTATTATGAATTACATCTAAGGTTATCCAGATGTCTTCACAATCGCTCTCCCAGTTGTACATTCTACACGAAGGTATCCGTCTAGACACAGCAACCAAAACTCCTCCGCCATCAGTTTTCGAGGATCGAGTAAGATCGCGATCTTTGCGGTAAACTATATATCTGCTGTCTACAATTTCGCTATCCAGAATCCTTGCGTTCAACCAAGTTTCGCAAAACGTGATAATTTCAAAGTTGCTTTGTAATATTTTATTATATACATCGTTTGTTTTAGTACGCATTCCTCGAAGGTTTTGGTAATATATATTGACAGAACTGAATTTTAATATTTGTTTCTGTAATCATTGCTAGTAGTCCAGGCTGGTCTATTGAGGCATCTTTTTCAATAAAGTTAAGCTGTCGAAACTGCGAATATATATAGTTTGTCCGGTCTCATTCTTCTTCGCGTAAATCCGTCCATCACGTACCCAAACAAATTTGAATTCAGCTTCTTTAGCTTTCTGTCTCGTTGCAGCATGCAGATGTTTGTTATGGGGACTTAAATGTTCAGATACAAAAATGGGTTCACGCTTGCCGCCTATGCCGAGGTGACGAGATGATAATTTGTCATTGGTGTGGCTCCTGTTATACTTGATGACTGCAGCCAGAAGACTATCACGCGCAATACGACTGCGCAGCTTTAACACCACGGCCCTGGGTCGGTTACTATCTTTATTAAGTTTAGCTACCCTTGTTACGTGCTGAATATCTTCGCCCACAATTGGACATTCTACTGTCTTCCCAAGCTGCACGATTACATTTGCTAGATTTTCAGTTTGGTGTTCTGGTAATCCCGTTATCTCGATATTGCACTCACGCATGTGTTGCTCAACCGAATTGAGCCTTAATGAAAGATCATTCACTTTAGAACGTAGCTCAATATTTTCTTTTTCTAACTTGTCTATAATAAAAATTTTTTCATCGAGCTTCTTTTTCATATCCTCCAGGATAGTGTTATTGAAGGATAAGGCATCATCAAATCCTGTTATCCTCTTGTCTATGTTGATAAGATGTTCGGTCACAAGTTCCTTAATAGTAGACTTGAGTGTTTCACCAATTTCTCCTCTAATAATATCCCGTAAAACCTCTTGTGAGACTAAGGCGCTCACTTCTGGAGTACCATCGGAGGGTTTGCGCTTGGTAGTTCCGCTACGACGAAGTGTTATATTATCTTCATCATGTTTCGTGGGAGAAGGGGGTGAGGTGACTTTATTTGTTTTTGGCTCGGAAAGACATGAGGAACATTTCCATATAAGTTTATGTTCATTCATCATTAAATCGTAACGTTGCTTAGACACTTTACTGCATTTAAGATCATACGTCAGGGAACAGAGACTACATTTCAGCATAATATCATTTCCATTTATAGTACACTGACAATTTGCACATTTTTTGTGAGTAGGTGAACGCAACATTTTGAAAATAGTGCGACCAGGATATTTTATTTCTATTTAGTCTATGGTATGTTGATGCTCAAGTTGCACAAATTACAGGTACGGAACGCTTACTTGAGTTTTTCGCCGCAGTGTTGGTAGCACTGACGTTTAAGCCGTAAGCTAATAGTGCACCGTAATTACGATCTTAACTGAAGCATATAACCGTGATAGTCCTATGCACTCACTTTTTAATTATTATGATGAAGCACTTTTTTGTTTTGTAATGTTATTATGTTTATTTGGAGATAAGATAAGTTAACAACTATTGTATTTAGTTCACATATGTCTACACACTTGTATTAACTATATTTTGCGTCATTTAATAGCAGAAAAACATTTTTTTTTGATATTTAAAGAACTGTGGACACTGCACCGCACGTTTTTTTTTTTTTATCGATTTGAACACTTACATACAAAGCATTTTTACTGACTGTACCTTATATCTTTGAACTTGTTTTGGTATTAGTTTAAACAATGGTATCGGTTCGGAATAGAAAAAAAATATGAGTTGAAACAAATACCAGTGGTATTAGTTTTTGGTATTAGAATGGAATAAATCATCGCAAAAGTAAAGTTTCGCAAAATATCAAAAAAATGTTATTTATATCTAATATTGTATTGAATTTCTATTCTTGTATATTTCTATACATTTCCTTGATACAGAAACCCGGGACCACCCAAACCCGGGACCCGCTTGGTTGTCATGGCAACCAGTCAACAGCCCGAATAATTCCGATGCCAAGATTAATCGATCGACATCTGCGAAAGGCGGACAGAGTGTTTCCAGATTAGTCAATTGGGATTACTTTCTGCCCTCCATGCGGGAGTATGACCTTTATATCGTATCGTTAACGGTGATTTTCGCTTGAGTTTCGGGGACTAGGGTAATAAGTCGCGAGAGGCTCGTTCGGAATAAGTGTACTGTTTATTCGAGCTTAATTTATGTGGTTCTCTTATTGTGAGCAATGGTCACGTCATAAGCAGACGTGTCTTTATCCCGCAGCCGCTTTTGTGTGGAACAAATCGATTTAATAGAGATGTAGTCGTAAATTGATTCGGAATATTAAGTTATAATTCACCGAACTTTAGTACTAGTAACGGATATTAATATCAATAAATTTGATAGCTTAGCCTTGGCAATAAAATTTATTACAATTCCATTTTGATTGCCTTGGTAGCCTAGTTGTTGTAATCGCGATTGCTATGCTAAAGGTCTTGAATTCGATTCCTAGATCGAACAAATTGTTATTGTTTTTTGTGTGTGTGTGTGGCATCGTGGCTCCGGCTCGGATGAACCGATTTTGATTTTTTTTTATTTGAAAGGTGAATTAGTCAGGAGTGTTCTTAGCTATGTCTGATGAAAATCTGTCCAAGATGGCCGCCGCCACAAAATAGCGAATTACATTTCGTGTCGGGGGTTTTCTAAATTTTTTATTTACTTTTATGAAATTCTCAGTACCTTGGAATTTGATTTTGTGCCCGATTAATGGCAATACCCTGTCTCCTTATTACATGGGATTTAAACATACCGGAGAACTGTAGGTGTACATTAGTACACCTTTGTCTAACTCTTCGGGAAATTCAGAGATGGTATGTGAAGTTATTTTAGCTAACCCTCTTCCATCTTATATTTCAAATATAGAATTGAGTTTCTAGAAACTTCTAGTAACAATGATTGATCTAGAAAATAACTCCGCAAAGTGTAGTTCAATAATGTTTGGAGAGCTCGCTCGAGTTAAATTTACTTCTTCGAAGTTCAAAAATGGGTAACACAGATGTGACTACCGAAACAATGCATTTGTTTTATGTTGTGTTGGTGGCTGGAATAAAATAAACATTAAATGAAATGGAGAAAATGTATGAGCAAACGAAAGTTCTTTTTTCAAATGTCAAAAACGAACTAAAGAAACAGACAACAACAGGAATACAAACAAAATGTATGGAAATGACATTAGTGACAGCCCGACTTGTCAAAAGATTGTGTCATTTCCATACATTTTGTTCGTTCGTCCCTATTCGAACCCCGACTGAGATCGTATTTTTATTTTGGTTGAAGATATTTAGCATATTTTGTTAATGCCAAATAAAATAAAAGTAATATGCTATCAGAATGTGTAAGACAAGAGGTTTGAACGCTAAAGGAGTATGCAAGAATCGAAGCAAATGGCTGTCTCAAGTTTCTGCCTACTACTACTCTTTTTTTTTGGGCTAGTTCCGCCAACGTAATTAGCGGCTATTGCTTATCTAATCCTCTCTCATGCCAGTTCTCACTTTTATACCGCATACGTGTTCTTTCTGTTATCCATCGCCATTCTTTCCGTGGGTGGGAATCCCACTTACTTTAGTTCTATCTATATTTTTTTTTTTATCAGCAGAAACAATTTGCGCATTGTGACGAGAGCCCTAACAGGACACTGCTGCCTTAACAAGCATATGTTCAATCTAAAGCTGAGCGATACGGCTACCTGTTGACGCTGTGAGGAGGCTGATGAAACGCCACTTCACCTGCTAGGGGAATGTGGATCGCTAATACACAAGCGCAGTACTCATCTAGGGAAACATACTCTAAGCCCTGATGAAATAAAGGAGCTTACCCCTAAGCAAATCCTGCAGTTTGTGTCAGCCGTAGGATTTAGCGGTGAACTCTAAATTTCATCAAGCAGCGATCACAATAGACCCATCGGGGCCGATGTGATTCAATAGCCGCGAACAACATAATAAAAAATAAAAAAACTATATATACTACTGTCTGCTTTTAGTAACTGCCTACTACTCTGGGAAAAAGGCGTACATAAGTACATACTTACACTACTACTATGTATGTAACAGAATGCATGCGGTCACCGAAGGTAGAGCAGATAGGGTCTGATAGACAACCACCGGACGCGGAAATATTTTGGATCCCAATAAATACAGACCCTATCGACATTAACAGTGTTCAAAATCCAATAACTGCTCGACCTGGGAATCGTACTAAGGACCTCGAGTTTAGCAGTCGCGCTACGCTAACAAGACGTGAAGGCGAACTGTAGAGTTTGCCAATATGTTTAGTTCTTTTACCTTTGGGCCCTGCTTACCCTTCGGGGAAAACAGGCGTGATGGTATGCGTTAACACTAACGATGATCACGATGATCACGTAACTATCAAACAATTCTCATCATCAATCAAAGCCAGCCAAACTAAGCAATCGTATTCTGATTGCAATCATTAACTAATTTGGATGCCAAAGCGATAGTAGAGCCCGTATAACAATGTATGGTAACGAAGTCATCCAATTGTAGCAAGCATGGAGTATATCCATGCTAGTCAGTAAGTTTGTAGTGATATTTAACACGTCATGCCTAGAGAAATACTTAACGAAGTCAGTAAAATGTTTTATAGATAAAGATACTAACATAATTCAAAAATGTAAATATAATAAAAACAAAATTCGGAGAAGCGGAATTCGCTTTTCCATTCCAAAAATACTCCATAGGACAGTCGGTACCATCACGCCTGTATCCTCCGCAGGCTTAGGCAGAGGTGTACAAGGTGTACTCACAGTTTGCCGGTATACTTAGGCCCAGGCATCATAAAAATACTTTAGTAAAGTATTTACTATTGACACGAAAATAAATAGAGTCGATTAAAACAATATCCAATGTATCCGCAGTAATCAACGTTAGTTCTATTTCCCACGGAACGGCACGGTAATAGGCGACGCCTTAATTGAGCCATCCGAATCAATGATTGAATGCCAAATTTAGTCTCGAAAGCTTAATTTGATACTGGTACTGGAAATGAAAGTCTCATTATCCAGTCTGATATTGGTAAAGAATTAATAAATGAAGATAGATAGAAGATGAAATTAATAAGTCTCTTAATTGAAACGCTAATGAAGTACCTACATATTTTAATAACGATTTAATCATCTTTTCAGATAAAATCATAATGATCAAAAATAATTAGAACGGTTCCCGATTATCGCGAAATAACTTCACATACTCATTATTGCGTTGGACCAATTACACGAAACATATTAAAATTTTCCCTTTTATATCTCATATAGGTACGTACATTTATAATTAATTATTGGATGTGTGTAAATGGAATATACTCTTGGAATTTAATGGTAAAATATTTGGTATTCAAATTCATGAATTGAATTAATTATGATATTATAGGTATCTTTAGTTTTGGAAAATGAAAATGGTTCATAAAATGGTGCCATTATAAAATAAAATACCCTTGCCTGCCATTAAAAAGTCATATGTGTAGGCATCTGAAATCGTATTATAAAATCAAATAACTTCATTGTCAAAGTATAAATCAAATCTTACTTATATTATAAAGGGAAAAGTTAGTAAGTTTGGATGTTTGGATGGCTGAACCGATTTGGCTGAAAGTTGAAATGGTGATTGCTTATACCTTGGATTAAGACATAGGCTACATTTTAATCGCACTGCATACGCACACGCACTGCAAATGCGGTAGCCCCAACATTACCCCGAAGGCGTTTTCACGCCTCCGAATGTTGGGGCTAAGACTTGTTTGTTGCACGAGAATAATATGACAATTTATGGTATTGACGTTGACCGTGGTATCAAATGAGTTAATCGATGAAAAAAAGAAAGAAAAATGAAAGACATTAAGTTAAAATTAAATCGTCATCAAGTTATATCAAGCACAATAATTACACGTGACGTGCTATACCTTCGTGAGTACGCCGATGCTATGCAATTCACGTTAGTGCCAATTCACACGGACCGGCACGGCAATGAGCGATATCCGACGGGACGCTGTCATTTGGGATCATCTCATTTCCGTTATTGACAATTGGGTGCGCTTATTTTTACACACGCCTTTCCCATTCCAACGTAAATGAGAACAGCGTGACTTTGAATTCAATGGCACACTTTAAATCCAAGTATATTTCTATGACTTTGGTTATTTTATTCCTGCTCGTAAAAGCTCAGACGATTGATGTCATGGGCGGTGGATCAATTTTCAACATTTTTCTTACGATATAAGGTTGAAAGTAGACAACCACCATCCTTCCTTCATTATTATTGACAGGTTAAAAGGATGTTAATGGATGAAAAATATTATTTATCACAAAAAAGAAATACAAAGGTAAAATGATTATCAAGTATGTGCTGTGTAACTCGGTATTATTGATTAAGCAATAGTGTTGTAAGGCAACGTTGCAGTTTAAAAGAACGATATAGTGACTCCTGTTGAGAACAAAATGTTGAGATGGTAAGGGTATGTCGAGTGAATGAATTTATGGCAATTAACAAAAGGAATTTAGATGGCGAATATCAGTTATATTTATGAAAATACTTTTGAAAAATACTGTTACCTAAAACAAAAGAAATTATAAAGTGTAATAAAATGTAGAGGTAAAACTAGACATGAAATTGATGCGTTTACGACCTTGCATTGCACCATTTTCCGGCTAAAAAGAGCCGAATAATGTTACCAGTTTTTTTTAATAAAATGTTAAAATTGTACTAAAGTACCACCAGAAATGCCATAATGCAGACATTTGAGTGAAATGGCACAGCGGTTATATGTAATATCCGCGAGGATGGGGGGCGTTATTTTGATCATTTAATTTCCTCTCCTGAACATCGTTACAATTCAATTTTGTTTAGCAATGAGGTTAGTCCTATCTTGGAGATTTATCATCATGCTTAACAGTGTTGGAGTCACGATTCAAATTGATATCTAGCAACCCACCCCGGCTTCGCACTGTTTTATATATAACCTTCATTTATAATCTCTCTTTCTATTTGTGAAAATTCGTACAGTAGTTTCTAAGATTAGCTCGAAAAACTCAAACTACGTTCAAGAACAATATTATACGTGGGTAAAGCAGAGATTAAATACTTGTTACAGATACAATTTTCTTCTCGGGAAACCGAGAACGAGAACTGTCCAATCAGATTAACAGTACCAAAATGGCCAATCTCGGTAAAGTACCAACATACGGCGAAACGGTAATGAGTATCCTATTGCACTAGAAACCTTATCTAGGACATCCAATGTGGGCTTTAAGACCGCCAATATTAAGTTTAGATTGGATAGTTTCGGAGTAGGTAATGTAATTGGACATTTATGGGCCAAAAATAAGCAACAATTTATACTGGTTATAATATGTCTCAGTGTATTAAATAAAATAAAATTAATAACTACAATGCAAGCTAAATTGTCAAATTACTGCGAAGAGGTAAGTACTTTAACATTTTATATTCCTTTTTTTACTGAAAGTTTTTTTAGAACGATGTAGCCTTCTATAATTAAGGAAACATTTCTATATAAGACTATAAGCTTTGTTATGTGTCGAACGTGTAGTGTATTCCTTGTTGAAGACCCAATAAATAAATAAATTTAAAATAACAAACAGAGGGTAAATCAACAAAAGAAACACAAAATTGGAGATTATTTTAGTAAATTGAGCATCGACTACGGCCAAAATTCAAAATTCAAAAAAATTCAAAATTTATTTCAATTAGACCATATAAATAGGTACTTTTGAAACGTTGAACTAGTTGCACGGTTCCAAAAAAGTGGGTCTTATGGAGAATAGCCGGCAAGAAGTTGTATCGTACATCTACGCTCTACAGACCATTGGTAAATAATCAAATACAAAAGCTGGTCAACGGGCTTCGTAGTTAACATACATTAGCTAACAACTTCTGAAACTTCGAAAATCTCTATTCAATAAATATAAGTAGGTAAGTAGGTATTGTGTTATTAACATCTGCAACGCAATAACAAACATAGTGTCTTAAAAATAAAACTGAAGCAAGCATGATGAAAAATTCAAAGCTCCGTTGTTGTTTTCTTGGTCGGAAAAATAATATAGTGATTTTTCAAGCGTGCGTTAAAAGATTATGATATCGGGGGGAGTTCAAGATATTAAAGGAGAAAGAAAAATAAGCAGTTCAAACTTAATCCTACCTTATCCGCTAGAAGCGGAGCTAGGTAGCGATGTAATTTTATGTACATTCCATCGAACAATCTAGCGATCTTAACCAACTAAAGCGCAAAAGATAAGATGAAAGCGATTAAAGCGCTATTCTGACTCAATTGCATTGTCTTTTGTGACCCAGGCATGTTTTCATTTTACTATGTAATTTTTATTCCTTACCTGGGGGGCTAGACAAGTTGCATTTTGAAATTCGAATCGACAAACAAAATGTATATATATAAATCACATTAGTGACAGCCCGATTTGTCGAAAGCTTGTGTCATTTCCATACAAGTTCTATTCGGTCGTCGATCCTAACTATAGATTGCATCTTGACTAGGCCTGCAGGTCAACTTATTGTACTTACCTAACTATTATGATTACACAATCTTCATAACAATTATCTTTTTATAATAATAATAATAATGATATATATTCATTTCAAGTAACCATGACTCATTTTGTGAATGTTAGTAAAAAACTTATATTAGTAATTGATTAGTAATTAAGATAATTTAATTAACAAATTCCTATTTCCTAACGATAACAAATAATTTATTTACAATATACACAGCAGCAGTTTTTGTTAGCTTTTAACTTCATTAGCACACAATCGTATTACACTTATATTTGTCTGTTTGTGTTTCTTAGAATGATTAAGTTATCTTATAATTTATTTGTAACATAAATAATCTGATTGTGGGAGTTAGTATATTACTTATTCAAACATTACTTGTTCAACTCATTAACCATTGCAAAGTATCGTCAATAAATTAACTTATTAATTTTGTTCGATTGTTTTAGTAAATATTTCGTGATTGGTAATTTATTTGCCTGGCCTAATTAAAACAGCATCAGCTAATATTGCTGAAGCACATTATAAAAAAAAAAAAAAAAAAATATCCTGGGACATTTTTACACAGCACCATCTAGTCCCAAACTAAGCAGAGCTTGTACTATGGGTACTAGACAATGGATATGATACTTATATACTTTTTTTTTGTAAATACATACTTATAATATATAAGAAACACCCAGACAAACACAAACACCTAAGTTCATCACATAAATGTTTGTGTCTTGTGGGAATCGAACCCACGACCTCGTGATCAGCAGTCCGGTACTCGAACCACTAGACCACAGACGTCGTCACATTAATATTTGTATCAACTATTAACAGTTAAATGAGAATATGAAATTATCGAAGGGGTAATTTTATAAGTGAAATTAAATGCGATTTGCAAATTATACTTTTTAAATTTGCAAATATCTACCACAAGCCACACTTATATCCGTAATTACAATTGGAATTACAGATTAAGGACTCGTCCTCGTGTCAATACCTAATGACACGTCATATTTTTTTTTAATTTTGAGATGTATGGAGTCTGTTCTAGTGTTGTGAAACAGGACATAAATTCATGAAACTTATCTATAGATTGTTCTAATCTTAAAAAGATCTTTACTATTTATCACTACTAGCTTTACGCCAGCGGCTACGCCCTCGTGGGTATTTCTTTTAACTTTCATGCCCTATTTCAACCCCTTGCAGCCTTTTTTTTGCATTAAAAAGTAGCCTTTTTCCTTGCTCAGGCTCTAGACTATCTGTGTACCAAATTTCATTAAAATCGGTTCAGTAGCGTTGGCGTGAAAGTGCGACAGACAGACAGACAGAGTTACTTTCGCATTTAAATATTAGTAAGGATTTGAAAAATCCAAGCAGAGCCAATCGCTCTCGTTACTTAGACCAATATACTTGGCAGCAATTTCGCGCTTGCAGTATGTAGACGGTATTGTTTGCTAGAGGACCGCCTCGGGAGAGTCGAGTGCCACACCGGCACAGCTACCTGATCACTAGAGCTGTAACGTAACTCCTTATTTTGTTCCTACATTTATATTACGAGCACAACCTCTGGTGCAATGCAGAAATTTAATCACAAAATGTAGGTGGTGGTTGCAAATAATGTATAATAAGTTCTGGTTGTAGTCTGATATTTTTATTTACTTAAACCCCAACTCAGAGACATCACTTAACCTTAATAAAGCGTTAACAAACAATGGCTACTATATCTTGGCCTATTTTACCATACTTGAGTTTGTTGTCAGTGCACTGAGATATACCAGGTCTCATTAGCTAATATTTCATTAGGTTAGAGTGACGTCTCTGAGTGCGGCCACTTATTCATGGTATAAAATATTTTATATCGACAAAATATTTTACTGTCATAAATATTTCAAAGTTTTATATAATATATAAAATTCCTCGATTTTTTTAATGGACTTATAATTAGTTCTTATTCATTGAAATTAATTTGGTCTAATAATTATTACGACATGAACATAGGTATTCCAAAATCATTTTATCTTATTACATACCTATTACAATGTCTTCAACTAATAAACAATTGAAAAAAAAAACTATGGTGTCGTCTAAAGCATGTATAGTAAACTAACTTGAATAGATGCTTCAATATTATGCTGAGCTGCAAATTCGTTACAATAACGAGTAATCCTATAAAGGCCACACCTAGTCATTTTCATAAATAGCTCTATAGCTGTAAAGCTTGCGTGGATAATATAATTCGTTATTAATGTTATATTTGGTAAAAGCCCGAAGCAATATCCAACCAACATCAGTGTTCGTTAAATAATAATATATCGTGCCGCATTAACTACCTAATATATTATTATGGTTCAATGTTTTGGATATTTAGGTATAGTCTGCTTTTGTTGAGCATTTAACATTTAAGTACAAAATTGCTAATGGTGATAATGGCTTTCATATCAATAATTTTAAAACTACACTAATGATGCAAATCAAAACAAAGCTCTAACACAAAACAATAGAAATAAACGAACAAAAATATAAAATTAAAAGCTTTCTGAAAAATAAAAATAAAATGGGACTAAAGGAATGAAGATGACAAAGTTTGAAAATAATGATTATACTTAATATAAGTAACATTATCTTTGTATAACCCCAAAACCTTCATCTAGTTAATAAAGTGTAAAACACGAAGCGTTAAAATTCCCCACTTTGTGGAGTTTAAAACTAAAAATTGCATAATTAAAAACTAGTTAAATTAACTTCGTACCGTCTTAACAAAGTTGAAATTATGAAGTTGGTAGCACTGTTCTTGAGCTACCACGAATTCTTATCTCGATTTGGGGAAATAGAGTTATTTCTGTAATATGTAATACCTAATAAAAGAATAAAGAAGGTATACTTATAATAAAAATGAGGAGACATTGACTCCTGAATGCTTATCAGTTGAATTATTATTGTAGAGGTGATTTAAGTGTTCTTGTTTGTCATCTTTCAATCAATCATTTCGTATATTCTGTGTACCAACCAAGAAACCTTACTTAAAGATACGTTTTAACTTTAGATTAACATTTCGGAATACTTGTGCACAACAGCGCATAAGTACTCAAGAAGTTGCTCCCACGATTTGTTTTACCCAACATTCTTCTAGTTCCGTGAGTTCACGAAGTAAGATCTTCAACATCGATGGAGTTGGATTGCGAGTTCAGAGCGATACCGACCGTTGAGGGGCAAGATAACTTGTAGGGAATAATTTGAAATTTGCCCGAGGCCAATTTTATTAGAGCCGTTTAATGGGAATTACCAGTTTGGAATCCTTAAACGCTCACTTTAAATGGGAATTAAGAAATTTTCAAATAATTTCTTAGAGATGTTTTAAACGATGTACTCAACATTTTAAGAAACTTTAGGTAGATGTTCAAGAAATTAATGTAAGTTATAGTAGGTATTTAATTTAAGGAGAAACAGCTCCAAGATTTAGTTCATTTAATAAGATTTCTTAAGTGTTTTTTCAAACAAAGAAGTCTACATACAATGCATGTCAAAAATATTACACACGCCTAAAAGAAGACATATTACACAAATACTATCTTATTGATCGTTTTTTTTGCGATCAATGGGGTTCAAACCTTTGTAAATACATTAGTGCCAGAAAAGAAACAGTAAATATACTTTTTCTTTGTACTGCCCTAGTTTATTCGAAGGGTCTGGAAAAAATAATGCCTCGAAGATTCAATTTCGTTAGCGTCAACGCTCTTTATGTAGTCTTTTTCGGTAAATAAAGTACAAAGATGGGTATAAAATAATCTGATTCTATAGTATTTTGTACATTATTACTAAATTTAATATTGGAAATAACTTCGTCATTATTATAATTTTCTGTACCTATCTTTGCTTTTATTTTTGTAGTTTATTTGCGTATTTGTATTTTTACAATTTCTTAGCCGTTTGAAGTTTATAAATAATATATTATTATCAAGAAACTGGCTTTGATCAAAATCCCTTGTGTGAAATACAGTCATTATAAGTATTGTTAAATTTCAATAATCATAATTTCTACTACAATCAATATACTTCGATAAATTTCGATCATAATCTCAGTTTATAATAATAAACTAAATCTCACCTGCCCACTTGTCATCAGCTAAAAAGCTCACTTGCCTTAGGAGTCATTACCATGGAATCTGAAACATTCATCACGACCATCACGTACCTAGCTCAACCTACGACAGTGACGGCCCATTAAACATTACCTACCTAGCAAAGTCTATTAATCGCAATATAAATTTAAATACTAACAGCATTGAAGCGAAAATTTTACGAGTTCCAACGGTGTCGGGCTATTGAATTATTTATAATAAACCAACGTCAGCCGGTAATACGACAAGTCACTTGCTTTTAACTTGACAACGGTGGCGTGTCGCACGCCATAAAGATTGCACGTGGTACGCGTGCCCGTAATTTTACACGTAATTCGCAAAATATTCGCGCAATTAATTTTACTTGATTTTTAGTGGAAAAGCACTTTGTGTTTGTTACAAATACTTTGTTGTTTTTCTGTTGGTTTGTGGGCAATTTTTGTAAAATGAGATATTGAAATTTGTTTTTAAAATTATTATAAGATATTGAAGCACACGTTAAAAGTTAACACTATAGCAATAAATAGTAGAGGTCATTATTTATGACATTGAATTAATACACTTAAAAGATAACACACACACACACAGTCCTAAATTCCATCAATAGTAACTACCTACAATGGAAATAAAAATAACTTCTCAAATCTATGGATTTTTTTTATTACATTTAAGAAAAAAATATTATAAAACAATATTTTGATAATATTCCAAACAAGTAAAGAGAAGATGATTAGAATGGAACCCATAGATATGAACCACACTTATAATATATCGTACAGGAACGGAACAAAATAGTCAATACTGATACTTCTAAAGAAACAAAGAACAATATAAATGTTACCTCACTTCATAATGACACTTAAAATGTAAGCTGGTTTCTATTACAAACTCTACCTACGATAGATACTATTCCCGATACAGGTAACTAGAAAAAAACATTCCAATACCTTCAAACAAACAAAATTACAGAATTCCATATCACAAGCAAAGTTTTGAGAGGAATTTTCAATTCTCTCCGTATAATTTTAAAGTTTACCCGGTAGCGTCTTGCAGTAAAAACTAAGTGCTATAGTTTGGTAGGCTAATATTCCAGACTTGGCTACAAGACCCGAATAAAACTAGTTACTTTACCTTCCTGAATTTGTATTTGGAATTATATTTTAGAACTTTTTGTACGTTTTCCTCTACCTGTGTTAGTTTTAGCTTTTGATGATATAGCGTTTTTATTGAGAATATCAACACAACTTTTTATTATCTTGTATTAATAACAATGTTGGCTATTAAGATAACAAATTGGCTCGAGTCATTTATTTTTCATTTTGCATTGCAGTTTTAATAGGTATAAATAATATGAAACACCCACACATTTAAAGGGTAATATCAAAGATCTGAAATAAATGAACTAACAGAAATTTCGAAAATCGTAATACCAACCGGTCATCCGGTCAATTCCTTTGAACCCTTCGCTTAACGGTTGCAAATCATTCAATGTCAACGGACATTAGCCGTTCATTTGCGGCCTATTTGTTCATTCATTCGTTCATTTAGCAACATCGTTAGTATACCTTGGAACATTTTCTCCCGAAGAAAAACCTTTATTTTTCGTTCCCCGAGTTAATTTGTTTAAGAGAATGAATGTGTTTAGACAAATGTTGAGCATTTTTTTGCGCTTTGTTTACGCGTAAATGCGTTATTATACTGTGTTTCTCTCTGAAGGAATGAGTTGGTAATCTCCTTTTTTACAAATGAGACTGGATGTTTGAAATTAAGTTTAATGTTTGCGAGGGTAAATATTGTTCTTCAAATTTTGTGTTCTGTGTTCAACAGGATTATTGTTGAGCCTTTAAAAATAGCGTTTGTTCATTGTTTTCTACTTATTAGATTGTAAGCATTGTGATCTCATGGAGGAAGAATTAAGCAATTTCATGCTGACTAAAATGCAAAATACATTTCCTCAATTTTTTGTTATGGTACACTTTTTCCATTTTTGTTTTGTAATACATTTTAGAGATTTTGACGCTTATAAAAAAGCTTTTAAGCTTATTGCTATTGCAAGGAATTCTGGTAACTGGTTTTATACCTGGAAATAGTGGAAAAGTCAGAGCTCATTAAAAATAGGTACAGCCCCTATTCAAATTTCGAATACAATTTCCAACAGGGTCACCCTAACAAATACGTATATCATTAACAAAACACACAGTCCCAAACTAACCAGGCCAAAATCCAAATTATCATACGTAATTCAAACTACAGGGCTTATCACAATAACATACAATCACGAACAAACATCAAGTTATGGAACAAATACCGGCTGAAACCGGTTTCAACCGGAGCTATCTAGAATACACCGGTGAGAGATAACAAGGGGTGTTTAACTAATATTGAGCTTGCTGGGCTTAAACAAACAGTAGACGATGTAATTATAGCTTCCGAGTTAGAGGGCGATGACGTCGGAGGCTAAATGATATGAGGAAATTAGAAAATGCTTGGTGAATTGTAAAAAAGATACTAGCATTTTCGAAACGTACTTGAACAAGTACAGGATAAGTAATGTGACCATAACAATGAATATTTAGATAATATAATCAATGTAAATGATCATCTAATCAAAAACTAAAAATGCATTAGAAGATGAGAATACATAGTGATCATGTTTAGTTCCTTGTGAAGGGTTTTAAAACATTAGACTTCATATTGGATTATAGTTAGATTCTAAGTTGAGATGTTGTTCAGTGTTCAACTGTTCTGTATTTAACACATAGCATAAATTGCTTTATTTTAATCATATCCAGGCGGCGGAGTTACGAAGTTTGTTTATACTCCAATGTAAATTTTAAATTCTAGTTCAACAACAAGCTTCTCATCTAATATAATGATCTCATCTGCATGCAAAAGTTTGAATAAAAATCCCTTCCATTAATAAATAAAATAGATTGAAATGGCACATGTGCATTCAACCCTCTCCCTCGCCCCTATTTGTCTAGCCTCCCTTACATTCAACCCCTCATCTAATTTATTTATACCGTTCTCATTGATAATTATCGGCTGTTCCACACGGATGGTAACATGAAAGTAATTATCAATACGTACACCCTATTTCGAATCAATTTAAGTTTAGAGAAGTTTGAATACAATATTAATTGGCATACCTAGTATGTATTTATACATATATAAATATTGTGTTTTATTTTTTCTCAGTAAAGTTAAAAGTTTGTTTTCTAGTTTTCTGAGTAGCAAAGCATAGTGAAAGTTCGACTCGAATGACGAACGTCTTCGACTGGCGCCATCGCTGACGCTAGCAGCAACAGTAGTCACCAGGGCGGCTAGACAAGTTGTATTTTGACATTCGAATCGACAAACGAAATGTATGGAAATGACACAAACTTTCGACAAATCGGGCTGTCACTAATATCATTTACATACAATCAAAATACAACTTGTCTAGCCCCCTGTGCGTTGTCATTCTGACACCTAATTTGTTCATTCTCTTTTCCCCAGTTATTTCAATGGCTACATTGTGCTTCAAAGCGGAATACAATAACACACTATATTTTACTTAGTGGTAGAATATTAAGCACAAGTTGGTACCGTGGTACCGCCCTAGTCAAACTTCAGCAGCGGAGTGCTTTCTTAAAAATAATTTCTAGCTGGAAATTCTCCGTACACTAAATAATTTTGTGTCAGAGACAAACACAAAAACCTCATCGAGTGTGTGTAAACTCACTCTGTCTCTAAAAGTTTCAAGGTTTTACTAAAAACTCACGTTTGCCCTTGCCCTTTTTGACAACTCATGCCTGCTAGCCACTCATTTGGAGCGTAACATATTCAGATCGGTAAACATCTCTGATCATAGACAAAATTTGGCAAAACTCATTCGTCTGTAAGCGTTTGGTGTAAGGGTCAAAATACATCGTGCTAAATAAAGGCCACAAAAGTGTATAGCCAACATAATAACTTAAAAGCTTGAGCTGTTATGATTGATTGATTAATGAGTTATGTCTGTTTGGTTGGTCACCCTGGGTCTATAAAAAAGAAGGTGGTTCTCAATTCTAAACCACTTAAAATAAATAACTAGTTAGTCGTGTGGGGTGTACATTATTGTGTTCCTATTTGAAGTAGTTCTCGTAGCCAATGAATTTTGGTAATAATAATAATAATAATAATAAATAAATTTATTGATCATACAGAGGTTATTACAATAATAACTTACAAAATAATTAGGAGGTAAATACAATCTTGGGTGCCTGTACTAGGATGAACCTGTGTCACAGGCGGCAAGTGCTACGTGCTACTACTACGATTTTAATTACGATTAAATATTATAATAACTTAAACAGTAAGTAACATAAATTAAATTCACAAAAACAAAAAAGTGCAAAAAAATAAATACAAAAGTCTAAGATTATTTGGGGAAACTTATTTCATTAGTAATGTTGCTTCACTGATGTTGCTGAGGTCTATAGAAAGCCTCTTATTGATCATCGTATTACATTAAACATACCATCACGCCTGTATTCCCGGAAGGGGTAGGCAGAGGCGTACTAATATACACCTACATTTTGCCGGTATGTTTCATCATCATCATCATCATATCAGCCAAAAGAGGTCCACTGCTGAACAAAGGCCGGCCATGTTTAAGTCCCATGTAATAGGGGGCGCGCCTATTGCCATCAGCCGGGCACAAATCCAGACTCCCAGCTGGGAATTTCATAGAACACCCCACAATACTTTGCTCGACCCAGGGATCGGACCCAGGACCTCTAGCGTAGCAGTCACGCTTGGGACCACGAGACGAACGAGCCAGTCATGAAATTATAATGTATTACATTAAAATTGGAAATAAATTGAAACTGATTAGTACATATTATTATAATATGGTTAAAAAAAAATAGAATTTAAAATGACTTATTAATTATACTGACATTTATCGGGAAATAAACCATTTAACCTTCCTACCAAAAAGAAAAACACAGAGCTATCAAATTAATTCAGCACGTATACCCACTAAATGGAATGCTACCCAGCAATTTAGTTTCAATAACGACTGCATAGCAATCTCCTTGATCGCTACTTACATAATAAGATTACCTAAATCGGGTAAGCGACCCAGTCATAGGCCGAAGCACTATGTAATTCGATTTTGTAATATCGCCCGTATGGTGCAGGGTGTAATAAAGTCCTATGGGAGGACCTTTTGAGACCTCTTACCATATAATTGGTAGTAGTAGGCGATGTTTGGGCGAGTCACCCTAATATGTCATTAATTTTTAGTTGAATGGCTTTTATCGACTTCGTGCTATCGCCATCAAATGACGTAGGCATAAAATGGCCATACAAGTTGAAGTGTTTTCTAGGAAGCGAGGCCGTTCACCGGTTGTTCGACATTCGACGACGTCTGTGGTCTAGTGGTTCGAGTACTGGACTGCTGATCACAAGGTCGTGGGTTCGATTCCCGCAAGACACAAACATTTATGTGATGAACTTAGGTGTTTGTGTTTGTCTGGGTGTTTTTTATATAATATAAGTATAGATTTACAAAAAAAAAGTATATAAGTATTATATACGTTGTCTAGCACCCATAGCACAAGCTCTGCTTAGTTTGGGACTAGATGATGCTGTGTAAAAATGTCCCAAGATATTTATTATTATTTTATGCCGTACTGGCCTTAGATACAAATTGAAATAAAATCCGTTTTAGACCACCCAGAGGCTATTGGGCATAATGAGAGTTTCTGGCCATTGTAGGAAATAAAAAAATGTGAATGATATGTCAAAGGGGGTCTTACAAACCTCTAACTCCTTGTGGTAAAATCTTGTCTGCGTATTACCGGAAATTCACAGTCACATAAGGGTCCGTTGAATTGTATCTTAATTTCGCCCAATATAACTAGATGTATTGATATTGCCTTTTGAAATCCTGCACCCTTTTTCAAAATGATTCGATATCTCATTTTCCTCTCTATATCTAAAAAGGAATGGTCTTCCTTTAACTTCTAAAAAAACATTGTATCTATACAGCATTGTGTTTCACGAATGTACTCGTATGTACACAAGGTTTTCAAACACAAACAAAAAACACGAGACAATACATCCAGGTCAATTAAATACAAACAAGCATTACATATATCAAGCGCTCATGGCTTATTTTTCACTTTCGTCCCTCTCATACCTATTGTAGTAGAAAGGGATGAATCTATTGCGTTATCTCATTCCGCCCAAAATCGTGGCTGGGTGGAATCGTTAAATATTCATGAGACATGAAGGCACAAAGGTCCTTGCATGCGCTTAAGTCATGAAGGAGTAGGGAACAAAGTGATGTTCACACATACATTTGTATTGCTACTTACTATAATTATTTGAGTTTTTAATCAGTATATCAAACTCCGAGCTGCTACTGGGAATTTCACAGAAGAACCCAACAACACTTTGCTCGAACCCAGGACCTTTAGCTTAGTAGTCGCGCTTGGGGCAACTAGATCAACGAGGCAGATATAGAAAAGGCAATAATAACGCTTTTCACGACTTGGGAATTGAACCCGTCATGTCTTAAATGTAGGTACTCATTACTACCAAAATTTACTGCTAGCTTCCTCATAATACAAGCTTGATGTCTCTGTCAAATCTCTCCAGACTTGAGCCATCTACAAAAAGGTGCTCGAATGGCCTTGACCCCTCCCCAGGTGTTTACCTGCCGCCCGCATGGCATGCCAATGTACCATCTACGTGTCTCCGATGTCTTGTTCACCCTTAGATAGATCGAAAGATCAGCCGATCAAACATGATCAATTTTTAAACGAGTTCAGAAACAGAGGTTTTCTATTCAACTGGTTAAGCATATATAAAACTATAGGATGTACCAAAATTTGAATTAAGGAAAATATACCGTTTTTGTCTTTAGATGATAATGATACTGGCACATAGAAGATTTGTAATGTGATTATTGTGAATTATATGAATAATTTATTTAATTTTACAAAGGTACAAAATATTTGGATTGACAAAAAATGGAGAAAATCTGTTGGAAGGCAACGAAAACAAATGAGGAAGTATTAGTAATTGTAGACGAGAAAAAACAGTTGTTAAGAACCATAGAGAACAGGAGAGGAAAGATGTTTGGCCACAGAGAGAGGAAGGGCACAGCCATTTATGGCTCAAATCTGGAGCAGCCCACCTGGGGAAGTACCTCCACCTTACAGAAAACTGCAGCCAAATAACACACTTTATTGTGTGTTGTGTTCCTGCAGTGAGTAAGGTCGCCAGAGCTCCTTCTAAGGATGCGCTGCGCTAGCAGCAAGAGGTATATTCCCTCAAACTGTCGGCGCAGTGAATTCTCCATAAACCTCTAAGAGATTTTTCGGGTCAGTAACGCGCGAGTGATACCCCTGGTGTTGCAAGCGTCTATAGGCTACGGTAACCGCTTAGCATCAGGCGGGCCGTATGCTTGTTTGCCACCTTAGTGGTATAAAAAAAAAACTTTATACGACACGAGAACTTCTTTAGAACTATACTAGAAGGTAATTTTTAAGGAAAACGGGGAAGTGAAAACCCAGACGAAGTTTTATAGAGCAAGTAAACGAAAAAGTGAGGAGCAAGTCGTATCAAAATAAGATTGAATCTAATAAACCACACATATAACCAAACAACCACACAAATACTATCCGTATCTTAAAATAGATTTCAATACCCGTATTATATACGCCAACCCTTGACTCGTACATACATTCAATTTGAAACCCCTCTGTATTGATACTCCATAATTAATTAGAAGTTTGCAAGCCTTACAATATAATGCGTAGGATGTAAATTTCAGCTAACAGCTCCAAATTTCGCTATTGAGAATTTTATAGAAAAACCCAATATCATTTGGCCATAACTTTGAATAATTCTTGACATGGGGATCGATTTCAAGTCAGTAAGCTCTGCATTTATTTGCGTTTATTAGATTTGTATTTTATTTTACTTTATTTAGGAAACAAACAGATGCAATACAAGAAAAAATACATACAAAGTACATAATCCAAAACAGTTTCAAAACAAACCTAAATATCAATTATTACATACATACATACATAGCTTCACGCCTGTTTTCCATAGGGGTAGGCAGAGACTATAGATGTCCACTTGCTACGATCCTGGCACACTACTTTCGCTTCGTCTATGTTCATTAACCTCTCCATGCATGCTTCACTACATTTAGTTCATGCATATTTAATTCAGTTTGTAGGTACAGGAACAATATACCTAATGTCAGTTACTTGGAGTAGGAACCAAACAGTTAAGTTAGATTTATGAGTCAGTTCAAGTAAAAAACTGTATCTACTAAATTCCGACCCCTGAAGGGGGAAGAAACTCAACGATATTTACTAGAAAACCTCAAAGGAGATACTTATCGCTATAAAAAGCGTGAAATACGCGATATTATCGCAATAATCATTAAGGAAATCAACCCCTAAAATCTCAGAAACCACCCTCATAACTGCCCTATTTTACAAGCAAATCGCTGCTATCCCCGTTTTAAAGGTGATTACAGACAACAGAAATACAAAAGGAGAAGAACATCTTGAGATGGATTTGAATTATTCAGTACAGGTATCAGTGGAAAAATATGTATAATTAGCTATTAATATCAACGAATCGATATACCTATAATTATATTATTCTCCTTCAGTAATTATTGTTTAAAGTGTGCCTCGTGAGCCCGTTAACCGTGAATGTAAGCGTGACGGCTACGATGGAGACCTGGGTTCGATTCTTGAGTCGAGCAAACTATTATTGAGTTTTTCTATGAAGTACTCAGCGGCAGCTCGAAGCTTGGTTAATGGCAATAGGGTCGCCCCCTATTTAATGGGACATAAACATACTGGCGAACTATGGGTGTACATTTGTGCACCTCTGCCTAATCTTTTGGGGAACACAGGCATGATGGTATGTTAGGTTAGGTATCAAAGAAATAGTGGTCAAAATGCTTATACATAATTAAGTTATCGGTCCTACATTTTTCGGTTTGAAAAACACAATTTCAATGTTCCAAAATAATATTATTTGCAACATTTTTAAAAGTACTTTCTTCGGTTGAAGCGGCAGTAATCCTTATTATCCACAATTACTTACTGAATACGTAAAGTTATTTTCAAAATGGCGTCTCTGAGCCAGAGTAAAATTCGTTAAATTTACGTTAAAGTAATTTGTACGTAATTTTGACGTACACATTACAAGCTTATTGTAATGTCTGCTGCTGTCGAGAGTGCTGATTGTCGTGGGTTCGATTCCAAAGCAAAGTCTGATTAATTATTGGGATTTTCCATCAGCATACAGTAAAGCTTAGGATTTATGCCTGGACAATGGCAATTGGTTTGCCCTTTATTTCCTGGCACATACCGGCAAACCGAGAGTGTCCTAGAGTATATGTCTGTCTCACCCTTAGCGGAATACTGGCGTGATGGTATATTTAAATTTTATTTCAGTATAATTATGTTAAGAAATGACAAAAGAAATAATTAAAATGTAACACTTCAGCTTGCGAATCCCTTCCGCTATGTCGGTCACTTCTACGGATAGCCTGATTCTAATTTGGTCGCGTAGAGAAACACGAAACATCCACGCTCCATAGCTCGTTGAGTGACCTGGAACTTTCATAGGCCCATAGTAAGTGACCACGTCTCTGTGCCAACGACGACCTGGTAAAGGTCACTGGGAGTTGTTGAATGCAGGTATACGAACGGTCCCTGTGGAAGTCCATGAGGGAGGCCTTTGTTCAACAGTGGACCTATTTTGACTGATATAATGATGTTCATGAAATACAATTCCACCTACGGAAACACGCCATTCTGGTTTCAATTTCTTCATTTTGAAATCATGAGTGGAGAAAAGGACAAAATCCGCCCAAATAATGTACCGAAGGTAGACTTATTGGAAAAAATACCTTTAATAATTTGAAAAAACGCACGCCATTTTGATACACTATCATCAGTTTCATATTGTTTTTAGAGTAAAACTGTCAACTTGACAGCTGTCATGTACCTATGGGCTGAGTTGTACGGGCTTTTGACGACCTCCTTTAAATAACAAATCATCGAGTGTACTTTGTATCCTACATATTGTGTTCCCGTCCCGTCTTAGCCGCCCCATTTCCATCTCAAAATCTTTTCGTCCCTTTTATCTTTTGTCGTAAGAAAGAGAAAAGATATCCCGGCTTTTATGTTTTACGTTTTTAAGGGTTCATTAAAAGGGGTCGCGTCTGAGCTGTTTGGTTTCCTGGCCGTGACCTTTTTATGGAGTTCTAAAATTAATAATGATTCGGTTTTAGCTTTGAGGCAAATAAGTGTTTTGAAGTGAATACAAAATCAGACTACATCACATTACATCTATCATTTAATGATAAGAAAAGATATGTTATTTAAAACAACTTTTGTAATATTGTTCAGAATAGGAGCCTTTTGGCTGATATGATGATGACAATCAAAGATTAATTAAAAAAATATGGTGTAACGGGGTTCAAACTTCACGCGAGCGAAGCTACGGAAAAGCTAGTTTTTATATAAAACTTGCGCTACGAACTACAAAAGACAAAATTGTCTAGAATAATATTATCATTCGTTCATAGCTGCAACAACTGGGGCGGTTATAGGTCTCATGCATAATTCCACAGGTCGGCTCCACCTGGCTTGGTGCCAGCGCATGCTGCCCTAATTTCGGACTGGACATATTCTATTACAATTGAATCCTATGTGGATCTTTGAAGTATCTTTTGCGGTTAGAATTTGTATGTTTGTTTGGTGTATTGAATGTTCGTGTATATTTCTAGCCTTTTTTTATTGTTTATGGACAAATGTATTGGGATTTTCTGTGAAATTTTCGGTTAACAGCGCGGAGTCTGGATCTGTGCCTCGCGCCCCTATTACGTGGGACCTAAACATATCAGCGAACTGTGGATGTACAAGTGTACATTCAAAGTCAAAGTCAAAGTCAAATGTTTTATTTCAATTAGACCATATCAAAAGGTACTTTCGAAAAGTCGAACTGTTGCACGGTTCCAAAAAGTGAATCTTATGGAGAAGAGACGGCAAGAAACTCCATAGACACTCCTTTCAAAAAATGTTGGATACAAGATTATTATTTTATTTACTATCTTGTTTTGGATAGCTACTGAGAGTAGTACAGTTTGCATAAGATTTACCTATTAAATATTATTTAAAGAAAATAGTAAAATATTTCAATAGCAAGTACGATCTGACCAGCCCCGACAGACAGCACCCGTTCACGAGCATGACGTGTGTATCGGCGTCGTTCTATTCAACAATGTTGCAGGGAATAAATTATCATTAGTACCTACACATATGCCTAACTCTTTAGGGAATACAGGCGCGGTGTTATGTTATCTATTATGTTTTGAAGATATGTGAAAGATTGTACAGCATAGTATAGAAGACACTAAGTGATAAGATGACGTTTGATAGACTTAAAAAAACCTACTGACAGGGCAAGCAAATTGGGATACGGGCCGAAGTATGATTATGAATTGTATTGTACGAATTACAAATATTGTGTGTGTGGATAAATACGCACTTACAACACAACGAGTAGTTTTATTTATTCATATTAATTATATGTAACCTAAACAAAATAGAATATTTATTTCATAAATAGGTACTTATATTTTATGCTAGGTTTATTTTAATTTAATTTTGTTTTCAAAAATTTATGTTAAAACATCACACTAGGTTTGTCTGATGTTTTTGCGTATACTACTTTGTTACGTTGAAGTTGGAACTAGTCATCGGCATCCATTCATTGCAAAAAAAAGTGCAGAAAAGAAAAAGTGTCTTATGTCTCATACGTTGCGATTGGAATTCATAAAGCGAGAATCTTACCTTGCCGTAACACAGTCTTGACTAGCACGGGAGGTAAAGCACTTTATTATTTTATACCGTCATTAGACTTTATATCTGCATAGTAAAAAAAAACCTTTAGAAACTATACAACAAACCACACACAGTTAGATATTTTGTAGACACTAACTCACACAGCTCTATCCCAAAAAAAACAAGAATAAAGCAATATCTTTAAAAAAAAAAGAAAAGTTCGCAGAAAGAACGTCGTTCGCGTGTAGCCACTGTGTCCACAAATTCTGGCAAAAAGGCGCACCGTTCCAATAAAAAGGCCTGTGAGATATTGCGATGGCCAATACGGATACCAGTAATACGGATTCTCGAATGAAAATGCCGAATCGTGTTTGTGGACTAATTCGGAGCATTGTTGTTATAAATAACGGGATTAGTGGGATTTAACGGGATCTAGGCTTAAAATATTTAAGCTGATTATTCGATATTCAAGGTTAAGCAGCAGTGGCGCGGTCAGTCTATGGGTAGGTTATTCTTAACACTTCATTACCTAAATTATGTTCGGGCTACAAAATAATTACTGACGCATGCGTCAGTTGGGGTTGTTCTGCTTAAAGACGTTATGGCTTTCTCCCATTTTTACAAGCCTTCTGTCTGAGGTCATTTCTGACATTACCCTGCATTGTTTCTTTAAAGGATCTACTTACTGAAATAAATATATATTTATCATTTAAGATTTTTTCATCCCAAAATATACAAATAATTCAGAAACCACATAAAGCTTGACAACTAGTTTTATATATATCTATACGATATTGGTATTTCCCAGAAATTCGAAGGTTTGATTTCAGTCACTTTATAGAAAATAATAACTGATATTCAGCCGGATCTGGTTTGATTGGAAACTGGTCCCAACATAGTTGTGCTTGTGAAAAAGTTGAGATGATAAGAATGATGATTAAAAACTAAGAAGTTACTCTTCTTGCTTTGTTATATCTTTTGTGAGCTCAGAAACCTAATGTTTGTTACATCTCTACTTCACACAACACCAATGTCTGCAACAATGTAATCATGTGTATACAATGTAGCTCAAAGTTCACACAGCGACTCGTTGTAATGTAACATACCACAATAGGACTGTAATTTAGTTTGAAACAAACAAACGGATTAGTTTCAAACAAGCGGAGTTTCATAGACGAGTTTTGAAATAGCAGGTTTTTTTGTACCACCAAGGTGGCAAACAAGCATACGGCCTACCTGATGGTAAGCGGTTACCGTAGCCTATGGATACTCGCACCACCAGGGGTTATCACTCATGCGTTGCCGACCCTGTAAAAGTCTTTACACACCCTTTTTTGAAGAACCCCATGCTGTAGTCTCTTGGAAAAACCACGCCATTTTAGCACACTATTATCTGTTTCGTAATGATTTCTTAGTAAAAACTGTCAGTGTCAGTTTCGGAATGTCAAACCCACGCCATTACGGCAGATTATATCAGTTTCATAGTGATTTCATGGTAAAAATTATCAACTTGACAGCTGTCATGTACCTCTGGTAGGTACAAATTTGTGCTGAGTTGTATGGGCTTTTGATGGACCTCCTTTTTCAGGTATGCAGGTATCCTCACGATGTTATCCTTCACCGTTGCCGCGAATAATAAATTAATTATTCAGAATTACTTTACCTAAAACTTCTTCTAAAGTCTATTATTTTATAATGAAAGTATAATAAGATCCTTTAAAGAAAGAATCGTAAGGTACTTATGTATAATACATCAGCTTGCTAGAATCCCGGGGAATTCTTGAATAAGTTACCAAGTATCTTGAGTATTGTTAGCTTCAGAAAAAACGTAAAAACCCCTAGCTATTCAAAGGATATCGTTGAGAAAAAAAAAAAAACGCTTTCCGCCGATGGAAATATTGTAGGCAAACAATATAATCCATCGCGCATAGCAACTCCATTATTCGGAGTCGAATGCTCCCAATTACACCCCCCCTATTGAATCGTAAAAACCATTGTATTGTAAGAAGCGGATCATATTCTAATTTGTGGGGGATATTTTAATAAACAGAAAGTATTCGGGGGACTATTAAAGAGGCCGTCCATTTGTTAGCGAAAAATAAATGCTTAAAAGCCAGGTATTGAAAGGGGATGTTTTTTTTTCGGCCGGAATATTATGAGCTTGAAAGGGAATCATTTGGAAAGACTTTTGTTTTTTTTTGTTGGTATCTTATATTTTCTTTTGTGGTAGTTTTGTTTGTTTATGCAATTAGTGAGAAAGTGTCTGAATTTAGCGATGTTGGGTATATACATATTATAGTACACTATCTCATAGTTATTACATAATTAGCACTATCTGTATGATAGGTGTTATTTAGAGGCTAATGCATGCAGGTTGTGATATCTATACTATTCTATCCTTCATATTATAAAGATGAAGTTTGTTTGTTTGGTTGAACGCGCTAATGTCAGGAACCACTGGTCCGATTTAAAAAAATCTTTTAGTGTCAGATAGCTCGTTTATCGAGGAAGGCTATAAGCTATATTTTACCACGCTACGTCCAGTAAGAGCAGAGTAATAATTTAAAATGTTGCAAAAACAGGGGAAAAATTCAACTTCTACGGAAGTCACGGGCAAAGGTTGGTATTAGATAAATTAGATATAAGTTTTTAAACTACGCTATTTGTCATAATAGTTGTATGTGTGAAACAAAAAAATAAAATCCTTTCCTTCCTCCTAGCCTTTTCCCAACCATGTTGGGGTTGGCTTCCAGTCTAACCAGGATGCGGCTGAATATATCAGTATTTTACACGGAGCGACCGCCATCAGACATCCGCAACCAAATTCTGGGCAATACTGATATTTGAAGGAAAGACTGGTTGTCAGGCTTTTTAGTTTTCTGACTACCACTAACGATAGTCATAGGAAAATTTGATTTGCCTTGAGTTTTCAAAGCTGAGTAGGTATAGCCACTCCGTAACAGCTATACTTCCCAACACTACCTATTTCCCACTATTAACTGGGATATCCTTCTTATTTTTATTCAAAAGAAAACTTAGACACGAACGAACTCAAATTATAATTTGAACATTTTTGTAATTACCAAAATTCCCTTCGGATCATTCAGCACAAAGAAATGATATTAATGATATAATTAAACAATTAAATACATTGTTTCCTTATGATAAAGGCCCGTGTCCTTTGTTTCGTCCGCCGCGTATCGCTGACGTAGAACAATGGCGTCCATTTATCAAATAATAACAATATGCAATTTTTCTCATTGTCGCTATGAGATTAATGGTGGAAATATAGTAGCCGTAGTATAATGATGAGCTCTAGCCATTACTATTTATTTTTCATGGGTTTTGTTTTTAACCCCCGACGCTAAAACGACGGGGTGTTATTAACCCGTTGTTTGACGTGTCCGTATGTGTGTTTTTTTTTATTTGAAATCTGAATTAGTCGGGAGTGTTCTTAGCTATGTTTGATGAAAATCGGTCCAAGATGGCCGCTGCTACAAAATAGCGGATTACATATTTTTTCACAACTCCCTCAATATGGGTATCAAATGAAAGGGCTTACCTAGGAAAATACTATACACTATGATAAATTTCAAATCCAAGATGGCCGTCACCACAAAATGGCAAATTATTACATTTCGTGTCGGGGGTTTTCTACATTTTTAATTTAGGTTAGGTTATAATATTATTTAATGACGTAGACTAGGTTGACAGAGACTAAACAGTAACACATAAAAAGTAAAATTTTAATAGTGTCCTCCTCTCTGGTCCATAATGTACCTATTGTGATAATTTAACATCGAACATGATTATTTATGGAGTGCAATAAAAAATTGAGTATTGAGTATTGAAATGTGCAAAGAGCCGGGCTGGCAATTAGATGGTGGCTGAATATCAATCAATACTCTACACAATGCGACTGCTATCAGACATTTTGCTGACCAATTATTAGCATGTCCGGCTTCACGATTAATCATATTTACGATTGTTGTGTGAGAATCGGGACCGATAGCTTTAGATGAGACACGAATTGGTCTCAGTATGATGAGAATGATCACCCATCCAAAGACAAACCGTGGCAACCGCAGACTAACTACTTAGACCCGCGCCCTTTAAAATTTTTCATTCTGAGGCCTAAGGCCTAAGGCTAAGAGGCCTCGGGTTTAATTCCTTGGTCGAGCACAGTTTCGTTAGGGTTTTCGATAAAATACCCAGTAGTAGACTGGAGTTTGGATTATAGCATCAGGCTCGCCTCTTATTACATGGGACCTAAACATATTCATCTTCTGTGTGTATACATCAGTAGCAGCTGCCTAGCCCTTAACGTAATAGGCGTGATGGTATGTCTATATGATGGTATGTTAAGCATACTACCTTTACAATCACCTTCGTTCTAAAACGGCAATATACACCGATCCAGTTTTAACAAACATAACAAATACTTGCCATAAACTGGCCTAGTATCGGCGCGAAGTTAGCGTAGTTTGGAAGTGTGCCAGCCCTGAATTAGGGCATGCACTTCATTTAAGTAAATTGATAAGGTTGTAGATACTGCTACTGTGAACGAGTGTTTCTGTTAAGGCCCCAGTCTAGCTGTGCACAACAAACGAATTCAGTATATTGACAGTTCGCGGGCACGAACCCCGCGAGGCACCCTCTGTATCATCCTGTGATACGTAAATTACAAAGTGTAGAGCAGTGCTACGAAATGAAAGTTGCTCTACTTTACAAAATAAAATATTTCTATTTATCGGCTTGCGGGCAGGATTCGAACCTGCGTCTTCTGGTGCGGTACATCAGACGCTTTGACCACTAAGCTACCGCGAGCCCCAACCAACCGTAGTGTACCGAACCAGAAGACGTAGGTTCGAATCCTGCCCGCCAGCCTATTTTTTTATTCATTAAAAATAAATTGTAATGTTAGTATGGAAAATGCTTAAAAAAATACAAAAAGATATTTCTATTTAATTATAATGAACAGCACTACTGTGGCCTGTGGGATTATACCCTGAAAATCTCAAAAAAATATCTGTCGTTTGAAATAATTTAAGTACTTTATGATTTATGGAACAGTAGATATTTTTAGTCGAGGTTTTAATTTCGTTTTAACAGAATTAAAAAGAAGGAAGTTGATTCACTATAAGGCCAAGTTCCAGGAGATGGTTTGCTTTGGAGTAGACCTTTGTGTTTTATTTCTTGATCTAAACTGGTTAGAGGAAGAGCAAAATTCAGAGCGAGAAGTAAGAATTTGACATAGAATACACTTCCACGACTGCTATAGCTGTCTGGCTATCATAAGAGGTGTGTAAAATCAGTTTTCAATGAGCTAGATGAACCAGATCACATTGGTTTGAACCGTTGAGCTTATAGCTCAACAACAAAATGACTAGCCCACGGCTGAATCCAGCTCTTATTGTATTTGTAAATCCCTCCACAGATTAGTCTTGTAATTCTGTTACAAATTTCTTTTAAATTAAATGGGATTTTTGTTAGCCATATTTCATGTAAATCTATTCAGCCGTTCAAAAGCTACAGCTCATGTCCTAGTTGGGATTAGAAATGTTTAACACCAAAAAATCGATCAAAACACTTTTCTTCTGGGCACATGAAGTGGGGTAAATGAAAAACCGCGTGCAACGGTTATCTATAAATATACTCATCTATCTATCGATCTATTCAGCCGGTAAAATCCACTGCTGAGTCAGGGCCTCTTTTCTATTACGCAAATGCCATATTCACCGACAATCGGGGGGTGATCTGCCCTGCAATCGTTTACATCCAGCCAGTATATCATATGTCCATCTAGCTCGTGTATGTACACCTATAGGCACCACCTCACCTTCTATTGGGGTCGGCGCAGTGTTTTTTTCTTACGTACGTCGTCGTCATTCTCACACTGTCTATTCATCTTTTCTTTGGTGTTCCTCTACTATATCCATCCACATTTATGTCCAAAACCTGTTTTGTAACTAGGCTCTCTACTTCTACGCATCATAATATGTCCATATATCGTAGATAAGCGGTCACTGCACAACTTTTCAGTACTTTTCACACTCACTTTCAAACTACGTCTTTCTCACTTTCTAACTATGGTCTAATGACCCGATAAAGGTAGCTGGGATAATGGTCCACTGCAGGACTAAGTACGGAAACCGAACACACAGGACTTCATCATCATTGAAAACACAGGAGTGGGTTTTTCAATGATGATGAAGGTCGCTGGGAGTCGTTGGAGGCAGGCGGCATATAACCAGTCCTTGTGGAAGTCTATGTGGTATGGTGAGGCCTTTGTTCCACATGCACAGTGGACTTCTTTTGGCTGATAATTATAATTATATTAGGATAGTAATTATTCAATTTGTGTGATTCAAACCGGGGAGGGTCATAGGTAAATTTTTGGGTGTCGGACAAACTTGTTACCTAGTGGTAATAAGTTAACGGACCATAGTAACGAACTTGTTTCCTAGTGATAAAAAGTTAACGGACCATAGTAACAAATTGTTACCTAGTGGTAACAAGTTAATGAACCATAGTAACAGACTTGGTACTATTGCACTTTACTGCTAACAAAACAGTCTATGTCTGTTATTAATGTAAAAAATGGCGTCGAGTTGTTTCTGTACCCAGGTGTTGACTAGGGACAGAAGAATCGGGACCATAAAGTTAGACGGACATCCAAGCGTTTAGGTGTCTAATAAATGCCTAAACACACCGCATTTTTTAAAACAATCAATCGATTAAACTGCTTGTGGAATAAAAACGCGCGTGATCGGGAAACGCGCGTCGGAAATAATTTCTGATAAATTGACATAAAAATAATGAAGTAGAGCAAGTTTCAATGTCCGATAGTACGCCAGCAAGGTAAGAGAGAGAGCAAAATTTAGAGCGAGAGGTACAAATTTGAATTTGACATAGAATCCACGTCTAACCGCTACGACCGACTGGCCGCCTCTGAAGAAATTGGCTTGAGATTTTCGTTTATAAACCGTGCCTGTTGAAAACACTATAAAAAATATTTGTGAAGCAGGTACACATTTTTTTTAAATTGGTTGTGTCATTTAATACACGTACTTTAAAATGATCAAATGATTTCATCAATATTTTTAGTTTTTATTATAAAAAAAACCGTTTGTTTTGGGACCAAAAACAGGAAAATTTGACGATGTTTTGACACTCGGATTAAGAAAACTAAAGGTATAATTAAAAATCTACTCAGCGCATTTTGAAGACGACTATCTTAAGCTAATTTTGCGCTAAGTAGATTTTTGAATTCATTCTTGATTATCCCGATTAACGTGCACAAACATGACTCTAAATGGCGTTGGGCGCGAGAGCGCCATCTTTGACGCCAGATTTATATAACATAAACTAACCAGAGGAACGTGAAAAAAATACGTAGATAAAGCTAATATAACATATATTCTATTGCGATAGAAATATATGACACTTTATCCTTCCTTTCCTTAAAAAAACGTTGCGAAAATGAGCTAATAATTTGACAACTGCCAAATTTTGCTAGACTGGGGCCTTAAGGGATGTGTCAAATTAAAGAAAAATAACTATTTATTCTTAACGAAAATGACACGCCCAAACAATATCCATCTACCACTAGCCTAATGAGGCAGATCACATAACTTTTTTAAACAAACAATATTTCTAGCAAGAATTCAATCTTATAATCAAGAAATAATATCTCCATGAATTTTCTCAAGCAAGAAACGCAGAGCCAGCACTGGCCGCCATCCAGACAGTGGAAACTTCTGTATATTATAATAACAACTTCGCTAAAGTCGGACAAGTCTTAATTGTAAAAGTTCGGTGGCCTGTCCACTTCCTTAGATGAAATGATTTGATAAGTAAGAATCCCTATTCCGGGAAAAATAATCATATTATTATGGGTTTCTTTCTATGTTTTTAGACAAGATGACTTTGAAAGGACTAGCAAGTTCAAATTCAATTTTTTTTTTTTTATTCAATTTTTTTTTATTTCAATTTGACCATATAAATAGGTACTTTTGAAACATTAAACTAGTTGCACGGTTCCAAAAAAAGTGGGTCTTATGGAGAAGAGCCGGCAAGAAACTCCATAACTTAACTAAAAAACTTCTTTTAAAGAAATAACTTCCCATTAAATTACCTGGCAGTTAATTTAATACTAATTTTGTTCTATTTTTGAATTTATCCGATGGATAGAGAGGTGGTGAAATAGGCATGTCCAAATTATTTCTCACACAGTCCATCCATCTTTTTTGTTCTTCCCCTATATCTTTCCACATTCATACTCAAAACCTTTCTAGTTCATGCTCACTATATGATGCTGTACTGGTGACCCGTGCGCACCTTCGCCTGCGTTTCTCGGTGGACCGACAGCAGCGTCACCTACCGGGCCCAATAGTTTTTCAAACCTTCCAAGAACCCGTTGAATTATATATACAAAATTTCAACCAAATATGTCCAGCTATTTAAGAGGAGTTAGGGAACAAACACACGTACAGAAGAATTACCTATATTGTAGGTATAAGATAATGTTTGGTAAAAAAAAAAGAATTTAAAACAGCCAGCATTTTCCATTTCTATTCTCCTTGATACACACAATACTGTAACTATACGTACTTGAATAACACGCTAAATGCATAACGGAGCGGCGAGCTTAAACTGTCCCTCGGCTCGCATTGTCTCAAGTGGTGATAAATTGTTAGTAGCATTGTGACGTCACTGTGTACAGTGAGCATCACTTTAATTGGCACACTTGTGGGCCTTTGAAGTGTGCCAGGGCTGTGAGTTTTACAATTGGGCTGTCAGATTTACAATATAAATTTTGACGGTAAAAAAAATGTTTGGAGCTCGTGTAAAAATTAATATAGCGCTAGAAAATTGAAATCCAATTTACTATTATTATCATGATACTAGAGTACTATAAACCTAAAATGAAATTCATTCGCCTTAACTTGCGTTTGCTGGGTCGTAGGCTCGTGCGTCCCAAATGAGCGAAACACTCAAAATCTTATAATTTTGGGACACTTAGGTTCGTGATAAATAATTTTCTATGTGAAAATGTCTGAAGAAGAAAAAGTCTTATAGTATGCGACTGAAGCCACGGGGTACTACTAGCTGTTAGTAATACAAACTTATTCATAATTATAAGCACCATGACCCTTTAAGTTTCATATTTTTTATGGAAATTAGAATACTAGCGACCTTCCCGCGCTTTGCTAAAGGTACTAAAAGCCCTATGCTATTCAGGGATAATTTAACACTGTAATCATGAATTAATATTTTTTGAAATCGGTCTAGTAGTTTTAGAGTTTATTCATTAAAAAAATACAATTATTTCCTCTTTATAATATTAATATAGAAAGGTTGTTTATATGAAAATTGTAAATAATATTATAATATAATTATTATTTTAGTGTTTCCATAATCTATTTACTTAAGTTACCTATAGGTAACTAATCTCATGTACTTACCGTGTTCAATCTTTTTTTATTTGACCCAAAGGTTGACTTGCAGAAAATGCTGTAGGGCATTAAGTCCGCCTTGTGTACCATTTTATGTGTACATACAGTTTAAATAAATGAATAAATACTTCTTACTGGTAGCAACACCAGTGAATGCAGCTCAGCATAAATGACGGTGGCTTAAGTTGTCTCGAGGGCCCGTTTGCATGGCATTGTCTTGTGACAAATTGTCTGCGCCATTTTGTTTGTGTGCGTGAATGTTATTGTGTTCATGTTTTTCCACTTTAAGGGCTTGTTTCACCATCTCTGGATAGTTGCTAACGGAATTGAATGAAATGTATGAAATTATCTGCCAGTTAATTTAATGGGAACTTATTAGTACGCTGTGAAACAGATCCTTAGTTACGTAATCTACAACCTTGCAGTTTCATACTTAGTAATATTTAAAGATAAAAACAACAAATAATATAAATTATAGCTTCCCGCCAGCGTGGTCTTAGTAACTTTTTCCCCCATTTTTGCAACATTTTGCATTGGTACTCCGCTCTTCTTGTCGTAGCGTGATAGTATATAGCCTATAGCCTTCCCCGATAAATGGGCTAACACTGAAAGAAGTTTGTAGTTTCGGAGCCTATAAAATACAAACAATCAAATCTTACCCCTGTATAATATTTTATAAATTATTGACCGCCTCATTGATAAAGGTAGTGTATAGTGCTCAATGGTTGTCTGTAAGAAATTGCACCTAGCAATAAAACCGCCAATAGGGAATATGCGTCTGACTTTAAAAAAGGTCAAATATTTTTTTATTAACTTTATCGTTTTAGAATTATGTCTATGTAGATATTTTTTTATATTATTTCTTTTTTGATGAGAAAATAATTATTAAAAAGTCCAAAAAAACTGTTGGAAATTCAAATCACTTGAAACGCAACACTATCGGTCAAATGGAATATGACGTCAAAGTCTACTAAAACAGTGTCTGTTGTACTTACGTGGTTGTTTGGTTGAGAGAACGTAGACTTTGACGTCACGGCAAGCGCGCCAAAATCGCGGGTGTTTAAAATGCCAATATCTGTCTCATAATTTAATAATTTTTTTTTGTTACTTAATTTTAGTTTTAAGCCGCTGGAATTTTTACGGCTACATAACGATATAAAGTATCGTTTAAAAATATAAAAAAAAATGTGCATATTCCCTATTATACTCCTGTAACTTCTGATATGTCACTTTATTTTTTTCTTTTGGTGTACAATAAAGTATATTCTATCTATCTATCAATAAGGGTCTCAAACGTGACTGCTGCTAGTCTGCAGGGCAAGGCAGGCAAGTACTGTTGTTGGGTTTTTTCTAAGAAACTCCCAGTAGCTGTCCGGAGTCATGATTTGTTCCCGATAGATGGCATCTTGTGTTCTGCAAATCCATTCTAAAATTTTAATAAACTTTTTATTACAAAGGAATACATTCTCAGAATTATCTTCAACGATTTTATTAGTCCCGAGGGGCACAGTAGTGTCGTTGTCTCTTTTGATAAACTGATATCTTGGGTAAAACCATTTAATATACAGCATGTGTTTGATAATTAGTCACAATAATGGATTTATTAAAATTCATTTATAATTTATTTTTTTAAATACATTTATGGGTTTCTCGTGATGTTTAAGTTAGCCCTGAAGCAGTTGGTACTGGGATAAATTCCAGAAAGGCTAAAAGTTGCTTTTGATTGCTTGTTATGTTGTACTAATTTTCCGCCAGTGGCTTCGCCCGCATGGTCCTATAAATTATAGCCAATATTACTCGGCAAAGATGGAGCTTTGTAATGTTGACAGATTTTTTTAAATCGGTCCAGTATTTGAAATGAATAGACGTTTATTTCTGCAAATATTTTTTTAAAATAAATCATTTGAAGCCAATAGAAAATGATTAAGTTATTATCATAGTTGATGCTGTAGCAGATCTTTGTTAATAATTAAAAGTTCAAAAATGGTTAAAACTTGCGAATCAGACCAATTAATTGTTTGATTTGTGATCTTGCCTGTATTAGCGTAGCCGCCGCTTAGGACCGCAGCGACGATCACTCGCTTGTCGATTAACAACTAATTCACAATTAAACTTGAATCAGTAGCTCGAGATCGAGTCACTTTAGTAATAGAGTAGTTAACGTAATCGTATCGAATTCGAATTATTTTGTATGAAACACTGATAAGCGCTGCGGCGGATTTTAAGGGAACTAAAAAATTGCTAGCATAAGTTTTTGAAGTTGACTATTCGAATAGTTGACGACGTCTGTGGTCTAGTGGTTCGAGTACCGGACTGCTGATGACGAGGTCGTGGGTTCGATTCCCACAGGACACAAACATTTATGTGATGGACTTAAGTGTTTGTGTTTCTGTGGGTGTTTCTTATATATTATAAGTATGTATTTACAAAAAAAAAGTATATCAAGTATTATATCCATTGTCTAGTACCCATAGTACAAGCTCTGCTTAGTTTGGGACTAGATGGTGCTGTGTAAAATGTCCCAGGATATTTTTTTTTTTAAGTTATAGTTAAGTAATCAGGTAGTTAGTTACGGAGTCGAATGAAAAACGATTTCATGACTTAGTTTCTGAGTGATAATAAAGTTAAAGTATCGTAAAACTCGAAGGCTGGTTATCGTTAACAAATAGTAAGATTTTTCGTTAACTACTGTATTACTATAGTAACTAGTCCTTAAGCTACAGATATAAGTTGAACCGGTATCGAAAGAAAACGTATTGCATTCGCCAAAGCATCTATATTAAAGTCGTTGCAACAAACACATCACTTACACACACGAAATCTTTCCACTACAATCCTGTTCTTGTCTTATTTGTCCCAAAAGGATTACGACGCCGCTGTCTCAACGTGATAAATTGATCGCGAGGTCCTGGGTTCAGGCGGGCAATGTGTCATTGGGTATTTGTATTAAGAAATTCTTGCAACTGTTTGGAGTTTAGAATTGTGTACCGTAAATGGCAATAATACAGTCAATAAGTTCAATAGAGTAATGATCGGGCTACATGAATGGTCTAGTGGTTGAAATCGCGACAACTGAGCTAGAGGTTCCAGGTTCGATTCCCAAGTGAAGCAAAGAAGATATGGGATTTTAGATCTCAGTAGCAGCTATGAATGGAATTTATGTCTATAAAATTCTCAATAGCAGCTCGGAGTTTGAATTTTTTCCCGGTTAATGGCAATTGACTCGTTCTGTGAAAATATTATCTTTGACGTTATTTGGTTGAACAGCAATAGATAATAATAATTGGTGCAGTTATTTAATTTTTTAATAACAATATTAAAATTAAAATGGCTAAAAAAGGGTTTATTCTATGCTGCACAAATAAAAAAGAAATCTATTCTTTTTTTTTTTATTTGTAATTTTTTTTATATTATTTTTCGTAATTATTTAACAAATACTAAAACACCTCGCTTACCCTATTGGGACACCTGGATTACATTACATCAATAAGGTACCTGTAGAACCCAAAACAAGTCAATGACAGTATTACGACCGCCTCGAGAGCAATAAAGGGTTGAAGAAGTCGATGTTGAAGGGTTTGCTCCTACGTTTGTGTGTATGGAAATCGCTGCATAAGTGGAGGGGAATAATTTCCAGACAGTACCCATTTATTTGTCTTTTGGGTGTAATTTTGAGTGCGTAGGTTTTGTTTTATTTAAAGTTTATTGTTCATCTGGGAGCAATATATACAATTATAATGTACCAACGTAACTACTTAAGAATATTTTTTTGATAAATTTCTGTTGGAGAAGTACCTAATATAGGGGCTGATACCTATAATATTTTCATGTGTACGCATGTCCAAGTCCATTTCTGACACAATGCAAATCTTTACTTTATTTCATCATCTAGCTTTTTCTCGCGGCCCGCGTGGAGTTAGGAACTTTGAACACGTTTCCCGTAGGAACTTTGAATTTTTTGAGAATAAAATGTAGGTACAATGTCCTAATCCAAGGTAAAAGACATCACGATTTCGACTTTCAGCCAAATCGTTTCAGCCGTTTTGCCGTGAAAGAGCAACAAACGTGCAAACTTACAAACACTCACCTTTATATTATTAGTAAGTTTATCAGTCAAAAGAGTTCCACTGTTGTACAAAAGCGTCCCTCATAGACTTCCACAAGGACCAGTTATATGCCACCTGCATCAAACGACTCCCAGCGACCTTTAACAGGTCGTCTGAACATTAAGTTTGAGGTCGTCCCGCGCTGCGCTTTCTAATGCGTCATTTCTAAACTCGAGAACCTTTCCGCCCTGGCGGCCATCAGTTCTACGAGCTTTCGGCCATATAGGAAACTTTGGTTTTTCTTTAATTTGATCTAATTATATATTTTTAAACTACAGAATTAAGTTAAAATTTGCGTGACTCGTATTATAAACAGATTTGAATCGTAGTTTAATAGTCACATAAAAATCACCCTCTACATGACTATATTACTCCGAGTATTACCGAAAAGAATATTTATGAGAATTCTGATAAGGTTCAAATTGAAATGATGCATTCGTTATTGGAAGACTTGTAGATATAGTTATGAACGACTGGTGGCGATATCGCTTATGCCCTATTAGTCGTAAACAACGCCTTTTTGATTTGTTTGTGTGCGTCGCATGTACCGAAGACAAAGAAAACAATTCTTTGATTTTATTTTCTATGTTTGTGTGTGTGTGTGTAACAATAATTCCACTCTGATATAGTTTTGGCAGAGATACAAAATAATAGTTAATTAATACTGACTGTGTTAAGCTCGAATGCTGTGTTAGAGGTCTGGGGGATCGATTGCCAGGTCGAGCAAATTCTTATTGTTGTTAAGAAATCCTCAGTAGCAGCACGGAGATTCTATTTGTGCCTGATTAATGGCTTGCCTCCTATTATATGGAAAATTAAATGTACAGTATTCAAAGAAATATATGTATGTTATGTGGTATTTTAAATAAAGTCTTATTTAGTTCTGCTGCGGTTTAAAACGCAGACGTAGATCTAAATTAGATCTAACCACAGACTGTTTACCACAGTGGCTTAAAAGCTGATAATTTGAAATTACAAACAGAAACTTTGTGTTAAAATCCCAGTGGTATGCAGTTAATTCTACTATGAATTATGGAGGCTTCGACCAATCATCGCGCACGCCCTCGGGAACGCGATCATGCCTAAAATTCAATGATGTTTATAATCTAGACCGTTTTAGCTAGCTTTCATTAGCTTTGACTAGCTTATAGAGTTTAATAATAGCGGTTGGTTACCGAAATTTTTGTTTATGACATGAAAGGTAGTTTGTGTGTTGTGGGTTTGGTTTATAATTATTATTTCAGACAACTAAGTGCATAAAATGTTTCTATAATACAATTCTGATTTTAAATGTAAAATATGGTACTCCGAGACGAATATTTTTCTGTTTTATTTCTTTTCGAGTTGATTTTTTCGCCTTTGTTTACGGTATTTGGTCCCCGCAACTATTGGAAATAAGGCCGCAGGAGCATATTGGAATTAAGGCTGCAGGAGCAATGAAAGACGTCTGCACTGTACAACGGTTGGATTTATTATAATCATCATTTCAAATATTGAACAGAATGACAGTTTGAGTGAATTAATCAGCTACCTATACCTCACAATATGAGACTTGGATTTTTGTAATATTCCAACAGCAACATAAGACTTTTCTAATGAATATTTAAAAAGCTAATAAAATATTTAAAAATAAATAACAAGCGCAACCGTTGATGCATTTTTTACTAGGTAAATCAAATTTTATTACGCATGAGAATGCCTTTAAAAAGTTTGGGCATAACAAGCGCCTTCAAGCGTGACGATATAAAAGTTATTAATTATTAAAAATTTATTTTTGCATACAGATCTTTTAAAAACAAAACATTTTATTAAAATTTTAATACTTCATGTCATTAATATTATGCAAGTAGATAGGTTCCTTTAAGCGTGTAGGTCGCCCCTGAGGAAGGTTTCGGGAACATCTCAAGATTAAAAAACAAACTACTTTCCTAGAAACAAATAACTTAAAACATTCTTACACACTCGACCTTTTACCTACGCGTATTACGTCACGATGTAAACACACGCGTCAAAGTGACTTATGTCCACAAAACATTACAGGAAAGTTAAATAAATTACAGTGCTATCAAAATTCACGGCATGTTCCCAAGAACAGAGAGCGGATCGCGAGTGACGTCACTACGGAAGCGGGACACAGAGTAGGTAATCAACAGATGCGACAGCTGGGGAGAGGTAATTGATGTGATTGTTGGTGGGTGCGGTGTCGAATTGGGTTGCGATATTGTTTTGTTGGTCGAGAACAACGAACGATCAATGTGTATTGTGTGTTGATTATTTTAGTCTGTTTTATTTCAACAAAGGGGCTCTGATGGCAGTCGCTATGTGTAAAATACTGATATTCAGCCGCATTTGATGATACGATAATGATGTCTTCTTATAAAAATAACTCTCAAACAAACTTTGTACCGCGGCCGGGAGACATTTACAAACTGTGGCCGTGAAGCTTTAGAGCCATCGTAGTTGGGTGCGTCTTAGAGCCATCGTAGTTGGGTGCATCTTATTTTTGCGACGTTACAATGATAGCCTCAGCACTTCATAATACGGCACCTTTATTAATCAATATGTGTAAATTTCAAATGGATACGAAATCCAGACATGAATTTAAAAATTGAGAATCAAAACCATGTTGCGTGTAACCAATTTGAGGTTGCGTTGCGAGGTGACTTAAGAGCAGAAAGAGGTTACAACTAAAAAAAAATCATGTTTGTGACACATATCAAGTAAACAGCCTGCCAACAAGACGTCTAAATAAAACCGTCCCTTTTACTTAACGTCAGCTAACACCACTGTCACCTAAGCCCAGTTTAATGAATGTCACGTCTTACTAACTTATTCTGTGACCATCAACACGCCGGTCACGCAGAGCGCAGAGCTCAGGGCAGAGGGCGCGTGAAAAATATAACCGCGTGACAGATAAACAGAGCCCTTGATTTGTTTCTGCTGCTACTGTGACAAATAACAAGACTGATGTTATGGCTTTGATGTTATCAAATTAGGCACTTTTCCTTGTTTTTTGTTGAAACGTTTGAAGATGCACGGGAGGAGGAAAATTGTACGAAACTATTTTATTAGTCGGACATATGTTGTCTATTCTCTCTACAGGCTTTTTACATACGCCTGTATTCACCGAATGGTTAGGCAGAGATGTGCTAATGTAAATCCACAGTTTGCCGGTATGATATCTGGATAGTGAGAACGTTTTCTTTTTAATAAGCTCGTCTTTCATTATCTACTAAGACAATGTCCACAAATCCTGCTATCTGAATATGTTATTGTACCAGTGAAAAATGTAACAGCTCTTATTTTAAAAAAGTGTCCATGGAGTTTCTTGCCGCATTCTTCTCCATAGGATTAACGTTTTGGAACCGTGCAACTAGAATCATGTAACTTTTCATAAATGCTTGTAAAAGTTTATTTGAAATAAAAACATTTGAACTTGAACTATGTTTAGGTACCTATCGGGCACAAATCGAGACACCGAGCTACTTCTAGGAATTTCTCAAAAAAACGCGGCTCAAACCGGGAGTTTAGTACATCGCGCTTGGGACCACTTGACTAACGAGGCCAGCTTTTTTTTTCATATGGCTATTTATCTTTACATATTTAAATTAGGAATCTCAACTTATCTGATTCAAGCTCAGAAATTAGCAGATGTATAATAATGTACACAGATCGCCAGATTATTATGTAAAGGAAGGCGAGCCTATTACCGTTAACCTGAGAATTAAAAATAGCACTGCTTGACACGAGAATCGAATCCAGGACTTCGAGCATTGCTGGTACTACCTCGTTATGGCTACAGACAGAATTTCGCATATTTATATCTAATATCGATTTACGCTTTAATTCATCTGTACAAATTCAAATTCAAATTCAAATGGTTTTATTTCAATTACACCATATTAATACGTAGTAGGTACCTTAAGTGAAACAAGTTGTACGGTTCCAAAAAAAGTAGTACTACCATAGATACTTCTGTATTTTTTTCCATGTGTTTTGTATAAGTAATGTATAGTATGTCAACGACTATTACATTGTGTGTTCTCGAATGTACATTTTAATAAAAATGTTGCTGTGAAATTGCAAGGTTGTTAAAGTACGTACTTAAACTGTAATGGTTAAGACCTGTACCCACTATACCGTACCATAGATATTAGATGATTTCAAATAACTAAATATTTGAAATTCATAAACTATGCAAGGGGCCAGGGGCTAAGTTATAGCAACGCTGATTAACCGATCTGCAAGTTTAAGCTACGCTCGCCGAGGTCAGTCCGTGGATGGGTGACCATTCTTAAAACATTGAGACCCCTCCGTGCCCCAGAGAGCACGTAAAGCCGTAAAGACAATCGTTAGTGGTAGTCAGGAGCCCAAAAAGCCTGACAACCAGTCTATCCTTCGAATATCGGTATTGCCCAGAAATTGGGTTGCGTAGGTCTAATGGCAGATATTCAGACGCATCTGGTTAGACTGGAAGCCGACCCCAACGTGGTTGGGAAAAAAGGCTAGGAGGATGAAACTATGCGAGTAGCTATCACAATGTATGTGAATATCCCCTTAAATTAATTTTGAAATCATTTTATCACCGGTCCTTTGGAATGTACCTAGAAGATTTATGTTTAAGGTCAAAAGGCCCATGGTCCTTTCGATTTGGGCCGTTCAGACTAAACGCCCATAATAAAAGCGTTTTAGGCAAGAATTAAATGCGATTCAGAAATGCGTCAATTTTTGGCAGGAATTGAACGATTTTATACATGAACGTTATTTTCTCGGATTGGTATAGTTCCCATCATGGGTATGTTACACTATAGTGGTCAGAGACCTTAAGAGCCATAAATAAAATTGGGTTTATTGTGTGCTACTGGCCATGCATATAGAACACTCGCAAATTTATGATTACAGGGTTGGCCAAAAAATGCTCCATTTTTGCATAACCTACATTGTTCATAAGGTGTTATAAATAAGGACTACATTTTATGTTAGCATGCAAACCTGATTTTAAGGTTAGTACCTGGTACATGAAGTATAGCTGAAACACAGTAATAAGTTTATTACAGTACAATACAGTAGTTAGTACTTGCTAAGGCCGTTTATTTTTTATGGTTTTTATTATTTAAAAATAAGAAAGTTATAAGTAATTTGACCTTATAGACAAAAGCGACACTTAGCGACTTCTGACGTCAAAAGCGCGTACGCCATACAAATTCTTCTTTCAATCTCTACAAAAACACTAAGCAACCCTATTTCATTACTATTAACAAATCCATTTACAGGGCCTGTAGACAAGTTGCGTTTTGACATTCCAATCGACAAACGAATACAAACAAAATGTATGACTGACACCAGCTTTCGACAAATCGGGCTGTCACTAATGTCATTTCCATACATTGTGTTTGTTAATTCGAATGTCAAATTGCAATGTCTAGCGGTCACAAATATCAACGTTGACCTGCAATTATAGTCAGCAGCGTCGTTTGGCGACGCAATGAGTTGGCAGTCTATTGTGAATCCACTACGCTGCTTTTAGAATATGAAACATTAATTTATTAAAAAACACACGAAGATATATAGCAGGAGTCTTTACTTCTCGTGCGAGCATGAAAATGAAAATGGGGAGTATATTTCTTTTCACAAATAAATTGCGTTCATTTTCACAAAACAGCGTCATCACACAAGTTACGCCCAAACGCGAGATTCCGCATCAATGAAGCTCGTTACGGGGATTCAAGGAATATTAAGCGTATGAGTTTGTTGCGAAGTAAAAGTACAGTAGGGCCATTTATTAGCGTTTTTAGCTGACTTCTTTATGTCGGCAAACGAGCAACAAGCCTCCGAAGGTGTGATGAGTCATTGCCAGTATCATTGCCGCTTATTGGCACTAAAAGCGTTGCTTTTTTTATACCAATAAGATGGCAAACAACAATACTCGCGCGTTGCCGACCCTAAAAACCTCTTAGAGGTTTATGGAAGATTCCTTGCGCTGACATTTTAAGGGAATATTGCTCTTGCTGCCAGCGCAGCGCATCCTTAGAAGGAGCTCTGACAACTATAATCACTGCAGGAACACAACACACGATAAAGTGTGTTATTCGGCTGCAGTTTTCTGTAAGGTGGAGGTACTTCCCCTAATTGGGCTGATCTAGATTTGAGCCATAAATGCCTGTGACCTACCTCTCTTATGTTTCTGATCCTTGAAATCCCCTACCGACAAACCAAGTGCAAAAGTATGATAGACTTGGGGTCTGTTTCATCACCTCCTGATAAGTTCCTGTTAAATTATTTGACAGATAATTCCATAAAATTTTTGTTCTATGTTTCATTTATCCGGCGGTTCACGACTATCCAGAGCTGGTGAAACCAGCCAGTGACCCCATCATCATTATCACCATGGAGAACCCACTGCTATGTGGGTTCGGTTTCCGCACTTAGTCCTGCAGTGGATCATTGTACGTGTGCCGAGGGGCTGTTATTCTAACCAGCCCAACTCCCTCCAGAAGCAGATTAGTCTTCCCGGCCTCCTCAGTGTGTCCGCTACAGATCTTGGTGATCCTAGGCTTTTTTTTCGTCTGGGTAACACCTGCGTATTCAAGTAGCTCGTATGCTACCGCTTCAATTCAATTTAAATCAATTCAATTCTTTATTGCTTTATTCTTTATTGCTTCCTGCAAGTGACCCCAAGAGCGAAAATTGAATGAGTGAAAATGTTAGTATTTATGATTAAATTCGCAAACAGTGTTCCATTATTATTATTTTATGTAACCGAGCAAGATTTCAAGCATTCAATAATGTATTTTAATGGTAATTGAAATTCCTTTCTGTCAGTTGAAATACATTAATCCACTTCAAGTGTTTCGTGTTGTCCATTCTGAGTGGGATTTTGAAAGCTCTAGTAATCAATTTGCGTTGAATGACGGAAACTAATGTTCCTATACCAATTTTACAAAAGTACATTTTAGATTACAGTTTTTCATACCATCATAACATACCTTCACGCCTATTTCCCAAAAGGGCAGGCAGAGGCGTACTAATGTGCACCCACATTTCGCCGGTATGTTTAGGTTCTAATGTCCCATGTAATAGGAGGCGAGCCTATTGCCATCAACCGGGCACAAATCCAGACTCCGAGCTGCTACTGGGAATTTCACAGAAAAACCCAACAACACTTTGCCCGACCCAGGGATCGAACCCAGGACCTTGAGCGTAGCAGTCGCGCTTGGGACCACTAGACCAACGAGGCAGTCTATAGATCATAATCATGTTTATAAACATTCGCAGCGATTTCGTAGAAACTAGATAACCGTTTTGCTTCATGTCATTTTCGCATAAAATGTAAACGAATATTTTTTTTACACTTTAACATACCACATACCTAGTCTATATTTCTTTTACAACGATCTATTATAATATATATCATCAGCCTTTTGCCGTCTATTGCTGAACGTAGGCCTTCCCTAAAGAACGCCAACCAGTCGATGATTTATTATTGAATTGAATTCATTTTACCTACTGTGTTTCTGCGCTTAACACAAGGAAGTTGTTCTGAGTTCATTAGAGAGCACACAACACTATAGTTTTCCTTTGATAAAACTATCGAGACGGCGCCAGGAGCTAGTCGCACGCTGTGACCCCTTTCTATTGCAATGTTTAGTGTATTTTCCCAATGGCTTGTTTTCTTAGTGAGTCGATTGGCTTATTGACTGGAGGGTTAGGAAGCTATGTATTTTGGCCGATTCCCAGAGAGAGTAAATTCTCTACCTAAAGCTGAGCATGTTTCGAGTATAATGCATAAATCAAAACTGCAAGCGAGATTGTTAAGCTAGAGGTCCTGGGTTCGATTCTCAGGTTATTGGGTGTTTCTGTGCCCGGTTAGTGGCAATCGACTTACTGTTACAAGGGACCTAAATATACCAGCGAAATGTGGGTGTACTTTATTGTACACTTTAGTACTATATTTATTGCACTCCGCGATATTATTTTAATAAATAACGGTAACTACCTATCAATCATGGACCCTGTCAGGCACTGCAATGTAGGAGAAGAGACCATTTTTTTGTTCTAGAGAGCCCTGGGGAGGGCGGAGGGGTCTGTCAGACCCTTACTGGCTAAAACCAACCCCTGTGTTCCCTCTCGCACTTGCGTTGGGGGCTACGGTAACAACTAACCTCTACTAGAACCGGCCTGAAATACGGACGTAATGCTTAAATCGGACAGAATTCCTTTATTATGCTGTGGTGGGAACATTTAGCACCAAAGTGGCCGACATGGCCGAAAGGATTAGCAAGCTGAAGCGGCAGTGGGCGGGGCACATAGGTCGTAGGAACTGATGGCCACTGGGGCAGAAAGGTTCTCGAGTGGAGGCCACCGGAAAGCGCAGCGTGGGACGGCCTCCAACTAGATGGACCGATGACCTGGTAAAGGTCGCTGGAAGTCGTTGGATGCAGGTAGCATGCGTCCCGGTCCCTGTGGAAGTTAATGGGGGAGGCCTTTGTTCAGCAGTGGACCTCTTTTGGCTGACATGATGATGATGATGATGAGGAACATTTTTGGCTTTATTTTTGGCTTCGCACAGGATTCTACCAATACTTTTTAGTAATTTTTATATTATGTTAAATTTGTGTATTCGTGTCTGTGCGAGACCAAAATAAAAGTTTTTCTTTCTTTCTTCTTTCTATTATAACCTATTTTCATTGTACAAACCTTACCCTACTGCTATACAAATTACTTGGCACATATTTAGTTCCCCTCATCTTAGGACCGCGAGTATGTGCGAGACTATAATGTATTACCGAGCACCCTTCGACGCGGGGTGGTTAATGTGATATACTGTATTAAACAAACGACTTGCTTGGGAAAGCTGTATGTATGTAACAACACCCAAATCTGGCAACAATGGTGTAGGTACATTTTGTACATTTAATATGTAAATATTAAATATAGGTAATTTTTCTTTATGAAGTTTCTCTTTCTCGTAGCTAAGTTATAACTACGCTGATCAATCGATCTGCAAAGTTAAGCTACGCTTGGCGCGGTCTGTCAGTGCATGGGTGACCATTGTTAACCCGGTAAATGTAGTTTGCACACCATTATGTGCAAAAAAATTGGGGATTTTTTTTATCATGGAAATTCGTAGAACTATATTTTTCCTGCTCTAATTTGCAAAAATTGTAGGGAAACAAAAAGGATGGCAATAATAGTCATATATGCACCTGCATACTGCACATTTTCGCATAGGTTGCATTCTAAGCGTGTGAGAGGTTAATACATCGGGATAACTCCGAGCATCCGTTGTCATACGAACATTAATGACAATTGTTAGTGCCAGTCAGAAGCCCAAAAAAAGGCCTGACAACTAATCAATCCTCCGAGTATCGGTATTACCTAGACTGGGTACTGGGTTGCGGAGGTCTGATGGCAGCCGCTTCGTGTGAAATACTGATATTCAGCCGCATCCTGGTTAGACTGTAAGCTGACCCCAACATGGTTGGGAAAAGGCTAGGAAGACGATTTTTGCGTAAGAAAAATTAGTCTCGGGGTTCGAACCTGCAAAAAAAACACAGTTTACACCTAATTTGCAAAGATAGCAAGAACTTCGTGTTAAATACTAGATAATATTCAGCTGCATCTAGCAAGAGCGGAAATCGACCCTAAAATGTCCTTGGTAACTCTGAAAATTATAGAACAAAATGGTTGTCAGAAAGCCGGAATTTCCTCCTTTATTCAGTATGTTACTCATCAAATGATCTTTATTTAAGCTCCACGCACATTATGTACACGTATTATGTAATAAACGCTTTAATACATACATATCTACAAACTCAATTATGCAGAACCGTGTCGGCAAATGTTATTATACGAAATTACACAGGAACATTTCAGTCAGATGTCAAACAATAGACAGCAAACAGTGGAAACATACGGCTGTAGAAATGGGACGCGACCGCGTAATTCCTGTGGCTTTTGTTCAAATGTTGGAGGGAATATTTCTATAGAAAAACACGGGCTTGTAGAATGAGATGACTCATTATGATTTGTCGTGGGTTATTCTGCCGTCTTTCGGTACTTGATAAACAAAACATTGTTATGTTTGGTTACCTATTTGCCTCTTAGATATTATACCTGTATTTTTCTATGGAAATATTTCAAAATTTTTATGCTACAGATTGACTCATTGGTCTAGTGGTGGTAAGCGTGAGTACTATCCAGCACCTGACAAGATTGGTGGGTCGAGCAGTGTTTTTTGGACTTTCTGTGTAAATCTCAAAAGCAATTTAGGCTACACATTTGTGTCCGTTTTGTGGTAAAAGGATCATCCCCAATTACATGACAAAAAATTGTTCGTGGTTCAGCGGACGAGTCGTAACGGCGACTTTTATCGAAAATTTGTAACCGGCAGTAATACGAGTATTGCATCTTCATTCGTCCAACGGGTGCGTACGCACTTCCCGCCCGTATATCCCCTACAAACAATCGCACTAATGTAAGATTTGGAACTGTCGCCGTGTACAGAGCGCATTTTAGCGAAATTATTGTTATTATATTATAGTGCACAGTCGGAACGGCGTGTTGAATGCCGGGATTCCGCCAAGCTCGCGAAATAATGTGGGCTTTAGAATATAAGATGTACGGTTGTAGTAAATGCGTTGGTCGGGGCTTGCCATTGTTTTATGTTTTGTGTTAATTGTACAGAGAGTTGTGAAGCTATATAGCTTGGTAGAACCGGTACATCAAACTGCATAATTATCACATTATTCTAACAAAATATATTAAAAAAAAGTCGTGTTACAACACTTATAACTCGAGAACTACTGGACCTAATTTTATGGTTTTTGACTTGTTGAATTGGTTTCGCTCCCAATAGCAGAATAACAATAACTTTTTTCTAAATATGGAGGTAATTCGGTTTCGCATACATTTTTCGTATAAATAAGCGACACCGACACTGATGACAAAAACTTCGGCAATCCGATGGAAATTACTAGGGTAGCATAAGCGGTACGAAGATAGTACTGGTTTTCGTCGCGTGGGGGCGCTGTGTATGATTTTGATGTTCTTAGAGACTTCCTTAGAGACAATTTTATTTATTTTTAGAGACTTTGGAATACCGAGCCTGTAACCCGGTATTATTATTATACTAGCCACACAGTACAGCAATATTATTGGGCTTAAATACAATTCCACATCTTACAAACCCCATCAGAGAATCAGCTGACGCAACCTTCAGAGAAACAAAACAACATTAAGTCAACTTCGTACATAAATCCTTTACAACAACGCAGTAAGGACTGTGTTGCACCGCGGCCGCGATAAATCATAGCGTAGCAATTATTGTGTGAGCCGCAAACAGTTAACACATAAATCTAATGTAAAGTTTCTAACTGTGACAACGCCTATAAGATATACGGCGAGAGATAAGTTTAGCGATTTGTGTTCGTCGTTTGTTTAGTGTGTGCAGGCTTTATGTTGTAAATTGAGATGGGTGAGTCTTAATTGTCACACCTGAGGTGGTCTTGCGTGAGTTATAGGCTTTGTTTCGAATCGATTAATTTACCAGGGCTCCATATTGCGTAGACGATACCCTGGATGCGAGAAGGGGAATGAGAAAGGCGTTCTTTGTGAAATTCCTGCAGTATAGTCTGACACTTATTAAACTGCTAAATTAAGTAAATTACTGAACGGTCCTGGAATAGCACATAGGCTTTTTATCCCGGTAAAATGTATGGTTCCATGGGGATAGATTTGTTTTAATCATTTATAAGAAATAGCCTGACCACGCGAGCCGCGGGCAGAAACCTAGTTATATGGTATGGTATGGTATGGTATGGTATAGCGGGCTGTTTTTCGCAACTCCACGTCAATGCGCATATTTTGCGTACGGGTATGTTTAATATTACTCAAACCACCCTAACTCCTCAAGAAACGCCAGCACACTCCTGATATCCGACGATCTCTGGGAGGGTACTTTTGTTTCCGAAGTACAGCAACGAAAGTAGCTGAACACTATGAAATCTTCAAAACGCTTTAACATCTTTAATATTCAGAATTCACTGACCCTTGAAGGCGATACAAATTCTCATAATAGAGGACAATTATATGTTTTACCTTAGTCAAAATCTAATGAATAGTTTTTTTGGTTCTGTGATGTTTTTAAACTTTCGTTGTGTTCAACGACTTTCGTTGCTGACTGTACTTAGCCCTGTATGTGGCGACCTCAGTGCAGTGCGAAAGCACGTGAGCCGCTGTTTCGTCCTCTCCCAGGCAAGCTCTGCATACGGGGCTATCAGTGACACCTAAAACATGTAGATGTTTATTGAAGAACCCATGACCTGTGAGGGCTGCGGTGATTGTCCTCAGTTGTTGCTTGGACAACCTAGCTATAATTAATTTTAAGTATATCTAAAAGTGTCATTTATAATATCAATCCATTAAATTAGTTGACGCTTGTGTTCCCCGAATTGTAATAGCGAACTATTGAGAAAGAAAATAGCTACTTTGCTTGACCTGGGGATTGAACCCAAGAGCTCAAGCTGCTGCAAGCTCAAACAATGACGCTTGTCCACCAGAACCATGACACTAATCTAACTTTTATGTAAATACTGAAGATGTATGGACCTAACTAAATTTGCTAAATTTGCTCTATTTGCTCCTACGGCTCAAGGTATAAATCTACTTAACACCCTGGTTGCTAATAGCCCGGATGTTGACATATTTTGCACAACATGCAACTTATTTGTAAAAATGTTTATATTTTTCTTAAGTTTAAATATGTAGAATATTTTAATTGTATTAATATGAACTAACATAATATGAACTATATTTAATATTAAGTTTATATAATATAATTTGAATTCATAATATTATAAACTGTTGGCTTGTTGTGCGTCTTGGCGTCGCTGTAAGTACATCAAGCATTTAAACTATAAATAAATAAACTACTATAAACATTAAACAAACTGCTCCGTAATAAAAGCTAACATCATGAAGGATTGCAGCGGCAAGTTACAACAATAACATATTAAGTTAAAAGATTAAAATAGTGCTCAGTGGCGGGTCGTTTGTCATAGTTTACAACACGGGAACACCATTACTAAAACTTGCTTGTGTTATGTAAAATGTTTTGTATTTTGCCTGTATGAAATACTAGATTTGCGCCAGCGACTTCGCCCGTGTGGTATGGGTATTAATTATAGCCTATGGTTAATGAACATAGACGAAGCGAAAGTGGTGTGCCAGGATCGTAGCAAGTGGAAATCTATAGTCTCTGCCTACCCCTATGGGAAACAGGCGTGAGGCTATGTATGTATATATGTATAGTTAAATATAATCATAATCATTATCATCCTTTTCCCAACCATGTTGGGGTCGGCTTCCAGTCTTCCAGATGCGGCTGAATATCAGTATTTTACACGAAGCGACTGCCATCAGCCCCTCAACCATGAGTTCTATCGAATGACTTTCGATAGGTTTTTTACGCATCGAAACGCTGTAAGCCCATAGCAGGTTTTAGTTCTTTACGTAACCGCTAGAGGCGCTGCGAGAGTTTTCCATATAAATATTTTACCGGGTCGCTAGCGAGTCTAGTGACAAAAACTCATGGTCGAGGCACAGACCTCCGAAACCCAATTTCTGGGCAATACCGATATTCGAAGGATAGACTGGTTGTCAGGTTTTTTTGGCTTCTGACTACCACTAACGATTGTCCTAGGTGTTCGTACGACAACTGGGACCGACAGCTTTACGTACTCTCCAAGGCACAGAGGGGTGTCGATGTGTTAAGAATGGTCACCCGTCCACGGACTGACCTCGGCAAGCGTAGCTTAACCTTGCAGATCGGTTGATCAGCGCAGTTTATAGCCTATAGTTACTTACACTATAGGCACAAATCGAGACTCCAAACTGCTACTGAAAATTCACAATTCACAGGAAAACCCAACAACACTGCTTGAGCCGGGAATTAAACCCAGACCAACGAGACAGTCAAGAATAAACGCTTTCCTAACCTAGTGTTTCTCAGTTCGATCCATAAATCGATCGAAGCAAAAATGTTATTGGGTTTATCAATGACATTCTCAGGAACAGAGTTCATTTTGTGCCCGGGGTCTCTTATTTCATAAGACTTAAACATAACGGCGAACTGTGGGTGTACATTAGTACCCCTCTGTCCAACCTTTCGCGAAATACAGGCGTGATGATATGTTTAAAACGAACCTAATCCAAACAACACATACGATTCAATAAATGTGTTTAGTAACACGTTTTGAGTTCCAATTCGAGCCAGCATACATCGCCGCCCCTCGGGACTGGCACTGTCTTCAGTGTAAATGGTGCTATATAAGTGACAAATACTTGTACATTATGTACATTGCTGTTCAAGTTGTGTATGCACTTGAGATAGTACTTCTGAGAGCAGCGGTGGAGTGTATTTACGGCGATAAAGACGTGACTTAGTTTGAGAAATGTTTTTAGTACATGATTCTTAAATTATATGCTCTTGTTCGTCTTTCGGTTGACTACAACATTAACCTACAATATTCACATATTCTGATATTACAGTAGTGTACCAGTAAAAAATATAATAACTGTATATTAAAAGAGTATCCATGGAGTTTCTTGCCGGATTCTTCTCCATAGCATCAACTGGAAAAACAAAAAACGGAAGAATGTCCCCCGTAACACTGGATTCTCCTATTCCTACCCTTCTATTGGACTTTGAGTCTATAAATCTTTTTCATTATTATTACTAGCTTCCCGCCAGCGGCTTCGCCCGCGTGGTCTTATAATTTTTTCCCCCGTTTTTGCAACATTTTTATTACAACTCCGCTCCTATTAGTTGCAGCGTGATGATATATAGCCTATAGCCTTGCCCGATAAATGGGCTATCTAACATAGAAAGAATTTTTCAAATCGGTCAAGTCTTTTTGAGTTTATTCGTTACATACAAAAATACAAATCTTTCCTCTTTATAATATTAGTGTAGATTAACTTTTTGTAAGTGCATCTAGAATCATTTAACGTTTTATAAAAGCTCATAAAAGTTTATTTGAAAAAAAAAAACATTTTGAATTTGAATTTGAGGGTTTTGACAGCGGTCCTAGCCACGACTACTTCGTAGGTTCTGAGTTCAATTCCTAGTTCAAGTAGTGTTATTGGGTTTTCAATGAATTTCTCAGTATGTACCTATTGTCCGTTTTTTAATCTCAGACACTAAAGTGGGATGCCAGTTTTTTGCATTTCTTAAATAGTGACGTGCCACTATCGAAAATTGTCGCTAATAAATTGAAGTATCGGTTTTTTTATATTGATTTATCCTGGAAAAAATTTAGGTCTTATTTAAAACGTAATAATCATGGATCCGAATAGGTAGTTCGGACTAAATAACGACAGCGAAATCGACAGTCTTCTAAAATTTTTTTACAGCCATTGATATAGTTTTCTATTTTTTTTTAGCTTGTCGGCAGACAAGACAAAATTTATTATAGTTCTTTCTTGCTTTATTTTTGGTAGGTAATTTGGTACTTAATAACTCTACGACAACATACCTTTCATAGACTTTTTTGTGCATTCGGATAATTTCAACTAATTTGGGCTTTAATGATACGATTCGGAATAGAAAACTTTTAAGCTAATCGCCTAAAAGTTACGATTCAACAAACCGGTACCATATGTACAACACTATACAAAAAAGCTGGTATCATTATTTGTGATTTTGACATTTGCATGTGTCAATCTAGTCTCTGAGATTAAAAAACAGACTATAGCAGCTCGGAGTTTGGAATTATGCCCCGTTGCTGGCTAAGCTAAAGCTAAGCCTAATAGGCTTACCCTCTATTACATGTCTATCACACATCTGTGGATATCGTACCTTTGTCTCCAACCCCTTGAAAAATACATGCGTGATGGTATGTTTGTCAGTAAATAGACAAGTCGATTTGACCTGTCAGGCGGTCACGACCCTCGTGTATGTAATTCAATGACCTCAATTGTGTTTTCAACTTAAATAGCGATATCCTGTTGTGTCGTAGATTAGTCGGTAGGATTGTACAGTCAACAAAAGAGTTAGGTATACAGACAGATAAAGACATGTATTATGAAAAAGATTGTGTAGTACTAACCGACCTTCCTTGTGAAAGTCTAATAAGATAGACTGATATTGTTAGTTGCGGTCGGCGTGCCTGGGATTTGAACACTAGACCAACCATTTGACAGTCCAGTGGTCTTATGCCTAGGCTATCAACGCTCGTCATGATCCCATGGCATTATATTATTTGTATTAAATTTTGTTCTATGTAAATATTTTAATTATGTTACTTAATTATTATTTACTGATGCCGTAATTTCAGTTATTTGTATTGCGTATATATAATTGTGTGGGATTTCGTCATTTTAATTAATAATTTTCTTCGGATAATTAATTGGTAGCCTGGAAAACAAAAGACTACCTGTGTATTTCAGCAACAAATGCTGATATTACTGATATATCTACTACTGATGCTGAAACTATGCTGAAAATGTATTGTTATTTTGAATAACGACGATTTCCTTATCTTGAATAAAATATTTTATTCTTAACATTGTTAATCACTTATAAAGTTTTAAATGTAATAAACATAATTTAAAAATAATAAAAAATCTTTTCTTTCTTTCTAATACTCGGTTGATTTTTCATCGTATTTTTTATAAATCACAGAATTCCAAAACATTCATTACGTTTGTTTTCCACCGTAGTAACACCGAAAATTACACGAATAATTGTTTACGTTAAATAAATCGGTTACTACGTGAACAGTTAACTGTTAAACAGAATATATAATCACATGAAACATGAGTGAGATAGATCCAAGGCAAATGTCGAAACCATAATTTATAAGCCACCTAACTCCTCCTTTGTTCTAACCGTCAAACTGCCAATCTATGCAATAAGCTAACCGCGCTGAAACTAAATTATTAAGTTGTACTGACCCATTTTTGCTGGGTTACCGGCTACTGTGTAGAAAAGACAGGCCACCAGCACCAAAGTCCACTCCATTATTAACACAATTCGAGTCACAACACTATTAATAAATAAAAAAATTAAATTGAGCAATTTTTTCCACGAGTGTACTTTTTGTTACACATTTTTGGCCCGTAGCACTTTTGCACCGATTTCGTAGCACGTGCTACGCTGTAGCGTGTCGTAGGCGTCCGCTCCGCGCTACGGCGCCCAGACAACTAAACCAAGCTTCGGCCACGCTTACCAGTCGGCTGTTATTGATTCTTTAAAATGTTATTTTTGGTGATTTAATGTGTTATGTTATAGATTCTGTTATTATTTATTTAGGCGGAAGTTTTATTAATTAATATATTTATATTGGAAGGTATTCATTGCTTGATTTATTTAAATATTTTAGTATGAAATAAAGAAAGCTTTAATGCTTGAAACATCTTAATTTATCGAATCATTCAAACTTTTTGCAACAAAATATATCTAAATATTTGAAAACTCAATGTTTTGTCAGTAGTTTCAGTAATTAGTTTGAGAATCGTAATATTAAAATGTACAGCAAATGATAAATTAAATTTAAGTTTCATTCATTGTGTTTAAGAGATAAGTCAATATCAATACCTAGACAACATTTATTTGAAATACACGTATATATGGTGTGACATTTACGTGTCAATGTACATATTTAATAAAAATAATGTCAAATAAATAAAAATATAGAAACATTATTTATTAAAACTCTTAATTATTCATGACTGCCAATACGGCTGATGGTCCTCGGCTCGCTGGCAAGTTTTAACCGACTTCAAAGGAGGTCCTCAGTTTGAGCTGTATGTATGTATGTTTGTCCGCGATTATCTCGCGTTTGGCAGAAACCGATTTTGATGCGGTTTTCAGAAAAGTATTTGTTATTAATATATATTATGAATTCAACTCAATCTTAATTCATTGCTGTACATTCTAATATTGCGATCCCAGTGAACTAAAGAAAACCTACAAATTCTGTGTGTATCTGCTTAAAAAATTGAGAAAGCAGGCGTATTTATATAACACTAGCTTTCCACCAGCGGCTTCGCCCGTGTAGTACTGGGCATTTTTTATAAATTAGCCTATGTTAATCGGTAAAGATGTAACTTTCTAATGGTGAAATAATTTTTCAAATCGGTCCATTAGTTTCGGAGCCTATTCAATTCTAACAAACAAACAATCAAATCTTTCCTTTTTGTCCTAATACTCGTACTAGCTTTCAGCCAACGGCTTCGCCCGCGTGGTCATATAATTTTTTCCCCCGTTTTGGCAACATTTCTCATTGCTACTCTGCTCCTATTAGTCGCAGCGTGATAGTATATAGCCTATAGCCTTCCCCTATAAATGGACTATCTGACACTGAAAGAATTTTTTAAATCGGTCCAGTAGTTTCGGAGCCTATTCCATATTTCGGAGCCTAGCCCATACAAACAAAGAAACAATCAAATCTTTCCTCTTTATAATATTATAGTACTTATAGATTAGTATAGGTGTGTTCCAAAAAAATTTAATCAAATTAAATCAAATCAAATGGTTTATTTGTGATACATGGGTTACATACAGATGTTCTTTATTCCTAACTTAATTAGGTATATTATATACTTAATAACGTTCATACCATGATCAACCACTTGGGCACCCCATCCTTAATCCATTTTGCTATTAAAAATTATCTCAAAACTATGAACTAGAAGTAATACAGTGTACATTTTAAAATCCATCCTTCTTTTTATTAACACCCAGTGAATCGCCATTCATGATAAAATATTTTTTTAAGCCAGTACAGACATTTCATCCGAATTTCCGTGTGAAATGAAAATACGGGATCGTCGGATCCGTCTAAAAAGATATTAAAGTTTAAAATTAAAAAAAAGTTCGGGCACATTTTGTTTGCCGAGCACTTTTTCTTGGTCTGCGCATTTTCTGGGTGTTTGTGTAAGTCCTTTTTACTATAGAGGAGTTACAGAGCTTTTTGCGTCTACAATCCATGATATTTTTTTATTCATCATCAACCCATATACTGTCCCACTGGTGGGCACAAGCCTCCTCTCAGGCCTCTTAGGCCACCACACCTTATGCGGGTTGGCAGACCTCACACGCCTTCGAAAATAGGCATGCAGGTTTCCTCACGATATTTTCTTTCACTGTTAAAGCGAGTGATAATTACGCACATGATTTTGAAAAGTCAGAGGTGCGTGCCTTGGATTCATACTCGAGACCTTTGACTTGGCAGGCCAGTGGTCCCCTCGACTGCTCCTAAGCTATCACTGTTTACATTTTCATGGTTAATCTATATTAATATTATAAAGAAAGAAAGAAAAGAAGAAAGAAAAAAACATTTATTATATATATTTAAAGCTGAAGAGTTTGTTTGTTTGGTTGAATGCCCTAATCTCAGAAACTACTGGTCCGATTTGAAAAAATATTTCAGTGTTAAATAGCCTGTTTAACGCGAAAGGCTATAGGCTTTATATCATCACGCTACGACCAATAGGAGCAGAGTATAAATTAAAAATGTTGCAGAAACGGGGGATAAATTCAACTTCTACGGGAACGAATTCGCGGGCAAACGCTTATTCCATAATATAAGGTTGTTCATAATGAGTACAATATTTCAGGTCATTGAGAAAATTTTGTATATTATTAAAAATATCTACTAGTAAAAAGCGCTAAGTGTTCTAGAAAAGATAAAACAATTCTTTTTCGCCTGAAACTAATGCGTCTTGAAAGCACTATGGTTTTCTGTGACCCATTTTCGATATGAATTTATGGGAGAACTCGACATGACATTATAATATTTGGCCAAGAAGCTAGGCATAGAAAAACAAAATTGACTCATGATCAGGACTTAAAAATCAGATCAAAACAGACTTGAAAATTAGACTATTGGCATGAAATCGATATCGGGGTCTAAAAATAGTACCGAATAGTAATGGCATGCGTTTGACATTCCGAAACTGACACTGACAGTTTTTGCTATGAAATCATTACGAAACAGACAATAGTGTGCCAAAATGGCGTGATTTACCTTAAATTAAAAGATGTTTTTCTCATCCCCCAGTCAACATTAAAAAAAAATTACGACTAGAGTTTTAACCAGCGTAATATAGGGGGGTATTTTTTCCAATAAGTGTACCTTCGGTACATCATTTGGGCCGATTTCGAGGACCTCCTTTGAATTTGAAATTCCTAAATTTCACAAAAACTCTTCATACTGCTCGACGTTGGAATTTAATCCAGAACCTCTATCGTCGTAGTTACAACCGTTTGCATATGTAAAAATCATTAAAAAATAGTAATAAACTTTTTAAACAGTCAGACATTTTTAAGTGTCAATATCAAGAATGAACGGTACACAGAACGATGGTGCCACTACCTATAGACTAGGAATTTTAATTTTAAAATCCCCCGCATTGCGCCGTAAGCGACCCACGGGCAGAATATTATATTATGCCATCGCTTTATTAAATATCGAAAGAATTTCATTTGTGAGCTGATTTGGGAATGAAATTTGAGCTATTTTCGTGATAATTTGGCAATAATAATTATTATTATCTAGTATGGCCGAGATACACGAGGTTAGTTTTTCAAGCCAGGATAGTAAGCTAGCAAGCTAGCAGTTCTGGCTTCATAATAATAATAATATAGTTTATTTGCACAAACATGCGTATACATTCACGAATAAGGTATCTTGCGTATGCAAGATCACACAAAATAATAGGTCCGACATGTTTGCCATATGTCATGGCATGCACATTTTTAAAATTTACAAGTTTTCAATACAAATTATTTTATACAACATTAATTTTGTCCGTGAATAATTCTAATCATTATGTAAATAAATATGTTACATTGAAGATTCCATAAAAAAATCGTTGACATTATAATAGGCTTTTTCTGTTAAAAATGACTTTATTTTATTTTTAAATTGTACATCACTGAGTTCCTTCCAGTGCTTAGGTAACTTATTGTAAATAACTGGGGCCATGCAGAAAACACTTTTTCGCATAAGTGCAGTCCTAGAAACATGTAAGATTGTAGGCAAATTTTACTATTATCCCGTCTATTTCGGTGAACTAAGTCGGCCAACAGAACTAGCTTAATTGTATTAGCTAACACACAGAACTACACTACTTACACAGAGTAGGTACTTGCGCAACAATAAAATCTATACTAATATTATAAAACTGAAGAGTTTGTGTGTTTGGTTGAACGCGCTAATATCAGGAACTACTGGTCCGATTTGAAAAATTCTTTCAGTGTTAGATAGCCCGTTTATCGAGGAAGGCTATAGGCTATTATATATATATATATATATATATAAATAATCACTGGGGGTCTCGACTAGTGAATAAAACTAGTAGCTAAAAGTAGTGCTCGGTAAATAGACTGTATAATTATCGATAGGCGCAAGTAATGTAGGCAGACGACCGATGGGTGTGCGCGATTCGGTAACGGCGAGTGAGTGTTCCGGCGGACAGGCCTGAAGGTGGGGGCCGCTGCTGAAGGATGGAGTCGATCCCCATTGGCTCCTCGGCACAGCTTGATGTGACGCAGTAACAATCACGCTATGACAAATAGGACCGGAGTTATACAAAAATGTTGCAAAAACGGGGGAAAAAATTCAACTTCCACGGGAACGAAATCGCTGGCAATTCTAGTTACAGTATAAAACTGGGTACCTACTTACATCGAGACTCTATGTATATCATTTTCTACTTTTATTTACTGCCTTTTGACAAATAGACGAGTGACTATAAGCACAAAGGCGTACATTTGTGAACAGATGACGAATGACTGGTTGTTTGTACTAGGTCGCGATTATTGTATCACTCGCTACTGAATTCATATTTATATCACCCATGTGACTTAAATTACGAGTGATCACGTCATGTTTATGACGTGGATATAACACGTTAATGAACGTGAATGAATGTTCATAGTTCATTAACGTGTTATATGTTCATTGAACATATAACATAGATACCTTTATACTATGTAATTAATTTAATTACAAAGGTTTTATACAAGGAAAGTGTTCAATTTATCGATTCATTAAAATCAGTGGCCGTTACTTTAGAACACCATTTTATTCAAAACACAAAAATGTTTTTTACATTATGCGCTCAAAAATGAGTTTTTTTGTAATTTTTTTTTGGTAAGTATATAATTCTACATTAATATTATAAAAAGGAAAGATTTGATTGTTTGTTTGTTTGCATTGAATAGGCTCCGAAACTACTGGACCGGAATAGCAATGAAATATGTTGGCAAAACGGGGGAAAAAGTTATCAAAACCACGCGGGCGAAGCCGCTGTCGGGAAGCTAGTGTTTAACTCTAATACAGCATCACTATGAATATTTACGAAATGTTTAGACTGCACCCAAATACCAACTGCTCTATCCTCTACCTCTACTACCCTCCTACTATACCACACTATCATTTTACTCGCCGAAAAACTGCACGAAAATGCTAACTCCAACACAGCGAGCAACTTTAAAGAAATCACGGTGAGTGAGTTTAAAAATTAAAAATCTCGAGAATTTTATGTGAACATTGAAAAATCACTCGTAATTTTCAGACTAGAGAATGTAGTCTTTTAGCGAGTGTTTTTAAAATAGCGCTCTTTCGGCCATTTTAATGTTTCGAGTGACTTGCGTTTCAATACAACAAAGGTTTGTATAGATGCGAGAAGCAAGTCGTGGTTTCTTTTCGCGCTACTTTTGCTAATGTATCTCCGACTATAGATACTTTTGATGTTACGATATTTTATTTGACTGCGTGGCGAAGACGAATTTTCATATAGGTAGTGAACGATCTATGTATTGATGACTATTATATACCAACTCCTGCAACACGATATTGATAGTTGATGCCTTGCTGTAAAGGTGTTGATTATTATGACACAAAAAAAATGGAAAATGTATTGCAGGCCGTTCAGTCTAAATTATAAACAAAACTGTTTCCATACATACATAAATACACGTCATACACAATATATACTTATGACCTGTATTTATCCTTCGGCAGTCGGGTTAAAAGGGAAGCTAATGAAAACTATTTTTTATTAGCCTGAGGGTCGTAAACGCGACTGCTACGCTCGGGGCCTTGAGTTCAAATCCCAGGTTGAGCAGTGATATTAGGTTTCTTTATGAAATTCTCAGTACCTAGCAGCAGTTTGGATTTGAGTCCAGTTAATGGCAATAAGCTCGCCCTCTATTACCTACATGGGACTTGAATACATTGTCATGTATTCTTGTTTGTCAGCTTAAAAATAAATACCGTACCTACGCTATAATATGTTGAATTATTGACTTCCTCACCAAACATAACATAATATTAAGTCAGATATTGTTATCCATTTCCCGTGTTCCTTTGTTAAGTTTTCTTACGTGTTACATAGCCTTGTAATGGTTAAGGAAAACAGTGACGTGTCTCATTAACGGATACTAATGTGTATCGAAATAATATAAGATGGTATTAGCGACCCAGCTGACGATGACTTGTATATGAATTAAACAGTTTCCTGCGTTTGTATCCCAACCTATATATACAAAATGCGTATATTTTATTCAAACAATTTTTTTTTGTTTATACATTTTTACTTTACTACGGCATACATTAATATAATAATCAACCCATATACTGTCCCACTGCTGGGCACGGGTCTCCTCCGGGTATGACAGGGATCAGGCTATAGTTCACCACGCTAGCCTAATTGGCAGACTTCACATGCCGTTGAGAAAACCTCTCAGGCATGCAGGCTTTCTCACGATGTTTTCCTTCACAGTTAAAGCGAGTGATAATTACGTACATGATTTCCAAAAGTCAAGGTGTGTGCCTTGGATTCGAACTCGACCTTTGGCTTTGCAGTCCAGTGGTTATACCCCTAGGCTACCACTGCTTAAATGTCGATAATTTAAACTTTTTTTTGTAATAATTATGGTTGATCAATAAGATCGGAACCTTCTTAACTTCTTCAATACTAATTGCGTCCGACTAACGCCATCGTCATACTACAAAATTGTTAACCATTGACACGATAAGGAAAAGAAGCAAACTTCTTTTCGTAACCTTTTTCCAACCATATTGGGGTCGGCTTCCATTCTAACCTAATGCGGCTGATTGTCACTTAGTGGTATGACGATTGGACTGGATAAATCATAGGCTCTCGAAATCATGTGCGAATTAATAGATAATTCATTATCACTGGCCTAAACGGAAAAAGGAATTCCACAACAAAATTAAACAAACGAGATTTTAAACAAACACAAAGATAATCAAACAAATCGCTAATCTCAGACGGACTAGCCTTCGACTCCTAACCTCAAAAATCCCGGGATCACAAAATCTCTCAGCATTAACCCTCAAACATCTTTCTCCGGGATAATGTACCCCGCTTATTCTCGTACGTGATGCATAAAGAAATTTTTATATTCCCGGCTTCAAGCAAGCGTTTAGTTACCCCCTAAAATTTTATGAAGAGTTATTAAGTTAGGAGTAGGTTGTGAATTTGATTTTGATACGAGAGTAAAAACGAAACGTGTTATTGTGGTTATTGTGTCTAGGGATGTATTATAATAATATTTCTTTTATTTGAAAAAGTAATTACCCCATGGCTTTTTTTTCGTGTGAAAATCCTCATGGATATCCTCCGACTCTTCAGAAAGAAAGTCAAAGAGTTATGTCGGACTCTTACTGACTAAAAACACACGGCCGTCTCTAGCACTCTGTGAAGGGGGCTCCGGGATCTCTGGTGAACGCACCGGTGCCCCTTCTGTGCTTTGCCTTTAGCACGTCACTAAATTGCAGCTTGCTGTACTGCCCTCGTCCCGGAATTACCCCCATGGCCTAGTGATCTCAAGCACGATTCAGAGCTTAGGTCCTAGGCTCCCGGGTCGAGCAGTGTTTTTGGGTTTTGTGTTATGCCCAGTAGCAGTTCCGAGTTGGAATTCGTGCCCGGTGGATGATAATAGGCCCTCCCTAAACGTATAGTGTACCACGGCAGTTTACCTTTGCCTAAGTCTTATGTTAACACAGGCGGGATTATATAAAAAAAAAACAATTAAAATCAAACTACTGTGTGTTACAGATTGCCAACTGTCTTTCTTTATTACAGTTGCGCCGCAGTGACTTAGTGAAAATATGTTGACTTTTGCATTAATGTCACTTCGCATCATCCTCCATCCATATCTCGCCTCCACAAAACTTGTACCAAACACTATTTGAATGTAGTGAAAGAGGGATGCTGCTCTACAGCCTAAATATTGCTATCTCTCTCTTACAACTTCATAGTATCGCCATTAAACACATTGTGGCCTGTTTTCTTTACATTAACAAACTCCTCAAGACCATTCGGCAAACATCGGCATTCTTCGTATCGCAGTTCGTAAAATTTTACGCTCCCATCCTTCGTTATTGTTATGTTGTCATTTGTGTTGTTCGCTGTTGTTTGAGTTGTAAGTCGTGTTGTTACTGTATTCACAACATGTATATCATTATTTTATTATGTACATTTGGTTCGTATGTGTTTAGGATGGATTTAGTAATCGTGTATTTTGATGCTGGATAAACAATACAGAATTTGGGCTAGGTTAGCTTCCGTGATAGGGGTGAGCCTATCAGTATAGGCTCGTATCAGTAAAAGCTTTGGATTCGTCTTGTGACTGCCAATTACCGGACGCAAATCTAAACTCCAAGCTGCTGCTAAGAATTTCATAGAATAACGTTTCTTTGAATACAACGTGGAACGGACATCGACGCACAAACGTCGTGACAAGGTTTCACTCAAGGTAAAAAATAAAATGACCTAGGTCATTCATGTAGAAAATGATTGGTTATTACAGATATTGTCATTTTTAAGCGCACTGCTAAAAACGCGATTACAACGCTCCGCGGTGAATGTTATCGTCCGCGCGATCCGAAATAAATGAAATAATATTTTTTTTACTATAAAGCTAATTTGGGTAGATAGAAATAATGTTTTTTTACACATTCAAGTAAAAATAACTGCAGAAAAATAAAAATAAAATATGAAAAAAATTACGGAAAATTTCAACGCAGGGTCCAGAATCATGTACTGAACTCATGGTATTCGGATGAGCGTCGATGTCCCTCCACCTTGTATAATCTTCACATAACCTTCTAAATAATTGTATTATCGAGTCGTAGTTCGACGTGTCTCTGATTTATACGCGAACATCCTGTCTCTATTGATCCCCTGTTTTTCTAATTAGTCTTCATAATAATTAATTGCTTCATCCGGCAAAGAACACTTTGTTATAGGTATGAGGTACCTATCATAATCTATAGTTAAATGTTTTATGTGCTTGTTTGTGATGGAAATAAATAGCAAGTCTTATTTTGTGTAGGTAGGTACTTCATCAGTAACCCATATAGGTACTGTCACACACTGCTGGGCACGGGACTCCTCTCAGTTTGAGAGGTATTAGGCTAATAGTCCACCACGCCAGCTAAATGTGGGTTGGCAGACTTCACATGCTGTCGAGAAAATGTCTCAAGCTCACGATGTTTTCCTTCACCAATTTCCCACCGAAAATTTTGCTAACATTATTAGAGAAAGTAATCTAAGAAATAATTAAGAATACAATTTCCTATAATCCTCTCAGTTACAGTGTAAGATTCAGGTTGTAAGTACCTATTTACATTTGATTTTTAGCATAAAAATCCATAACAATTCGTGCTTAAAGGTCCGAACCTTTCATACGACCACCTGTCCGTAAAGAGTTCGGTCAAAGAAGTATGTAAGTGAACTGTATAATTCTTTTGACAGGCCAACCGAGAATTCATCTGAAAGGTCTTTCTGTATCTTGAACGTGGAAGTTATGCTGCGTTGCCATGGTAACGAATACCTACTTACCTACTACTAGTTTTCCCGTAGATTCACTTGCGTGAACCGTTCGCCTATTGATCAGAATCGCGGCTGTGAGGTTTGATTCCCAGTTTTCGGAAAAACGTTATCGGTATTTTTATGAAATCCTCAGAAGCAGCTCTGGGTTTAGATTTGTGCCCGGTTAATGGCAATAGGTTCGCCCCTTATATATTTTATTATGTGGGACAGTAAACGACACAAATGTACAGTTGTACACTCATAATTCGCTGCTAGCAAGCTGCTACTAAGAATACCATAGATAAACCCAAGAACACTTAGCGTAAACTGGGAATCAAACCCAGAACCTCTAACGTTGTCGTTACGTTTACGACCAATAAGCTAGCGAAGCAGTTAGCTATACCAAATAAACCGCAGCTCATAATTTTAGCTCATTTAGATAATTCACTCCAATGACGGTTAGGCAACAGACCACAAATCTAGTACAGAATTCTAATTAGTCCGCAAATAAAGTTAATATACTGCTTTATTAGTTTAATGGTTCTAAGGGTGACTGCTACGGTCAAGGTCCTGGTTTCGATTCGCAGGTCGTGCAAAGAATTATTGGGTCTTTGAAATTCTTAGTAGCAACTCGTTTGGATTTATTTCTGGTCAATGTAAATAGGTACGCGATATAACATAGGATCTACCGATTAAATGCGGGTGTACGGTCACGAGCACAGAAAGAACACATAAACACTTACAAAAAGGCTAAAGATTTTTTTTTCATGAATGAACGTTTGCTTCTTTGTGATAACACCAACGGCACTATAGTATTGGCACAGAATAAATAATAACAGAATGGCCACTCTCCACCCCTTCCTAACGTCAGATACCTCAGGTCCCTCGCATCCTGCCGGTGTTCTTGCCGGATTGCCAACAAACCCTACGCACCTTCACGCACACATTCGCACGTGTACAGACGTAATTTTGACAAGTTTGACATTTGGTATTGTAGTGTGCAGCGGTATCGGAAAGTTTGTATGGAGTGTCACAGTGTGACTGAATATAGGAAAACTTTTTGAAGACTGTCTATAAGTAAGAGTAGCTAGCAAGACGAATCTTTTATTCCAATAACTACGCCTAATAAACACCTTACAAAGATCTACACTCATCAAGATCTCAGACAAAAGACAGGTTATAATTATTATGCAGTACGCCAATTTACTATTAGTACTTTAGGAGAAAATCGATTTAGCACTTTTGTTAGTGTATACAATGTTTTTGCTCGTGACCGTGCACTAGTACACAACTGCTTAACCATTCAGAGAATAAAGGTGTGAAGGTATGTTTGTTTCACTTTCTTTAAGTCTTAAGGTGACGCAATTTAAAAGAGTAACCATGGAGTTTCTTGATGTAAGGAAGATGTATGAAAGAAATAGACATACTGCGCCGACCCCAAGTGAATAGGATAAGGGCAGGAGGATGATGATGATGATGATGAACCATGGAGTTTCTTGTCGGTTCTTCTCCATAGGAAACGACTAATTTGGAACCGTGCACCTAGTTTCGATATTTCATAAGTGCCTACATAAGGTCTACGTGAAAATAAAACTATTTTGATTTTGATTTTGAGCGACATCTTATCATCATCCTTCTAGCCTTTTTCTCAACCATGTTGGGGTCGGCTTCCTCTCTGGTTAGACTGGAAGCCGACCCCAACATGGTTGAGAACAGTAAAGAACCTTATATTCATCTTCCTAGCCTTTTCCCAACCATGTTGGGATCGACTTCCACTCTAACCAGATGCGGCTGAATATCAGTATTTTACACGAAGCGACTACCATCAGACCACCGCAACCCAGTTTCTGGGTAAAACCGATATTCGAAGGATAGACTGGTTGTCAGGCTTTTTTGGGTTGTCTGACTTACACTAACGATTGTCATAGGTGTTCGTATGACAACCGGGACCGACGGCTTTACGTGCTATCGGAGGCACGGAGGTGTCTGGATGTATTAAGAATGGTCACCCATCCACAGACTGTCCTCGGCAAGCGTAGCTTAACCTTGCAGATCGGTTGATTAGCGTTGCTATAACTTAGCCACGAGCCCCTCAGCGACATCTAATGACAACATATTACTATGTCGTGCATGCCGAATAAAATAAAGAATAACTAAGAAGACTTGTAATTTATTGGCTTCCTAATCGACCTACAATGAACGATTGCAATCCATTTGACGTAATCCCATAATCGGCTTCTGCGACACGCATGGATATAAATAAAGCTAGCTAGGGAATGGGATACATTTATTTTTGTGTGTGTTTTTCTTAATAAACACTTTGGCCCACACCATAACCTAGGGGTATGGTGTGGGCCAAAGTGTCACGAAAAATTCGCTATTAGCGGCGGCGTAAATGCGACCGCTATGCTACGGGTCTTGGGTGCGATTCCTAGGTCGAGCAAAGTATTATTAGGTCGCCTTTAACCACGACTTCGTTCCCGTAGAAGTTGCCCCGTTTTTGTAAGATTTTTAATAATCCTATTGTTTGTAGCGTGAGCCTATAGCTTTTTCAAATCGGAGCAGTAGTTCCTTAGACTAGTGCGTTCAACCAAACAAACAAACAAACTAATTCTTCAGCTTTCTAATATTAGTATAGATTTCAATGAAATTATCAGTCGCAGCACGTAATCTGGATTTGTGCCCGGTTGATAAATATAGCCTCGCCCCCGATTGAAAGGGAACTAAAAACATTGGTGAACGTAGGATTTTGCCTTTGATTTTGAGAATTTTGCTCAACGTAGGTATGCAAATGCATTAAGAAAGAATTTTGAGAAATTCCCACAGGATCGATAAAAATTGATAAACGTAAAGTAATCTACGCTAGTAGACAATACTTTTACTAAACACAGGGGGGTAGACAAGTTGCAATTTGACATTCGAATTGTCAATCGAATAGAAAGAAATTTATGGAAATGACACAAGCTTTCGACAAATCGGGCTGTCACTAACGTCATTTACATACATTTTGTTTCTATTCGTTTCTCGATTCGAATGTCAAATTGCAGCTTGTTTAGGCCCCAGTACCTCAACCATGAGTTCAATCAAAAGGCTTTCGATAGGTTTTTTATGCATCGAAACGCTGTAATCTCCTAACAGATTTTAGTTCCTTCGTTACCGCGTCACCGTCACAAGTCACCGCTTAAGGTGCTGCGAGGGTTTTCCATACAAATATTTTACGGCGTCGCTAGCGAGTTTAGTGAGATAAACTCATGGTCGAGGCACAGTTCATGTGTTTTCCGAGTTCCGCGTACACGATGAACATGAAAGTCAAAGGTTGACGGGCGCACTACTTGTGGGTACACCGTTCTCGATTCAATTATCAGGGGTAACGAACTATAATGACGCACATAGGGCTGCTAGTTACTGTTGGAAATATATAAAAATGGGATTGTGGGACAGTGAATCTCTTGACACTGTTTTATTACATGCCATCACGCCTGTATCCCAGAAGGGATAAGACCTGCCCCACGGGGGATTGTTCCGATCTGTCCCCCTGTGAGCAAGGAGGGGACAGATCGAACTATATTCACTCACTAACAGTTTCATCTGTCCCCCTATCAATGATAAGGGGACAGATGAAACTTTATTCCTATTTGTCCCCCACGGAATTTAATATAATATTCTTGATAGTAAAAAGTTTCATCTGTCCCCTTATCTCTCCTTTTTCTCCCATTTCAGAACCGCACGAAGCTCGCCTTTACCTTACAAGCGGAGCGCTGCTTATATTACTATTTTAACCACGAGTATCTTATATGGCTAATAAGCACGTAATTTTATTAATTGCAAGTCAAGCCTGCGAAGGCGGTCGACCATTCTGATTTAGTTAGCTCGTCTAACGAACTGCGGTGTCGTATATCAATACTTACTTACTACTAAATAAAAAAATAAGCATGCAATACAAAATTCATAATTACAATAAATGCACTGAAAACGAGTTCGAACGAGTTCCGAGTTAGTTGATTGATTTAATAATATCACACATTTTTATTTTCATTTTGAGATTCTTGTTATGCCTAAATTACCTGTTTTATGCACTAGAGAACCTTATATTCATCTTCCTAGCCTTTTCCCAACCATGTTAGGGTCAGCTTCCAGTCTAACCAGATGCGGCTGAATATCAGTATTTTACACGAAGCGACTGCTATCAGACCTCCGCAACCCAATTTCTGGGCAATACCGATATTCAAAGGATAGACTGGTTGTCAGGCTTTTTAGGTTTCTGACTACCTCTAACGATTGTCATAGGTGTTGGTATAACCACCGGGACCGGTTAAGAATGGTCACCCATCCACAGACTGACCTCGGCAAGCCTTGCAGATCGTTTGATCAGCGTTGCTATAACTTACACGAGCCCCTAAAGAACCTTATATTGCTGGTTCATATTTTGATTGTTCCATCAATACCTTGGACTCCTAAAGAGGTCTCTATTTTTTTTGTAATCATGTGGAATTGTGTATAGGTTATCGGGAATTCTCAAATCAGCAGCTCAGATTTTCATACGGCTTTTAACTCCCGACGCAGAAACGACGGGGTGTTATAAGTTTGGCGGGTCTGTGTGTGAGTGCGTCAGTCTGTGGCGTCGCAAACGGATAAACCGATTTTGATTTAGTTTTTTTGTCCGGAGTGTTCCTAACTATGTTTGAGGAATATCGGTTCAAGATGGCCGAGGCCACAAAATGGCGGATTATATCTTTTTTCACAACTCCCTCAATATGGGTATCAAATAAAAGGGTTTGACTAGTAGAATACTATACACTACGATAAACTACAAATCCAAGATGGCCGCCACAACAAAATGGTGAATTACATTTTTATTTTTATTTTCACCAATAGAAAGAGAAGGCCTTATACCATGTGCTTACTAGATACTGTTTTGTTTTATACAAATCATTATTATTCCACTACACACTACAGGTTATGTAAGATTCTAGTCTTGATAAACTAGAATCATACCATAAAGTCATGATGCAAATAAAATTAACTTAAAAGCAACATGATTCTACGGCCTAATATTATTTACCTCATTAAATTTTATCAAACATCTTCATCTTTGTGTCTCATACCAGTTTATAAATACATTTTTAATTATTTAAATGTTATTTCGGAACGGAAACCTGTTCCACCCACGGTTAAATGAATATCCGTGTTTCCAAATTTAAACTGACCTATATCTAAAAAAAGAAAACTTTAGGGGTTTCGCAGCAATTTTTTCCTTAAGCGTTTTCCTTACAAGTAGTGACACGAAACTCCTAAGGTAATTAAGATAAGAAATCTAAGAGTGAAGTTGGCAACCCTATTTATGTAGCGGGGGTTATTATCAAAGTAGTTTTCGTTCGATAATAATTGTTCGATATTCAATTTTAGTTGTCGTTCGCTTGGAAAGCACAAAGGTACTCGATGTCGCAGTTTTGAGAGCTAATTTGTGCACTTTGCACTTTGAGTAGAGCTTTGCTTAGTAAACCTAACCAATTAGAGGTAAAATCTACGATAACATTTTCCTATATACACCTACATATATATCTACTTAACAGCGGTAAGCCAGGCTATAAATGATTAACTAATATTATAAAGGGAAAGATTTGATTGTTTGTTTGTTTGTATTAAATAAGCTCCAAAACTACTGAACCGATTTGAAAAAACTTTCAGTGTTAGATAACCCATTTATCGGGGAAGGCTAAATACTATAACGCTACGACTAAAAGGAGCGGATTAGCAATGAAAAATGTTCCTAAAACGGGGGAAAAATTTATAAGACCACGCGGGCGAAGCCGCTAGCGGAAAGCTAGTGATTAATTAAAAACATACTATCACGCCAGTATTCCCCGAAAGGTTGGGCAGAGGTTTACTATTGTACACCCACAGGTCATTTAATTATCATTAGGAACAATGGAATATTTTATCGAACAAACAACAGAATAACCGCCACAGTGCAATTCACTTATTTCAATTAAAAAATTGGTCACGGATCGTGAGTAAAGATTGCAAGGGGTGTTTCGAGTTCAACACTCAACTAGTTTAATTAACTTTGAATTTTTATACGTCTATGAAATTTTATGGCTGTGATAATTGCTTTTGCACGTCCTTTACAGGTTTTATTGCTATTTTAATTGTGTCCAGTGGGAAATAATGTATCTTTTTTACTTTAATTAAGTTTTGTTTTCTTTTACAACTAATAATAGTCGTTTTTCTTTATAGTTACCCTGAGGTCGCGAAAAATTCGCTGATCCATAAATTTTGACAAGTTGAGGGAAGGTACCGTTGGGTAGTTTTAGGTCCCATGTAATAAGCCGCGAGCCTATTGCTATCAATCGGAAGCCAATTCAACTCCGTGTCGCAACTGAGAATTTCATGCCCACTAACACTTTTCGACCTAGGATTTGAACTTCTGGCAGTTGCGCTTAAACTTACTATGCCATTGAGAAAGCTTATTATTATAATAGGACATTTTATCTTAACACTATGCCGAAATAAACATTATAAACGTTAGAAAATTCCCTATAACTTACAAAATATATACTGTAAAAACAGTTATACCATCAAAATCAGAACCCCATCATAAAAATATATACTGGAACTAAAAAAATACATCAAAGAAAAATAATAAACTTGGGTTGGCGTCCGGAAATCCGTTGCCCGTAATAACTAGGGTACAATTTTAACTTCAAATGGTATAAAAGAACATTGACCTCACTTTGATGCTGTAGTAAGGAATTCTGATAAAAGGGATATTTTCTGAAACGCTTTGATATGACCGAATCTTTGGGAGATACGTTTTCCTATATTTGTTGCTGAGGATGTGTGGGCTGATATAAATTATTTAAATTGGTGATATTCTTGGACACGCACTAGAATAGTATCACTTTTTTTAATCTGTCATCATAAGTTTTGAACGTAGGTGATTAGACCATCTTATGAGGTTACGACATTTTTTTTTTATTTAACTTTTATTCACGGTTCTTCATGAATAACTCTTGATTGTGATTTAATAAACAATGTAAAAGGTACGATGAGGCTATCATATTATGTTAATAAAAGCCCCTAAATAAAAATAGAAAAAATGACGTAAGTGATAGTTACATCGAGAAATATGACATTTTATAAGAACTAAAATTTGGTTGTCGACTAATTAATCGACAAAACCATTATCACACTACGCCTCGAGACTAGATTGCAAGCCGACCTCAACATATTTCCCAACATATTATTTAAGTCATATACGCTGATATTTAGGTAAAAATACATAAGTAGAAAGTACATTTCATTCAGCCTGCCAGACACAATCCACAGATCACCGACCATAATCTTTCTTTATCTAGACTAATGTGCTCTTAACAAAAATAATACTAGACCTAACTTTGGCTAAGTCCCCCGCAAAAAAGGAGTCGGGAAAGACAAATATGAGCACTATAACTCATCAAGTAAATCTGGCAACGCGCCAGAGAATAGACAAAATGTAAATCCGATACTGTAGGAGTCGAAGCCACTTGCCGTACTGGCATGGTATTATTTAAATCCGTTCTAGACACTTGTATCGACTGACGTAGATACTCGTATTGCTTGGGAAGTGAAGACTGTGGGAGTATAAGCCATTATCATCATCAACCCATTAAAATGTTCATGGGTCTCCTCACAGAATATGAGGGGATAGTCCCCCACGCTGGCGTAGTGCGGGTTGGCAGACAGCGAGATTTTCTCGTAGAAAATCGCGCAGACATGCACGCTGGTTTCCTCACGATGTTTTCCTTCACCGTAAAGTGAGTGATAATTATTACATGCATGATTTCGAAAAGTCACGAGTGCTAGCCTTCGATTCGAATACGACATCTACGACTTGGCAGTCCTGTGGTCATATCCCTAGGCTATCAATGCTTTTTTAGACTAAAATTTTAGACGTTATCGAGAAGACTTCTCAGGCATGCTGGTTTCCTCACGATGTTTTCCTGCCGTTGTAAGTCAGTGAGCGACGAAATAGGCCCAACGTCAATACGGAAAAATCTTTAATTTTCGCTGTTTTGTGGTTTCTGTCATCACTTTAGCATTTCAAAGCTCTTCATTGGTACATCGCTTGCTAAAAGTGTCGACTGTAAGGCACTGGAGCGAGCACACAACGTTCATTCGTACCTATGTAGGTTACGCACACAGTACCGTCCTTTATGTACTAAATGAGATTTTAATGGTGACAATACTGTCTGTGGCGACAGTTCGGATTCGCAAAGCAATAACGTGTTTGCATAAAGACAATAGAGAGATAAATTTAGATAAAACATGACATAATTATTATCACGTCTGTATTCTCGGAAATGTTAAGCAGCGGTGTCCTAATGTACACCAAACGTTCGTTGGTATTTTTGGTCCCATGTGGTGTCTAGCCTATTGCCATTAACCGGTGACATCTACGAGTGTACCTATATAAGTACACCTCTGCCTAACACTTCGAGGAATACAGGCTTTATGGTATTATTTATCCATTCAATAAAATTATGGTCTCCTGTTGGGGTAGGCAGAGATAAATTATAGATTTCCACCTGTCTCCTAGCACACCATTTTCGCGTATTCCACGCCCGATCATAATCAATATTCATGATTACTAAATCAGGCTAAAATCTCTCTCAAAAAAGTACAAATCTCGAATATCTAGAAGTCTCCAATGACATCCAATTCTAATAAAAATATCCGGCCATTTACAGAAATCGCATAAAATCATGTTTTACGATGTCCCACAGTGAGTATTCTGAATTTAAGCCGTGAATTTATTCGGGACCCTAAAGAGGACGGGTATTTCTATGGGACAACCCTGTATAGGTTATGGGCTCAATAGGAATAGGGATGAAAGTGGCTGTTATCTGACTTCAGCAATCCCAATGAACTTTTAGGGCTGCAACAAATTAGATCTTAAAAAAGTTACTTACTAATTAGGTGTACCACATGTCTTTTGACCTTTTACCGAAACGAAAACTGAATAATTTATTCGTCATTGCCATATTTCTTTCTCTTTAGGCCCTATCTGAAAACCACACAGTTTTAGAGATATTTAAGGTCAAAGTTACGTTATTATTAATTTTTACTTGTTATAAAATCCTAAATAATATTTTCGATAATCCTTGGCAAATATTCTTTTGAATCGATCGTTTTGTTTAATATACTCGTAGCGACAGTATTCGTAATTTTGAGCTTCGTTATGATTTTTATTTATTTACTAGCGACCCGCCCCGGCTTCGCATGGGTTTGATTTTATTTTCTGTACTATATAATATGTATGTAAACTATATAAACCTTCCTCTTCAATCACACTATCTATAAAAAAACCGCATCAAAATCCGTTGCGTAGTTTTAAAGATTTCAGCATACATAGGGATATAGGGACAGAAAAAGCGACTTTGTTTTATACTATGTAGTGATTCTCAATCATTTTACACCTTGTGTATTTTTTGCAGGCCTGCAAGCGCACAAGATATGCCAGTTGGAACGAACGAGAGATTGAGTGAAGTAGTGGGGATATCTCGATGAAACGGCTGCAGGTTGTGGTTGTGGAACTGTGCCGCAAACAATGATGCACCTCCTATCCTGTCCTTTGTGCCCCGCTACTTGCAATCAAAGCGACCTCTGCGCTGCCACTGACGATGCTGTGGAAGTGGCGAAGTTTTGGGCACACCAAATTTAATTTAAAAAATCGTACCATCGACACGAAGAAGAAGTGAAGTAGTGTTACGGATCTACCGACTGAGGAAGAGCGAAACTTCACTTTCGTGGCCTAAGGTAAGAGAAGCTTTAACTTTGCCTTAAGACGACGCATTGAAGATTTGGGGGTCATGGATCTTAATATTTCTCAGCCATTACAAAACATACGGATCTGATTTTTACATATGTCATTATTCATGTCTTTAGCTATAAATTTGTAGTACAGAAACACGATCGGTTAAACTTTACTGCAGAGAAAAAAATTTTGAAGACAGCTCTTCAAAAACATGGATTCGCATTTTATGAAGAAACGGAACGGATTTAAATCTTCAAATTTTCACTATAGATAAGTTTCAACAGACTCTTTGAAATGGTAATTGGATTTTTTAAAATACATTTTAGATTAGATTTTAAACGAGAAAAACCGTTTTGGCGCATACGACTTTCCACTATAAGCTAGTTTGCACTTGTTTTTGTATGGAGAATGCCTCCTGTCAGTCCGCCACGGACTGTTATCAGCGCCGGGTCTGTGTCAGATGAGCTCCCACGACCAGTATAAGCTGACCTTTCAGCGTACGGGAAGCCTATACAATGTAAATGCTTATTAGACTGGACTTTATAAATTGACAATCGGTAAAATAGAACAAAGCTAAATGGAGTCGTCTTTGGACTTATGCGAATATAAAAAAATATTATCACATTTAATATATTTTCAATGTATTTCAGGTAACCAGGTCTATAAATCAACATACAATAACGTAAAAAAAAAATCAAAATTAAATCTAAAAAATTAAGCGACTGGGAACTTTCATGGAAAATGCTGCCTTATCCATTTGAGATATAAAAAAATAATGTATGGTAGAATTGTTCCTTTTTGATAGGCCTATAAAAAAGTTCCCGATACCATAAGTGTATCTTTTAAAAATAGCTTACTATACCCATTCTAATATTTTTTTAAATGGTTACATTATTTAATGTGGTCTATCTTTAAACCATTGCGGGTTTTCTTAGACTGTCTTCCGTCTCCATCATTTATTTTTATTTTTATTTATTTAAAAAACTTTATGCACATTTGGTACATTGGTGGTCTTAATGCCATTAGGCATTTTCTACCAGACTACCTTAGGGCGATGCAGAGATGATAACACAGTAGATGCATTTTAAAGAAATTTAAAAGATGATATTATAATACTTACTATAAGTACTTAAACTACATACCATACAAAATATTACATACACTTAAATAATATATAATTACATAGAACATAATGGACATCATCAGGTCACCTTTAGATGTCCATTATGTTTTAAGGTCATTAGGACTACATAACTGTGCTAAGTTTCATCACAATCGGTTCTCAAGTAAAAATTTGAAAGGGTTCATTTCAAGGGTAGTAAAAACATATACAATTATGAATATACAGACGAATATAAAACCTGATCCGGTTCTTCGTCGGTTAAAAAAATTAATGCATACCTATATGCTCTGCTGTCTGTGCAAAGCTGGGCAGGTCGTTATTCGCTAATAAATAATAATATAAACTAGAAGGTACAAGTAAGTACCTGGGCTTGCGAGCTCTGCTTGGACGAAAGTTGGTTAAGACCGGACCAAACGTTAGCCCGAATTCCACGCATATATTAAATTTACATAAATAACACGGCATCTTCCCAGACATTAAAAAATATAACATAAGTTTAAGCTCTGGTAACTCTGATAAAAACTATTTCTATACACTTTTACACACTACAACTAAGCCTATTAAGTAATATAAATTTCTAATAACAATGTGTGATCCTAATAGGAATGGTAGACCATTTTGTCTTATTCTGGTTTACATAGGAAGAAAAAATACCGAATACCGACACCAATTTTCATATATTACTTAACATAATATCACGTCCGCGCCTGTATTCGTCAAGGGCTATGGCGATAAACTGAGATATACTAATGTAACTAAAAGTTTGCTGGTATGTGTAGGCCCTATGTAAGAGGTGGCGAACCATTTGCCATCAAATTATTACCTACCTACAAACCCAACCTTAGGATGTACCTAGTACATCCTAAGCTTGGCTTTGTGACTGATTACATAAAACGACTGAATGATCATCGTCTTAGCTTTTTCTCAATTATGTAGGTATAGGCTTCCAATGTAACCAATGCCGCAGAATACCAATATTTTACACGAACACGAAGTGACTGCAGTCAGACATATATGCTTCAAAATTTCTGGGCAGTACCAATATTCGAAGGATATTCGAAGTTGTCAGGCTTTCTTGGGCTTTTGACCACCACTAACGATTGTCATAGTTGTCTGTATTCGTTCGTTCGTTGGGGACATTTTATACAGCACCATCAGTCCCAAAATTAGTAGAGCACTAGACAATAGAAATAATACTTAAATAGTTTTTTTTTATATATTTATAAATACTTAAGAAATACCCAGACCAACACAAACCATTATTTTCATCACACATATTTGTGTCTTGTAGGAATCTAGCCCTTGACAATAGGGAAAGAGCGCTTTACGACGTGCTCACTGAGGCACGGAGGGGTCTCGGTATGTTAAAAATGGTCACCAGTATAATTATACACGCACATCATCACACAAAACGGCTCATAACTCAGTTATGAGCTCCAGAAACGACTGTATGTGTTGCCATATTTAGAATTTTATAATTTTTGTTTAAGAATCTTTTGTAGATAGCTGCAGTATGACAACCATGAAAATTGTAAAACATTTTATATTATCGACTTATCAATTTATTAGCATGCTATTTTGACATGTTACCTTTAATAAGAAATCTTAAAATATACATTTAATATTAGGTACATAATAATTTAATTATGTAATTTTTAATTCCTAGCGGTCCGTCCCGACTTCACACGGGTAGACATTACCGGGACTAGCATACAACTACTACCGTACTATAGTAGCTCCTTAGTACCACGTTCCTACATCCATTTTTAAAACGCAGACATACTTAATTGAATTTTTATCAATATTTTTTGTTCTCAAAATATATGTAAGAAGCCTATAGACCGTCGGTAAACAAGTGATGGGTGCGTGATTCTTGGGTTCCTGATGAATACCTACGCGACGCCGCGCCACCGCCGAGCGCTTTCTTTATCGCGGCCATATTTGAGTTAGTAATAAACCAGCCTTACATTAGACGCACTCCATTCATATTAGTTCCGCAGTACTACCATACTTATGAAGCGGATGGGTAACTTCAATAGTTGAAAATAGGAAGGTGGTAGCGTCCCAGATTCTAAGGGTGACTGGAATTGAGACGCCAAGCGAGCATGTGAAGCACGTAGCCATTTTAACCAAAAATTGTTCTGTCCATCTGGTCCTGGAGCTAATTATTATTATTATATAATCGTTGACCTCTGGGAACAACCCCTTAAAATATCCATTTAACATTACACAAAATAATTGTTCAAATTAATATTCTTGCAACAAAAATAAAGATAGTAAGCGCGACTCCATGACGTCTCTGTTTCACAGCGCGAGCCTACGATCGCAAACCACGAAGTATTTGCGGGGTGTAAGCGGATGGCGCGGTGCGGGGGTCCGATTTCAGATTCATAGTTTGTCAATGCCTCGCCTTAAGGCCCCAGTCTAGCTGTGCATAACAAACGAATTCAGTATATTGACAGTTCGCGGGCACGAACCCCGCGAGGCACCCTCTGTATCATCCTGTGATACGTAAATTACAAAGTGTAGAGCAGTGCTACGAAATGAAAGTTGCTCTACTTTACAAAATAAAATATTTCTATTTATTTTTAATAAAGGAAAAAATCGGCTGGCGGGCAGGATTCGAACCTGCGTCTTCTGGTGTGGTACATCAGACGCTTTGACCACTAAGCTACCGTGAGCCCCAACCAACTGTAGTGTACCGTGGTGTACCGAACCAGAAGACGCAGGTTCGAATACTGCCCGCCAGCCGATTTTTTCCTTCATTAAAAATAACTTGTAATCTTAGTATGGAAAATGCTTAAAAAAATAAAAAAAGATATTTCTATTTAATTATAATGAACAGCACTACTGTGGCCTGTGGGATTATACCCTGAATATCTGAAAAAAATATCTGTCGTTTGAAATAATTTAAGTACTTTATGATTTATGGAACAGTAGATATTTTTAGTCGAGGTTTTAATTTCGTTTTAACAGACATGAAAAAGAAGGAGGTTGATTCATTATAAGGTCAAGTTCCAGGAGATGGTTTGCTTTGGAGTAGACCTTTGTGTTTTATTTCTTGATCTAAACTTGTTTAGAAAAAAAAAAAGAATTTGACATAGAATACACTTCCACGACTGCTATAGCCGTCTGGCTATCATCAGAGGTGTGTAAACTCAGCTTTCAATGAGCTAGATGAACCAGATCAAACGGGCTTGAACCGTTGAGCTTATAGCTCAGCAACAAAATGACTAGCCCATGGCTCAATCCAGCTCTTATTGTATTTATAAATCCCTCCACAGATTAGTCTTGTAATTCTGTTACAAATTTCTTTTAAATTAAATGGGATTTTTGTTAGCCATATTTCATGTAAATCTATTCAGCCGTTCAAAAGCTACAGCTCATGTCCTACTTGAGATTAGAAATGTTTAACACCAAAAAATCGATCAAAAGACTTTTCTTCTGGGCACATGAAGTGGGGTAAATGAAAAACCGCGTGCAACGGTTATCTATAAATATACTCATCTATTATCTATCTATCTATTCAGCCGGTAAAACCCACTGCTGAGTTAGGGCCTCTTCTCTATTACGCCACTGCCATATTAACCGACAATCGGGGGGTGATCTGCCCTGCAATCGTTTACATCCAGCCAGTATATCATATGTCCATCTAGCTCGTGTATGTACACCTATAGGCACCACCTCACCTTCACTTGGGGTCGGCGCAGTGTTTTCTTCTTACGTACATCGTCGTCATTCTCACACTGTCTATTCATATTTTCTTTGGTCTTCCTCTTCTACTATATCCATCCACATAAATTTATGTTCAAAACCTGTTTTGTAACTAGGCTCTCTACTTCTACGCATCATAATATGTCCATATATCGTAGGTAAGCGGTCACTGCACAACTTTTCAGTACTTTTCACACTCACTTTCAAACTACGTCTTTCTCACTTTCTAACTATGGTCTAATGACCCGATAAAGGTAGCTGGGACAATGGTCCACTGCAGGACTAAGTACGGAAACCGAACACACAGGACTTCATCATCATTGAGAACACAGGAATGGGTTTTCAATGATGATGAAGGTCGCTGGGAGTCGTTGGACGCAGATGGCATATAACCAGTCCTTGTGGAAGTCTATGGGTGATGCCTTTGTTCCACATGCACAGTGGACTTCTTTTGGCTGATAATTATAATTATATTAGGATAGTAATTATTCAATTTGGGTGATTCAAACCGGGGAGGGTCATAGGTAAATTTTTGGGTGTCGGACAAACTTGTTACCTAGTGGTAATAAGTTAACGGACCATAGTAACGAACTTGTTTCCTAGTGATAAAAAGTTAACGGACCATAGTAACAAACTTGTTACCTAGTGGTAACAAGTTAATGAACCATAGTAACAGACTCGTTACTATCGCACTTTACTGCTAACAAAACAGTCTATGTCTGTTATTAATGTAAAAAATGGCGTCGAGTTGTTTCTGTACCCAGGTGTTAACTAGGGACAGAAGAATCGGGACCATAAAGTTAGACGGACATCCAAGCGTTTAGGTGTCCAATAAATGCCTAAACACACCGCATTTTTTAAAACAATCGATCGATTAAACTGCTTGTAGAATAAAAACGCGCGTGATCGGGAAACGCGCGTCGGAAATAATTTCTGATAAATTGACATAAAAATAATGAAGTAGAGCAAGTTTCAATGCCCGATAGTACGCCAGCAAGGTTAGAGAGAGAGCAAAATTTAGAGCGAGAGGTACAAATTTGAATTTGACATAGAATCCACGTCCAACCGCTACGACCGACTGGCCGCCTCTGAAGAAATTGGCTTGAGATTTTCGTTTATAAACCGTGCCTGTTGAAAACACTATAAAAAATATTTGTGAAGCAGGTATACATTTTTTTTAAATTGGTTGTGTCATTTAATACACGTACTTTAAAATGATCAAATTATTTCATCAATATTTTTAGTTTTTATTATGAAAAAAACCGTTTGTTTTGGGACCAAAAACAGGAAAATTGGACGATGTTATGACACTCGGATTAAGAAAACTAAAGGTATAATTAAAAATCTACTCAGCGCATTTTGAAAACGACTATCTTAAGCTAATTTTGCGCTGAGTAGATTTTTGAATTTATTCTTGATTTCCCCGATTAACGTGCACAAACATGACTCTAAATGGCTTTGGGCGCGAGAGCGCCATCTTTGACGCCTGATTTATATAACATAAACTAACCAGAGGAACGTGAAAAAAATACGTAGATAAAGCTAATATAACATATATTCTATCGCGATAAAAATATATGACACTATATCCTTCCTTTCCTTAAAAAAACGTTGCGAAAATGAGCTAATAATTTGACAACTGCCAAATTTTGCTAGACTGGGGCCTTAACCATTTATTACTTTGCCAATATAATAACTATTTGCAGCACAATTCTACAACCTGCCAAGGCTTATACTTTGATAAATACAACGAATTTTAGCACTACCTTTGAAGTGGCTGACGTGGCATACGACTAGCGTCAACTACTGGTAGCTATACTGTATGCCGTGTAAATGTTTGCTTTGAAACATCAAACGCCGAGAAATTTGCGAGCCGTGCAACCCAATATGAACATTGAGGCGCTACTGGACTTATGGTCATAACTATACCAAATATACCTACTTAAATTTTTTCAGTTGAAATGTTAGCTCAGTTTGTGCAGGTTTTACATAAACGGTTTTATTTATAGGGTTAGTTATTACAAACGACCGTTCTCTTCAACGTTCTAATGCGTTTTTGATAACTATGTTTTAACCGTCAGTGCCAAAGTGAAACGTCAAATGAAGTGTCAAATGTCAGTGTCACTTTGACATTGACGCTATCACATTAGAATAAAAGTTTAAGCGATTCTTGCATAAACTTATCACATCTATCGTATCATTAGGTACTTAAAATAAAATGAGAAGACTAGCTTAAACTTATTTAGTGAAATAAATCAGCATGTACTAAATAGGGTAATAAAGTTCAATATTCTATTGTCCAATAAATTTAAGTGCAAGGCAATTTAGTACCGAGTTTGTAACTAGATGGCGTTGTGCCGGTCGGCTGAATCGCGCTATGGTTTCGTTACCTGAATTTAGCTTAGCCGGCCGGCTCATTAAATTTTATCAAGTCGCAAAAAACCTCGTTTCATTTCTATCCTCATCCCGCTTGAGAAAATGAGACTAGTAGAGGTATCAAAGTAATTTACATGGTCCTTATCGAGTCGGATAAGTGATAGTGAGTGACCTAGTGGCTGCTGAGCGTTTTTAGTGAATTTTGGCGTGGAAACCAGGGTGGATCGCCCTGAAGCGCCGCACACCCAAGCTGGTGTGCACAGTGAGTGAAGTGACCAGTGCTGCTGCAGCGGAGTCAGGAAATCCAGCATCAGCACCAGCACCAGCAGAGAGGTGGCGCAGGGCGGACCAGACATCATCGGCACCAACGGAGTGGAGGTGCCGCAGGGTGTTCTGGACATCATCAGCACCAACGAAGAGGAGGTGCCGCAGGGGTCGACTGGACATCATCAGCACCAGAGAGGTGCCGCAGGGCGGAACTGTTGAGTTCCCCAGTGCGACAGCAGAGTTAGTCCACGTCAAACACCTGGGCAACATAGTCTTCAGCGGAGTAAACAGAGTCAGTCAGTGCTAGTGAAGTGCGGTTTGTTGAAGGCAAAATCGTGAGTACAATTTTGTTATTAAGTCAGGTTATCTCAAGATAGAAGAAATTTATCCAATGTCAGGTTATTGGACTTTAGTAGATTTTTCTTCACAAATTGTTATAATTTATGTGTTCAACTTGTAATATTTATGTACCTACATGTTATGTATTATTGCATATTGCGAACTTGAGAATACGTTATAAAGTTTAACAGCGAATTCATATCTGTGTTATAAGTTGTGGTATATAATATTTCAAATTGCTTATTTGTTAACAAGTTCATCTAAATTCAGTTATTGTTTATGGTGTGAACAATAATATTGTGATAACTCAGTAGTTTAGTGATAAGCAGATAACATTTTGTCTTTGGTAGTTTTTGGGTGAAAATTGAACTTAGTAAATTAAATATTTGTAACTTCTTGCAAACGTAATTGTAAAGGTTTTGTCTTATCATTCTGTGTCGTAATAATTTATAAATATGGAGGCTATGTACAAATTGCAAAATAATAAGAAACTTCTTATTGAAAAGGCTCAAATTAACTTCAAAAAGACGCCTAAAGACAGAATTACTAAAACATTTGTTGAAGTTAGATTAGAGTCACTAGAAACTTTGTGGAAAGAATTTTCGTCGACGCATAATAGCATAATACAGAATGCTACAGATGTTCAGCGAGAATCTGATAGGTATTTTACAGATGATGTTTACGACATTACTGAGGAAGTTTACATTTTTCACAAAGCTCATTTAAAGGAAGTTTTAAATAAATTTGGAAATTGCAATTCAACACAAAAACCAAAGACAAATGTCGAGCAGACTATATCAAATAGTGTAAAATTACCAAAAATAAGCATTCCGAAATTTTCTGGTAGCTATGCGGAGTGGACAACATTCAAGGATTTATTTACTTCTTTGATACATAAAAATGATAGTTTAGAGGACGTGCAAAAGATGCATTATTTAAAGGGCTTATTGTCGGGAGAAGCAGATCAACTTGTCAGACATATTGCGGTTACATCAGACAATTATAAAGTATGTTGGTCGTTGCTAAATAGTAGATACAATAATAAGCGATTTCTGTCAAATTGTTTATTAAAGCGCTTATTGAGTCAGGCTAATGTAATAGAATGCTCAAGTAGTCTTAAGGGTTTACTGGATACTACAATGGAATGTTTAAATGGTCTTAGTAATCTTGGAATTGACGTAAGCACGTGGGACAGTATTATCATATATATCATTAGTTCTAAACTTGATTCGGAATCCCGTAAACAATGGGAGACAAAAATTAGTTCCAAAGATGAATTACCCGTGCTTTCGGAATTCAAAGATTTCTTGGAAGCCAGATTTCGTGCTCTTGAGTTTTTAGATACCAAGTCAAGTAGACCTAAACCTAATGTCAGCTCAGTTAAGCCAAAGGTTCATCATGTAGTTAGTACCGACAATAAGGCCGATGCAACCATCACTTGTCCATTCTGCGAAGAAAACCACAAGATTTCTAATTGTAAGAAGTTTGCTAAAGAAAGTTACGACTCTCGTCATAACTTTGCACAAACCAGGCGCTTATGTTATAATTGTTTAAACGCGAATCACTCCATTAGATTTTGTCGACAAAATGTTTCGTGTCATATATGTAAGAGAAGGCATCACTCACTATTACATCCTAATTCGGTCTCAAATTCAGCCGTCGTTACTGATAGGTCCAATGCAGCGGCTGAAGTTAAAGCAGCGGTGTCTAACGTTCAGGCATCGTTATCAGCAAGCGAACCATCGACTTCAAATGTAGTGTCACATTTTTCTAAGAGGTCAGTACCTACTCAAGTTTTGTTGGCCACGGCTCTTGTCGAAGCACAGACAGGAAATGGCTCAACACAACTGTTGAGAGTGCTATTGGATCAGGGATCCCAGGCATCATTCATAGCAGAATCAGCAGTGCAGCTACTCGGACTAAAGAAGAAGCCGATCAAATCGGTAATTTCAGGAATAGGCGGTGAGAAGAGTGCTTTTGCCTCTAAGTTTACAGTCACGGTGACTATTCACTCGCGCTTAGATCCAAGTTTTAGTGTCCAAGTTCAAGCCTTTGTGTTAGGTACCATTACGTCGCTTTTACCCTCAGAAAAATTAGAGAAGTTCAATTGGCCCGAGCTAAAGGCAATAACTTTAGCTGATCCAGAGTTCCATACTCCAAGCAAGATAGACATCTTACTTGGTGCGGAAATATATGGGCAAGTTCTTAGAGATGGTTTAATTCAAGGTCCACCAAACTTACCGGTAGCTCAGAATACTGCCCTGGGTTGGATCCTTTCTGGACAGATCTCGTCAGGCCGTGACTCTATTCATTGTCATCACGTCATTCAAAGCAGTTCAGATCAGGCTGATGACAACGCACTCTTGCGACAGTTCTGGGAAATAGAGTCTACTACCCCTGATAAGAAGATCCTTTCTGTTGAGGAGCAACGGTGTGAGGATATTTATGCTCAAACTACTTACCGCGATGAAGAAGGTCGGTACGTAGTTAATCTTCCCTTTCGCGATCAAAATCCGCAGTGCCAATACGGAAGTTCTAGAGACCTCGCAATAAAAAGATTTCATCATCTTGAAAATAAATTCAAGAAGAATCCAGCCATTAAAGCTCGATACTCCGAAGTGTTCCAAGAATACATCGACCTTGGTCACATGGAACCCATTCTCGGCGATGAATGTAACAAGTGTACAGCTGTTTATCTGCCACATCACGCCGTGATACGCGAAGACAAGACCACAACCAAGGTTCGAATAGTTTTCGATGCTTCAATGAAGGGATTGAATGGAGTGTCTCTGAACGACGATCTTATGGTTGGTCCCATGTTGCAACCGCCGTTACGTCACATCATTATGAGATGGAGAATGCATCCCATAAGTCTCTGTGCTCACATTATAAAAATGTACAGACAGGTTAAGGTTCCTCCTGAACATGCAGACTTTCAGCGAGTAGTGTGGCGCGATGATCCGGAATCTGAAATAAAAGAATACAAATTAGTAAGAGTTACCTTTGGTACAGCAGCAGCTCCTTACCTTGCGGTGAAATCCTTGCAGCAGGTGGCAGTCGATGAAGCCGGAGGTGATCCCGATGTATCTGAAATTATAAAAAATGAATTTTATGTAGATGACTTAATGACAGGGTGTCAAACAGTTGAAGAAGGTTTACACATACATAAAAGAATTACAGAATTACTTACCAAGGGTCAATTTCAACTGCAAAAATGGGTCAGCAGTTGCAATGAATTAAACGAAAGAATTCAGGGATATGCGAAAACAGAGGTAAACGCGAAGGAAGAAGGGAAAGAGGAACAGAAAAAGGATATTATTAAGTTGGATTCAGTTATGAAAATGTTAGGAATTTCATGGGATCGTGAGAGTGATGAATTTAAATATTCAGTGCAACTTGCCCCACAGCAAACTCCGATCACCAAGAGAAAGGTTATCTCCGACATCTCCCGTCTATTTGATCCGCTTGGCTGGGTGGCACCTTGCATTGTCACCTCCAAGATCTTCATTCAAAAGATTTGGCTTTCTGGTCTGGAATGGGATGAAGAATTAACTCCGGAACTTCTAACAGAATGGGAAACTTACCGAGCAAATCTTGTAGAGACGAAAAGGTTCAGCATTCCCCGATGGGTTAACACAAGAGCCGACGATCTAGTGGTAGAGTTACACGGGTTTTGTGACGCGTCGATTGCTGCTTATGCCGCTGTAGTGTATGTAAGAGTCATTGATGCCCATAACAACATTCAAGTCAGTTTAATTACTGCTCGAACTAGGGTCGCGCCCGTCAAGCAGCAGTCAGTTCCGCGTTTAGAGCTGATGGGGGCAGTCTTGCTCTCCGAACTCGTTACTGAAGTCGCCAACGTAATGAGAATCGCACCCCCTCAAATTCACGCCTGGACTGACTCGACAGTGGTGTTGGCATGGCTCAGTAAGCATCCGAGTCACTGGACTACCTTTGTAGGAAATAGAGTTTCTACTATTCTCTCTCACTTCGACAACTCACATTGGGCTCATGTCCAATCAACGCATAACCCCGCAGATCTTGCATCTAGAGGCGTAACACCACAAGAGCTTGTATGCAACCCATTGTGGAGCCAAGGACCTTCATGGCTTTGTGACGAGGTAATTGAATACACAAGACCTAAGTCTATTATGACAAACACAGAACAAAGATCAGTCAAAGCCCATGTTGTCACTGAAGAGCCCCAGGGGGATCCTGTTTGGACAAAGTTCTCCAAATTGAGAAAATTAGTACGGGTGATTGCTTATTGCAGAAGAGTTTTAAAATGGAAGAAACCAATAGACGGTAAACCAAGATTTGAGAACTATTTGACAAATCAGGAAATTGAAGAAGCTACTAAGATTTGTATCAAGCATGTCCAACAACAAGAATTTGGAGAAGAGATAAAAGATTTAAGAAAGACAGGAAGTGTAAAGGCAAGAAGCAAATTGAAATCTCTGTGCCCAATATTCGATGATGAAGGAATTCTCCGTGTCAGTGGTCGCATTCAAAATGCTAATTTGGATGAGAAGATCAAACACCCAATCATCTTACCTCAATCTAATCACTTCACCAATTTAGTTGTTGATGAAGCACACTATAGAACTCTACATGGAGGTCAGTCTCTAATGTTGAGTCATTTACGTACGAAGTATTGGATCATTTCAGCCAAAACAGTAGTTAGGGCTTACGTACGTAAATGTGTAAGATGCAAACGATACACAGCTGACACTCGAACCCAACTCATGGGTCAGTTACCGTGTAGCAGAGTAACGCCCGCAAGACCCTTCCAACGTAGTGGTGTGGATTTTGCTGGGCCTATTAATATCAGAACCTCTAAAGGTCGAGGCCACCAATCCTGTAAAGGATATATTTGCCTGTTCATCTGCATGGTGACAAAGGCTGTGCATTTAGAAGCTGTCAGTGATCTGTCAGCTCAAGGATTCATTGCAGGTTTTAAAAGATTTGTGGCTCGACGAGGTTTAGTTACGGATATGTGGAGCGATAATGGCACCAATTTTGTTGGTGCGTCTAAGGAGCTTCGGCATCTGATCGCTGCAGAAGAGTCCTCTGTGGCTGTAGACATTAAAGAGTGGTTAGGTAATCACGGTACCTCTTGGCATTTCATTCCGCCTCATGCGCCAAACTTCGGTGGTTTGTGGGAGGCTGGAGTAAAGTCCACCAAATTCCACTTAAAGCGAGTTATAGGCGACTCCACTCTCACATATGAGGAAATGTCAACACTTTTGAGTCAAGTAGAAGCGTGCTTGAATTCCCGGCCGCTATCCATCATGCCTGACAATTCTGAGGATCCCACTCCATTGACACCGGGACATTTTTTGATAGGGGAACCTCTCATAACTGTGCCTGAACGAAATTATGAGGACGCTAATGTTAGTGGTTTGAGGCGCTGGCAAGTAACACAGCGCATTTTACAGGGGTTTTGGCGAAGGTGGTCAAGGGAATATTTAGTAAATTTACTGCAGCGTCACAAATGGACCAAACACATTCCAGAACCCAACATTGGAGATGTGGTTTTGGTCAAGGAGGACAATTTGCCTCCTGCTCGTTGGCTTTTGGGCAAAATAGTTGATAAGCACCCTGGTTTGGACTTAGTCACGCGAGTGGTAACTTTGAAATGTAACGGGTCATTAATTAAACGTCCCACCTCTAAATTGTGTGTTCTGCCTATTACAAGTTAGTGTTAATTATTTGTATGATATAAGTATTGTTGTTGATGTAAGCATTGTTGTTATTGTTATAATTTACAGTCCACTATTATTGTTTGTTTTCATAGTATTCACAGATTCCACTGTGCATTTGTGGAATCTGCGTTGTTGTTAGAAGCACTTAATTTTATTCAGTTTTATCATTGTGTTGTTTGTTATTTTCATAATCATATTGTGCCCCTGACCTCATGGTGGGCGGTTTTCATGTGGTTAAGGACATTTACTGATGTCCTTGGTGGGCGGTATGTCCAATAAATTTAAGTGCAAGGCAATTTAGTACCGAGTTTGTAACTAGATGGCGTTGTGCCGGTCGGCTGAATCGCGCTATGGTTTCGTTACCTGAATTTAGCTTAGCCGGCCGGCTCATTAAATTTTATCAAGTCGCAAAAAACCTCGTTTCATTTCTATCCTCATCCCGCTTGAGAAAATGAGACTAGTAGAGGTATCAAAGTAATTTACACTATCGTAATAGAATAAATAGAAATCGGGCTTTATTTAGATATTTTTACATAATCAGCCATAAACAAAGGAAAAAAGATCACGTTTAAACCCAATATACAGTTTACTTGAAATCTTTTTACGGTAACGCAACGGACGGTAGGGCTTACCTTGTCATAATTTACGCGTTTTCATTTTAATAAAGAATCCTTGGCATGAAGCAAAAAAGGGGATTGAATTACCTTACCATTTTATAACATGTCTTACCTCGCTTTTTCTTTACTATGTTGGAGTGAGTTAAAATAACATACTCCCTCCTTTTTAGCCATTTCCTAACCATATTGGGGTCAGCTTCCAGTCTAATCAGGATGCGGCTTAATATCAGTATTAAAAAATAAATAAATTTATTTATTGAAATATATTTATTTATTGAAATATATTTATTTATTGAAATATATTTATTTATTGAAATATATTTATTTATTGAAATATATTTATTTATTGAAATTTATTTATTTATTAATTTTATTTATTTAAAATAACACACTATCACGCCTGTATTCCCTAAAGTGTTAGGCAGGAGGTGTATCAATGTACACCCACAGTTTGACTATATTTTAAAAGAGTTTAAGCTTCATCATATCAGCCAAAAGAAGTTCACTGCTGAACACAGGCGTCCTCCATAGACTTCCACAAGGACCGCTTATATGCCACCTGCATCCAATGACTCCCAGAGACCTTTATCAGGTCATCCATCCATTTCGTTGGAGACCGTCCTATTAGGAAAAACTGGTGGTGGTGATGTTGGTATTGGAAAGAATGTTTAAGCTTAGTGGATAATTATTAGTAGACAGTAGCTACAACGATCTCAGAGCATAGCTTAAGCAGTAAGTCATCTTCCTAGCCTTTCCCCAAACATGTTGGGGTCGGCTTCCACTCTATCAAGAAGCGGCTCGTGCAGCTCAATGTTAGTATTTTACACAAAGGGACTGCTATCAGGCCTTTACAACTCAATTTCTGGGCAATACCGATATTGGAAGGATAGAAAGAGAAGGAAAACATTGCGAGGAATATGCACATATGAGAAATTTTCTCAACGGCGTGGAAGTCTCCCAACCCGTACTAGACTATCGTGGTGGACTATAGCCTAACCCCTCTTATTCTGAGAGGAGATACCGGCCCAGCCGTGGAACAGTAAATGGATGGATGATGATGTACTTTATGCCCGGTAATTGAAGTCCCCGCCGCACCGTTCTTATGGGAGAATCTGTGTTTAAATAAGTATCATTGCCAAAACCTATACTCATAAAAACGCCATCATTCTTTGTCATTGTATACCAATCTGTGTCCCCCTCAATCGATCGCTCATAGCTTACTACCCTCCGTCTCAGGTGAGGCAGCCGTCCAAAGTTTTTTACCCTTGTCAACTCAAACTGTCATATTTATTTTCATTCCTTTCCTTTGATCAAAAAAATATGTTTTGCGTTTATTCCTGTAGGTGTTTGCGGTGGGGGGTTACAGGTGCACTGTGGTTGTGTTTATTTCTGCTTGCGAAAGCCAATCATAGGTATTCTTAAATAATGGCCAATCATAATTTTATCGTAATCACTGCAACTTTTTTTTACAAATATGACGAACAATTATTATGTGCCCGATAGTAAGTGGCCACCGCGAAGTATTTACGGCGGTTGATAGGAAATGGTTGGTTGAGTTGTGTAATGTAAACTGGATTTAAATAAATATCGGAGGGGCTCGTGGCCAAATTGTTACTACGCTGATCAACCGATCTGCAAAGTTAAGCTACACTTGCCGCGGTCAGTCTGTGGATGGGTGACCATTCTTAACATATCGAGACCCCTCCGTGCCTCGGAGAGCACGTTAAGCCGTCGGTCCCGGTTGTCATACGAGCACCTATGACAATCGTAAGTGGTAGTCAGAAACCTAAAAATGCTGACAACCAGTCTATCCTTCGAATATCGGTGTAGCCCAGAAATTGGGTTGCGGAGGTCTGATGGCAGTCGCTCCGTGTAAAATACTGATATTCAGCCGCATCCTGGTTAGACTGGAAGCCGACCCCAACATGGTTGGGAAAAGGCTAGGAAAAAGAAAAGATTTAAATAAATAAATACACCACTTTTTGTTTTTCTTGTCCAGTACTCATAACAAGGTTGCCTGGAAAAAATCGCTTTAAGCAATACCATTGTACATGTTCATAGTTAAATAAGGTCATTTTCTATTTGATATTTCTGGTGTAAAATAAACAATAAAAATTAATAATAAATAAATAAAAAACAAAATGTAAACTAAACCCTGTGAGGCGACTTTTTAATATTAGAGAAGCTTTACATTTAATGAGTATAGATTTCTCAACAAAATAGCTAAGAATTTAAAATGCATATTGTTTTTCAGTTAACAATCCGGAGCGTTGACCTCAGAATCAGCGGATATCATTAGATTACGATCAAAATCACCAATTATTACTTAAAAGTATAAATGTTATTTAATTACCTTTACAGTAAAATTACTTATTTTGTTTCATTCGGGTACTTCCCCTCTGCACGGCAATGTTTTAAAGATATAGTACCATATTTAAAGTCATATTTCAAACATCTCCCCAAAAATCTATTGATAAAATTGGTTGGCACCTACGCAATAAAAAAGACCAATATTTTTTACTATTAATTTATGTTCAACATGATCTTAAAAAACATAACATAGTTCTAATACATTTTTAACCAACTTCAAAAAGAAGGAAGTTCTCAAATATATTTTGTTATTGTTGTGCAATATAATCCCAAAATGGTACCATATAAATTATTTCTGATACACCACAAATTTTCTATAGCATAAAATATACATAATTTTCACCCCTATTTTCACCCCATTGAAGTAGACAGACTGTAGATTTCCTCTACGCCTTTTTGCATATTAGATGCTAATAATATTGTAAAAGAATTTTATCCTAAACGTTTTGAAGTCCAGCATTAATGGATAGTTAACAGAATTCCTTGGTGGTGGTGTCTTCTTAACTTTTCTAATCGGGGGCGCATCTTCCTTACGTTCGACGCGTTTCACTGTAAAAAAACAGATATTTACAGTTAATTACGTTTTAGAAGACCTTGAATCAGTTCTGGGACTAATGGGAATCTCTGAAAGTGCTGTTTCAGCGAACCGATGGCCGCATTGCTTACCTGTAAAACTAAACGCAAATTCCCTTGGAGGTTTTGCATTTTCTTAGATGAATTTTCGGTCGTGCCCCCGTTGAGTCAAGCAGAATTTGGAGGATTTCGATATCTGAAGCATCAGTGACGATCAGAATCTGTCATTCTTATTAAACGTACAGACGTCAGTTTGTTGTTACTTCTTGACTGAGATATAATATGTGGGATGTGGGGCGAATAAAACGTACAATTTGTTCGTAACTAAATTTTAATCTTTTTAAAATAATAGAATCGTCTTTTGTCGGCTTTTTCCTTTTCGCCATCACCGTTCGTCTTTTCTTTTTATCCACCGTCCCTCTCTCACTCATACCTCTCTTTCACACCCACACAAGCGTTCGCTTGTTCGGCTGCGTTCCACATAACATTCTTCCCACATTATTATACTGAACTAATTGAGATGAAACTTGATACATTGGCATGCAGAACTTATTACATAATTATACTTTTAGGTCCTCAGTTCGATTCCCGGGTCGAGCAGCATTGTTGGGTTTTCCTGAGAAAATCCCAGTAGCAGCTCGGAGTCTGGATTTGTGCCCGGTTGATGGCAATAGGCCCTATTAACGGCGAATTGTGGGTGGACGTACAGCGTACACCTCTGTCTAACCCTTCGGAGAATGTAGACGTGATGGTATGATATGATATGTTAATCTATACTAATATTATAAAGCTAATGAGTTTGTATGTTTGTTTGTCGTAGTGTTTGGTTGAACGTTAATCTCAGGAGCTACTGGTTCGACTTCAAAAACTCTTTAAGTGTTGGATAGCCCGTTTAACGAGGAAGGCTGTAGGCTATAATATCATCACGATACGACCAATAGGAGCGATGTATCAATTAAAAATGTTGCAAAAACAGGGGAAAAATCAACGTCTACGGCAAAAGCTAGTGTTTAATAGATATTTAGATAAATACCTCTTGCTAGATTAAATCTGGGCGGCGAAGCTTCCATTCTATATAAATCTTGGTACCTAGACTTCGGCACTGGTAATATTGGTATTTCTATGTAACTGTGATCTGTCGTAGATGACGACGACAATGATCCTGTAAAGTCAATTTTTTTTATATAACAAGTAAGAATAAGCTGTAAAATAATATATTAAAATATTATACTTACCTAATTATAAACAATAATATCTAATAATCTATACTTATAATATCATTAAACTGAAGAGTTTGTTTGACTGTTTTGTTAAACGTGCTAATCTCAAGAACTACTGGTCCGATTTGAAAAAATCTGTCACAGATGTGTCGAGGAAGGCTGTAGACTATATGTCATCACGCTACGACCAATAGGAGCGGAGTATCAATTTAAAATGTTGTACAAACGGGGTAAAAAACTTCTACAAAAACGAAGTCACGGGAAACCACTAGTAAAATAATATTATCCTGTAACTAATATTATTACAGCGCTGCTACTGAGAATTTCATATAAAATCCCAATAACTTAGCTCGACCTGGGATTCGAACCCAACTACGAGCGTTGCTGTCGGGCCTAGGATCACTAGGCTAACGAGGTAATTAAAATTTCGATACAAAAAATGAATACCTTCAAATATACCACTAAAATTAATTAAAGACAAATTATTCGGAGTATTCCCGTTTGACCAACTATATTTAGAGCACCAGTTTTTTTTAATTCCCATTTGAAAATATATTAGGTGCTCAATATATCGGGTGCTCTAAATATAGGTCCTCAAACGGCTCAAACAGGAATACTCAAAATATACAACTCTACATTTATGTAAGTATTAAATTTCTTCTAGATCTCTTGTGTTCTCACATGACTTCATTATTTTAATGTTTGTCTTTTCAAATTTGTTTACATATCAGACAAGAAATCCACTCCCCTCAAAAAAGAGTTTATTTGAGACTTATTTGCTCTACTCCGGTGGGGAAGTTAGAATAATTTTTTGCTTTTAGTTCTTAGGTGTTTTTGAAAGCGGTTTGTTTTTATTTATAGGTATAAAATTAAGCTCTCACAAACCTCTTGATAGAAGTTATTTTATGATTATAGAGGGGACAATAAAAGCAACATTATTTTATACATATTTATAAAGATATTTATATCTATTATAGTATTATTTTACCTTTTCGTTTAATTCTTTTTTGGTGACCAATGTCATTTGGTATTTTTGACTTGAGAATACTCCAAGTGGACTGAAACGCGTCCTGAAAAATACAGCATACATTTTACTTAATATTTAAAAGGTATTGAGTGTATTCTTATCTTAAATAATGTAAATACTGTATTTAAAAATCGTATTAATTATTGCCGAGCTGTGGTATGCAGGGGAATACAGCGAGGGTTAAAATACCCGTAACCACTAGGTTTCGAAATCAAGGTGCCTGGATCCTTACGTAATGGATTTTTAGAGCGCGCATGTAATAATATGTTCGATATAGTGTTAAGCGCTGAATCCCTGAGAGTTTTATTCTCTAAACGATTCTCATGTAAAATAATACCATCCGTTTATTCATAAATTTACACAGAGTGGTGTGCAACATGCAAGTGCAATAAAGTTTTGGTGGACAAATAAAACAAATTGTGATCATGTGAAAAAAAATGTAGTGAACATTCTTGTGCCGTACAAAAACATTAAAATATGGCAAACGGTTACTCGGATATAAATTTTAAATTCGTAGTTAATTTTTTGGTTTGTCAAAATCTCGGCAAGGGTTTCACTGATTCTAATCCTATCGAAAATAAAACAAAATTATCACTTACCTCAGGCTTACCGATACACGTATGGATAATAGCACTAAACATGAAGTTAAATGTATTTAAAAGTATCGTTAGATATACAAGGAATTGCAACAAGCTGATCATTGTAACTACCGCACTTGCACGCGTCCGAATCAATACACACAATGACAAGAACAGACGCGATTATAAATCATGTTGTATTGACAATGTGCCAGATTTAATGTAAACACAACTTGCGTTTCTCATAATACAATATAACTTCACACGGAATACCACTATTTCGCTTAGTTCTTACTTCTATTATGAATTCTATCAACATTCTCAGATCTGATTTGGAGATTCTGAGAAATATCTTATAATTTAAAAAAACAGAGTCGGGTAAGTTACACCATTCATAACTAAATCGTTGAACCAATTTTTACGATCGTTGTCTTGTTGAATTTGTCGTCGCCCCAAATAACAAAAAAACTATTTAAAACATAAAAAAATAAAGGTGGGTTTTTTTTTATTTTTTAAAACATTACATACCTATGCGTGTAACGGGGTTTCTAATTAGGGGTAAGCGAAGCTGAGAGCAAAGACTAGTTTTACATCAATTTGTCAATAATATCAATTGATATATAAACGACTAACACTAGTACCACTAGATAAGTTTAGTATAGCTAATCTTTCCTTTGAAACTTTGCGGTGTAATGCGCCTTCTAGAACTTATCTCTGGTTCCGCATAGAATCTGGTCTTAGTCCTTTTGCAGCCAATCACGGAACTTTAGATCATATTGTAAGTGTACCTTACCCCCCATCACTTTAAAGAATATCTAGTGCCCAGTTTCACCAACGTCTGCCTTATTAAATTCATCTAAGGCCCGCAGTCAGAGAACTCACTTAACCTAATGAATCATTAGCTAATGAGGCCCAGTATATCTTAGTACACTGACAACAAACTCAAACATGGGAAAATAGGCCAAGATATAGTAACCACTGTTCGTTAACGATTCATTAAGGTTACGTGACGTCTCTGAGTTGGGGCCTAAGGCTAATATTCAGAGACGAGGCTAAGCATGAACTTATGCTTCCGTATGTCAAATTGTCATACAAATTTGACATATGGAAGCATTACTTTACGCTTAGCCTCGTCTCCGAATATTAGCCTAAGAGTTTTAAAAATCATTAAACCTGTAACAATGAAAACATTTATTATAATTAATGATTCGTTATTTTATTGTAGTCAGTTCTTAAATGAATCTGTAGTTGACACGATCCTCTTTAAGGGACGTTGGTGAAAGTTTGGATACCGTTAACCCTACTTGAAAGAAAGAAAACCAATTTGGAATGTCAGGTTGATGCAATCCTTTGTGTTCCTCTCCACTTTTGTTTCTTACTGTCCACAATCATTATATTAAGCATTCATTTTGAAAAATACAGGAATGTGTATCATAGTAATACAATAAGATATATATTGGAGAATGATTCTCAAATATAATTTCATAATATTAATATTAAAATAAATATATGATTGTAATTAGAATATATATGCTTTATGAAAGAGAGTTGAAGATTTCAAAAATACATCATTGTTGCAAAACTGTCAGCAGTACTAGATTTGCCTTTTTTGGGTTTTGTAAATGGTTCTTCTAAATAAACTAGAATTGGCCCCTTATCTGTGAAAAAAGAAAAATATATAAATAAAAAATAATGTATAACAAACATAATTTTTATTTGATCGCTAAATAGCATTTGATTAATTTTTACAGGCTACTTTAATATACTCACACAACATAAAATGATGCATTGTGGCATTTTTTTATTTGATAGGTCATGATAATTGTTACTCTAACCAGTATTATCGTAACTAAACTTTTGAAAACAAAGTACCTAGTAATAATTTTGTATTACTGAATTTACTATTGTGAAGTTTGCTACATAGTATTTTTTACTAAACGGAAATTACAGATAAAATAACAATACAATATAAATTCTTTTTTGTATGTTTTTATTTATATTTAAATGGCATTTATTAACATGGGTCTTTTTTCTTTCGTAAATGGTAGGATGATTTTGTTTGTACTTGAGTACTTACTCTGCGCTGAAAAAGAAATAAATATTATTAATATTTATTATACTTAAACCAGAAATCAAATAAGTGTTTTTTTCTACATAATTATAGCACAGGGGACAATTAAATGATACATTGGACAGCAAGCTTCTATTAAAACAACATGCTTTTTCATGCAATTTAAGCGCAAAAGACACAGAGACACGGTTCGGGCGCGGGATGGCGCGTTACGACACGCCATGGCACGGTACAGTACTGCACGGTACGGTAAGGCACGGTACGGCACGGTAGTACAGTTCGCGCTAAACTTAGTGTCCGGGTTGAAATTGGCTCGAGCTAACTTTAACCCGTCCGTAAAAATCGGAGAAAGAAAAATATTGAATTAAAATGATTTAAAACGATAGCCTACGACTTGAGCTTTCTTATTTTTTTATTACAACCTAATATTTTTCTTTCTCCGATTTTTAAAGCCGGGTTAAAGTTAGCTCGTGCCAACTTCAACCCGGACAATAAGTTTGGCGAGAACTGTACGATTGGTTAATTGCCTCCTATGTTGTACAGTCATGAGCAAAAACATGTATACATTAACAAAAGTGCTAAAGCTATATTTTCATGAATTAACTATTGCAACTTTGAGATAACACCAATATCACTATAGTATTGGTTAGTAAATACTGAGTTCGTAATAACACAAAAGTTCTATTAGTACTTGTGGAGAAAATCACTTTAGTACTTTTGTTAGTGTATGTACATGTTTTTGCTCGTGCCTGTACACTATTGTACAGGTGCACAGAAAGCGTGCGCAAGAGCCGCCTGACCCTTACGACCGTGTGTTTTGCACTTTAATGTATTCTTATATAAGAATAAGGACAACTATGTTAATTTTCCATATTATTATAACCCGTGCATCAAAAAACTATGTATATACGGGTGTTTTTTTCTGTTATTCTTGTATATGTTTATACTTACTCTCCGCTGAAAGGGTTATAAATAATATTAATAAGTGTGATAAATATTATTTTTTTGTAGTTATACAGGATGACATTGAATAGACGAGACAAATAAAATGATTTTATGATGTTATTCGTATTAAAGAAATTGTTTAGTTTTCGTTAAGTTTTTAAGGTTAGGTTGGTACAAATTTCAAATGTGATTTTCTGGATTTAAACAAGCTGTAGTAAAACTGGAAGGAACTCCTTTATGTCTCCTTCCCCTCTCAACCCTTAATTCGGTAAGCCTGATTTAAAAAAACTAAGACAATTATTTATTTGTAAATTTAAACAAACCACCGATTTTATACCTACCTCGACAATATCTTAGTTGCGCCATCTAAGATAAAAAAATATTATTACGTTATGTACAATTTAGACCAAAAAATTGCATTTTAAATCCTTATTTCTATTCTTTTCTTTCTTTCCCCCATTTTGATTTGTCGCATGTTTTCAATGCCATCCTGTATTATTATTATTATTATTTTCTACAAAAAACAACATGATTTTTCCTTTTTTTTTGTAAGAAAAAGTAACTTGATATTACTATTACTATTTTTTTGCTATGAATTATCATAGATATTATCTAATGATGCAAGCCAGTCAGTTGGGATCTGGTAAGCTTAAATATTTAAAATATTTATTCCTAAATAAAGTAGAGACGACAATGCGGCAATAAATAAAACAATATGCCACTATAGGTAAAGTAGAACATGATAATGAAAAACATAAAAACCTCTACTTTAATGAATTACAAACTGAAGTGAAGATCTGACAAACTTTTATGGAATGTTGTTTTGTTTATTTTGGTTATAGGCTAAAAATAAATTTATTTCTCATAAAAGAACTTAAGCAGTCCACTTTAATTGAAATACTGGTACTACTTGTACAAATTAGGAAAAGTGTTATTTTATTAAACAAATTAACAGTCTCTGCAGAGGGGTTTTTAAATTTATAAAGTGTTTTTAATTAATAAATTATTAATTTATGTTTTAGAATTTTCTGCTTTATATGGTGGTTCTTAAGACTAGACTATTTATTGTCGTATTTTCGTCTCTACTCTGAATAATAAAAAAACAGCCAGACCAACAGAATCACTTGGTGTGAGTTCATCATATTTACGTTCCGTAGGAATCGAACCCACAACCTCGTGATTAAAAGTCTTATACTTGAACCACTTGCTTTCTTAGGATTGCAATCAAAAATGATGAATGATAATACAAGACAATTACTTGTCAAAGATCTTTTACAAGATAAATTCAATAATGTTTTGTGACCTTCCAGATGATTGTTACAATTTTTTTTCTGTTGTCTCCGAAGACAGGTTAAATATCATTGAACTTTGCGACATTCATTTTAGAAACATTGTCTCAATAGATAGCGCAGCTTGTTAGGATTTGGGACACCTAAAAAATCTCTTTGTTTATATAAAACCTACTGATAATTGATGGTGGTTACTGAGAAAGAAAAAACAGAACCCCGATAATGTTTCTACGGACCCCTGAAATTCTTCGGAACCCACTTTAGGAATCGTTGCTGTACTGTAGACAACACAATATTAGGGCCTGTTACACCTGATTGATAAGTTCCCTTTAAATTACCTGGCAGATAATTTCTTACATTTTTTGTTCCACTTTTTAATATGTCCAGCGGTTAGCGGCTGGTGAAACAGCGCCATAATATCTCCGATGGTGTTATTTTTAAAGAAAAGATGTCGACTTACTATCAATTTTCTTTTTCGCATAATACGCCTTCTGCATACTTCTCCAATCGTCTATTGACTTGAACTTTGGCGTGGGGAACACTGGTATGGTCACTCTATTCCCATCTCTAGCGGTAGCGGCTTCTGAAGGAGTGTCTGATGTGTGTTGGAAATATGTATTAGATTCATATGACGGTGTTGTCGTTGTTGTTTTTTTAACTTTTACTGTTGATTTAAGTTCTGAAATTACACGTTCAAGATTAGGTGAAGGTTTGGCGGTTATCTCGCCATATTGTTGCCCTCTTTTTTCCCTTTTTATGTGATCCACGGATATTTCTTTAGAGTGTACATATACTTTAGTACTTGTTACTTATAATATATGTTTGTGAAGTCCCCGTGATTATTCTAGTCTGATCTTAGCGCAGGAGATGTCGTCAAAAAAAGCTTTCTCAAGTGAGGTGCGTTGTTCTTTATGTATACAAGAATGACCCCGTGACTTATAGAATACATCACTCACTGCTCCAACCATGGCATCAGTTGATGTGTAATCACCAAAACTACAAAATACATTCAAGACTTGGTTCAATTGTGGACCGCATTCAAACTAAACTTGTTCAGCCACTTAAATTCAATTGATCAACAAACATACAAACATTGTCATAAAACTTAATATCTTATTTAGTAATTTCAAGATACTTACTTCCTCCGTGACCAAGTCGTTTGATCCTCACAGGCTTTTTGATGGCATCGGCTATCGAAGTCCAAGCCGTGCTGAAGGCATTCTGAAAGGAAATTATAATTTGTTGTCCTATCCCGCTGATTGCCCCAATATCCAAGGTATTACTAGTTTAAGTCTCACTACATTGGGGACATTGGTTGACCAGCACTATGCTCCAATACCGGGGCATTTGTGTGTGTACAACAAGAACAACCTTGTCATTCATAATTTGCATTGCTTCTTACATTACTTTCTTTTGCATTAACTTATAACCCTTTTGCTAAGCTGAGCTATTGAGTTATCACAAAAAAATGGGCCTAATGGGCCTAATGTATATTAAGTTAAATGACTTTTACTTGACAAAGACTGTTTACATCACCAAAATACTACCTGTACCTACTGTAAAAATAAACGACGTTTTGTCATTAATTAATAAGGCAAGTTAGATTATATAAACCAAAAATAAAAATGTGCCTATCATTGATCCTTGTGGAACACCAAATTGAACAGGTTCATTAAACTATTTCACATTGCTTGAACTTAAAATAACCTATAGCTTATTACTATACACATGATAAATAAAAGCACTGATAACCTATTGGTTACACTGCTGGCCTGCAGCTGTGCACAGTGGGATCTGGGGCATCTCTCACTTTTCGTGTACAAAAGCGGATCAGGACTCTTTATTTATTTTTACAATCTTGATTGCAATTATACATCAACTATTATTATTGGTATTGTAAATAATAACTAAGAAATTTCATTGTATAACAGCGAGGAAATTTTAAAATATCAAAACGCAAATACCAAATCGTGACGTCACGCCACGTTTATGTTGTTAACAAGTATACCAAGATGTCAAACTTATCATGGACACTGACGTCACAATATGCGTTAATGTCGCAATAATTGCGGTTTGTTTAAACATTTATTTTTGGAAATTATAGCTAGATAGCGGTTACAGCTACTCAACTACTGTAAACAGACAGACAGACAGACACCAATGGCTCACCAAAAAGATTTTTTAGATGGTATGTCATAATTATGTCTTTGTCCAATATGTTGGTCCAAGATTTCAAGAAATGTCATCCACCATCTTTGATTAAAGTGACATTAGTTATGTTTGATGACTGGCATATCACCCTTCAGAATTTTTGGTTCACACTACTGGTTGGTGCTACAAAGGTTTTATATGCCACGTTGCTTTCTTAAAAAGCTTCTATAGGGTGTCCAATATCCAGGGAAAATACCATAAGTGAGATGTCCACTCACTAAAGCTCCCCCGAAGGCCGTCTCCAGTACTCCTACGGAACGCACCGTATCACCCTGCAATCATTCTATATACTTACGAAATGGCCTCGACTTCTGGAATAGTCAAGGTAATATTAGGCTGAAATGAGCTCTTACTCTAACTTTAATCGCTCAATAAGAAATGAGAAATCAGTACCGTGGTATACTTAATATACGAATACTAGCTCTATGGATCTGAGTTTTATTCCAAATACAATATTACAAAAAGCTTTAGACATATCAAACTAGGTACATATATCTACTATTATACATAATTATGTTACAGAGAAGAAATATATTAAACCTCTAAGTATTCTATGTATATTTAAATAAGTTAACAATGTCCCATTGATAACGGAGGTTCATGAAAAAGATCAATTTTAAACAATGGATGAAGAATTAACCCCTAAAATGAAAACGGATAAGGGATTGCCGTAGCTGCCAGCTCCTTTTCCTTCCAGTGCAGTAAATCCTCATGGATCGCCAGGGTATGTCGAAGTCCTATCTACTAAAAACCACATTTTCCTTCACTTGGCATATGTTCAATTGGTCATGGGATTCTCGATATTCGCCACGACATTAACAGGAAGAGCTGCCAGCCCTGACATAAGCCATCATTTAGGAGAAGTTCATATACATTAGCGTCTATAAGCTCAACCATGTTATTGGAAATATCCCGAGGATAAGATTGTAGATATAATAAAGAAGTAGAAAGTAGAAACTTTTAATTTACTAAAGGTATGAATCTCCCGTGGTCTGATGTACCGTAGCTTGGGCGCTCAACCCTGTTGAAATAATTTCAAATTATCCGAATTAAGTATACTTAAAAATGAAACTTAAATAAGTAAGCGTCTGCACAAAGCAATTCATCCAAGCTTTTCTTTTGTCTCCAGAACGGTGTTGAAAAACCAAAATACAAGTACTTACATATTATATAAATTCTGCCCTGTTTTACTTCCACCAGGAGATTCATGAGCGGCAGACGTTTGGTTCCTTAGGTGACAGATAGAGGGCTCCTCATACATAAGAAAGGCACAAAGGTTGGGTTCTACTACACATTAAATTCCTGGGTTTGACTAATCGCTGCGGTCTCCTCTTGCAAAGGGAGGGATTGGCCATTTTCCCCTGCGCTGGTATAGCTGCGCATACTTCAAACACATGCAAGAACTTCGTGTAACTTCACGTGCGCAGGATTCGTCAAGACGGCGTCCATAACCGTTTGTCGAATTTCTCGAAATGAGAGGCCGAATTTGCTTGCCACGGAAACTGACCATTGTATTTACATGTACATAGAAGGCAAGTCCTGTTAAGCTGAATTGAGACTATGTAACTAGTTATATAACAAACTTTTTTGTATTAAAATTTTAATAAAATAGGTACTGTAGTTCAATAATATAATAATTATGTTTAATTTAAGCCAAAATTAAATAAAAGTAAAAGTGTGTGTTACAAAATAATTATAGTTCAATATAAATTAAATTAAAGTGATTTACCGTCTACCATTTTTTTTTGTTTAAGTGTGCAATAAATCCACATTACTAATCATGATTATTTATGTTTCATAGTCTTAACTCATCTTTGCACCTTTTTTAATGCTAAAAATATTTAAATATGAATGTCTATAAGAACAATCACTCCAGTTTTGAAAGGTTTTTATCAACATGTTCTTAGATGTTTTTTACAACTTTAAACCGTTTGCCATTTCAGATTTTGTTCTGTTTTACATGCTGTTAAGATTAAATACTGGCTAGCAGATAAAAAAGCGGTGCAGTAATGTTATTAGTCATAGTAAAAACAAAACAATTTAGTCACGTGTCTAAATAATGATGACAGTTCAAATAATTGCTAATTAACACTTTTGCATTTTTGAAAGTGTAAACATTATCTAGTAAAAGTGCTACTATATTACCAATGATTACCTACATAGTAATATAATTCTGATTCATATTCTTGCCATAAATTAAAGCTTGTTCCGGATACCTCATTGGCATCTGTTTATTTTTTTATTCAATTAAATAAACAAATATTTTTTTACTTTGTTTACACTTTCGAATAAACTCACAATTTCTAATATACATTTTCAAAAAACAAGTAATCCGTACTCTAGTGTTTGAATAAAATATTTAAAAGAATACTCACCGCTATTTCCGATGGTAGATTATTCATAAAATCCGAAAAAGTAGCATAGCTTTTGTCCGCAAAGCACACTAGCATCAGAGATACGGCTAGCAGAGACCTCATTTCACCGTAAAGCACCCATAAACACTACTCGATGCAATGATAAAAGAACAATGGTATTTGATCTTCTACATTGAAAAGGTAAAACAATATTAGGAACTGTTGTCACACTATTTATCTCTTATTATAAACATTGTTGCATGTGTGCGTGATGTATCTCTGTGTGAGATCATGTGAGACGGCCTGGGAATTTAAGGATCCAGTTAGTATTCAATCTTAATAAGTCTGTGTCTTCTCTTTAAAAAAAGTGAAATGTGTTACTTTCCAAATAAAAAAAAATCGAAATTGGAACCTTACAACGTATTTAGACACTCATGCCTTATATTGTAAGTATGTATTTATAAAATAAAAGTGTTATAGATTATTATATCCATCGTACCTACGAGTACAATAATAATTGTTCTAATTATTCTATGGAACAAGCTCTGCTTAGTTTAGGCTAGATGGTGCTGGGTAAAATGTCCCAGAACATTTGTATTGATTTATCTTTACTTTGAAACATGATCAATTGTTTGTTACTATGAGAACGATCCATCGGCATTGTCAAAAGCTACGGGGCGATTTTGTGAGTGCTTTCACACAAGTTTGTAACATGTGCCTATATATAATAGAATTAGTATATTGATAAATATTATATTAAACCCGCGATTTCACTCATGTCCCAAAAATTTTGAGACAGATTTTGAGAGAAAAAAAAGCATAGGTTTTATTTTTGCGCGGTCAATGTACTGACAGTAATGTAAGGACATATACTTTATCTCTTAAAACATATTTTAGATATTTTTTCTGTAATATTTTTATGATATTTTCTGTGACAACAAATATATGTTTAATATCACTCCGAAACATCAAAGATTTATTCATCAAACATTTACCAGAAACGGGTATTTTCCCATGCCATATGGAAAGGAAAATAGAGAGTAAGAAAATAAGTCTTAAATATTTTTTCCTTTACATGAAGTAGGAAAACGGTTCTGCGATATTATGAAACTGGATAGATGACTAACTAGAATTAAATAGTATTAAAATTCAGTAGTAGAAAATAACTTTAAATGATTTATTTTTAATGAAGGACAAAATCGGCTGGCGGGCAGGATTCGAACCTACGAAAGCGTCTGGTGTACCGAACCAGAAGACGCAGGTTCGAATCCTGCCTGCCAGCCGATTTTTTCTTTCATTAAAAATAACTTGTAATCTTAGCATGGAAAATGCTTAAAAAAATACAAAAATGAAAATGTGAAAAACGCCTCCTTTTGCCAAATTGCACCGCTGTTTTTACCCGACTGCCGAAGGAGGGTTATGTGTTTGACGCGTATGTACTTATCTATGTATACAAGGTGGAAGGGACATCGACGCACAAAGGTCGTGACAAGGTTTCACTCAAGGTCAAAAATAAAATGACTTAGGTCTTTCACGTAGAAAATGATCAGTTATTACAAATATTAAGATTTTTGAGCGCGCAGTGTATTGCTAAAAACGCGATTATAACGCTCCGCGGTGAATGTTATCCCGCGCGCGATCCGAAATAAATAAAATAATGATTTTTTAATTATAAATCTAATTTAGGTAGATAGAAATAATGTTTTGTTACACGTTCAAGTAAAAAAAAAACTGCAGAAAAGAACGAAAAATTGATGACAAAAGTTACGGAAAATTTCAACGCAGGCGCCCCTGCGTTGAAATTTTCCGTAACCAGAATCATGTACTAAACTCATGGTATTCGGATGTGCGTCGATATCCCTTCTACCTTGTATATGTCCGGTCGTAACTACTCAACGGCTCAACCGATTTAGATAAATTATAGGTACCTCATTAGATTCTTCTTGATGGCACGAGTGTCACTGGGTGCATAAACTAAAAACAAAAAAATAAATACAAAATGGTGGATATTTAGCGCTTTGATGTGCGGGCAGATTTTGAAAATTAACTTTATGTGTATCATATTTCATTTCAAATGATCATTTAGGATCTATCGAGTGATTCTATTATGATTTAGAAACTAAAAAGTAGGAAGTAAAATCAATTATTAAATGAATCAAAAAACCCGAATGCGTTAAAAAATATTAGAAAAAATCTATAAACAAGCTCTGTGATGTTGGAAAATGTAGTTATTGCAGGCGGGACAAGCTATTCCTTCAGTCTAAACTATACCTAAGCATCACTGAATTATAAACAAAATAATTTATTTGCTTGTCCCGCCTGCAATACATACACATTTTCCAACATCACAGAGCTTGTTTATAGATTTTTTGTTATTTAATAATAATAATAAATATCTTGAGTCATTTTTTACACAGCACCATCTAGTCCCAAACTAAGCAGAGCTTGTACTATGGGTACTAGACAATGGATATAATACTTATATCGTTTTTTTGTAAATATGTACTTATAATATATAAGAAACATCCAGACAAACACAAACACCTAAGTTCATCACACAGACACAAACATTTGTGTCTTGTGGGAATCGAACCCACGACCTCGTGATCAGCAGTCCGGTACTCGAACCACTAGACCACAGAAGTCGTCAAATTTGTAAATAATATTCAAGTTATTTTTGTTATGGTGGAAATAAACATTATTATTTTCTTTCTTTCTTACTTACTATGGAGTGTGCCTGGGATCCAATCCCAACATTGTTGAGAAAGGCTCTACAGAATGGTCTGTTATTATTTAAACATATGTTCTGTAGCAGTGATGTTTTGTTTAGTATTATACAAACATGTTCACAATAAACACACACCTGTGTTGTTCCACCCTTCAACAATAACACAACGGCCTTGTAAATATTATCGCAATATTATCTCGTTGATATAACAAAAGTCATTCATTTTGAAGAAGCAAAGATTTCATTCATACATTTAGTTAGAGAACATTTCAAAATGAAACGTGTTTTAACTTTCCTATAATATAGTAGGTACCAAATCCAGTGTATTAAATGAGCAATATTTATATATACATTTGGTAGAAGGTACAAGGCTTTAACGATTTCGATGAAAGTTGCAATTTAGTGATTTATGGGAACCAAAACTCGGTCTAAGTACAAGTAATTTTTTGTTTGACTTAAAGACTGATTTAAGAGAATACTCTATCAAAGAAAACAGAGTATAGCACATCATTATGGTCGGTGTACATTACTTAACACCTGTGACCGACATGGGTCGCCAGCATCCCATATTAAATTGTCATTCCCCATAAATAAATCCCATATAAAATTGCTCTTAAATGGTCACAAATCTAAGATCTAAGCTGCTACTGAGAATGTTATAGAATAGCCAAGAACATATAGACTAAGGAGGCTGTTTAGTTAATATTTTTTTGAATTTTGAAACGAACTAGACTTTTTAAAATTAAATGAACTAGTGATCCGTAAATTCCCAGATTATAGTGTAATGTTGTGTAAGGTTCTGCATAGATTAGACAATTCGCATATTGCCAATAACAATTAAAATTCATCCTTATGTTATTTAATCAAAATTGAAAATAGAACGCATTTATTTTTTTCTTCGTTCTATTTTTATTTTCCGTCGAAGAAGTTTGTGTTCCAAATGCTACTTTCAACTCTGTTTTAAAATTACACAAAGATGATAATGAAATATTTTAAGAATAATGAATGACCCTCCAGAGGGTCATAATAATATTGTTATTCTATTCTTTCTGATAAATATTCCTTGACGTTAATAATAAATTGTTATTGGGAAAATGCTAGAGCAGACTGCAGTTCTTTGCCAAAACTGCACTGAATCTCAATGTTTAAAATAAACAAAAAACTATCCTAAATTCGTTGCGAAATGACATAAAAAACAACAAAAAGTTTTTATAGCATTTGACAAGCAACGAATACGTCCACAAAAAAACAAATCTTGTTTAAAAAGTCTATAAAAAAACAAACATAAGAATTAAATTCGAATTTCAAATAATAAAACCGTTAATAAAATCTTGCCGCTTCAGTTCACCAGTCCGAAAGCCACGTGCACGAACACAGTTTGATAAAAAAAAATTGCGTATTATTTATGAATGGTACGGTAACGCGGTACTTGGTGCGTGTCAATGCTGCCGGAGAACTGATTGGAATAGTAGAAAATGTAACAATTAAATACACACTAGGTAGGTATGATAATTTATTGTTGAAGGAATTGAAATGAAAACAGCTATAGAATATCCGTGTTTAATATCCTGTAACATAGAAAAGGCAAAACTTGAAAGGATTATGATAATGGACAACTTTAGAGATATAGAAAACATATTCTTTTAACTATTATTGAATTGACAGTACGTTTGGTGTTGTGGCTGAGCGATAGAATTTTGCCGCGGGTTGTGGGTTCGAGTCCCGCGGGGAATAGTTATTATTTGTAGGACCTTCAAAGTAGTTTTGGGTTTGTTTATGAAAAAAATGTATTTGTAAATTGTTTATAACGTTTAGGCTTAATAATAGGGTCCCGTTGGCAGACTTTTTATTCATTCATTCAAGCCAAATTGAGGTGAAGTTTGTTTCGTTGTTTGTTACTCTATCACGCTGCTGCGGCTTTCGAATTTGCCATTCTGGTAAGGAACCCTAGAAATATTTCCACTTCTTTTGGCATTTCTTCTCAGAGATCGTCAGTTAGGAAATTCCGGCGCCATCTAGTATAAAAAAAAAATTAGAACATTGACTTGTAAAAGTGTCTTTAAAGAATCTATTTACAAAAATAAATACATTTTATCATTTTTTCTACGGAACCCTTAAATTAAATTTTAACGTGATTTTATTTGCGGAACCCTAATATTTGATTTATCTGAAAGTATCATTACGTAAAATTGTAATTTCTATTATTGAATCATAGGCAATGCTACTATGATCATAACATTACAAATACAATGGCTAAGACTGATATCGATTATCATAATGCAGAATAGGTGAAAGTGGCTGACACAATCCATTATCTTACAAAGTATTTAATAAATATTACTATTCTCTGTGTAACACTGCCATTGTTTTTTCTGGAAACCTTACGATTGAAAAGTCTTATATAACTGAAGTTTTATAAATATTTTTTTATTAAATTTCAGTTGTTCATTCGTCTAAATGTCGTAGGGGTGATTGCTGAGTTAGAAGTTCTGTGTTCAAGAGATTGACTTTCAGTCTAACCAGATGCGGCTGAATATCAGTATTTTAAATCTTCGCAAGCCTATTTCTTGGGCATACCGATTGAATTCGACGGGTATACCGATTGTAAGGCTTTTTGGTCTTCTGACTACCACTAACGATTGTCATTAACTAGTGTTCGTACGACAATCGGGACCGACGGCTTTACGTGTTCTCCGAGGAACAGAGGTCTCGATGTGTCACTGGTCAGTAGTTATACTTCCTTACTTACAACCTTCTGTAGTTATAACTTAGCCACGAGTACTAATCCAAACAAAAACATCATAACACTACTCTTTTGCTCGACTTGGGAATCGAACCCAGGCCCTTGAGCGAGCTTAGGACCACGAGGCTAACGAAGCAGTCTTGAATAGTCAGTATTTACATTGCTATAACAAAACTCAATATCTGAGAGACTCGGCTTATAAGTAGTTCTTGGAGCATGACACAGATCTCATTCCCTTTAGGTTTGAGCCAATCTAAACAACCTAGGGTACAAACACACGAACTGGGTCACTTTTGAAATACGCGTTCATTTACGTAGTCTTCATCTAACTGGAAATTAGATCAGAGATATTTTGTTTAAGTAAAATTGTAGACCAATAGCTGAAGAACGTATAGGTATGATGTTCTATTTAATAGCTATTAGTGAATAATATTAGTCTTAGTTTCATTGACATTTTAATAAAATTAGCAAGCCCAGATGCATGAACTTTTATTTTATTGTATTTTATGAATTAAAACAAGTGTTGCTAAATTCTAAACTCGCCAAACTTTATGTTTAATGGCGAGAGGCGCTCTTTATCTTACAAAACAATTAACCACCTTACACTTAGTATTTTAAACCATAATAAATCTAATATTTTTTTTAATTTGAGTGCGTTATTTATAAATCTATGACGTTATTATGTATGTATTACTATTAAGTTTGACGTCGTCTGTGGTCTAGTGGTTCGAGTACCGGACTGCTGATCACGGGGTCGTGGGTTCGATTCCCACAAGACACAAATATTTATGTGACGATGAATATAAGTATTATGTACATTGTCTAGTACCCATAGTACAAGCTCTGTTTAGTTTGGGACTAGATGGAGATGGTACTGTGTAAAAATGTCTACAAATATTTAATATTTTTAAGTTCACCTATATATTCTCATTTTGTGTTATACTGCAATATCATGACCAGCCAAGCTAATATTGTAATGTTATCTTTTAGAAATATAGTTAGTCAGTACCTAGACAGTTACAAAACTAAGACAAGCAATCAAGATTAACGAAATGCTTCTTTTGAATTCTATTCACATTCAGACAGTTTGGTCCTAACAGCGTGACAGGACAGTATTAGGGCTAGTGAGAGTGAATGCACTTTAGCATAGCTGATATTGTTTTTTTTAAATATCGTATTACTGATAATTTATTATAACAATAAAATCTGAATACATAATTTAATTTTTTAATAATTTTTTTAATATTTTTTGGGAAATTTTTACACAGCACCATCTAGTCCCAAACTAAGCATAGCTTTCACTATGGGTACTAGACAATGGATAATTATAATACTTATATACTTTTTTTGTAAATACATACTGATTATACATAGAACACACCCAGACAAACCCAAATACTTATATTCATCACAAATATTTGTGTCCCGTGGGAATCGAACCCATGAACTCGTGCTCAGCAGTCCGGTACTCGAACCACTAGACCACAGACGTCGTCCTAACATAGAAACTAACAGAAAGCAAGTAATGCTTGATACCTACAGCACAGACGACACCAAGAAACACATACGTATTTTTACAATGCTTGTTTTTTTAGCTGTTTTATATATTTCGACGACCTCTGTGGTCTAATGGTTCGTGTACCGGACTGCTGATCACGAGGTTGTGGGTTCGATTCCCACAGGACACAAACATTTATGTCATGAACTTGGGTGTTTGTGTTTGTCTGGGTGTTTCTTATGTATTATAAGTATGTATTTACAAAAAAAAAGTATATAAGTATTATATCCATTGTCTAGTACCCATAGTACGAGTTCTGCTTAGTTTGGGACTAGATGGTGCTGTGTGAAATGTCCCAAGATATTTATTTATTTATGGTACCTAGTATCGAGGTTATAGTTTTTGTTTTTGACTTCGGATCTTTGACACTAAACCCACTAAATACTAAAAACGGCGAGTTTCTATTGAATTCTGTGCACAGAGTTTGGTCATAATAGCGTGATGCGAAGTTTCGGAGCTGGTGAGTATTATTTTTAATTTATTATTAATTAGGTAGTAAGATTTAAATTTACCTAGTCAAGCATTTATTTACCATCATGATAAAAAAAGATTAGGTATTATATATCATTATTACATATGTATTGTATTTATATATAAATATGTATTTGTATCTATCTCTGTATATATTTATATTAGGTTCGTATTTTATAGTTTATTACTAGATAACATTTAAATGTTTATTTTTGTACCTATTTTAACTTTATCTCCCACACCCAAAGGTTGACTGGTATAGAATGAGGCATTAAGTCCGCCTTTTGTACTACTTAGTACATTAAAGTATAAATAAATAAATAAATATCAAGGGGCTCGCGGTAGCAGCATCTTGTGTACCGAACCAGAGGACGCAGGTTGGAATCCTGCCCGCCAGCCGATTTTTTCCTTCGTTAAAAAAAATTTAATATCAAGGAATCAAGATTACCTGCAAACAGCAAAGCGTCTATTGAAATCTGTGCACATTCAGACGGTTCGGTCCTAAGAGCGTGACGCGACAGTTTCAGAGCTGGGAAGTCGGAGTGTCGCCGACACTACTTGAGGTACGACTTCCGCTGACTCACCCAGTTGCGGCACACCGAGTGTTAAGGCTATTTTATTTGAAGGATTTGATTTATAAGTTTAACTAGCTTCCCGCCAGCGGCTTCGCCCGCGTGGTATGTTATTATACATATAAACCTTCCTGAAGAATCACTCTATTTATAAAAAAAAACCGCATCAAAATCCGTTGCGGAGTTTTAAAGATCTAAGCATACATAGGGACGGACAGACGTGACGGAGGACTTTGTTTTTAACCCCCGACGCATAAACGACGGGGTGTTATAAGTTTGACGTGTCTGTGTGTGTGTGTGTGTCTGTCTGTGGCATCGTAGCTCCCGAACGGATGAACCGATTTTAATTTAGATTTTTTTATTTGAAAGGTGAATTAGTCGGGAGTGTTCTTAGCTATGTTTGATGAAAATCGGTCCAAGATGGCCCCCGCCACAAAATAGCGAATTACATATTTTTTCACAACTCCCTCAATATAGGTATCAAATGAAAGGGCTTGACTAGTAGAATACTATGCAGTACAATAAATTTCAAATCCAAGACGGCGCCACCACAAAATGGCAAATTACATTTCGTGTCGGGGGTTTTCTAAATTTTTAATTTAGGTTAGGTTATATAATATGTAGTGACAAACACAAAACCCTCCTTCGGCAGTCGGATAAAAATATTTTAGCGAAATAAAAATACAATCTCAGGCAGGGAATCGAACGTGCGTCGCACATCGGATGCTTTAGCCGAGACCACTGCCGGTGATGTTGAATTTTGCTTCCAGATTCTACGTCGTGACGACAGAATTAAATTTATTTTGATGTAATAACAGAGCGTCTTGTAAAATTTTACTATACAAACTAGGTATAGGTACCTACTACTATTTTATTTAATAATTTCGATACTTTTGTATTAAATAACTTTTTAAGTGAAAAAAATATTGACAATGACTCATAAAATTTTGAAAAATTAAGACCCATGGATTTATTGTCCAGAGTAGGTACGATAGGCAAGGCTTGTTCCCTATTTGCATGTGCCCTAAAACGAATGAACTTTGGGTGTACATTACTTAGTGCATTTCTGCCTAACCCTTCAGAGATACAGGCGTGAGGGTATGTTATGTTACAATACAGGAAATATGACACTTTTTTACATGTAGGTACCAACAAAAGTACATTTACACTATCTACAAAGCCCAAACTACTAAAGCCATAACTCAAATAAAAACAAATTTATAAACACGAAGCATTCCCCCACTCCCAATGTACTACCAACTTCAGGAAACTTTCTCCTAACTACTCGGGAGGTGACTCTCACTTTTGAAGCGCCCTCCCAGAGTGAAAAGGCGATATTTTCCTCACGGCGAATGAATGAAAACCCCGCCACAGTTATGAGGCTTACGGGCCAAATACACTTTTGTAAAAGAAAAAAATGAGAACAAGTTTTTATTGTGCTTCTTTGGTACCTAGTTAATGAAAAGTGTTACTTATATTTCTTTAAATTCGGAGTTGTTATAATTTTGGTTTACTTGTATGTTTGAGTTTAATTTGCAGGTTATACTTACGCTAAGGATGTCATCATTCTCCTAACCTTTTCCCAACCATGTTGGGGTCGGCTTCCAGTCTTACCAGATGCGGCTGAATATCAGTATTTTACACGAAGCGACTGCCGGCTAGGAAGAAGTCAAACCAGTATACTTACATAATTATTATAATTCTGGAATACGAGAAAAAGATCGAATACTTGTCTTATGTAAACACAAAAGACAATTCCGGTAAATAAAATATGATATGATGAAAAATTCACTACAGACTTAAATACTATGAAGATTTCAGTAGATCTACTTCACTGTTTTAAGTCAATATCAATAAAACTCATCCATTACCTTGAATAGACGTTGTTCAAACAATTCAAACCCAACTATCAAACAATACATTTCTGAACTCCAATACGATACAGAACAAGCTGAATTTCCCCCATAAATAAATTCCCATCATTACTATCAAATGGGGGGGGGGGCGTCACTCGCGATACCAATTACCTTCCAACTCGGACTTTGCCCGACAACAACATGGCAACGCTTTTAGAATCTTGAATATTTTATCATCCATCGTTTAAGTGGTGGATGTTCGTCATTTTCTATTTGGCTTTCGCTTTGCATCTTGATTTTAAGGGTAGGTAGGTATATGTCACTCATTATTAGTTAAGACGCATTCTAAAATATTCTGCTGCTAAACACTAATGTGCTTACATTATACTTGCCGACATTAAGATTGTTCGGTCTACTCTCCTAGTAGATAAGGTACCGTAGGTCAGCAAAGCTCATGAATATCGTAGATCTGTATCTGTAAGCAGTCTTTAAGTGGCCATACTTCTCCATTCCCGTCAGAAATAATTTTCTGTTTAAACAAGTGCACGTGTTTTATGCTAACTTAATTCTGAATCTGACTATTTTTGCAATAACTTTTTTTAAACACTGAAGTTTCAACTATTTCCCTTCAGCCAGGCATAATATCAAAGCAGGTCTATTCTTTGATAATAAACAAAAAATAAACTTTAATTTAATTTATAAAAGCAGTGATAGCCTAGGGGTATGACCACTGGACCGCCAAGTCAAAGGTCTCGAGTCCTTCAAATCATGTGTGTAATTATCACTCGCTTTACGGTGAAGGAAAACATTGTGAGGAAACCTGCATGCCTGAGAGATTTTCTCGACGGCATGTGAAGTCTGCCAACCCGCATTAGGCTAGCGTGGTGGACTATAGCCTAATCCCTCTCATACATAGAGGAAACCCGTGCCCAGCATTGGGACAGTATATGGGTTGATTATTATATTAATTTATGCCGTAGTAAAGTAAAAATGTATAAACAGTAAAAAATATTTTGAGTTTGAATTAAATGTACGCATTTTGTATATATGTGTAGTGGTAGAATGGGTGTGGAGTAATATATAAGGGAAGAGGGAGACCAAACAAAAATATGGATGGATTGTGTGAGAAAAACCATAAAGGAATTCAATGACGAGATTTATGGTGAAATATTGTGATAAGGGCAGGAGGGTGGTGATGATAATTATGCTAGTATTTAAATCACCTAACCTAAATTAAAAATTTAGAAAACCCCCGACACGAAATTTATTTTGACATTTTGTGGTGGCGGCCATTTTGGATTTGAAATTTATCATAGTGTACCTATAGTATTTTCCTAATTAAGCCCTTTTATTTGATACCAAAAAATATATGATACGCTATTTTCTGGCGGCGGCCATCTTGGACCGATTTTCATCAAACATAGCTAAGAACACTCCCGACTAATTCACCTTTCACATAAAAAAGATAAAATCAAAATCGGTTCATCCGTTTGGGAGCTACGATGCCACAGACAGACACACACACACACACACACACACACACACACACACACACAGACACGTCAAACTTATAACACGCCGTCGTTTTTGCGTCGGGGGTTAAAAAGAAATCCATTACAAATTAATATCCTATCAATAAAATTAAGTTAAAAAAATATCTCATCAAAGCACCGATTCTTAGAAAGAAGCCAATTTACGTAAAGACAGCCCTAAAAACATCAATTACGTTAAGTGCTTCCTACGGACCAGACTAAACTTATAAATTATTTCTCCATAGAACCAATTAATAACATTCGGCTTCCAATATTCCAGTATTAATTGTAGGCTATTTTAAAAGCCTTCTAATTAAATGCTAGAGCGAGAGAGTGTGAGTGCGAAAGAGAGGCAAGAACGTCAGCAACACCTGTCACTGATTTATTTTGTTTGAAAGAATTTGGAATTTTGAAGGAAAAACCGGGAGGCGTGTTTGTACAGACTATCGTCTATCAGCCTGTCGATTAATCTTCTTGTTTAGTTAAAAATCAGACACATTACTCGTGGGGTTCGTGGCTAAGTTATAGCAACGCTGATCAACCGATCTGCAAGGTTAAGCTACGCCTGTCGAGGTCAGTCTGTGGATGGGTAACCATTCTTAACACATCGAGACCCCTCCGTGCCTCGGAGAGCACGTAAAGCCGTCGGTCCCGGCTGTCATATGAACACCTATGACAGTCGTTAGTGGTAGTCAGAAGCCCAAAAATCCTGACAACCAGTCTATCCTTCGAATATCGGTATTGCCCAGAAATTGGGTTGCGGAGGTCTGATGGCAGTCGCTTCGTGTAAAATACTGATATTCAGCCGCATCTGGTTAAACTGGAAGCTGACCCCAACATGGTTAGGAAAAAACGGCTAGGAGGATACTCACCTTGTTTACGATAGGTTAGTAACCTGCTATGACATTATTAATGGATAACGGTTAACGTGGCTCGGTCACCTGCAGATTTCTGAGATAAATAACGGTGAGGTTACATACGTTACAATATTTTTTAGCAATGTTCTGAGTTATGGCCTTTTCTGGTTTACCGGAATAAATCTTTTTTTAGGGTAATTTCTAACCAACTAATGACAAAGCAGTGATAGTAAATATATACTTATAATATATAAGAAACACCCAGACAAACACAAACACTTAGTTCATCACATAAATATTTGTGTCCTGTGGGAATCGAACCCATGACCTCGTGATCAGCAGTCCGATACTAGAACCGCTAGACCACAGACGTCGTCTTGTTTGACCATTGTGCCTTTCGATTTGTATGGTATCTTTGTGTTTTCAATGTCGTACAACTTCTCTGTGTGTTCCAAATTTCTTTTTGTCTCGTATGAATATAAAATAGCTAGTCGTGGAATTAATTTCTAACTAAATAATAAAATTTTAGTTTAAAAAACTATCACCCGACCCGAAAATCATGTAACAAGAACAAAATTCCTATGTCGCCTTTCTAAGAGATAATTTACTGAGTTAAAATCAACAAAAGGAATTTGTTCTTGTTACATGATTTTCTCTATCTCTCGGTCTCGAAAGGTCTCGAGTTCGAATCCAAGGCACGCACCTCTGACTTTTCGAAGTCATGTGCGTAATTATCACTCGCTTTAACGGTGAAGGAAAACATCGTGAGGAAACCTGCATGCCTGAGAGAATTTCTCGACGGCGTGTGAAGTCTACCAACCCGCATTAGGCTAGCGTGGTGGACTGTAGCCTAATCCCTCTCATACTGAGAGGAGACCCGTGCCCAGCAGTGGGACAGTATATGGGTTGATTATATATGATTATATATATATACATGATTTTCGGGTCAGGTGATAGTTTTTTAAACTAAAATTTTATTTTACCCTTTTGAGTAGCTATTTGATCGGTGTCATCTAAAACAATGATTAAGATGATTTAAGATAAGATTTGTTCATTCTTGATTGATTGAATGAAAATGAAAATAAGGTTTTCAATAGGTATAGTTTGGTTTGATATATGTACTCATTAGTTTATTATAAAAAATCTTAAATTTATAGCATGAAAAAGAAACGTACCAATTCAATGACTACTAAAGGTAATATTTTATACCTAGTCTCTGCTTATAGGTACCTAAGTGTGGCAGAGCGTAGAGTGCGGCACAGTAGTTCTGGACCGCCGCAATTAAATTGAGCAACATTCTCATTAAATCGAAAGCATTTAGATTGTCTCGACATCAGTATGGAGAAAAATTAATCATAAACTGCGAACTTTTCACTTGTAAAATGTGTAGTTACAAAAATCGTTGGCTCTGTCGCAAAATGACCACTTCTCAAAATGACTACAGGTAGCAAAATGTCCCTTTCTCAGAATGTCCCTTTCGCAAAATGTCCCTTTCTCAGAATGTCCCTTTCGCAAAATGTCCCTTTCTCAGAATGTCCCTTTCGTAAAATGTCCCTTTAGCAAAATGTCCCCTTCCTCAAATAGGCATTAAATTACTTTCATCAGTAAAAAAACTGGTCAAGAGCCAGTGTACAACACAGATGGGTACTGTATTAATGTTCAATCATTAAAATATGGGTAGGTAGGTGCATGCACATAAACTAAAATAAAATAATAGAAATCGAATTTTGTCAGATTTACTGTCAATCAAAAGATCAATTTACACAAATAAACAATCAACTTATTATTCTTAATACGAGTCACTGCATCTTTTAAACCGCATGTGCCTTTATCCTGAGTTACACCGCTTATACGTTACAGGGGACGCATTTCCAACATTCATTTCCCTATATAAGTGTAGGTACCATTCAACCACTGAATAGGTAACCGTATTACACTATTTGTTATTATTCGTTAAAAATAAATTAGAACTAAAATAAAGAGTCAGCAAATAACTTAGTACAGTAGATAGACCCTGTGTTCCATGTTACATTTCCCCATAAACACTCATGCTAGGTATGGAAAACATTGACAGAACATAGACTAAATTTCAGAAAGGACGAATCAACGATTTTTGTAACTACACATTTTACAAGTGAAAAGTTCGCAGTTTATGACTAATTTTTCTCCATACTGATGTCGAGACAATCTAAATGCTTTCGATTTAATGAGAATGTTGCTCAATTTAATTGCGGCGGTCCAGAACTACTGTGCCGCACTCTACGCTCTGCCACACCTAGTTACCTATAAGCAGAGACTAGGTACAAAATATTACCTTTAGTAGTCATTGAATTGGTTACATTTCTTTTTCATGCTATAAATTTAAGATTTTTTATAATAAACTAATGAGTACATATATCAAACCAAACTATACCTATTGAAAACCTAATTTTCACTTTCATTCAATCAATCAAGAATGAACAAATCTTATCTTAAATCATCTTAATCATTGTTTTAGATGACACCGATCAAATAGCTACTAAAAAGGGTCAAATAAAATTTTAGTTTAAAAAACTATCACCCGACTACGGAAGAAATCAACTGAAAATCATGTAACAAGAACAAAATTCCTATGTCGCTGTTTGTTCTTGTTACATGATTTTCAGTTGATTTCTTCCGTAGTCGGGTGATAGTTTTTTAAACTAAAATTTTATTTTCACTTCTATAAAACCGTTTAGGCAGCGTACGCAAAGAATGCTGTTCTTATCAGCATTTTATTCCAACTAGCTAGAAATAAACCGTGATAGCTCAGTTTAAAATTACGATAGGTATATAATTTATAGCCTATACTACTTGGAGATACTGTAACTATCTACTAATGCAATTATTTTCAGAATCGCATCATTAATTTCGGAGATTATCCCCTATTTATCCACTCAAAACCTCGAATAATTACAAACTAACATTCTCACAAATTTTACCATTTTATTATACTAGTATAGGTATTTCTAAGCTGAGATATTTTTCCTGTTTCGTATGATATATCACTCGATAGGGTAGGAATTTTTTTTTTTTAAATCGCTCTTTTTTTTGCATGTCACATTCGTCGTATTGATTTTGATTATGTAATATGTAGCCATTGTTACCGGGAACATAACAACGAATCGATTGACACCTCATTCATCAAAATCAGATGAGTACTTTAGGCGCATACATGGAACATACGTAAATAGGAAGATACATAGACTGCCTAATATAAAACCCTTCCTGTGGCTTTTTGCCGTAGTCGGGTAAAAATACAGAATATACAAAAATAGTCAATTGTCTGTGTCAGTCATAATTTATTACCGTCTTATTAAACGAGTGACTGTACGCACGACTGCTATGCTGGAAGTCCTGGGTTCGACTTCCAGTTCGAGCAAATTATTGTTGGGTTTTTCTAAGACAATCTCAGTAGAGTTTAGGTTTATGCCCGGTTAATGGCAATAGGCTCGCCCCATCATAAATCGGTGAGTGGGTGTAGATAAGTATACCTCTACTTACCCCTTCGGAGAATACAGGCGTGATGTTGCGAAAAAAAAATGATAATATTTCTTACAAAAATTCACCGCCTATTTTCAATATAAAAATGCTGTACTTCTTGTATCACACGAAGTCCGTAGAATTATTGAAATTTGAACTTTATGTAAATGACATAGAGGTCCTCACACAGGTCCTCGTGAGATAAAATGAGTGTATGCTAATTTATCAAGTGTGCACACACACTTAGAAATGGGGGGTATAATTCACAAGTTGACAGTATCTTTTGACATGTCGGAGGGGACGCAAAGGGGATACCAGCGTCGCATTAAATACGGACGGGACGCGTTGTGCTATCGATTATTTTTGTCGTACACTTATTTTTTGTAAGGTGAAGTGTTTTTTGAACCAAACAACATCACTAGTTATTTGAATAAAGGAAACAATCGACTCGCGGGCAGTACTTGAACCTGCGTCTACTGGTTCAATACCCAGACGCTATGACCACTAATTGAACCAGAAGACACAGGCTCGTGTCCTGCCTGCAACTCGATTTTTCTCTGCAACCAGTAACTAGCATGGAAAATGCTTAAAAAAATACAAAAAGATAACAAAAAACATCACGCCGGAATTCCGCAGGGGGTTAAGCAAAGGTGTACTAATATACACACTGATAGTTCGCCGATATGTTCAGATCCTACGTAATAAATACAAACTAATAAAATGAAAATATTATATGCAAACTTCGAGCTACTACTGTAAATTTTATACAAACACATATAATTTTTTAATTTATTTATTTCATAGACATAATGTAGGTTTATTTATACATAAATACCTCTCCAAACTTTTACATTTAAGGGCGAGCAATAATGACATTGCTTGGCCTGGGAATCGAACCTAAGACCACATGTCCAGCCGCCATTCCTCCGACCAGTAGACCAACGAGGCAGTATGTAGCAAATATAATATGTCTACTATATTAAATAAGGCCGAAAAGCTTGCTCATAAAAGAAACAAACTAATTAAATAAATACCCAGAAGCTACATCCTCATAATTACCTAATCAAGAAAATGTCACATCGATAAAACAACCGACCTTTTGCTATATAACCTCATTATTACCAATATCAAAAGCTCCCACTCCACACTGACCCCTGGACACTCAACAACTGTGTCTAAAATAGAGATCAATGTATATTAGACATCATCAAATGAGGTCGTACGCAAAAGAAATAATCAAAGATTAGTCGTAAACCAAACAGAGGCGATGCGTACAGTTAACGATGCTAATTCGAAGCTGAGATAACGACCTACGACACGTGTAGATAGTACCTCAATCTTGTACGAGAGATAACCGGATTAGGGAGCGAGAACCAAGTGATTGACAGCTTATGCGGGCCACGAGAAGTTCGGTAAAATTTATTTATTTAATACTAGCGCCCGCCCTGACTTTGAATTTTTCGACTTTTCTCTACTATAAGATGCATTTATATTATCTGATCTATACTAATATTTTATAGCTAAAGAGTGTGTTTGTTTGGTTGGACACGCTAATCTCAAAAACTGTTGGTCCGATTTTTTACAAAATCCAGTGTTAGTCTGTTTATGGAGGAAGCCATATATCATCACGGTACAGCCAATAGAAGCGGAGTTTCAATTAAAAATGTTGAAGCAACATCGGAGGAAAAATTCAACTTCTATGGGCACAAATTCGCAAGCAAAGGTTAGTCTTGTATACAGACAGTAAAATTAATAAATTTTGCTTTCTTTCTTCTTTCTATAGCGAAGTGTTAAAATGTATCCCCCAATGAACTGACAGCGGGGTTAAATCCCCTCTTCATGGCCCCACACTCGCAAGGATATCCTGTACCTATCGCTGATCAAGCCTGATTGCGCATTACCATGTCAGGCACACGGCTAATGTCTGCTCGTTATCGGCCCTCCAGTGGGTACACACTATACATGTGTATGTACGCATGTCGAGTAGATACTAGTACGTCATTAGCTATGTGGGTGGTCAGAAATTGGATATATTAGAATACGGTAAATGATAGTACGCTTGTTGAAAAATATAATCACTTCAACAAAACTTCGTATATTGAAAAATAAAATGACATCTATACTAATATTATAAAGAGAAAATATTTGTATTTTTGTATGTTACAAACATATGAGTAGACTCAAAAACTACAGGACTGATTTCAAAAAATTTTTCTCCCTTAGAAAGCCACATCTTTTCCGAGTAACATAGGCTACAATTTATAATAAGTACCTATATAGTATTTACAATAAAGGCGACCGAGCTCTGCTCAGGACAGATGTAAAACGTACCGTACGTTGTTGTATTGTGCGTAAAATGCGCTATCCTAGCCATCCTCGCATTTCGCGTTTACATTGTGCTCATTTATTTTCATTGATTTTTACACAGCATCATCTAGTCCCAAGCTAAGAAGAGCTTCTACTATGGCTACCAGACAATGGATTTAACTTCCGAGGTGTGGTAATGTCTTCATACATGTACTTTACATTTCTTTAAGTATATTTTCTTTTTCTAATTATGTAATAAATTCCACTTACACATACGAGTAAAAAAAAAATTAAAGTTGCATGTTTGAAATTCCCCACAGCAACACCAAAACCCACCAATTTTAAAACTCAATTTCGTCGATACACAAATAAACTTAATGTTTACCTAACGCGACCCCATAAATTATAACCCAGTATCTGCCCTGTTTATAAATGTACTTAGCTTAAGAGCTTATTGGGAAATTTTCCCGTAGTATTAGTATTTCGGGGTAGTTCGGCCCGCGTAATGTTTGCATTGGATTTCATAATATTTGTTTAATTTAAGGTCGTGTACCGCGTTTTTGGATTAACGGCTGAACCTTTTTAATTAGGGAAATGGGTTTTTTATTAAACTTTTTATGGTGGAATGGTTATTAGAGTATTGGAGCGTTCCAGAAAATACGATGCGTTTTTTGTGTTGCTTTTCTTGGAAAGAAAGTTTCTGCGCTAGGCCTCTGACGCGAAGATCTTTAATCCAAATAACTGTGGGTAACACAAATGTTTGTGTCACTGTGGGAATCAAACAAGCATGCACCAGCATAACCTACACCAATGGTGAAGATATACCACAAAATTGATTTCTTTTTGTATTAAAATAGCTTTCCGCCAGCGGCTTCACCCGTGTGGTCAGCCCTTTTTTCGCATTAAAAACTACCCTAACTACCCTATCTCCTTTCTCAGGCTCTAAACTATCTGTGTACCAAATTTCATCAAAATCGGTCCAGTAGTTTTGGCGTGAAAGCGAGACAGACAGAGTTACTTTCGCATTTATAATATTAATATTAGTAAAAAAGTAAGAATTTGATGACTTATATAGTTTTATTGGATTAGTTTGTTCCCTTTAAAGAATTTTACTCCACTTTGAGTGACCGAAGGGGCACAAAGGTCCAATGGAATCCTTCTGCAATGGGTATTGTAAAATACAATGACTTTACATACAAACAACATAACAAAACAATTCTAACTTTAAACCCGATACTTAAAATTAGCTGACCCATGGGTTTAATTAAAAACTTCAGTTTGCTACAACATTGATACAAATTAATCCTGGGGTCCTAAGCAAACGTTGGATTTAAGTTTGGCAAACGAGGGTTATACTACATTTGGTCTTCTAATGTTAAAATAATCTTCTTTCCAGCTTATCCCAGAGAACTGGTGTTTTTACCCTATAAAATTTCTACCTGCTAAATTTCAAGTCTTAGGCTATTACTTATTTATTTCATAGACATAATGTAGGTTTATTTATACATAAATACCTCTCCAAACTTTTACATTTAAGGGCGAGCAATAATAACATTGCTTGGCCTGGGAATCGAACCTAAGACCACATGTCCAGACGCCATTCCTACGACCAGTAGACCAACGAGGCAGTATGCAGCAAATATAATATGTCTACTTTATTAAATAAGGCCGAAAAGCTTGCTCATAAAAGAAACAAACTAATTAAATAAATACCCAGAAGCTACATCCTCATAATTACCTAATCAAGAAAATGTCACATCGATAAAACAACCGGCCTTTTGCTATATAACCTCATTATTACCAATATCAAAAGCTCCCACTCCACACTGACCCCTGGACACTCAACAACTGTGTCTAAAATAGAGATCAATGTATATTAGACATCATCAAATGAGGTCGTACGCAAAAGAAATAATCAAAGATTAGTCGTAAACCAAACAGAGGCGATGCGTACAGTTAACGATGTTAATTCGAAGCTGAGATAACGACCTACGACACGTGTAGATAGTACCTCAATCTTGTACGAGAGATAACCGGATTAGTGAGCGAGGACCAAGTGATTGACAGCTTATGCGGGCCACGAGAAGTTCGGTAAAATTTATTTATTTAATACTAGCGCCCGCCCTGACTTTGAATTTTTCGACTTCTCTCTACTATAAGATGCATTTATATTATCTGATCTATACTAATATTTTATAGCTAAAGAGTTTGTTTGTTTGGTTAGACACGCTAATCTCAAAAACTGTTGGTCCGATTTTTTACAAAATCCAGTGTTAGTCTGTTTATGGAGGAAGCCTATAGGCTATATATCATCATGGTACAGCCAATAGAAGCGGAGTTTCAATTAAAAATGTTGAAGCAACATCGGGGGAAAAATTCAACTTCTATGGGCACGAATTCGCAAGCAAAGGTTAGTCTTGTATACAGACAGTAAAATTAATAAATTTGCTTTCTTTCTTCTTTCTATAGCGAAGTGTTAAAATGTATCCCCCAATGAACTGACAGCGGGGTTAAATCCCCTCTTCATGGCCCCACACTCGCAAGGATATCCTGTACCTATCGCTGATCAAGCCTGATTGCGCATTACCATGTCAGGCACACGGCTAATGTCTGCTCGTTATCGGCCCTCCAGTGGGTACACACTATACATGTGTATGTACGCATGTCGAGTCGATACTGGTACGTCATTATCTCTGTGGGTGGTCAGAAATTGGATATATTAGAATACGGTAAATGATAGTACGCTTGTTGAAAAATATAATTACTTCAACAAAACTTCGTATATTGAAAAATAAAACGACATCTATACTAATATTATAAAGAGAAAATATTTGTATTTTTGTATAATAATAATAATAATTTACTAATAATTAATAATTAATATATTTATTTAATTGAACACATTTTACAAAGTAAATAAAACCACCAAACTGTGTGACAGTTTGTCGGCGGGAATAGCGCTCAGTAAACATTTGGTATGAATTAACAGGGATTTACTTATGACCTAGAATTATGTTTAACTATACAGTTTGCCGAATATGATCTATCACAAACATAATATAAAAAAGGTAGCAGTGAATACTTACTTATACATATCATATTTTTTAATTAAGGGTAATTCTTAGTAATAATGCATGCCGTACTCTGCAAGTAACATATTTTTTAATTTATATTTTAACGTTTGTTTACATGTTTTATTATTTATTTGTCTAAGCCAGTCATTATCATTATATAAAGTATGTTACAAACATATGTGTAGACTCAAAAACTACTGGACGGATTTCAAAAAAAATTTCACCCTTAGAAAGCTACATCTTTTCCGAGTAACATAGGCTACAATTTATAATAAGTACCTATATAGTATTTACAATAAAGGCGACCGAGCTCTGCTCAGGACAGATGTAAAACGTACCGTACGTTGTTGTATTGTGCGTAAAATGCGCTATCCTAGCCATCCTCGCATTTCGCGTTTACATTGTGCTCATTTATTTTCATTGATTTTTATACAGCATCATCCCAGTCCCAAGCTAAGAAGAGCTTCTACTATGGCTACCAGACAATGGATTTAACTTCCGAGGTGTGGTAATGTCTTCATACATGTACTTTAAATTTCTTTAAGTATATTTTATTTTTCTAATTATGTAATAAATTCCACTTACACATACGAGTAAAAAAAAAAAATTTAAGTTGCATGTTTGAAATTCCCCACAGCAACACCAAAACCCACCAATTTTAAAACTCAATTTCGTCGATACACAAATAAACTTAATGTTTACCTAACGCGACCCCATAAATTATAACCCAGTATCTGCCCTGTTTATAAATGTACTTAGCTTAAAAGCTTATTGGGAAATTTTCCCGTAGTATTAGTATTTCGGGGTAGTTCGGCCCGCGTAATGTTTGCATTGGATTTCATAATATTTGTTTAATTTAAGGTCGTGTACCGCGTTTTTGGATTAACGGCTGAACCTTTTTAATTAGGGAAATGGGTTTTTTTATTAAACTTTTTATGGTGGAATGGATATTAGAGTATTGGAGCGTTCCAGAAAATACGATGCGTTTTTTGTGTTGTTTTTCTTGGAAAGAAAGTTTCTGCGCTAGGCCTCTGACGCGAAGATCTTTAATCCAAATAACTGTGGATAACACAAATGTTTGTGTCACTGAGGGAATCAAACAAGCAAGCACCAGCATAACCTACACCAATGGTGAAGATATACCACAAAATTTATTTTCTTTTTGTATTAAAATAGCTTTCCGCCAGCGGCTTCACCCGTGTGGTCAGCCCTTTTTTCGCATTAAAAACTACCCTATCTCCTTTCTCAGGCTCTAAACTATCTGTGTACCAAATTTCATTAAAATCGGTCCAGTAGTTTTGGCGTGAAAGCGAGACAGACAGAGTTACTTTCGCATTTATAATATTAATATTAGTAAAAAAGTAAGAATTTGATGACCTATATAGTTTTATTGGATTAGTTTGTTCCCTTTAAAGAATTTTATTCCACTTTGAGTGACCGAAGGGGCACAAAGGTCCAATGGAATCCTTCTGCAATGGGTATTGTAAAATACAATGACTTTACATACAAACAACATAACAAAACAATTCTAACTTTAAGCCCGATACTTAAAATTAGCTGACCCATGGGTTTAATTAAAAACTTCAGTTTGCTACAACATTGATACAAATTAATCCTGGGATCCTAAGCAAACGTTGGATTTAAGTTTGGCAAACGAGGGTTATACTACATTTGGTCTTCTAATGTTAAAATAATCTTCTTTCCAGCTTATCCCAGAGAACTGGTGTTTTTACCCTATAAAATTTCTACCTGCTAAATTTCAAGTTTTAGGCTATATCAGTGATTTGCTTACATACATAATAATGTTTTAAGGTGGAGACAACAATTCTACTATTAATTGCGAAAATTTGTTTAGAATTATTTGTTATTCCTTCACGCTGCATTGGCTGGACGAATTTTGATGAAATTTGAAATAGAGATAGCCTACTATATACTATACCTTTGATAAATAGATAAGATACTTTTGCTATGGCAATGGTCCAGTTTCAATTCCTAGGTTGCAAAAAAGTGTTAGATAATAGGTTTTTCAGTCAAATGACGCCATTTGCCAGTAGCCAGGCACAGATCTACTCCAAACTGCAATCGTTGTGGATTTGTGCCCGGTTCATAGCAACTGGCTCACCCCTACATGGGACCTATACTTATCGGCAAACAGTATGTGTACAATCGACAGAAAAGATAAGTAGGCAGGCATATTATTACATAATAATAGGTGTTTTGACAAAGATTGTGCAATAATGTATAACGCAAAATATGTCAAAATACAAGCATTGTTATCTGCTTACACACAAAATTAATAAAAGGTAAAATATTAAAAGGTTACCCTATTAAGTTACATTACTTATTCAATGTTTATTTTTTTGTACCTATTTTAACTTGATAAATTTAACCCAAAGGTTGACTGGCATAGAATGCCATATGGCATTAAGTCCGCTTTATGTGCTAGTGTACATAAAAGTAATAATTTTGTTTAGGTATTTCACAATCTATGTCAAAACACAGATTGCCTGAATACTTATCTCTTTTGCTGACTATCCACCTCTTCCTAACACTTCAACCAATACAGGTATGGTGGTATGTTCTGAAACCAGTATAGGCTGTGGTTACATTTAGAGGCTGTTTCCTTCTGATAAATTCCCGTTAAATTAGCTAGCAGATAGTGTCATACAAATTATGTTCAATTTTTTAATTTATCCAGCGTTTAGCGGATATCCAGATGTGGTTAAAAGGACCCTTAATATCGCATTGTTGTCTCTACTCTGACAGAAGATTACAGAATTGATTAACAAAGAGCCTACTTCACTGTAATAAATTCCACTCTCCACCAAGAATTGAATCGTTCTTATCGTAGTGGCGAAGCTGGGAGGACATTTGTCAACATTCTAACAATACTTTGAACAGGGGAATGCTTTCAAATGATATTGGTTTATTTATTGAGTCGCATTGGAGAGACTTATACATTTCAAGATTGTTTGGATCTAGCTGAATTGTTATTGGACGCGTACTAGTAAATCGACTTAAGGTATTATTAACATGACAAATAATCGTTTATATTAGGACACCGTCGGCGGCTGTCCGATGATACTTGATGATAATATACCATCATACCATCAGGCCTGTATTCCCCATAGGGGTAGGCTGGGGTGTGCTAATGTACACCCACATTGCGCCGGTATCTTTAGGTCCCATGTAATAGGGGACGAGCCTATTGCCATCAACCGGGAACAAATCCAGACTCTGAGCTGCTACTGGGAATTTCACAGAAAAACCCAATAACACTTTGCTCGACACGGGATTCGAATCCAGGGCCTCTAGCGTAGTAGTCGCGCTTGGGACCAACGTCAAGTAAGACCAACGAGGTAGTCTTACTTGATGATGTAAGAGCATTTCCCGTTAAATTACTTAGCAGGTAAAATCAATCAAAATTAAAGAAAAATATGTAATTTCGCTGTTTTCAAAATTTGTAACTTTGTTGTTTTTTTTAATTTATCCAGCAGATAGCGGTTATCCAAACATGATGAATTCATGACGATTGACGCACGAAGTGTTTTTTTAAGCGAGTTTAAAAATGTATGTATACTGAATAAAATTATAAACTCTGTCGGGAAGAGTTGTGTTACTAATAACTTGAGTGCGTTACCTTTACCTACCGTTACCATTGTGTTACCTAAAAGCACATACAAGGTCTGCTGCAAAACACTATTTAGGTAAATAAATACATTTTCAGCTGACTACATACGAGTACACACAACTGAATATAGGAAAACTTTTTGAAGACTGTCTATAAGCAAGAGTAGCTAGCAAGACGAATCTTTTGTTCCAATGACTATGCCTAATAAATATCTCACAAAGATCTACACACATCAAGATCTCAGACAAAAGAAGTTATAATTATTATGCAGTACGCCAATTTGCGTCTTTGGAGGAACAAGTGCAGTTAAATGCGGTTCCCGTTTATAACTTGGAGTCAATTTTAACTTGGCTGCGTAAGTTAAATAATTAAGTCTTTGTCACGTTCCTGTTACGTTTATAAGTATCTTTGACTTGTGCCTTTCCGCTTGTTGGTTGTTTAATAATAATTAAAATAAATTAACTTTATTGTACATTCCTCAGGAGCCTATTGACAAAACAAAACTCCGGGCTGCTACTGAGAACTTCATAAAGAAAGCTAACAACACTGCTCGCTCTGAGAATCGAACTTATGAGCTGTAGTGTAGCAGTCACACTTAAAACCATTAATGAGATAATAAAAAAATTAAAGTTTCTAAATTAATCCTCGTAGAAGCAGTAAAAGACAATTATGAGTATCATTTTGTTTTTAATCAGAATATTTTTTTTCATAATTTTCTGAATCACTTGCATATTTATGTTTATTAATAGGTACCATCGTTTCGTCTGCAAATCAAACAAAATAAAATCATTATCCATCCATCTTCATCGCTTTCCCGTGCTATTTATATCGTAAGAGTTCTTTCTGCCTTAGCTTAAGAAAGAGTTATTCTAGGGCCCCCAAAAAGTAAGTCAAAATATAGGTCTTCCTGACCTACAACCTTCAAATTTTTACCATGGCTTATTCCATCATCAATCTTAACTGAATCTCCTAAACTCCTCGAGAAAAGCCAGCAAGCTTTCTGTTGCTGAAGATTGTCATAGGCGACCGATTCGCGTGCTCTCTGAGACACGAAGGGGTTTCGATGTGTAATGAATGGTCATGTCCATAGACTGACAAGCACAGCTTAACTTAGTCTCTTTAAATTTTACTCTAATGCTTAAAGAAAAAAAAACTCGACCAAAGGATTTGAACCTGAATTTTTCGACGGGACAGGCCAACTGCATAGTTGGATAAAGAACGGCCGTACCGATATCACTGGTTTTGATGTCAAAGTTTTCTTCCACACTGTGCTTGATGCATCAGCAGAACATGTTAGTAGTTTAAGTAGTCTCTTTTGTATCCTTGCGGGGCAAAAGCCTCCCCTAAATCAGTCCAGGATTTTATATCCTAGGCTTCTTCATATCATGTTGGGAAAAAGTGGGTTGTTAGTGAGTTATAGTAATATAGTTCTCACCAATCTTATTGTCCGGTTTAAAGTTGGCATGAGGTAACAACCCGGCCGTAAAAATCGGAGAGAAAAAAAAATTGAAATAAAATTATTTAAAACGACAGCCTACGACTTGAGCTTTAGTTTTTATTGAATACATAGTCCGATATATTTTCTCTGATTTTTACGGCCCGGTTTATGCTAGGTCGTGCCAACTTCAAGCCGGACAATAAGGTTGGCGAGGACTGTATATTATTGATATTGTTTCACCTTCCTCCACCACGACGTTGTTGGTCCTCAAAGCAGGATGTTCTTTGATCGCTTTCCGATGTTTCTTTGTCTTTTTGGGTTGTGCTCTAAAAAATATTTCTGGAGTTATATTTTTTCTACGGGATAACAATCTATGTCTTCTAATTCTATACACTTCACACTTAGCTAATGAAGTTGCCAAAGCTGACGCTGCTACGTTGAATGTTTCAGATTGGCAATCGGTTCTCCCCCTATCTAATGGATCCTAAACATACATCAGTAGTGATGTGCCAGTAGCGGTAGCTTGGCGGCAACAAAAAATTACAGAGTATACTGTTCTCCTTTACATGAAGACTGCCTCGTTGGTCTAGTGGTCCCAAGCGCGACCGCTACGCTAGTGGTCCTGGTTTCGAATCCGGGGTTGAGCAAAGTGCGGTTGGGTTTTTCTGTGAAATTCCCAGTAGCAGCTCGAAGTCTGGATTTGTGGCCAGTTGATGGCAATAGGCTCGCCCCCTATTACATAGGACCTAAACATACCGTTGAAATGTCAGTGTACATTAGTACGCCTCTGCCTAACCCTTCCTTGACATGTCCTTTTCATGAAATTCTCTATGGCTGTAATTTGGATTTATGGCTATTTAAAAGCAATATAAAGACTATCTCCCTATTACATAGGACCTAATAACAATTTAAAACTGCGGGTGCTTTTTTTATAACTACGTACTTACGATCCGGCTGGAGCCTGTAAAAGTTAAATTAGATTAATAATGTAATTAATTTAAGTGTAACAAAGAATAGCGTTTACTACCTACTCAATTATTGTTGGCAATCTCATTATTGATATCTCTCCTCTTGCAAGAAACCTATATTTTTAAATACAAACGGCACAAATTGCGCAGTCGTTCACTGATCAGCTTCTGCGCACAGGGTTCGATTCTCACACGGAAGAAATATTTACATTGTATATCCTACAGGCATTTCTTTCAAGTCTCAGACTGGGAGTATGGTGTGGGTGGTAGATAGGTACTTATAATATAAACAATTGTCTGTGAGAAGAAAAAATACAGTTAGTCTCAATAATAGTTTTTTATATATCACAAGGGTGGCAAACAAGCGTGCGGACCCTTTAATGTTAGACGGTTACCGCAGCCTATGGACGTTTACAACACCGAAGCGTCACTCACGCGTTGTCGACCCTGCAAAAACCTCTTAGAGGTTTAAGGAGGATTCACTGCGCTTACAGTTTAAGGGAATGTTCCTCTTGCTGCCAGCGCAGCGCATCCTTAGAAGGAGCTCTGGCAACCTTACTCACTGCAGGAACACAACACACAATAACGTGTGTTATTTGGCTGCAGTTTTCTGTAAGGTGGAGGTACTTCCCCAGACGGGCTGCTCCTGATTTGAGCGATAAATTGCTGTACCCTATTTCTCTTATGTACTTTGCTCTAATTATAAAGTATTTAGGTATAAACTCACAATTGTATCAAAACTTCTCGAAGATGCTTCTTATCGACATGAGTGCGCTCATTTCTCGTTTCATCAATAAAGCCATAATCATAATAACTATCATCATCATCATCCAAGACATCACTGTTCAGAATGTATATGTGTGCGTCATCACTGTATCGAGTACTTTTCTCTTCACCTTTCAAAGATTTCAACTTAGTCAGCAGTTGTTTAGCGAACCTAGTGGCTTGATTATCAATTTTTGGAGCCCGAAGCAACTTGATCAATGAATCGGCCCTCTGGTTATTGATTCTTGGATTAGAGTTTAGGTTCTTTAGCTGAAGGCCATTGCCGCTTTCTCGAATTTCGAATATTTCAATTTTGGGAGCTCCTCGAGCTCCTATTGTTGCGATACAGAGAGAAACTGAAAATAATTGTATTGAAATGTTAATTATATAGGGTGGCAATTTAATATATATAATTTTTCCGTACGTCTATTTGTCACCTATTTCTTTTCTTTGAGTAAAAAACACTAAAAAACTCTCTTAAAACTAAAAACTAAATTATCTCTCTTTTAAATATTTGAAAAGAGCATCATGATAAAACTTACCAATATTATTTATTAGGTAATCATGGACTCTTTTAAATTCGGAGCTCATAGGTTTTAAAAATTATAACGTGTAGGACAATATCTGGAATGGCCACTTAGAGAAGGAATCATAGCACCTTTGAATTAAGTGTCAAAATCAATACTCCAATATAACTTTATCGTACCGTAACAAAGCTTAAATACTTACATATCCCAAACACGAATATCATTTTTATACTGTCGAAACCCCAATCGATCTACGGAACATTAGAAACAATAAAAATTCACTTTTTTATGTATTTTTTACGAGTCAAACCCAACGTTCATTTATTTTATTGAATTATGGTAAATCGTAAATTTGGAAATTTCATTTATTTTATTGCATCGATATGTAGGTATGTGTTATTACAATAAGATTTTTATATCAATTTTATATGTGGTACCCGATTTTTTACGCGATTTTTATGGGGGGTACCAATTGCACGTGTACCATGGCATGACGTCATAGTACTCGTAAAATGACGTCAGAAACTTATGAAGGTTTTCCTTCAATCATCCCCATCTTTCCCCTTTTCTGGTGCCCTGTTGACCTTTTTCTGAAAGCGCAGCGTGGTATGGCCCCCAGCGAGATGGAGCCACGATCTGGTAAGGGCGCTGGAAGTCGTTTCATGCTGCAGCATACGTCCAGTCCCTGTGGACGTCGACGGGGGAGGCCTTTGTTCAGCAGTGGACCTCTTTTGGCTGATATGATGATGATGATGATGTTATTTTTTTCATACATCTTTATCAGCCATCACTTCATTAATTACTTCATTTCAAACCATACTATCTTTTGTACGCTTTTTCGTTTCTTTTTTCTTTAAGTCATGGCCTCGTTTTTTCCTAAACGCTATGGCGATAGGCTCGCCCCCATTAGGTACATGGGATCTAAACATACCGGCGAACTATGGGTGTACATTAGTACACCTCTGTCTAACCCATCGGGGAATACAGGCGAGATGATATTATGTAAATCGTATTATGATTATTTCTTCAATAGTATAAAAAGAAATATTAAATCTAAACTGAAAGAAATGCTCAAAACTTATCTAAAATACTTATATAATTCGCAATAAAGTAAAATGTTTCCCTACTTTTTCCAGACATTAAGTGTTGACAGCCTCCAAGTGTCTCCTTTGAGACATAGAAACGCTTTTATCTCGATATCTGATACTTCCTCCCCTCTCCTGAACATTATAGGTAGGTACCTATCTGTATTTAATTTGTTCCGGGAACGGCAAATCTCGAAGTTCTTTGACTTTTGAACTCGAATGTTCTAGGAGAAAATCATAATTACGACCTGAATGAATAAGATTAATTTGTGTTTGGTGGGAGGTAGAGGGAGGTAATTTTATCGACTACCCACAGTTTCCGTAATCAAATTAAATATTAAGGCTTCAATGGTTTAGTGGTCATGACCGTGACTGCTTAGCGTAAAGTCCTGGGTAGATTCCCAGGAAAAATAAACTGTTTTTACCCGACTGCCAAAGGAGGGTTATGTGTTTGACGTGTATGTATGTAGGTATGCCCGTTCCTATGTACGCTCGCAACTACTCAACGGCTCAACCGATTTAGATAAATGATACATCATTAGATTTTTCTTGATGTCACAAGTGTCACTGGGTACTCGAAATTCTAAAAAAAATCACCATGGCGGGTTTAATACGCTCTAATGTGTGCGCTGATTTTGAAAATAATCTTTAGTTGATCATTTTTCATTTCAAATGATCATTATATTAAAACTTTTGTGAAGGAAAACATCGTGAGGAAACCTGCACGCCTAAGAGACGTTTTCAGCGGTCGTGTGAAGCCTGCCAACCCTACAAATTTGCTACTTACATCAATATTGCCTCGCAAATGCCCTCCAAACATTCATTGGGCCAGTATCACCGCACTTTGCACAAAGCCAGGTAAATAGACAGCGGGTGAGCCCGACAATCCCGCGATCCCGGGATCACGGACGTTAATTCAATTAGCGGGACGCGCGGCCCACTATTACTGGATTGTGACGTCACCGGGATTTATTTGTTTTAGTTACGTTCAAACGCTGTGTTCAATAGTAGTTTTTGTGCGTTCTTTTTTTCTTTGCTTTGTTTATAAGCTTTGTCTCGGTACTTTCTTGCTTACTTCCACCAACAAGAGCTTTTAAAGAAATTGCGCGAGTGATACCCATGCTTTTGCCAGCGTCCATAGGCTACGGTAACCGCTTACCATCAGGCTGACCGTATGCTTGTTTATCACCTTGGTGGATAAAAAAAATGCACAGAAAAAGTTTACAACACTGCTCGACTCGAGAATCGAACTCAAGACATGTAGCGTATCAGTTTACAATTACCAGACTAATGAGAGAGTATATATTTTGTAATTTTACGTATTTTTATTACTGAAAAGGCTATAATCATCATTATAAAAAAGTAGAAAAAAATAATGGTATGAAAAAACTTAAAAAATAAGCTTTTATAGAAAATCAAAATTAAAAGTAAAATAATTAGTTTAAAAAAGCTTGTAGACACTTAACACACCAATTGTCAATGAACCCTTATAAAAATACATTAAAGGGGTAACGGATACAAATTAGTATTCCCTGCGCCGGCGACTGATTGTAGACGAACACGTATTGTAAAATCAATCACAGTTTGTTCTAGAATTTCAGTTCGTTAGTGCCGGTAATGAAATCGGACACGATACGTGACCGGCGGGACTCTCTCCCTACACTGTTGTCTCTGTTTTGTTGCCAGTTAAGAAATGAAATTACCTCATTTTTGGGCAAATTGTTTTTTCTAGGCAAGGTGGTCCTGTATTTCCCGGTATGTTTGACCTATTGTTATTAACAGGGTACAAACCAGACTCTCAGCTGCTATTGAAAATGTTATAGAATAAAAACTTATATAACTTTGTATGGCCTGGGAATGGAACCCAGACCTCAAGAGTAGCAGTCGCGTTTGGGATTACTATTCTAACCCAAAAAAACATTTAATGAAAAATAACTCATTATTCATAATATTAACAAATTAATTCAAACAAAAAACCCAACTGCGTAAAAAGTACTAACTAAAAATCTAATTAAAAACAAGCTCTTTTGAGTACTTTTTACGCCCTTTCCTCGCTACCCTCCTTCGGCAGTCGCATAAAAAACCATAACAACGTGAGTTTATTACTGTAAAAAATATTTTTATTAATGTAAAATACATACCACTTCCGTCTGTCCGTCGACCCGGCAACGGTTTTACCGCAATGAAATGAATAAACACCATGCGGTCGCAGTTACATAATATAATAAGCGAGTTTTACCTAATTAAAAAATAAATTGTGTTTTTAAAACAACACCGGAAATTAAGAAATGAGTTTCAAACGCTTTGCCCCGCGCTCACGGCTTCCCTGATCGCTCAGCAAAATTCGCGCGCTGTTGTCGGTGAGAGCGGCGAGTCGTGCGTGCGTGCTTCATAGTTGGGTATACATTTTAGTACATTTGTTCGCATCGCTCGTTGCCGTCGCCACCGCCGCTAATAGCGAATTCTACGTGGCCGGTGCCTTGGTATTGCAGAAATCTTAAATCGAGAGTTGTTTGACCTGTAACCTCAACCATGAGTTCTATCGAATAGCTTTTGAGAGGTTTTTAACGCATCGAAACACTGTAATCTCATAGCCAAGTTTTAGTTCCTTACGTAACCGCTAGAGGCGTTGGAGGGTTTAGTGAGAAAAACTCATGGTTGAGGTACTGGAAAGCGAATCAACGATCTCACGCTCACTAGTCGCGTTTGCGACCACTAGACCAGTGAAAGCATAAAACAGAACGAAATTTTATTTAAATATTTTATCAAAGATCTTAGACATGAAGAATACATAGATATTTTTAAAAGATTGCCCCAATGAATCGAAATCCCCGGTGTTATGGGAAAGCTCCTTTTATCTGGCAACATTGCTCGTTGGCTACTTTATTACCTTTTTTGCCATCTGTCTCTTGGGTTTTGGTAGCTTTAAAACGAACCTGATACGTAATTACGTATCGATAAGGAAACTTGATTCTGAATAAAATTTAGATATTAAAATTCCATACTCATATTATTATGAAGGCAAAAGTAACTCTTTACGCAGAATTTCCATTATTTTCAAATACCTTTTGTACCTATATCTGCAAATATCGGAAAAGAGAAATCTATTTAAAGTCTGACTCAAATGGCACACCACGATTAAGTTTCATCATAAATTCGTCGAAAATCGATACGGTGACGTCACAGTCACACGTCTCATTTCATACACGAGCTATAATTTTTACCAATTTCCTCACGCATTTTCTGCTAAGATCGCTTTGAAAACGAGGTTGCAATATCAACCTTATCAAGTGCTATTTTAAATTGATTTTAGTTTGTTGTCGGAACGTTGCTTGCTTTTGTGAAGGACAACAACAGTGAACTGTCAGATCAAATACACCTAACGTGTAGGTAACAGTGTTATAGATATGATACGATGTAACGAACTGCGATGCCACAGTGGAGCCACATAGACGACGATTAATGTTTTGAAATAGGACGCTGGGTATGGAGAAAGTACATACTGTATTCCTCGAAGGACTGGAGGTGTACTAAATTTACACTGACATTTCAACGTTATACATTACAGTAGGTCAAATGTATATAATAAGGAGCAAGATTATTGCCAGTAACAGGGCACAATCCCAAACTTTGACCTGCAACTGAGAATTTCATATAAAAACAAAAAAAACAAACCGCCTTCAAAAAACACCCGGGAACTAATAAACAAAAAATAATTACTAATTTGGAGTCGGTGTCATTAGCATTATCATTTAACGCCAGGGCCTGTAGACAAGTTGCAATTTGTCATTCAAATCGACAAATGAATAGAAACAAAATGTATGGAAATGATGCAAGCTTTCGACAAATCGGGCTGTCACTAATGTCATTTCGATACATTTTGTTTCTATTCGTTTGTCGTTTCGAATGTCAAATTGCAACTTGACTAGCCCACTAGTACGCTTGTTCATTTTTAAATCCCAAACGCAAATGAAATATACAAATTCTACACAATTCACAATCACAATGTACAAATCACAGAAAAGTCACAAATATGTCAACGAGATTCGTTCTTCCCAAAAAATCCGAAAATCCCGAAACAAAGCCTAAATCGCGTCTCTATTTAGCCCATCAATCACCCGCCGTCCTCAAAGCCACACCCTCCATCCTTCCTGGCGCATCCCGACCCTGTATCAATTAGGACAGACTCGGTAAATAAGGCTTGATCCTGATTGTGCCAGCTTTGTTTTCCACGCGTTTCGTCCTCCATTGTAACCTTTTTTTTTATTTTTATTTTATATTTGCCCGGAACCAGTTCGTTTGCGAACGTAATGTGATTCTGCTAATGAAACCTGGCTTTTGTTATTATCAGTGTTTTTTAAAAGGTTATTTTTCGTGTTTGTTTGATATCGAATTCGACAATGTTGGTAATTTTATTCTTTCTGTTGTTAGGGTTGTACGTAAATAATACGCACAGGTAACAAAAAAAGGTAATTATATGGGCAGATAATTGACAAACAAAGATTGTGTAATAATGTATGCGTATTTTGCGCCTACATACACATTTGGTAGATAAAAAAATATTTAAGTATATCACTATCTTTTTCAAAACACAGTTTGCTTGTGTACTTATCTCTTGTTGATTGTACACGGTTTCACAACTCTTTCTGGCCTTGACAGAGATTATATTGAACATAGCCAAGATCATTATCATCAATTACTACCAACTTAACATGTATACTGGCATCTAAGGTACCTGTGAGGAGTACCCGAAGCCCCACATTTCATCCTTTAGAAAATAAAGTAAGTTTGGTTGGCCTGGGCTCTTGGTCCATTACTATGAAGTGACTACTTTGCTCATTTGCCAGTAAATATAAATATAATAACGGCTTTAATATAATAACGAGTTCAATATAATAACGGCTTTAATATAATAACGTTAGTTCCAATTTGTTTTTAATTAATTTATAATAATTACTATGCATAATGTGTACCTATGACATTGTATTGTTAATGATTTTTCTATGCAATGTAATGTAACAATATATCACCTTAAATATGTATAATAATATAAATAATTCTCAATTTATTTCTAAGAGTGGTGTGCATACCTCTAAGTGACGTATTTATACAGTATGAAGACTTCTTTATCGAGTAACTGTAGTTAAAAATTGTAAATATGTCGTAGGTATGCCTTACCTATTTAAATAAATAAATAACGAGTTTAATATAATAACAGCTTTACGATGCTGTTGGGGTTACCACGCTACTGTAGTGCTTCGTATATGTTTGCGGAAGCAAGGGTCGATGGCTTCCACGCCATCATATGAAAAAGAACTGCTTCACCATTAAGCAGGTTGCGCAGTAGCTCTAACAGCATCTTACAGGTTATTGCGGAAAAAATCGACTCCAATTATGGGCATTCGTTCGGGTTTTCATCAAATAACCTCGCAGTAGGATGTTCGATCAGAACCTGAAGGAATTATCCTACATTAAATTCTTTATTTGTAATTTTATTTTATTTCTCAATGTACCACTAACATAGTTTATAACTCAAATTAATACTAACAAAGTGGACTATTTGTGTCTGAAATAAAGAATTATTATTATTATTATAAAACAACATAACCAACATGAAGCAGTGATAGCCTAGGGGTATGACCACTGGACTGCCAAGTCAAAGGCCTCGAGTTCGAATCCAAAGCACGCACCTCTGACTTTTCGAAATCATGTGCGTAATTATCACTCGCTTTAACGGTGAAGGAAAACATCGTGAGGAAACCTGCATAACTGAGATATTTTCTCGATGGCATGTGAAGTCTGCCAACCCGCATTAGGCTAGCGTGGTGGACTATAGTCTAATCCCTCTCATACTGAGAGGAGACCCGTGCCCAGCAGTGGGACAGTATATGGGTTAATTATTATGTTAATAATAATTATTATTAACATAACCAACACGCCTATAGTCCCGAAAGAGTTATCTCGTCTTCACACGGGGGATATTATGTAAATCCATTCCAACTACAAATCTAACCATCAAATTGCTGACACAATGCCCTATTGCAGTACTCTCGGCGTCAATGTTCGATCGTTATCTATTACAATCAGCAATCAATACCGTCCGCAACAGCGCATCGGTCACGGCTGTAGCCTGCCAGTGTGAGCGAACATTGGGCTCGGAATATAGAGACCATTGAAATGTATGGGTGTTCGGTTTACGTGCGTATGGTGTGAGTATGTAACTGTGGACTTTGACATAATAAGGAATTTTATCGTTTTTATCTGTCAAATGCTTTATTGGGTCAGTGTAATTTTTTACTTATATTACATATACAGATTTTATACTTATATTAAACTAGCAGTCCCGGCAACCCTTGTTCCGTCCTTTAAATTTTTCTTTGCATCCTTCCTCAGACTTTATCAAACACATCAAAAAATAATTAGCTATATCGGTTTAGCCTTTCTCGAGTTTTGCGCTTAGCAACACATTTAGTGATTCATTTTCATTTATAATATAGATTTAATCAATAATAATTGTTAAGCTATAAAAAAAATTATGGGAATATTTGGATTTGATTCAGCACAATTTAGTCCCAAACTAAGGAGAGATATAGATGTACTATGGGTTTTTTTTAATTCAATATAAATATGAATTAAAAAAAGTATACATAAGTTAAACCCAGACTAATCCAAACACTTATATTAAATTTATAGTTGATAAACATAGATAAGTTTTGTAGAAAATCGAACCCACGACTTCGTGATCAGAAGTCCACTAAACCACAGAGATCGTTACTACCTACTTATTTTGGGCAGGTGATTTACCTAATTTGTTTTTTTTTAAGGTTAGACTTTGTTTGTCAGCTAATTTCAATCTCGTTAAACACAATACCGCGGTAAACCCTTTATCTGCTGAGCACTATAACAAGGGGTAACAAGCACCCCGCGACTCGCTCAAGAACGAACTATAAATCAATTTTCACGTTAATCGTGTAGTTGAAACTAAGTTCCCGTTAGAGCGATACCGTCTTGACTTCCAGTTCCGACAGCAACTGAGCTTCCGGACGCGTAATTATGAAATACGGTGCAAGACGTACTTGAATTCAGTCAGTGTAGGGTTTTGTTCGGCCCGTTGTCGTGGTGAATTTTTCAGATCCTACGCCATACATATCAGGGCCGCCCTAAGTATGTTTTAAAATGCTTGTTTTTCTCTCTTTGTTAATGTTTTTGGTGTACAATAGAGAGTATTTCTATTCTATTCTATATAGGGCGAGGGAAGACAAGTTCAGTTTTAATGCGATATGAGTTCGACATACCCTACCCCAGGTGGATCTATGAGGATTTTCCGCACAACGGGACGTGGGGCTTTTGCGCCCAGGACGGTGGTCCCGGATTCCACTTAAAAATGCAATAATTATTTTTGAGTAGTATTTAGGGCTTCATGCGCAATTGCTTGCGCAACATGCTTTGATCTTTGCTTGTATAATCTGAGATATTAATTATATTCTCCGTAGGTTTTATTGTTAGTGCAGTAAAAATAGTTCATAAATGCCATAACTCTTAACAACTCAAATAAAAATCTTCTTCTTCGATCTTTTATTTAAGTCATAGTTCAATGACCCTTATTAGTCTTGAGGAAGTTAATATACGAAAGAGAATACCTATTATTAAATTTAAGTGGTTTTATGTAATTTAAATTGTATTAATCACAAGCCACAAATCTACACGATCTCAGAGTTATTAAGACCCGTTTTTGAAAACACGCCTTCCTGTAAAACAGCAACGAAGCTTATCGTTATTTTGCAACAAACTGTTATTCGTTGTTTTAATGAAGTGAATTTAGTGAGAATTCGCTTGCTTTCCTAACAACCATTGTTTCATTTAGCAAATAAAAGGAGCGGGTTGTCTGCCTTTTTTATTTGCCTCATGAACTGCAGTTTGTGGAATCGTCAAATTGTTTTGCAGATAAAACTTTGTGTTGTGTGTTTATTTCAATTCTCTTTGTGAATAAAGCAGAAATTTTGTTACGCTTATTTTGCGCAGAGACATGCCAATTGCACACACATTCTATATTTATTTCTGAAGACAGTAATATCAGACTAACTAGGTACTTTAAGTAGTCTCCAAAGCACGGAAGGATTTCAATTTATAAAAAATGGTTACCCATCCACAGATCGCGGCAAGCGTAGCTTAACCCTATAGATCGGTTGATTAATACTTAGCCGCTTGCGCGACTGCTATGCTCGAGACCTCGGGTTCGATTTCCAGGGTTTTCTATAATATTCGCAGTAAATAGATAGACAAGATAGAATATACTTTATTGTACACCAAAGGAAAAAGAATAAAAGTGACATAACAGAAGTTACAGCAGTACAATTGGCGGTCTTATCGCTAGATGCAATTTCTTACAGACAACCATTGGATGGACAAGAGTCGTGTGAAATTAGATAATGGGCGGTTGAAGGTGGACTTACTAAGTAAATATAAATTAAAATACGTAACATATACATAGATACATAACTAACACATATAGTACATAACATTTTTGTATTGAAATTCAATTCAATGCAAGCTGAAGTAATATTAGGTATTCTCATCTCGTATCGACAGCTCAATTCCAAGTTATGGTGTAGACACGGAGCATGTAAGATGTAATCAGAGCTGTTCGAGTGCATTGTTATCAGAACCTCGCTTGCACCCCTCTCGCTGCACCGGTTAATTGTTGGGTTTGAGTGTACGCCACGAGTTGACAGCGATTTTAAGTAAAGTGATAAGAGTAAGGGCCTGGCCACAGCTTCTGGCGGTGCGACGGCGGCGTCAGCGGTGGACGTATTTAGAGAACGGCTAAACTAGTAAAATGGCCCTATCAAAAGTGGCACGGTATTGCCTTGAATCAAGTGCGTTCTTAGCTCAAGATATCATTCAGTCAATAATAGGAGCGCACCTAGTTAATCAAAGAATGAGAGAACTTGGCGAATTTCACACTCTTTATTATGAATATAGGAACTATCCCGATATTTTTTTTGAATATATGAGGTCTTACCACTATTACCAGAAAATTGTTGTTTTATTTCTTCCCACATTTTTTTAAAAAATGCCTATATTTATGGTGTGGATGTTTTGACATCCATATTGCTGGTCTACTCAGTATTTCTCTTATAAATTGTTCCGTGTCCATTATTTTTATAAGCTGAACGCGAGTTAAAACAAATAATTTTGTTTAAAAAAAAAAAAAATTCGCCATTTGTGCCATGGTAGCGGCCACCACGTCATTTTGTGTGTTCTATTAATCAAGATCTTTCATTTGATAAACATAGGTATTGAGAGAATTGTGAAAAAATATGTAATCCGCCATTTGACGGCGGCGGCCATCTTGGACCGATTTTCATCAAACATAGCTAAGAACACTTTCTACTATCAAAAAAAAATATTAAATCGGTTCATCCGTTCGGGAGCTACGATGCTCAGACAGACACACACACACAGACACGTCAAACTTATGCGTCGGGGGTTAAAAATAAAAACGTTTCTTGTTCCTTGTACCAAAATCATAACCGAAGAGATAGCGTAACTGGGACACCTTCAATTGTCTTGCGGCATCATAGTTTGTAGCTGATACACACAGAGAGCTGTTTGCTGGATTTATTACTGCAAGCTGAAGATATCTGTGTCGCAAATACATTGTATTTTAAGTAAAATAACTTGTCATTTTTGTTGAAATTAGATATAAAACTATTTTTTTATGTACCACGATAACATTCTAAAAAATAATGTTGTGTGGAGGGACAAAACACCTCGTCCCTCCACACAACATTATTTTTTAGAATGTTATCGAGGTGCCTCCGACCAGGTGGGTGTTATGCCTGGCGGGCCACTGGCCGACGGTTGAAGTCGGGCGGTTGTAGGTATATATGCAAGTTGCTCGGTAAACTTCACTTGCGCGATTCAGGACTTGTTGCTTCGTATAAGTTCTTATGCAGCTCGATAGATGTCGCTACAGTTGTTTTAATAATAGCGATTACGAATAGCTTCAATCCTCAATTTATTTAAATTTAATTTTCTAATTGAAGAATTGTTGAAAATTTTAATTTAATATTTTATGTAATAGGTACCTATTAATTAGCATGCTGTTTTAGCATTACATAACAGATTGAAAAATAATTATGTTCAGATATTTTGCAACGCTTGTAAGAAAGACAACCAAGGCAGTGTATTATGAAGTAAACATACTAAGTGCCCGTTTTACCGTCTCTCGATAGACACTATCCGCCAGATAAACTGAAAATTAATATGAAATTATCTGCCAATTAATTTAACAGGAACTTACTAGCAGGTGGTAAAATAGGCTAAGTATAACAGAACACATCCCTATTTCGTATTACACAAAGGCTGATATTCAGAGACGAAAATAAGCATAAACTTAGGCTTCCGGAACTTAGCTTAGACATACGGAACGTAAGTTTTTTTTTTATATTTTGGGACATTTTTTTTTTTACACAGCACCATCTAGTCCCAAACTAAGCAGGGCTTGTACTATGGGTACTAGACAATGGATATAATACATATATACTTTTTCTTTTGTAAATATATACTTATAATATATAAGAAACACCCAGACAAACACAAACACCTAAGTTCATCACATAAATGTTTGTGTCTTGTGGGAATCGAACCCACGACCTCGTGATCAGCAGTCCGGTACTCGAACCACTAGACCACAGACGTCGTCAAAGTTTATGCTTAGCATCTTATCTGAGGCTAATGATCAGAGACAATGCTAAGCATAAACTTACTTTAAGTATTACTTTACGCTTAGCATCGTCTCTGAATATTAGCCAAAGTTAATTCAAAATCATTGTTAGCAACGTAAATACACTTACTTCTTACAATGGCGCAAAAATATCTAAAATCGCAAATAGTTCTAACGGAATAAATGTCACATCATTCTTTTAAAATACCCCAATTTCCCGATACTGGCTATAAGCACGCATGACCCATGCTTTGGTTATACAATATTAAACTTTAGAATGAGATTATAAGGCGTAGTTTTGAGTGTACGAAAAGGAAATTTGAGAAAAAAATTACGTGTGCTAAGCGCAAATCGCGCCCAGCGGGAATTTGAGGAGAGTTATCAATCTTGTGTGGATGATACTTAGATTTCAATGTGACAGGAAAGGAAAAAGGTTGACAGGAAATTTCAACCTATTAGTTCATTTGTACCAAAGTTATAGATATCGATCGTATGAGTCTAAAGAATAGGTACATGTAAATATTGAATTTTATTTTGGTTTGATCGTAATGTGTTTTAAAAGGTTGTTAAAATATATGAAAACGCAGGTGTTATTGTAAAAACTTATATCTCAATGTTTATAAAACGCAGCTGAGTCTATATCTAAGCCTTTTGTTTCTCTTCTATGGATACTAAGACATTCTGGACAGTAGATAGAAATATGATACTTACCTAAATACTTTTATTTGCAATAATAACATACTTACTTAGTAAACATTAACAAATACCAATACTTATAATGTTCACCACTTATATAAATATTTTTGTCATGTGGGAATCGAACCCGAAATTAGGAATAGCATATTCAACCACTTGGGACTTACATATTAAAATTTTCTATATCCTAATTGAGACTAAGTGACACGCTTTTATAGAAAAACACGAGGTTTGGAAACTTTTGAGGGTTTCCTTCGAATGTCTTCCATCTCCATCATAAGATCAACTCTAGGTGTCCATTATGTATTACAGTCATGAGAACTACATATTTGTGCAAAGTTTCAAATTAATCTGTCGTTTTGAAAGGGGTGAAATTCACGTTTAAAGACTCTGTTACATGGATTCATAGGTACATACCAAGCTAATAAAAAGAGAGAGTAACTTCGAGACTTACAAAATCCCAGAAATCTTAAACATCTAAGGGAACATAGTGCAACAAATATATTTAACACAGATAATAAATTGCCAGTAATCTAAAATGAAGCATCAATTTATCTCGCCACTCGTATCCAGATCTTGTAATCCGAGAGAGCGAACCCGCTTCAACGTTTATTTATGTTTGGTCAACGGTTTTTGGAAAATGAAATAGATAAGGGGGTCCCTCTTACCCGTTATCTGTTGCGTTTGGGACCCTTTAGTAGCAAGGATGCGTTCCAAGTTGGGGTAGAAATTATTCACGTATTTTCAAGTGAAGTGAATGTATAGATGTTTTTTGAAAGATTTTACATGCGTGTGTGTGTGTAGATTTTGATCTTTTTTGGATAGCTTATACTGAGTTTGTTATTGGATTTTAGAAATCCGTAACACTAGAAATGTTTTTTAGCTTTAGTATGTTATATTTCACAGTATTACAAAGATTTTTTTCTTTATTTAAATACCGGTTTCATTTAAAAAATAGACATAAATTACTATTAAGGACATTTTTGTGTCTTAAATGTTGTAAAATAATAAATAAGATTATATTAATTCACACTGAATAATAAAGGATAAAATTAAAACTATTAACTTTGTAATTTTTCATTTGACCTATATTTTCATAGACACATTAAATACCAAATTGATTTACCATACTCTGTCCATCCCTATTGTTTACTCATGCCTTTGATTCAAACTAAAACTTTTATAAGTACGGAACCTTTTCCAAATAAAATAGAATGACGCCCACAACTCTACTCGAACGAATCTATCACGCGTTATCGCAGATCACAGATTTGGGATCCAATAAGACCTCTTTTTCCGATCTGGGCATTTATCTTACAAAATGGTATCATTTCCTAACACTGTTGAGTACTTTATGTGTATAGATTGCTATTTGACATCATTGGAGGGTTATTACCCGACTGCCGAAGGAGGGTTATGTGTTTGACGCGTATGTATGTATGTATGTATGTCCGTTCCTATGTCCGCTCGTAACTACTCAACGGCTCAACCGATTTAGATAAATGATACCTCATTAGATTCGTCGTGATGGCACGAGTGTCCCTGGTACATGAAAAAATAATCAAAATGGCGGACTTCAAGCCATTTTTGAAAACGATCTTTATTTTATATTGTATAGGCTATTTATGGTGACCCGCTCCAGATTCACCTGGAATCATAATACTATAGCCTAGTTTTAATCTTTGTAGATAATTCCTTCTTGTATAGGTGATAGCCATTATGAAAATCTGTAAAATAGTTTCTGAGATTTGCCAGAAAAAACTCATCCCGAAAAAACAAGATTTAACTCAAGGAACATTCTTAAATAACTGTAAAAAACACTTAAAAAATTGCTATAAATATTTTTTTTATCCTACTACCTCTATTTTTATACAAAATTTTCTATCTCGCCTTATTCCCGTCACAAAGCCAACATAACAATAAAACACAATACCGGAAGCAACATACGTCAAGCCGCGTACCGGAAGTGACGGCGAATATTATAAATTCAAGCGGAAGCGGCTCCCAGCGGTTAAATCACACAGAAACATCGCGGGCGTGCTTTAAATAAAATGCATTGCACCATGTTACTACAAGCTGTGAAGATAGAATTATTATTGTTAATGTTTTAGTTATTTTTTTGTTTTTGCAGCTGCTTCTGTTTATGTTGCTGCTGCTGTTTTTGCTGGTGCTGCTGCTTCTTTTGTTGCTGTTGGTGCTGTTGCTTCTGCAGTTGCTGCTAATTTTGTTTTTCTGGTGCTTCTGCTTCTCCGGTTGTTTCTGCTGTCATTTCTGCTGGTTCTACTGCTTCCGTAGTTGCTGCTGCTGTTACTTCTGCTGGTACCTACTGTTGCTTCTGCAGTTGTTTCTGCTGATGCTGCTACTGTTGTTTCTGCTTGTGCTGCTGCAACTGAGGCTGCTGTTACTGTTGTCCTTTCTGCTGGCGCTGGCGCATATAATAATAATAAAGCCTTTATTTCTACTATTTACAAATTATGTTGTTAATCTAATTACACTAGTCTAGTTCTATATAATAATAATACTAATAAATTATTTATTTTAGGCATCTGATGGCCCATAGATATATATCTAATCTAATAATAATATTATCCTGGGACATTTTTACACAGCACCATCTAGTCCCAAACTAAGCAGAGCTTGTACTATGGGTACTAGACAATGGATATAATACTTATAATATACTTTTTTTTTGTAAACACATACTTATAATAAATAGGAAACACACAAACACTTAAATTCATCACAGTAAATGTTTGTGTCCTGTGGGAATCGAACCCACGACCTCGTGATCAGCAGTCCGGTACTCGAACCAGTAGACCACAGATTTCGTATCTATCACAGTAGTCGCCTTAGCGGCGTAGGCCTTCCCTAAATCCCTCCATACGTCTCTGTCTCTCGCCTTCCTCATCCACGCAGGCCCGCATCGTTGGGTGAAGATGTCCCTCCATCTTTTTCTTGGTCTCGCATATATTCATTCTTGAAATCGATTCCAACATGACATAAATATTTATGTGGTATGGGCTAGTGCCGTGCTGATCATAAGGTCGACCTTGTGATCAGTAGTCCGACACTCGAACTACTAGGCCACAGACATCGTCAATCAAATCTTCGTCAAATTTCAATGTTTACCTCAACTCTACTCGAAACTCCAAAAACCTCTTTACAGTGTATGAACACAGCTACAAAAACGAAGTTCAGCAAACCGTGCACTCCCAAAGGACTAACCCTCAAAATAAACAACCTTTAAACATTTTGTGCAAAAATTCTTAAATATACCACGTTGATTCAGTGTTCTGCGCTCGACGCAAATGTGGAAGCGGGTTAAATCACTCGGAAACCAACACTACCTTCGCTGCTGAGAAAATACGTCGCAGACTCCCCTTTAAAAAAGGAATGGGACTTTTGAAAAAGGAATAAGGTTTTCAAATATCGAAGATGTAACGTTTCGAATATAATTTATGGTAGGTATTTATATTTTTGTGTATATTTCATAATGATTGGCTTGACTTTGACACCTCACAGATTAGACAATGCAATAATTACTACGTAAATATATTTAACCTTCAATGCTCTTTTCTAAACACATACCCTTATCATATTCCATATATTTATATTTATAAGTACAACCACACAGCACATACATCGAATTGGCATTGAATTACATATAATTAGTATATAGTCTGATGTGTATGACAATTACGGTAAATAACACTTATAAATAGGTAGCTATCTCTAAAGAAAAACATTAAAAAATAATCCTGACGAATCAGACATCTAAACAGTATAGAAAAAACAAAAGATTTTAAAGAAAAATAATGCGAAAAGAACCATTGCTAATTTAAATTATTACTATTAATCGTACTTAACATCTATCCATTCATACTTTATTCTGCAAAAAACTCTTAGTTTGTTTCAACAAAAAGTAACGCAACTTTACTTCACGAATAAAAATCGTCCATTTCAGCATAATTTAGCGTGCCGACTTCCTTTCGCACGTTCATAATAATAATGAAACTCCAAATTTAAATTAAAACGTACTTACATAAAATTTCGCAACACAGAACCTCAACCGTTGCTTTTATCCACAATCGCGTGCGTTGCCCTTAACCGCTGTGTTAGCACAATTAAAATAATTCACGGTACCATTCCTATCTGATATCATGGCCTCAGGAAGTTCTCACTTGCTTCCGCTGCGGTCCTCTTGTTTTCACATTACCGAAATTCTATTTTCACCACCTCATTGGAAATTCAACCTTAGTTTTTGGGAGGAAAGTTTATTTTGTCTTGTTTGTGTTAAATCTAATTCATAGTTCAGTTAGCTACAGTGTAAATTGAAGCAAAAATAACAGTAAGGTAGGATACTGAGCAGTGGAAGGTATGTAGATTGGTTTGTTCTTGCGAAGTTTGAGTATGTTCGGTTAAAGAATCTAACTCTGCATGTCGTAAAATGCTTTGTCATACGAGTACCTATTACCCTTTTTTGGGTGTGGAAAATCCTCATGGATTTCTGGAAATCCTCCAGACCGTATGGTAAGTTCGACTCCTACTTGCCTTATAGTCACGGTAGTTTGTGGCGCGTCTACCTTTACAGTTTGTGACATTCTTCACAACCTTGGCAGATATTGCCCGATCCTAGGATTTTCTCCTATATAGTAGTATACATTAGTTTTTCAAGATTGCAGGTGTCAGGGCAGAATTCTCGCCCAGTCATGAATATGACAAGGGAAGACAACTGCGGTCAATTCATGAAGGTTTATTGAACTTCAAAAGAAAGCACTGAATTCTACTCTCTATCAGCATTATCAATATTTTTGGGGATCTTCAAATCTCTAATGAGAAATTCTCTGAAGGTCCATCCTATCATTATTATTAATGTGAAATGAATAAATATTTCAGATTTGTTTACTCTTTCACGCAAAAACTACTAAACGGATCTTAATGAAACTTTACAGTATTCAGGGAATAAATTTACAGTTTTCAAAAGTTTTTTCAGTTTTAAAAATTACAGTATTCAGGAAATAAAAATACAGGGAATCGAACTCACGACCCACATAGGATATAAAAAATCCTTTAAGGATGCGAGTAAAGCCAATGGAAACAGCTAGTTTAATATACTTTCCCTTGGTAAAAATATATCTACATATTAACAAACCATCCGCCATCTTAAAGTGCAAAGGTTACAACACTTTTACTCCATCTTAGCTTCATTTACAAGCACCACTTAACTACTCTCAACTAGTTCATATCACGCCCCATGGCTCCTCACACATACCTCCTCTCTAAGATTTATTACCTCGAAGCGGCGACGACCGTGTCCTGAATTTCAATCTACCCCCAGTGGACTGGCTGATTAAATTTTTCAGCATGAAATATATGCCTTATAATACAACACGAAGTCCTGTAACAGAATTGAATGTGACTTCGGAAAATATGCGAGTTTTGATTAAATTTCTGAGGTTATCTGAACTATATGGAGTCAGTTTGATTTTTATTTAACCATCATACGATCACGCCTATATTCTCCGTAGGGTTCGCCGGTATGTTTAGGTCCCATGTAATAGGGGGTGAGCCTATTGCCATCAACCGGGCACAAATCCAAACTCCGAGCTGGAAATTTCACAGAAAACCCCACAACACTGCTTGACCCGGGGATCGAACCCAGGACTTCTAGCGTATTAGTTGGGCTCGGGACCATATCCAACGAAATCTTAAAAAGAGTAATTTATTTTTAAATTTAGCATCATATAAAATGCAGGTTCAACTTAAATTTTTATTGGTATACATACTGATGTACGAGTATACTAGCTGGAAATCCAGCTTGTTTCATTACTAAAAATACCAACACACAAAACGGAACAAAAACTCGAGGGTACTTACAAAAATTACAAAGTACGCATCTCGACACCAAAATTTCAAAAGCACTTTCAAATTCAGCTAAAACTGTCACGTGGCGCCGAAGCCACCGTAAATCTTTTCACAGAAAAAGTAAATGAGAAACATAAGTATGTCGAAACAAAAATAATAAATTCGCTGGAGCTTTGAGTGCTTTACTGTTCAGCCACTCGCTCACGAGTGTACGTAGCGACATTTTAATGATGCGCCTCTGTGGACGATGTAGGGTTAAGAATGTTTAGACGAGACCTTAAATTTAAGAGTGGCGCTACTCAATACGCTCTTTGGGGGAGGCCTACGTTCAGCAGTGGATGGCAATAGACTAATATAATACCTAATGTTCTGGGTCGAAGCGATACAAATTTGCACTGTTTAATGTTCTAGTGGTATCATTGCCGCTGAACGTGAGGTAATCGTGAGGGTTCGATACACAGATTGGATAAAAATATTAAGACTATTTAATGATTTTTAAATTTTAGTTTATTTATATTTTATGTAACACTTGAAGAAATAAATACTCACTTCTTCTTCAGATTGAAATTTGTCATGTAGCAATATATTTGTTTCACTTTATTATAATTTACCAAAATAATTTGTTAAAATTGGTTCTTTTTGGGGTGAGTAAAATCCACATTGACTGTATTTTTACGTATTTTTTTACGTACGTATACGTATTTTTATTACAAAAAATAAAGAGGTCTATGTCTATTTCTAATACCACTGTGGACTGTCTAATTCTATTGAAGACTATGCTCGCTCTCAAAAGGCCGCAAGTCCTGCAGGACAGTAGGGTCTCTCCACACGAGCGACGCGCCGTGCCGCGACATTTTAATGAAGCGCCAGTGTAGCCCACTTGAGCTTTACACACTGGTAGATTATACGCTCGCCTGCCATATGGGACGCCCTTATGGTGGCTGTGGAGCTAAAAACAGTAAAAGAATAGGGCAAAGCACACATTTGTCCACTCTGTTTTTTTTCTATCACTGTCAGTTATGGTGAAAATCGCGATGAACTTTTGTTATTATTATTACTGTTTCTTTACCCTAGTGAACCTGTCTGATTGTTATATAATTTCATAGAAAATAATTAGCTTGACCTGGGAATCTACATATTAAACAATAAATTAATGCACATTTATTTAATTAACCCAGTAAGTGTTGTTTGTACACCAAGTGTGCAAAAAAGTAGGCGATTTTTTTTTATCATGGAAATTCGTAAAACTATATTTTTCCTGCTCTAATTTGCAAAAATTGCATTTTCGCATAGGTTGCATTCTAATCGTGGGAGAGGTTAAAATTAAAATATAACTATAGAATATAGATACACAGTGAAGGTGATACCATAACAAACAAAATATATTAGAAACTAAATGTCTTAATAAAAAATAAAAACTGTTATAATACATTATTATAATATTACTAATACATAGGTATGTCCTAAGTTTTATGTAATTGCAATGCTTGTAAAAGGCCGCTAAGTCATAAGTACACTATTATAAAATGTAACACCTTATTTAGTACGCAATAAATCTTTTTAATTTAATTTTAATTTAATTTGAATCTAATCCAGAATATCCAGCGTAGAGTAGTACTTACGACCACAAGGCTATAAGACAAAAATACTTTTTAGTCGATAGTATTTTTTTATAAAATAAAAGCTTTAGAGCCTTTTTCACCACCTCTTAATAGCTTCCCGTTAATTTACCTGGCAAATAATTTTATTCAAAATTTGTTCCATATTTTTAATATATCCAGCAGTTAGCCTATCCAGAGGTGGAGAAACAGTCCCTTAAAGTTAAGTAATTATTAAATACATCGTGTTTTATCAGCCAACAAAACACCAATAAACGATACTTTCTTGTAACGCGAACAGAAACGTATTTACCTCATTAAAATATTGCAAAACCGACGCCGCAACGATCTGTTATTATTATTTGCTTACAAATTTCATTTCTACAATTCCGGGGGGTTGGTACAGTCAGCAACGAAAGTAGCTGAACACTATAAAATCTTCAAAACGCTTTAACATATTTAATATTCAGAATTCACTGACCCTTGAAGGCAGTACAAATTCTCATAATGGAGGACAATTATATGTTTTACCTAAGTCAAAATCGAATGGATAGTTTTGGTACTGTGATGTTTTTAAACTTTCGCTGTGTTCAACGACTTTCGTTGCTGACTGTACAAACGGTACGAAACATAGATATATAGGAAGATAGATGGCGCAAGGACGTGGTATTGTACGGAACGCACTGCTTAAGAGATTTTTAAAGCTTTTTTATGCTAATAGTGAAATGCAACTGCCTCGTTGATCAAGTGGTCCCAAGTGCGACTGCTGTTACAGGTCCTGGGTTCGATCCTCGGGCTCGAGCAGTGTTGTTGGGTTTTTGTGTGTAATTCCCAGCTGCAGCTGGAGCTAGTCTGTATTTATGCCCGATTGATGGCAATAGCGTTTTGATTTTTTTCAAAACGCTTGAAGAAATGTTTTTTTTAATCAAGTGCCCAAATACCAAGATTCATTGTTTTATCATCAACATAACAAAATTTCATCCCTTATTTCAACCCCTTCAAGCCTTTTTTCGCCTATGTCCTTCTGCAAAGAATGTATATGTACCTATTTTATTTCCTGATGGAGTGCAAGTGCAATAATTGACCCAATCATCTATACTAATATTATAAAGAGGAAAGATTTGATTGTTCATTTGTATTGAATAGGCTCCGAAACTAGTAGACCGATTTGAAAAATTCTTTCAGTGTTAGATAGCCCATTTATCGAGGAAGGCCCATTTATCATTTATTATATCATCAAGCTACGACTAGGAGCGGAGTAGTAATGAAAAATGTTGCATAAACTGGGGAAAAAATTATAAGACCACGCGGGCGAAGCCGCTGGCAGAAAGCTAGTTGTCGATATGACGAGAAGATTGTGTGTTATGCAGACACAGTTGGTTTCTCTAGATCCGTGTCACTACCGAACGCAACCTAATATTTGCATAATCTCTTTGATTTGCAAAATAATAAACCCGTAAAGTTGTGCTTTTAATAACAAACCGTAATATTGTGTTTAAAGGGGATTCGTGAATCATCAGCTTAATCGGTGTTTCGACGTTATTGTGAAGTTTTGAACGGTTTTCTTTGGAGTAAGAAATTATAAGTAGGCTTTGAAATGAAACATATAACGATAATAATGTTTCATGATTAATCCTGCCTCTTTGGCCTAGTAGTCGTAAGCATGACTGCTACGCTAGAGGTCAGGGGCTTGATTCCCGGGTCAAGCAGTGATGTTGGGTTTTTTCTTAAAATTCTCAGTAACAGCTTGGAGTAATTTTGGCTCTCTCCCTATTAGATGGTTCCTATACATTCACAGTTCTGCCCGACTCTTCTTTCTTGAAGAAATACAGGCGTTAATGTATTATATATGCTAGCTAGTTTATTCACATCTCTGCCTCCCTGACTCTTGATGGAATGTAGGCGTGAAGGTATGTTATATGGTAGCTAGTTACCTTACATCTCTGCTAACCTCAACATCATAACTGCAATACTTCATACAAGCACAAACAAGCGCCGCATCCAACATGGCTGACTTCGAAGCTAGAACAAAATTTAAACCGTTTAGTTTAAATTCTCCGCGTGGAGTGGAACGTAATTTAGTAGTAAACTACAAACTGACCGGTAGCCGTGGTGTTTACGTAACGTTTGGGTCGATTTTGTGTGGTCATCTAGAAAGGAAACAAGTTAATTGGGCACGATTTCGAACAGGTAAATTTAGATTTTGTAAAAAAGTTTTCCAGTAAAAAGATTTTACTTAAATGTTTTTTTTTTAGGAATTGGTACAGAGTGCAGGTTCTCAGTCCAATTATATATTTACACTCCGATTAGTTTTCTATCGTTTTTTTTTTCATATAAAGATGTTAAGTTTCTTTAACTATTCTATTCTATTTATCTTCGGGGACACCTGCAGGTACCAAGCGGGCGATTAGTCCTCTTGTTGGGATTATTTCACCCAGTTCCCCACTTTGGTGGATCCCTTCATGGCATTGCAGAAGCCCACCAGTTGTTTGATGGATATTTTTGATAATAAACTGAACATCGATATTGCCCAGTAATTGTATTGCGGAGGTCTAATGTTAATTTGGGAAAATCCAGCCCTATCTAGTTATACTCTTTTGTAAATTATGTACTTTTCGCATATTTCGTAATTATATTATTTTTTATGATATAAATATCTGAGCAAACATTTCGTGACAAAATAAAAAGTTATGCCACTCAACATTTACTTTATTTTAATTAAGATAATCCTTTCAAATTTCAACAAAACTTAACCTAATCCCCGAAATCTTCGTTAAAGCAACTAATTTAAACGTCTTCGCGTCAACACCAACTGTGTAAAGGAGTCGGTGAAAGAACTTAGCGCGCCGATAGCGAACAGAACTGTAAAACAATCAAGACGCGCCGAGAACTGCTTGCGGCGGTGTGCACGTAGCTTTTCAGTGTGGCTACGAAAACCGGTGGTGCAGAACGTTGAAGGGACTATGCCATCTTACCTAGCCACTGCTTTTAAAAAAATTAAGAAAAAAATATCAACGCAGTCACAATTGCGTCGATTGTTGTTGTATTCTTTCATTTCTAGTCTGATAATATTTGGCTGTTAATTGTTTTTTAAGTACCTCGCAACACAAGGCTATTTTCTTGTGCTAAATTTTGTTTTAAAAAGAGCGCTTGAGATATTTAGGAGTCAATTTAGAACGAATTTGTTAAATCTGCAACATGTTAAACAGCATCTATCTTTTGTTGTAGAAGGTCCTGTAGTTTATAAGATCTGTTTTCAGCACATCTACTATATAAAAATAAGTCGGGTTTTCCTTCCTGACGCTATAACTCCAGAACGCACGAACCGATTTCCACGGTTTTGCATTCGTTGGAAAGGTCTCGGGCTGCGTGAGGTTTATAGCAAAGAAAATTCAGGAAAAATTTCAACAGAAAAGCGGGTTAAAAAGGTTATCAAGACCACGCGGGCGAAGCCGCTGGCGGAAAGCTAGTTGTTGTATATAAAATCTCACAAACAAAATATTCTTCTACTTATTCTAAAGCAAAGTTGAATGATGTAGCTGTTAAAACTGTTTGTAATATAAACATAGCAAACAGGTCTTTTTAAAATTTTCAAATAATATTTTACAAATACTTCATAACAAAAAAAAATGTATCAAATCTTAAATCTCGTGGCCCCACAGCATCGCTCAAGTAGTCCAACACCGCTCATATTAACTCCGGACAGGCAATGATGGCCGCCGATTTGTTAACCCCGCTTTGTGTTGCAAAGAAAATTACGACCTGCACTGAGCCTTAATTATCTGCCGTTACTCACAAATGAAAGGGATCGCTCCAAAGTTGGGTATCGGAGGGTTAAGAGTATCTTATGCGTTTTTACGTGAACATTGTGTATAAAATACATAGCATATCTACTATTAGACTAATTTAATCTATTACTTTACAGTGTGTACAACAAGATGTATGAACGTGGAGGAAGATAAGGAAGTTATTTTTAATGAAGGAAAAAATCGGCGGGCGGGCAGGATTCGAACCTGCGCCTTCTGGTTCGGTATACCAGACGCTCTGACCACTAAGCCACCGCTCGCCCTGCTCGCCAGTCGAAATCTTCCTTCACATTCTAATTTACGTCTTAAAGGTGACGTAGATAAGACGTAAGATTTCGACTTTTTCTTTTATTAAAAATAACTTGTAATCTTAGCATGGAAAATGCTTAAAAATACAAAAAGAAAGATAAGGAAGTATTAAGAATCGTAACAAATGGCGGTCTCTAGTTTCTGCCTACCCCTATGGGAAAAAGGCGTAAGTGTATGTATGTTCTTTACATGCCTCATTCGATGCACAGTTCGAGCATTGTTATTGGTTTTATTCTACGAAATTCTCAATATCAGCTCACAGTTTGAATTTGTGGCCGGTTTATGGCAATAGGCTCGCCCCATATCGCCCTCACTCTTTTGATTTTTTTTGATTTTTTTTTATTGAATTTGTACATTATGATAAAAATTACATACTATCATAATTCAAACTCTTATGTTCATCACACAAATATTTGTGTCATGTAGGAATCCAGTCTATGACCTCAGAAAACTATTAAAACTGAGCCTACTTTTCAGCATTTTTTTCTTAAATTATCCTTGGTCATGAGTCCTCAATCTAAATCCTTATCCTACTTAAGTCTAGTGTTGGCTGACGAATACTAAAATCAGACCTACATACTGTCTGTACCCAGCCTAAGTGAACTTTTGTTTTTCTTCACAAAAAGATTTGGCAAATGGCGATCCTAATTCAGTAACGTAAAACAATGGATTTATGAGCTTTTTTGTCCTAACGACCTCTATTCTGAAGGGTGGCGGTTTTTACAATGTATAATAAATTATCTAACATTTATCATTTTACATTTTGGTTCTAGAAAATTGAGAAAAAATACGCAAATGCCACGTTGGTTACCATAATTTTAGATATTTAACATAATTAAAATATCCGCTGTATAGAAAGAAAGAAAGAAAATGTATGACTGCCTCATTGGTCTAGTAGCCCCAAGCGCGACTGCTACGCTAGAGGTCCTGGATTCGATCCCCTGCTCGAGCAGTGCTGTTGGGTTTTCTGTGAAATTCCCAGTAACAAACAGGTCGAGGTCTTGATTTGCGCCCGGTTGATGGAAATAGGCTCGTCGCCTATTATATGGGATCTAAACATACCGGTGAAATGTGGGTGTACATTAGTACACCTCCGCCTGCCCCTACGAGGAATATAGGCGTGATAGTATGTATGTTATTTTTCTTAGTTTTTACAATATGGCGTCTGATTGTTACTTCATTAAGTTGTCATACTGTCATGTAGCCTATAATTGTTTGACATATATTGTAAGAATAATTACGATGTGATTATCTAATAAATAAACATAAATACATAAGCCGTACGCTGATAAACACTCTTTTACGTCTACGTCTACACACTCGGGTGTTTTTAGTGTTTATTTTTCAAGTTTTCTTTTTCTTTTGTACTCGCCACAGAATCAATTCAAATACTACACATAATATTGTATGTTGGTAGTGTATGTAAGTTTGTTTTTCCTCAACAAAAACGTCCAAATAAAACCTAGTCATGATTTCCCTACAGTCTTTTATATTCATAAACCTAGAACCTACTTTTGCTCCTAATAAAAAGAATTTCATAGTACCTACTTTTTATTCGGAATCTTTTCCAAACAAAGCCTACTCAACTCCATAAAATCAGGTGAACAATATATGCAAAAAAGAGAAAACAACAGAAAACCATTTACCTAACACAATTTACACTCAACGTTGAGTTTTTTTTTTATTAAAACCTTAGGCGTGCCGTAAAGACAGGGGGCGAGAAAATATATTCATTTCAAAACATAATTCGGAGCATATTTTAATAAAAATGTTACTTTGGGTTCGGAATTTGAATTCTGATGTTGCAATGCCTTATTTCATTTCTGGGGCATCCGGTTGTTCGGTTATGTTCGGCAATATTCGAGAATCTTCGGGTATGCGGACGTTCTGCGATTTATTTAAATGTTTAAAATAATGCTGGAATATTTTAATGCTGAGTGCATTATGTTGTGTTGCGTTTCTGCCATTTAAATATTTAATTAAAATTTAAGGATAGATAGAGTTCGGATGGATTCGTTTGTGGATATAATTCTTATCGCTAAGTTTACAATATAGACAACAATAGCCACTACAAGTCTTGGCGGACTTTTAATATAAGTTGACACCATGTTTTGTGCAACAAAAATAATCTGTGAACTTCTCAACCTATGGTTTTCTTCATGGATCCCCGCCACATTTGGAGGCGGTAAGTCGGACTCATAAGAGATAGAGATAACTGAATGAACAGTATAAGCCTAGGGCAATGACCACTGGACTGACAAGTCAAAGGTTTCGAGTTCGAATCTAAGGCACGCACCTCTGACTTTTCGAAGTCATGTGCGTAATAGGAAAACATCGTGAGGAAACCTGCATGCCTGAGAGATTTTCTCGACTGCATGTGAAGTCTACCAACCCGCATTAGGCCAGCGTGGTGGTCTATAGCGTAATCCCTCTCATACTGAGGGGAGACCCGTGCCCAGCAGTGGGACAATTAATGGGTTGATGATGATGATGATGATGATGTCAGACTCATACCGACGAAAAACTGCACTTGCCGTCACTTGGCTTATAAGCCATGGGATGAGGGACATTTACCACATCACCAGGAACGTTTTCAACTCCTATCCTACGCACTTTCTGAAAAGCATAATCTTGAATGCATAACCCTGCACTTTTAATGACAACTAAGCGGTATTTGAGATAACAAGATCATTTCAGATGTATTTATAAGATTTTAAGATAGAGAACTACATTCCAAGATAAATTCTATCTGTGGTTAAAGAAATTTATTTTCTCAATAACAAATTACAAAGACATTGAAATAAAACTACTTTTTACGGATTTTATCGCGTTATATTGATATTATTTTAATCCCGACGTTTAATGTCTAGTATTCGCGTAAGTGTCAGAAATCAGTAAATTACAAAGATTTCATTTCTGACACTTACGCGAATACTAGACATTGAAATAATACTACATTTTACGGATTTTATCGCGTTATATTGATATTTGTTAATGTTATTTGTTGGCAATCCGATTCACGCAGAACGAGCTCACCGTATCCTTCGGTCTTGCAGTTTTAGGCTTGGATTTAGATTTAATTGAATCTATAATAGGGTTCCAACATTTATAAAACTATAATTATACTAAAAAAAATACTTTGGCATACAAACTGTGCAAATAATAATTAATTCGACGACGTCTGTGGTCTAGTGGTTCGAGTACCGGACTGCTGATCACGAGGTCGTGGGTTCGATTCCCACAAGACACAAACATTTATGTGATGAACTTAGGTGTTTGTGTTTGTCTGGGTGTTTCTTATATATTATAAGTATGTATTTACAAAAAAAAAAAGTATATAAGTATTATATCCATTGTCTAGTACCCATAGTACAAGCTCTGCTTAGTTTGGGACTAGATGGTGCTGTGTAAAAAATGTCCCAGGATATTTATTATTATTATTATTATTTATTATTAATTACGTACGCTGATACATTTGCAAGCAAAGAACCAAAAACTTTTCAATCCAACCACTAACAAATACTTAGCGTCGTCTATCTAATAAACCAACTGATTCACACTAAAAATTAAAAACTTCTTAGATAGTGACCTCTTTAATAGTAAAAAGAGACTCGTAACCCGAAAAGGATCTTACCACGTTACCGTATATCAGACTGCGGGACAGCGGGAGCATTTAAAATGCAAAGAGTGACTTAACTCGATAGTATCTCAAAGAAGTAGGATAAATCTTAGTAAGCATTTTATTTACTTAACGGGGCGGAGCTAAAAGCCGTTACATTCGAATTTTAAAATTGTCGGGTGTGGCTTCGATTTTCAGTAGCCGCTTGGAGTTTTGGGTTTGTACCAAGTTAATGACTATAGGATCGCTCCCTATAACATGGGACCTAATGGGCGAACTGTAGGTGTACGTTTGTACACCTCTGCTTAACCCTCGGGGAATACAGGTGTGATGATAATTAACAAAATCTAATCATAAACATTGCTTTGGCTAGACTAAATAAAACTTTTTTTTAACATTAACAAAGACAATTTCACCTTTTTCTTGGTTTATGAATACTTAAGTTTGTCTGTTATTAATTAATTATTATTTCATACTCAAAACATGTCTATCTTTTGACAGGAACAATTTGTTTTTTTGGTAGGTACTACTTATAAAGAAGCGAATTTGGCTGTTTATTATATTTTTTATAGTAAAAAAACTACCATGTCATTATCATGAACCACAAGATTGCGTACACGCAACAGAAGAGGCGTAGAAGGACTAGTTTGATGAGATGAATTTTCAGGAACTATTTTTTATATTGCATCACTTTTAGGATCATCAAGCCCTTATTATCTCACTGCTGGGTCACCTTCCAATCATGTCATTTACCTCTTCGCCATTCTGCGCTGTTCAAGAATCCCGTCCTTTGCAAATCGTCAACACATCGTATTCTGGTTTCACCAACTAATAGCCTAGTTCTCAAGATGACAACGCGTTAGCGACAGCGTCAATACGCTATGATTGTCACTTATCATCAGACGGCCGGCTTGTTTATAATGCAGGTAGGTACTACAAAAAATACTCCTAGCTAGTGCATCTTGTTGCCAAGTAAAATAGTTCTTTTGTCGTCTAATTGTAAATAACTAAAATTTATCACATCCGCTATCAGTACCTACTATGTACTACACTAGAGTGAGTCTTGTCTAAATACGTTTTTTTATTACTTTTTTTTTTTTAAATAGACCTTGATTTTTATATCAAATTACGCTAATTAATAACTTTTATTTTGCACCTAAACTTCTGCAAAATATCTTTTGTGGTCACTACAGAGTGGAGGAAAGTGGATACTGTATAATATTCCCATTATATCCCCCTTTACTGGCGTTTCTATCGGCTATCAACCGTTGCTCAGCATCTTCGCGCGACTCCAAATGATGTCATTAATGTCTGATGCCCATTTTTCCCCACCCTACCCTTTAGTTGGGGATAGTTTTTTGAATATGTAATGCTGTTATTGATTTTACTTCGCATTGTGTAGGAACATTTTTTCGGGCCTAGGATAGAGGAGTTTAGTCTATGCGTTTGAGTAACTTATGTTTATCTTGTTCGTCCTTTTTAAGGTCTTTTCCCTAAGCACGATGTCCGTAGTTTCGGACTTCGTTACGGGCGTTTCCTACTCCGTATCACCTACGGATGCATGATTCGTTCGGGGCCCGAACTAAGAATGAATGACAATACATTTTGATAGTAATGTACCTACTCTCGATGTGTTTTCACCCATCTTAAAAAATTTTGCTGATACCTACTTATTTTTTACAAGTTGTTCAGTAGAATATGAATTCAGTATAGTAGAATATAACGATGTACCTAAAATAATAATATACTTTAATAAATAAAGTGCTAATGAATTAAGTCACGCTATAATATATAGTCAGGAATTAGTTATGAGCCAGCGTTTTTAAGAAAAAACGTATTAATATTAATTTCATAATTATCTGTCTGGAGATGAAAGAACATAGTTCATTTTCAACTTGTTCGTACGAAATGTAAAGTCACTTTTATAGGTCAGGTCTTGGTAAAGAAGCTCCGGTAATTATTTTATTTTATTTTTTCTAGTCGACGACGTCTGTGGTCTAGTGGTTCGAGTACCGGACTGCTGATCACGAGGTCGTGGGTTCACTCCAAATTTCTTAGAAAAGCCCAATAATATTTTGCTTGACTTCGATAGATTTCACTCTCAGCTACAAACATACCAACCTATCCCCCCCACTCCCATTAAAGTCATAAAATAAATTTAAAAAATATTAGCTGTCTCAAATGGACTGTAATTTACGTCTCAGTACTGTATTATAATTTTAATTAATCATACTTTTTTGATGCTACAACCTCGTGCACAGAAAAACACAGTGTCAATGTTGCTGAAAAATCCATTCTGAATTTAGCACAGTGTTTAATCGTGTCGCCAAATGGAATACGAGGTAAGATAATTTTCCAATTAACAAAGTAAATATTTATTTATTCAGAAGCTCGAGACGGTTGGGGTGGGTAATTTGAATGAAATTAATTTATTAAAGGCCATCTGAATGGGTGTGGCTCCAAATGAGATATATTCTGTTTGTTTGCACAGGATAATAAAGAATTGTTCTTTGTTTTAACGTCGAGAGAATTTGTGGCGCTTTTCTTTATTCAGTTAGTTCGTATGAATACTGTATATTTTAAATGGTAGGGTAAGTTTATAAACATGTATAAAGTATCATCACGACTAAATTCCCCGAAAGGTTAGACAGATGTGTACTGATGTAAGTTTATTTAGGTCCCGTTAATAGGGAACGAGCCACAATCAAGTCTCCGAGTTGCCAATAAGAATTTCACAGAAAAATCCAATAACACTTTACTCGACCTGAGAATCGAACATAGGTCCTTTTGTGTAGCAGTTGCACTTACGATTTCTACATGTATGAAGCAGTTATAAGATTGAATTAAGTAGAAGTAAGTTAGCAAGTGTTATTGCGAATGAAGGGAATGTAAGTAAGTACCTAGTTAGATTCAAAAACACAAAAATACAGTCGAATAAAGAACCTCCCTTTTGAAGTAGGTAATTTATTAACTGTCGCACTCAGAGACGTCAATTTATGTTAAACAATCGTTAACAGAACGTGGCTACTATAACGTGCCTAACTTCTCCCTGTTAGAGTTTGTTATTAGTATCCAAGATATACTGGGTATCTATTAGATAATGATCCATGACGTTAATTGATGTCTCTAAAGGCCGCACTGAGAGACGTCACTTAACCCAATGAATCATTACTTACTAATAAGATCCAGTCTATCTTAGTACACTGACAACAAACTCAAATATGGAAAATTAGGCCAAGATATAGTAGCCACTGTTTGTTAACGATTCATTAACGTTAAGTGACGTCTCTGAGTTTGACAATCAGTCATTAAAAATAAGAAAAGAAAACACAGAGTTTCTAGGAATCAATGAAACATAAAACCTCGACCTTTTTAGTACCAGAAAAGATTGCTAAAGTAAATTCAAAAATAGCCACACGGCTTTTGGATGCACATCCTTCTATTTCCCATTAATGGACGAAACAAATCATCCGAGCGATTAGCTGCATCCGTCACTGCGAACCTCGGTGTTTCGACGTTTATTCGCACAGCTCATCTATTCGACCATAGTTTCGCACGTTTAGGTAAACGCTTTCGAACTTTGGCGCGAAATGACTTTTATAGTATCCGAGAAACGGATTCGATTTAGTTTTAGAAGCTCATCAGTCAGACGGTTCTGTAAAAGGTTTGTGAGTTCTGAGTCGATATCGTGACGTATGCGAACTTCTTGATTTCATTTTGTCCTAGTTACTTTTTTGCCTTGTAGCCTGAATTTAATAAATAATAATAATAATAATTTTATTTGACACTAGTTGTCCTGGCAGACCTTGTTCTGTCCTATATCTCTAAAAGAAAAGTTTTTACGTTTATTTTCTCCAAAAGATCCTTCCTTAGACTTCATCAGACACAACAAAAAAGAAATCTGCCAAATCGGTTCAGCCGTTCTCGAGCTTTGCGCTTAGAAACACATATAATTGACTATAATTGACTTATATGTATAGATTACCAAATGCTAAATACTTATCTCTTATGATATACATTTCAGCGATAAAAGTACGAGTAGCGGACGCAGGCTCCGGAGACATTATTTTGTTCATAAATGGCAATAGGCTTGCCCCTATTACGTGGGACCTGAAAATAACGGTAATCCGTAAGTGTTAATTAGTACCCCTCCACCTTCGGGAAATCTAGGCGCGATCATATGTTATGAAAAAATCACTCAAATTTAATTCATAATCAAATTACTTCACAATAAAGTACCTATATAAAAAAATACTTTGGCTGCCTCGTTGATCTAATGGTTCCTAGTGCGACTGCTACGTTAAAGGTCCTGGGTTCGGTTCCCGAGCAAAGTGTTGTTGGGTATTTCTGTCAAATTCCCAGGATTAGTTTGGAGTCTGGATTTGTGCCCGGTTGATTGGAAAAGGCTCGCCCCCTATTTCATGGGACTTAAACATACCAGCAAAAGGTGTTGGTGTACATTGGTACACTTCTGCCTAACCCTTCGGTGATAGTATGTATGTATATTGAATTTAAAAAACAAGAGAAAAATATACAATATATTGTACACATAATTATCATAAAACAAAAAAGCAACGTACTTACTTCATCATGTGAACGCTCCGAAAAATAACGCGACTGCTTCAAATATTGAGACATACAGTTATGGCGTTGAAAACTTTAACTTTTGCTTTATGTTCTGATGTTATTATAATGGATGTGTGCTCCCCGAAAATCTGATAAAAATGTCTTTGTTTTCTTGGAGCCATGAAATATTCATGAAGATTTTGTAATGTGTTCTAGTATATGAAAGAAAAACTGGTTTACTGGTTTCATATCTCAAACTTCAAAACATTTTAGGTAAAAATGCAACTTTTGCATGAAAATATCTGCTAACTAAGTTAACGGGTACTTTACTATGAGGTTGTGAAACAGGGCCTAAGTAATGTTTTGAAAAAAAAAATGTTTTCGTAAGTTTAGTTCCGAGCTGCTACTGAGAATTTCATAGAAAAATCCAATAACATTACTCTATCCCCGGTATCGAATCCAGTGCTTCGACCATGAGCTTTTCTCACTAAACTCGCGAGCGACGCCGTAAAATATTTGTATGGAAGACCCTCGCAGCGCCTCTAGCGGTTACGTAAGGAACTAAAATCGGCTATGAGATTAAATCATTTCGATGCGTAAAAAACATATCAAAAGCAATTCGAGAGAACTCATGGTAACTCAGTACTAAAAGTACAATACCATAGTGTTATCATAAAAAATCGTTATCGTATCGTCCTCTTCACGTATGGTTTAAACAAACCGTATTAACATCCCGTGGATTAAGTCGAAGTAATGAGGTGTAAAACCCTGTTGTTAAGTGAACTAATTTCAGCTCACGTTATGGTATCTATGGGCGTATCGCTAGTCATAATGACCCTTAAACTGTAAACACTAAGGTCTAGATTGGCGTGTGTTAAACATGTATTGGAATCGCTTTTAGAGGACATAAACAATAGAAAGTTTTCAAGCAGCTGGTGGTCTCAGCAGGGCGGAGATTACATGAGGTATATACAAACGTAGATGTAATTTATGGGACTACTTGTTGGGGATCGAGCTCTTATTTATGATTTACATTAAAATCTTCGCTCTACTTTTAATAGCCTCTTTACAATGCTTCGCTCATTGTACCGCCTTTCTAAATTCTTCTTTGTACCTACTGTTTGCACTCCCATTAGATATCAGGTTGGAAACAAGTCGATATATTTTAAAAATAAAGGTCAGAGAGTACCTTATGCTATGTACCTATGTATTTGTTATTGCAAATCTATGCACTGTAATTTATGTAAGTGTATGCTTTAAATAGTATATAATAATTATGTATAATTTATTTTATGTTTGTTAAATTTTGACAAAAATGCATCTGCCACACTTTGTCTCTAAATAACCTTATTGTTAACTGGCCGATTTAAATGAAATTTGGTACACAGATAGTCTAGAGCCTGAGAAAGGATATATGCTACTTTTTAATGCGAAAAAAATGGTTTAAATAGGGGATGAAAGTTATAAGAAATAACCCGACCACGCGGGCAAAGCCACTGGCGGAAAGCTAGTCACATAGCATAGGTCACATGTAATAAGGGGCAAGCCTATCATCTGTAGCCTAGCACAAATCCAACCTCCAAACCCAACAAACCCTAGGATCAAACCCATAGACCTCTTAGTGACCTGTCGCACTTACGACCATCAGTCTAATGTACAGGCTAACGCATGCATGAAAACTTTAGAAATTAACATTGTTAGGAGAATCATATAACCTTGTTCTGTGGTAAGCATTAAATAATAACAAACACTATTAACTTTGTAGCGGCGCAGCGGATCATAAACTACACGTACATAATACAGCGCCAGTTAGCGGGGTAATGCACATCCGGCCCAAGCAGGAAGTGACGTAATTGAGCCAACATTGTTGAATAATTTCAATACACGCCGCTATCTGTGTAAAATTATGTGGCAGGAAGGAATACCAATTCATTTATCATTAAATTATGAATTCTCTTTTCAGACAATTAAGAGATAATTTGAGATTCTTTTGTTTAGCGTTGGATTCACTGCTCTAATACTCGTAAGATGGTACCAAATGACGTCACCATCATCAGCCCATATTCGTCCAGTTCTCTCTCATCTTTTAATAAACACCACGGAGCGCGGTATTCGACTCCTAATGAGAAGGTTTAAAGTTAGGTATCTAATAACCTCGTGTTATTTTCTTACATATCACAAACAATGCCATAATATTGATATAACAAGGATTCTCATACACAAAAATCATGCCCGTATTTCAAATTAAGTTAACGACAAAATGTAAGGTGGTGTAAAATTTTATGTCTGTCGCAGAAGCTAATAAAGTGTTCTAACAGGCTTTAAATTGTCGCAGAGTTAGTGTTTAAAGATTGCCATAAACGGTCATACAAGTAGCGTTATGTATTGTAACTAGCTTTCCGCCAGCGGCTTCGCCCGGTTGGTCTGGGTATTTCTTATAACTTTCATCCCCTATTTCAACCCCTTACAGCCCTATATCCTTTCTCAGGCTCTAAACTATCTGTGTACCAAGTTTCATTTTTGGCGTGAATGCGTGAAACACAGACAGACAGAGTTAGTTTCTACACAAACTAGTGGAGAAAGCAGAACTCACACTAGCATGGATCCCTGGATAATAAAAAATATCCATCAGACAACTGATGGGCTTCTGCAAAGCAACTAGGAGATTCGCGACGCCGAGCGCCAGTAACCCATGAAGGGATCCATCAAAATGGGGAACTGGGCGAAATAATCCCAACAAGAGGACTGATCGCCCGCCTGGTGCCTGCAGGCGTCCCCGAAGATAAATAGAAATAGAATAGAGTTAGTTTCGCATTATTATTTCGCATATTAGTAAGGATTTGCACGAGTCCCAGATGAAAACCAGCGTCAGGTAGATAGGTCCTCCTGCTTGACATTAAGCTGATCTGGGAACCTATTTGGTCCCACTGTGGGTCTGAGTCTATAAATAATAATGTATGGACTATAATTTCAGACGACACGGTGTGTCTTTTTCTTTCATATAGTTATCTTTATTAGCCGTCATCTCGTCATCAAAATCATTTATGGATATAATATCCTTTCTCACACAGTCCATTAATCTTTTCTTTGGTCTTTCTCTTCCCCTCTCATCATGTGCAAGCACTCATGGATATTTTTATTTCATTATTTGTGTAAATTTAACGCACTGTAATAATTGCATTTTGAATTGGGGCGTTGAAAGTAGAAGCGCAGCAAAGCAACGATCCATGCAGCCGCGAAATTCCATCAAACAGCCCAACCGGACCGGCACCCACACATTTCCAAAAGTTCACGTTACGTCCAAAATACATTACGTAAAAGGCAAGGGGGGTACTCAAAGCATACTCTATAGCACAGTGGCAGTTTCTATTAAAAAAGTTTATATTATAAACTGATACAGGGAATTCATATACAGTAAATACTTGGGCTTTACGGAAATATCCCAGGGGGTTGGTAGACAAAATAATTATGAAAATCAAATCTAATTTATAACTGTCTCGTTAGCTCAACTGCTACGATCAAGGCCTGGATGCGATTCCCAGGTTGCACAGTGACATAAGTAAAATCTCGGGGTTTTGATTTGTGCCCGATTAATGGCTAGGCTGCCTCCTATTACATGAGACCTAAACATACCGGCAAAGTGTGGCTGAACATTAAAACTGCTCTCCTTATTCAAAGTCCATTCAAAATGGAGTTAATAGATTTATTGCTACTTATTAATACAGCTTTATGAAATTTAAAAATGTAGACATAGGTACTCAATACTGCAGAAAGAAAATATGTTTCTAGTGTACAAGAATATTTTATTTATCTCCGATAATAGTTCATCCAATCTCTATTTTAAAATGTTTTACTGTCAAATGGAATTGGCACCATTTTTCAAACTGTCAGACAAAAGTAATTCCTATTTTCATCTTTTTCCACAGCAAGTGCCAACTAACGCACACAACATAACAGATTATGGCATTTGAATTTGGAACAAATGTTCTAGACTCTGTAACAAATTACTTTAGCATCGCAAACACTGAACTTCGCACATATTTCTCGTCAATCGCGCTATGAACAGCGCGCTTTACACATCATGTCGTTTTGTACGTTGATATAACATAAACCGGGGCTTTAAAGAGACCTGTTGATGTGTCGTTTTTGCATATAATTATGTACGCAGTGTCGCCAGATCGTTTTATGTTCGTTTTAATATGTCTCTCTTGTTTATCGTAGATATTTGCAGAGATAAAGGTCGGGTAATCTAGATTATTTTGCTTTTTGTTATGTGCGACTTTTTATGGGAGCTTGCCTTGATATTAGGTACTAGGTTTGTGAATCTGTGCTTGTATATGAGGCCTTTCAGGCCATAGAAATCACAATCATATTCATTTTAGGGTAATGTATATATTTGTACGTGTCACCATAAGCTGTGTTTTATTGTGACTAAAATATAACTTAGATGGCGTGCGCAGCCTCTACGCGTAGATACCTACATACAATCATACATGTCTTGTTGTGCATGTGTGAAACTAAAGGTATCATAATATTGTGTTCTCACGTGCACGTTATTCATATAAACTGTAACCCTACATTCATTATAATCAACTTTCATAATATTAATATGCCTTTCGAAGCTCTTCAGTGATTCAAATTCTTTTTCAAATTCATTTTTTTTAATTCAATTAGACCATATAAATAGGTACTTTTGAAAGGTCACACTAGTTTGCACGGTTCCAAAAAAGTAGGATCTATGGTGAAGAGCCGGTACGAAACTCCATAGTGATTCTTTAAAAAAAAATGAGTGGTAAGTTACAGTAACAGTTGTTGTGAATAGTGTTGATGATGATGCAGCTTGATGTGTTGACGCAGAGAATAAAAGGTGGATATTAAGATTGAGTACCTTTTGTGCCATTCTTATCGAAGTCACGTAAGCCGTGAATTAGGGTATTGATCCATCTCGGTGGTGGGTCTGGCCAACATTCCTTTCGTATGAAAGGAATCTTGTAGTATCTACTCACACGTTGTCATCTTGAGATTTCAATTGTTAATTTGCAGAACCCCAGTTCATTGACTACATTACTCTCCAAACTTTCGAATTCAAATTGCTTTTGATAGGTTTTTTACGCATCGAAACGCTGTATTCTCTTAGTCGATTTTAGTTCGCTACGTAACCGTTAAAGGTGCTGCGAGGGTTTTTATAAATATTTTACGGCGTCGTTAGCGAGTTTAGTGAGAAAACTTATGGTCTAAGTACTGAACACATACAATTTTACCTGGCCTGTAAAGTTTTTAATGACTAATGCTTATATATTGCGCTATCGTGTGACGCACTTTGTGTAGGCAACCTTGTTTCAAACAACATTGATAGGCTATATTTGTTTATTTAGGTAAGTGTAAAGAAATATCCTCGAGGCTTGTTTAATCGTGAACTGACAAACTACCACTGCTGCAAAATAGGCCCCAAATGGTGGTTTGGGATGCTCTAAGTCATAAGCATTAGCGGAGTAAGCATAGATATTTTTGCCCTGACACTACTGACAGACGAATCTACTATCACGCCTGTATTCCCCGAAGGGGTAGTCAGAGGCGTACTAATGTACACTCACATTTCACCGATATGTTTAGGCCCCATGTAATAGCGGGTGAGCCTATTGCCATCAACCGGGCACAAATCCAGACTCCGAGCTGCTACTGGTAATTTCAGAGAAATCCCAACAATACTGCTCGACTCGGGGATCGAACCCAGGACCTCTAGCGTAGCAGTCGCGCTTGGGACCACTAGACCAACGAGGCAGACTCATTTTGACTGTAATCAGTGTAAAGCTCTATTGTTGATCGTTATGGTTCAACGAGAATTTTGGAGAAAATCCCATGGAATTGTAATAAATATTCTTCACCATCACTATCGATAGCCCTAAACCTCTATTGAAAAAACATACCACTTTATACTTGGGCAAGATTGGAGTCTATGATAGTCATAACATTTTTACTGGAGACAAAATGTTTTTGTTTTGTTTTGTAGGATATAAATATAATATTTTGACGTCGGTCACAAGCCGTCCGCTGTGTTTTGGCCTAGAACTCACCAATACCTAGCGCTTATCCTGTATCTACTGTTCTATCTAATAAAGAAGACCTGTAATATCAATTGGCCATCATCATCCATATTAAAGAATCGCTTTCGCCTCCCACATAAGCCCTACACTCCCAAGGGTAAGGGGTTGAAACTTAACCCCAAGAACCGCGACTTCAATTTGAAATATAGCTGTAGTTTATCTCCGAACTGTGTTGGCTTTTGATATAATTTGTAATCTGTTCTACAAAGACATCGTTTTGTAATGTTAACGACGAATGTCAGACATCTCGTGTGGCTTGATTTATGTGCTTAATTACAAAGTTAATAGTCTACATATGCTCGAAATTCAGGGCTTAGAAATAATTGTGTTGTTTGAAATCCTGTGTAGAAATACTGTCTTGTTATTTAGATGAAGCGAATGATATTTTTTTTTTGACGGATGTAGATTCTAGCTCAGGAGCTTTTGAATCTTAACCGGGCTTGGTGGCGAGGCACCTTTTGTGCCTCCAGCCATGGACACTTATAAACTAAGCAACAGCAGCTAAGGGCGTCCCCTAACGGGACTCGGACCTCGGCTTAGGGCGTTGCTGGGGGGACAGCTAGGGACAGCTGGATCTGGGTTAAAATTATTTAGGGACGAATTTAAAACTACTGGCTCGGCGCGGGCCGGCTCGAGCAAGGGACGGGGAGGGGTACCGTTTCGGGGTCTTCGCGACGGGCCTCGCCGGCGAGGACGGTAAATCGGATGGCTTCGAGCCTGTTTGAGTGCTTCTTGTTGTGCAATGGTAATCGGGTCGTCAGGTTAAGTGAGTGCGTGCCTTGGGCGGCGCACTCTACTTATCAGAGAGGGTTTGTAGTCTACGCTACTGACTACTAGGCGGTTTGGGTGGAGGGGTGCCGGATCGAAATAACGCTTGGAGGCGCGTTTCATGTACTGCTTGATGGTAGGCAGGTTTAGATCGAGGTGGAGGTCCCTATTGCGCACGAACCACGGGGCGCCCGTGGCTTTGCGCATAAAACGGTTTTGGAGGGTCTGCATCCTATGGATTGCGGGACTTTCAATGTGAGCGAATACGACGCTCGCATAGGTCATGATGGGGAAGCGAATGATAAGCAAGTTACGTAGGATTTATAAGGTGAGTGTCAGTGGAAGCGGCAGGAAGGGACCTAGAAAGACCTTGTGTCGAAATTAACTATTGTCGAAAACCTAAAAAGTGCGTAGTACTCACAACCGGCGCGTGTGTATGACAAGATGTATGAATATATTTGGAGGAAGCAAGCAAATATGCAAGAATCGTAGCCAGTGGCGGTGTTTAGTTTCTGCCAACCCATATGGGAAAAAGGCGTGATTGTATGTATCTAAATTATTATTATGTAATAGTAGTTGTTCCCTGCGGTTGCATTCGCATCCTAAAGATCTTTTTAAAACAAAGATTCTTCAAAAAGCAGTCCACCCTAAAACCCCTTTAAAACATGATACTAAATTATTATTATGCTTGTCCTCATTTGTCCACCTCCGTTATAAGTTTCACACACACGCATGCGTCCAAGTGCTCACACACACACACACCCACTCACGTATCGACGTCATCAGTAAAATGTTTATTTACTCGTAAACCGTCAGATGATAGACGGTACTTACGATCAATTGATATTTTGTTTATGACGTTATACTGTCCTATTTATAATCCTCTGAATATTGGCGTCTTCGTGTCTAGACTGAATCCTACCAAGATATTTCAAAGAATTTCGGCAAATTATTAAAATTGTAATAATTTGACAATAAAAATGAAAAATTGATATCTTTAAATGTCGTGTGAGATGTCTTTGTTACAAGCATGTTTAAAATATGTTTATAACACAACTATCTACGATTCTACGTGTGTATGGTAGGCGTGATGATAAGGTACATAACTAATTATGTATCATCATCAACATCACGTCTGTATTCAAATTCAAATTATGTTACTTCAATGAGACCTTATAAATAGTCAACATTGTTGCGCGGTTCTAAAAAGTGGGACTTATAGAGAAGAGCCGAATATATAATATGGTAACAGTTATCATTTATAATTATGTGATTTTGAGGATAGTGCAGTTCGATATGTAAAATTAAAGAGTATTAAGAGGCCGTGCACAAATTTGACTCGCTCGAGTTTAGGTAAATTCAATCGAGTTCTATGTTTGTGTGCGCCGTTCACGCACACACGGCTCGAGGTCGGGCGTAATAACGTATAAACAATTTTGATCTTTTCAATAATATTTATCACAAATAAATGATGGTCCGATGGTTACTGGCGCGATCGAGTTTTTTCGCTCGATAATATAGCTCAATGTATCTATTATTTTCACAGTGAAAATATAAATTTACGTTCTATTTAAAGGATAACTTAAGTTTAATACACTATTTTTTAAATTTCGTAGAAGTGCCTCTAAAAAATAAAAAATAAATACATATTTGACTGGAAGTTTTCCAAAAATAACATTATTTCATCTTTTTTTTTCTGGTATATTTTGTATAAAACTTGAAAAAAGTAACCTGGCTCTCTAAAAGAAGAGTATGTACTGTATTTAATACATATTTTTTACATTCATAATTACTTATAGTTTCTTGGCTAGCGACGATCAAACGTCACTCGAACGCAACTTTTCGGAAAAAGAGTTGTCAATATTCGTGATTTACCACTAATATGGAAATAATTTAAAAAATCCACTTTGGCTCTCTAACATAAAAGGAACTGTTCTTTTCAATTCATGGTTCTCTCAGTTCAGTTTTTATTTTCCCCTATTCGGTTCCTTGCAATCGATGATCAAAATGTATCAAAATGGGTCGATTTGTAGGACGGACCCTTAAGATATAAAAGAAAGATAGCTATAAGCAGTAAGAGCTGACCAGCCCGACAGACAGCATCACAGCACCCGTTCACGAGCATGACGTGTGTATCGACGCCCTTTGACTCAACCATGTAGCAGGGAAATAAGCGACCCGACACACAACGCCACCTAAAGGTTTAGCAGAGATATACACAGTACTCGCAGTTTTATGAAGCCGTGGATGGTCGCTACTCTAATATTACTTCATACTAAACTACGTAAAACAGTTACCAACCAATAAAAAGTAAATAACGTTAATCGAGTAGAAACTTGTCGGGTACACAGGCAATATAACAGTAACAATTCTATAACTACGAGCGACCCAGCCACTTTGAACGGTCATAAATTAACAATAGTTAGCTCGCTCTTTACGGAACAAATTAGCCAGTCGCGACTAAGGTGACTGTTTTACTACTTATGGCTAGCCGCTATGCAACGGATAAATTAAAAAAATAGAACAAAATTTGTATGAAATTGGACCTTGGTCAATTTTGTTGTTTTAACTTGGACAATTTTTGTTGTTAAGTTGGAAATTTTTGAAACATACCTTTCTTTTTAGTACGTACTTTTCAATATGAGTCATAATTCAGATTGAAATATCACCTGAGAAAGAAAGCACCTACTTTTAAGTAAAAGATTAAATCTTCGTACTAAAGATAAAAAATTTAGAGTTAGTAAAATCGTATCAGGTATTTCAGCTTACATTTTTTGGTTTCTTGCTACTGCGAGAAACCACAGTCAAAAAGAATTGTAAATACACCGATAACCCCTGAGAAACCACCTGTGCAATTAAATAAAGAACCCTCTAAAAATCACGATACTACATTTTCTTTTATCTACAAATCGCTGAGTTACTTCGTCCCGCTCCGCTTATCAAACACTACCGCTTTATTTCTCCTTCCAACGCAAACTTCAACGAGAATTTCATGATTTATTCGTTTGACTTGTTCTTTTATTGAAAAAAGGACTTCAGACGATTCCCCGGGACTCCCCCTTTGAATATTTTGATGTAATAAAAATAATATGATATATACAGCGCCATTGGAAATCAAATAGAACTATTGTATTGTCTTGTATTTATTACTTTTAGAACTCAAACATTCAAATAATTTCAAATTTCATTCGCATTCCAAAAGAACAATTTAGGTATTTTTTGAGTCGGTTCTTTCTAAGAATACAATTTACTTATCTACTTACCAAATCGTGAAAAGGATGTCATCGACCTATATACCTACTGTCCCACTGCTGGGCACGGGTGTCCTCTCAGTATGAGAGGGCTTAGGCTATAGTCCACCACGCTAGCCTTTTGCGGGTTGGCAGACTTCACATGCCATCGAGAAAATCTCTCAGGCATGCAGGTTTCCTCACGATGTTTTCCTTCACCGTTTAATCGAGTGATAATTACGTACATGATTTCGAAGTCTGAGGTGCGTGTCTTGGATATGAACTCGAGACCTTTGACTTGGCAGTCCAGTGGTCATACCCCTAGGCTATCACTGCTTGAAAAGGATATACAAATGACATTCCCTTGGCATTTATAATATTAAGATCTGTGTGTTTTTAGCTTACAAGATTTAATGCCAACAAAATTCTGAACTCCAAATCACTGCCGAAAACCATAAATCCTTAATTTGTGATTTCCTTGTCACGCCGAGAGTCGACCACACCATGATATATGTGGGGATTTATGGGGGTGAGGGTTACGTAACCCCCTTTATTGCCATTAATTATTCTCTGTACATCTGTCCCTCAGTTATCAGTATAAGAAGTGGACCGCAGTGGGACTCCAAAAAGGGAATTGGTATCGTACAAATAGGGATTAATTTAGACGGATTTATTCGATGAAAGGGTCCTTATATGAATCTGTATTATAGCAAAGGCCCGATAAGTCCCATATAAGTGGAAAAGTAGCTGGTATTAGTTATGATTGAATGGGGAGGGAGCGGAGGTAGGGGGGTTAAAGATGTAGGAGCTTAAAAAAAAAAGTGTTTAGCTGTTCAGGGAAATTTCTAATTAGTCTCTAAATAGCTGTCTTTAAAGTTATTAATGGTCAATATATAATATTTTTTTTCAAAATTTAATTTCTCTAGTTCCATTGGTCCATCCCTCTTATTCTAAGAGACCGTGCCCCGCAGTGGACAATAACAACGGCTTTAGTTTTAAGTTCGATTCCCGATTTGGGCGAAGTATTATTGGGTTTTCAGACAGATAATGGCCATGAATTCATAATATAACGTTCAAGTTCATCCACAGTTCAGTCTTAACTTGTTCAAGCAAGCGATTCCAACATAACATAACGAAACCGCCATCATTATAGAAATATAATCGTAAATGAAAACTGCTTTCAAGACAGTAAGTCGATTCCGTTATCACCAAAACTTTCCACGTATCATAAAGATATGGATTATGAAATTATATATGTAAGCCTAGTTCCTAAAACAAGGGGGAATGAGTTAAACTTAATCTTTTAGAGAAGAAAGTAACTAGGACGGTTATATGTGAAAGATATACAAGACTAACCCAATTATATTAATATTCTTTATTTTTTCCAAATAAATAAATATTTGGAACATTTTATATCAAACCTACAGTTCACCGATACGTTTAGGTCCCATGTATTCAATTCAATTCAATTCTTTATTGCATTCCATAATGTATAAAGTTGTTGTTAGTTACAGTAAGTGTCAATTATGGACCCTGTCGGGCACAGCAAAGTTTTAGTAAAGTAGAAGAGAGGAGGAGCGTTTCTTTTTATGTATTATGGGTAGATCTTGTAAAAAAACTCAATAGCACTTTGCCCGACCTGAGAATTGAACAGTTCAATTCTCAGGGGTCCTTGGTTAGTAAGGATAAGGACCCCCAGCGTAACAGGCGCGTTTCATCGGACCACTAAGCTTATTTTATTATTACTAATTTTATTCTTTATCTGTACTAGAATATTATAAAGAGGAAAGATTTGATTGTTAGTTTGCATTGAATAGATTCCAAAACTACTGGACCGATCTGAAAAATTCTTTCATCATTAGAAAGCTACATCTTTACCGAGTAACATATAGGTTATAAATACACAGACCACACGGGCGAAGCCGCTGGCGTAAAGCTAGTAAAAAATATAAATAAAGCCTTATTTAAGTCCCGCAAGTTGCTAATCGGCTGAACCTTGTATAATTAACCTCAAAGTAAAGTCATCCGCCGTACTTGCCGACTAGTGACGCTACCGCGTACTGAGAACGGTTACGTCATTTTGTCACGAACGTTATTTTCAGATTCCATTTTCAAATTATCTCTGGCTGTCTCTATCTCTGACAGGGCGGTCCGCAATCCGCGCCTCGCGTCCCGAACTAATTCAAGTTCATCACAAATGCAGCCGCGCTTATCTTCACCACTCCCACCCCAACTTATAAATTTAATGTCCTAAAGGATTTACGAGAGAATTATAACTTTCAAACTTTGACTTGTTATCCCTTACTATGTTCGATTGAGGTTAGGATCGAGTGCTTAGGAGGACTGTACCTCGAAAGGTACTTTGTTATATTTGTCTAGGCTATCCTGAATTCATATTTGGTACCTTCCTATTCAATTTTAGAACCAGAAAATATCCTATCCTACTTATATTATAAGTGTGAAAATTTGTGAGGATAGATATTCTTTATTCTCTCACACAAAAATGACTGAATGGATTTTGGTGAAACTTAACAGTATATTATCGCTTATACATTAGAATAACATACAGGATATAAAAAGTCAAAAACAGCTGGTATATTCTAGCTCTAATATCGAATACATATATTGAATATACTAATAATACCTACAGCTAAACATTTCCTTTAAAATCGCGAACAATTAGTAGTTCTCATATCCGACGTAGCTATGAAATATTGAGTCAGAATTCACCCTTCTTTTGCAGCACAAATATCTTTAAGATTTAAACAATAAAGTTTAATTCAGCGCAATTTTATGTCAAGTGTAATTTTGTCTTGCTGACAGTTGTTTTGTCGGAGTAACTTCGAGTTTAGATGTTCAGTTGTTTGTTTTGATACATCATAATTTTCTTTCATCACCACTGTTGGTGATAACTCAAGTGTTTGTTTTTAAATAATGGGCGCAGTTAAGACGTTTTGGTGTAATTTTCATTTGAAGTAGCTGAAACTTTTGGAGTACTTTATACCAGTTTATTTGTAGGTTATGATTTGTAACCTGGCTTTACGGAGTCTACAGCCTCTCTTCGTCTCCGTAGGTATCGGGCCCGTCCGAAAGTAGCCCAGAAATCAAACAAGACGTGTCAGGATTAAAATAATATCAATATAACGCGATAAAATCCGTAAAAAGTAGTTTTATTTCAAAGACGTGTCAGGTTCAATTTTTCAGATGGTTAAAACACATCGGGAGTAGGCACAGCTATCAAATTGTGGTGTCATTCATTCTTAGTCCGGGCCCCGAACGAATCATGCGTCCGTAGGTGATACGGAGTAGAAAACGCCCGTAACGGAATCCGAAACTACGGACATCGTGTTTAGGGAGTAGATACCCTGTAGCAGCTTGGAGTTTAGAGTTGTGCCCAGTTATGGGAATGAGCTTGCCCCCTATTATAATAAGGCCTCTAATCATACCAGCAAACTGCGGGTCTATATTAGTACAGCTCAGCTTAACCCGAGCATACAGACGTGATGATAATTATGTATCTCTCAATTCTTTTGTGGTGACGTCAACAACACGTTTGACGACGTCTGTGGTCTAGTGGTTCGAGTACCGGACTGCTGATCACGGGGTCGTGGGTTCGATTCCCACAGGACACAAACATTTATTGTGATGAACTTAAGTGTTTGTGTTTGTCTGGGTGTTTCTTATATATTATAAGTATGTATTTACAAAAAAAAACGTATATAAGTATTATATTCATTGTCTAGTACCCATAGTACAAACTCTGCTTAGTTTGGGACTAAAAACTAAACTGTGCTGTGTAAAATGCCCCAGGATATTTATTTATTTATTTAACAACATCTATCCAATCAAAAGTAGTAACTTCAAAGCAGCGATAGCCCCGTGATATGAGCATTAGACAGCCAAATCAAAGGTCTCGAGTTCATATCAAAGACACACAACTTTTTTAAATCACGTGCATAATTATCACTAGCTTGAAAACATCGTAAGGAAACCTGCACTCCTAAAACATTTTCTTGGCAGAGCGTGAAGTCTGTCAGCCTGCATCAGGCCAGCTAATGCCTCCCATACTGAGAGGAGACCCGTGCACAGCAGTGGGACAGTATATGGGTTGATGACGACGCTGACCTGCTGCAAATAATTTTACCAGTATCTCGAGTCTTCTTCAGTTTCCATCTCTATTGTAAGTAAAATTTGTCTCGTAATTTCACGTTTCGCTTAAGATTCTTTGAGCAGTCTGAAGTATTGGTTTCTTGTTGAGGAGTACTTGGCAATGGTGAGCGCTCATTATGAACTCGCCTTTGATGTAAGGGCGTTTGAAATATAAACGCGTTAATTATAAAATGTCTCGCTATGTTAAATAATTTACGATTTCGTGGAACTGTAAGATATTGAATGTAATACAGAATGAAAATATGGGTACCTAAACATACCAGTTAACTGTGGGTGTACATTAATACACCTCTGCCTAACCCTTTCGGCAATACGGGCGTGATGGTAAGTAGGTATGTTATAGATAAAAAGCATTGTTCTTCAGAATCGTTGGGAATGTTAGTAACTGTAGTAGACTACGCATCTAGTCCCAAACTAAGCAGAGCATATACTATGGATACTTGACAGTGGATTTAAGGTATAGTTATGGTAGGTAGGTATATACAATTATGAAATATATCTAGTATATGGTCTAGTGGTTCGAGTACCGGACTGTTGATCACGAGGTCGTGGAATCGATTCCCGCAAGACACAAACATTTATGTGATGAACTTAGGTGTTTGTGTTTGTCTGGGTGTTTCTTATATTTAGTATATATTTACAAAAAAGTATATAAGTATTATATCCATTGTCTAGTACCCATAGTACGAGCTTTGCTTAGTTTGGAACTAGATGGTGCTGTGTAAAAATGTCCCAAGATATTTATTTATTTGGTTTTCTAAGAGGTTCTCAGTAATAGCTCGGAGTTTGGATTTACCTGTAGGCAATGTCATCACATGGGACCTCAACATACTGCTAAACTGTACATCTTTACATAACCCTACGAGAAATAGAGGCGTGATGGTATGTTAGAACACAAACGTTTATACCAAAATCCTTTAATTTCTTGTCAAAACACATAACGATACTTCGATACATCACAAATTCGTTGTTCGACTCATTTACCTACATTTTAATATTACATCGGCCGACAAAACCCTTCAGGATGGACCCGAAACGTTTTTGCGGTTAGGACCACGACATAGCTGGCTATCATGCCCGCTTTAGGGGTAAATTAAATCTTTGCTGGTCGAGTTAGGTATACGTTCGTTTGCTCCTAATGTAGTCAGACCTTTTTGATGTTGAATAAATTTACTGATTTACACAAGGAAATATTAAAAGTTGAAATAAATTAGGACAGCTTTTTACGGATTTTTTACTCGTGACCGTGGATCATACATTGGAATCTGTTGTCCCTTTGTCTGTGTTCAGACTTTTGCGGTTGAGAGTCAGCTCCCCACACAGTTGATTTGCAGTAGGGGCTGGCATTAGCAATCTCTTAGGTGTTGCAGGTTTCCATGGGCAACGTTGATTACGCAACATCAGGGTGTTACGTCTGCTCGTTAATAAATAAACAATATGGCTGCCTGATGTATTTGGTATCAGTGTTAAGCCGTGCGCTTTCACAGGGGTGGGTACTGCACGCCGCCATTTTGTCAACCATTGCAAAGTATCATAAGTATATATTATTTCAATAAGTCAAAATAAATATGTCCTGAGATAGAGCTTGACTTGACCTCTTTGTTGAATGCAGTTGATGGATGTAGTGGTTTCTGATAAAAGTTTGTTTTTCAGCTAAAATACACAAAAAATGCACCACTTCTTGCATCTTTAATTTCTACATACAACAACAGGAAAAAAATAACTTACAGCTTCATTACGTGGTCACCCATCACAGTCAAACACGGCAGACTGCAATATCTTCACGGTGCTAGCACGAGTAAACCTAAGTAAGTGATACAGTCTGGGTCCCGCTCCAAATAAATCGGCGGTCGGGCGTCGGCCTGACTAGAGTAAGTAGCTGTCAGATGTGAAAGTAGGCAGAAAGGCAATCAAATTGAATAGATTGCGATTGCAGCATTTGTATCAGCGATACGCAGGAGTCGTTTCTTTCATAATTAATCACCAATCACTGCCCCACTGGTGAGATGGGAAAAATTAGAGGTTTAGGCACACCTGTGACACTCCATACAAACTTTTCGATACCGCTGCGCACTACAATACCAAATATCAAACTTCTCAAAATTACGTTTGTACACGTGCAAATGTGTGCGTTTATACGGTGCGTAGGGTTTGTTGGCACTCCGGCAAGAACACCGGCAGAATGCGGGGGACCTGAGGTATCTGACGTTACGGAGGGGCGGAGAGTGGCCATTCTGTTATTATTTACTCTGTGGTTTAGGTTAGCTTAGCATACCGTTATCATCCTAGTCTAATGCGACATTGGCGACTTTACACGCCGCCGAGAAAGTCTCTCAGACGTGAAAGTTACCCTTACGAGGTTTTGCTTAATTTGTAGCAAATGATTATTATGTATAATATAAGTAGCGCCATCTAGTATTTAATCTCAATAACCTAATAAATCTCAAAAGACTTACGTAAAAGAATTTAATTAGAATGTGCATCTTTTTTTTATAAATGAAAAATTTAACTTTATTTAAACAATCCCGATTCTAAACAAAATGTCAATAATAGCTCCTTCATTTGGGTTAAAATCCTATAAAACAAAATTCTGAGTATATTAATAACCTGTGTTTTTTGTTTGTTTCAGGTACGAAATCATAATTTCAGTACAAAAACCACTGCAATCAATATCTTGTCTACATCCACGTACTCTTTAATCTATGAGAGGGGAAAGCTGTATTGATAAATTGAGCAATCGACTAGGACGAAGACGGGGGGCGCTGCAAGCGACATAATAATTTCCACGGCCCGCCGGGAAGATGAGAAATTCAATCTCGGACTATTCAGCCGTGGTTCGATTTTTTTTCGGACTCGGTTCAACTCCGAATCGATGTTTTAATTATCGTTTTGAGTTTTTAATATCTGCGCAGAGCAGGTCTGTTGGTCTAACGTGGATTCTTGGCGTTTTGACTAAGCTTTGTATTTTGGTTTAAAAGCTGCCGTTTGTAAAATAGGTTAGGAATAGAAATTAGGAATTTGCGTTTTAGGTGTGCACCAATGTAATGTAATGTGTAATGCCTCTGGGAGTATATTATGTACCTGTTTCTTTTTCAATGTACCTAACAGGCAAACGTAAACGTGCTTTGTAAATTTTAATGTAACTCAATATGGATTTCAAAATGTCGCTTAGTAAATTTTGCTTTTACAACATCGATATTTTCACACTGCGCGGTTTTTGGTGTCGACTATTTGTTTCAACGTTTTTTAAATATTTGAAAAACACAATGCAAAGATTTCCTTACTGATACATTTCAAAACGAAATTCGGATAGTAAGCAATATCGTTAAAAGTGTCATTTCATCAATTTAGGAAATCTAAACCTAATATTTAAAATGCTAGTTGATTTTTCCTGAGTCCAAATATTATAATAATAGGCAAAAATAAAGTTAAGTTGATGCCTTTGCAATTTGCTTAAAGTCTTTAGCTAAGTTACTCTAGAATTAAGTGGTATGGTAACCTGAATGCTCTTAAGAATTAGGTTTCTTAGACTACCTAAATGTAGTCTTAAATTCTAGATAAAGACTCAATTTAGAACATCTTACAAGCTACACTTTAAATAATTCAAGAAGGTAAATGCCTATTTATTATTCACAGCATACTTTCCTAGTAGTAAACAAATATAATATTCAAAAGTATAGCAAATTTTAACGCGTAATAAACTCCTACACTAAGCTTAACGAAATAAAAGAAAATCGCTTAAAACCCTAACAAAATTACATTCAAAAGAAAATTCTAAAAAGCTCTTTAAACCGGTTCTCTCCGGCTTTATCTGGTAAATTGCAGTTAGCACTCGGCATGACTAGACAACATCTAACTGAGACAATGCAAATGTACCGTGAAATTGGAAGTTTAAAATTGATTGTGAATGAAACAAAGTTTACATTTGGATGAAATTAGCTTTGTTTGTAGATAATCTATACATTAATACGTGAAGAAAAGTATTTGTATGTACACTTTGTTATGGACATTGCGTGCACGGAGTATGAGATTTAGGATAATTAAAGTTCATAGTTATGAAGAATTGTAATTTCGATTTACTCTTTTTTTATATAAATATCCCGGGACATTTTTACACAGCACCATCCAGTCCCAAACTAAGCAGAGCTTGTACTATGGGTACTAGACAATGGATAATAATTAATAAATTAATACTTATATACATTTTTTATTTGTAAATACATACTTATCCTACTAATCCTACTATAAATCTTCTTATCTTATCTTATCTTACTAATATTATAAATGTAAAAGTTTGTGAGGATGGATGGATGTTTGTTACTCTTTCACGCAAAAACTACTGAACGGATCTGGATGAAATTTGGCACAGAGATAGATTATAGTCTGGAATAGCAAATAGGCTACTTTTTATCCGGGTAAAATGTATGGTTCCCGTGGATAGCGGGCGAAGCCGCTGGCGGAAAGCTAGTAATACATTAGTATAATATATTTCGAGCACCAAGCGAACATTAGTTGAAATTAAACTACTTTTACATACCTTCCTACCATCACGCCTGTATTTGGGCACAGCTACGAATCGAATCCTAGACCTCTTCTAGACTAATAAGGCAGTACTTAAAACTACTTTTATTTATCTAGAAAATTAAACTTCGCTTTGCCATGATCTGTCTTTGGATTTTGCAAATCAAAACCTTCATTGCATCAGACCACAACTCCAGTTGATATACAAAGACCTATGATATTCATTATAGATCTTGAACCCTGCATCATATTATTACCATATCGTAAAAGATCTAATAATAAATACCGAACTGGCATGTCATATTTGTAATGTTTAAGTGTTACCATACTAAATGTAACAGAAAAATGCAAAATTCATAAATTTTAAATGGACCAAGTTTTAACGCAAGCCTTTTCCCATACGGACGGCAGTCGTTATAATTCAAGAAAAAAACCGAACGATAAAATCAAGTGTATGGTACAGATTATTACGTACAGTATGAATGATAAAACAAAAAGAATAATTGAAAAAATAAAACAGAGTTACAAAAAAGCTAGGTATATTTTTGCGGCTGACATGCTATGGACAATTTTTATATTTATGGATTAAATAATCCTTTAAAAGGAGACTGGCCCCTATGCATAAGGCTCTCACAAAATGCACCATCAGCAATCAGCAGCATCAGGAGAGTATACAGAAACCCCGCCCTGTACAACATCAGACTTAGATCAGTCCGTCAGTAGTATGAGTTACAATTCCACGACTAAAGATTTAAATTGCTCGGCGGACTCGTGGTCGTGGTGACCACCCTTAGGGGCCGTCTCCAAGAGCGAGAGAATCGCCGTGATATCACGTATTTCTAAACGATAATATCCTAAAAGTCTATAGTAACGTGGCACGGACAAAAATATCAGCGCGATTCTTTCGCGTACATTAAAACATTAATTCACTGACATTAGATCCAATATTAGAAGAAGAATAGAATATTTTTGAAAATAACTTAAAAAACACCCAGCTCTTTTTAAAACTAAGTACCTAGTTATAAACTATTATTTTTTAAACTATTATTTATTTTCTACTTTTTAGTTTGGTCATCTACAAACATACACTATACAAATTGTCAACGGTCCTTGATAAGTGTGCAAAGTTTCAAATCAATCCGTCGTTTTGAAAGGGGTGAAAATCACGTTCAAAGATTCCGTTACATAGATACATACCAAGCTAATAAAAGTGCTATAGTAAAAAAAAAACATTTAAAATAGCCTACGGCTCCATAAATTGCGGGCACGGAATCGCCTACTTTTAACCGGAGATTACCGAGCGCTTTGCGGCTTTCACCCAGGCGATATTTTCGAACGGCGTCTTTGAGAGTTGCGGCCGCACGAACCATATCCGAACCGGCTTTGTTTACTTACGATTTTATACCTTTCTTTTAAGCATACCATTACGCCTGTATTTTCCGAGGGGTAAGGCAGAAGTGTACTGATATACGCCCACAGTTCGCCCGGATGTTTTAAGTTTTTTGAGCTTAACGCCATTAACTGGACACAAATCAAAACTCTGAGTTGTTACTAAGAATTTTATAGAAAACTCAAAATAATTTTGCTCAACTTGAGAATCGAACCCATTACTACAACAAGCAGTCGCGCTTGGGACCACTAAGCCGACCACGTATCAATGTATTTCGTTATATACTTTTATTTTAGTTGAGCGGCATCAGTGTTGCAATATAATAAAATAATAAAATATAATAATATAATAAAATAACGCTATTAGCGTAATTTGTAAGAAATTGATAAAATATGTAACTATTTGATTTCATTTGTGCGTTAATTCCACAAAATATTTTACAGGTTGGCTGTTTTATATAAATTTTATCGAGTATTGTGTCAATGAATAATAATTTTCGAGTCGCACGGTACATTGTCGGTTTTACCATTTAAATACACGTAAAACCAGTTTAATGATTGTATTTGACATGCTTTGATACGAATTTAATCGTCAAATAATTATGTTTTGAATAGACGAGAATTGTTTGTGACACCCTGATTCGATAAACATTGTGGGCGAATATTGAAATATGTAAATGGGAATAAATAGGTAATCATTTTATATAAAATTGATTTAAACGCAATAATTTTTATACAATATTATTGTTATAAATTACACATAACATACGAAACAATGACTAACGTTTAGGTAGTAAAATGTACAAAATAATAGTAATAATAATAAATATATTGGGACATTTTTACACAGCACCATCTAGTCCCAAACTAAACAGAGCTTTTACTATGGGTACTAGACAATGGATATAATACTTATATACTTTTTTTTTGTAAATATATATATACTTACTAGCTGACCCAGCAAACGTTGTTTTGCCATATAGGGGTGGGTCATTTTAGGGGGATGAAAAATAGATGTTGGCCGATTCTCATAGATACCGGATAAGCACACAAAATTTCATACAAATCGGTCCAGCCGTTTCGGAGGAGTATGGCAACTAAAACTGTGACACGAGAATTTTATATATTAGATAATATATAAGAAACACCCAGACAAACACAAACACCTAAGTTCATCACATAAATGTTTGTGTCTTGCTCGAACCACTAGACCACAGACGTCGAACGAAAATATAATTAAAATTGAAAATGTGTATTTAGAAAAGGAACAGTGACAATTACTTATTAATATAAAATAATGTATTCGATTAATTTTTTTTGAAAATTAATAATTCTTTTTCAAAATTAATGTACCTGTATGGTAGGGTCACATCACTAGCTAATAATTTGGTCAATTTAATGAATATGACATACCATCATGCTTACTTCATCGATTAATTAAGCAGAGACTCACCAGCCCTCAAGTCTGTTTTTTTTTAATAATCGTTCTTTTGTGATTTCCTTAGCATAAATGCAAAGTTTGAGCTGCTAGTAGGTAACTGTGAATTTATAGAAAAACTGTTTGATCAAACCAAGCCACGCTCAGTGGACCACTAAACCAACAACGCAGTCTAAAAATAAATTATTTTTATTTATTTGTTATTTAAAGTCCAATTACTGAACTGCCACACCAGATTCCATTCTGAAGAAAAATTAAACGGACCCGTTGGAATTCAATTAGACTTGAACGCACATGGAAATAGATGGCACGGAATGTTCTATTGAACTTAAAGCTTTATTAAATTTAATTGTAAAATTACTCCGGTTTTCTTTATTGGGCGAAAAAAACAATATGTGCTAATATGCACCTTACGAGTATATAGTAGGTATACATTTATCGGCGAAATTCGAAATTTTGCGAAATTGTTTTTTTTTATTTTATTGAAGGAAAATAGACTGCCGATTTTTTCCTTCATTAAAGTATCTTGTAATCTCAGCATAGAAAATGCTTAAAAAAAATAAACGATTGTTTTCTTCGTCTCAACTTGCCATAGACAAATATGCACTAGTAACTTGAAGACTTCCAGGTTATACGTAACCGATTTTGTTTAAATTTAACTGGTAAATTACTTTCGTTGTACTACCAGGTGTTACTGCGATTGAGAGAGAATCCTACAATTACACAGCCCGTCCCCAATCCTACACACAAACGCCGTACGAGTTACGATGTACGTCTAATGCGGTTCTCGCCAAACTTATTGTCCGGGTTGAAGTTGGCACGAGCTAACTTTAACCCGGCTTTTTTCTTTCTCTGATTTTTACGGCCTGGTAAAAGTTAGCTCGTGCCAACTTCAACCCGGACAATAAGTTTGGCGAGAACTGTACGTCCCTAGATTTTTCGGATGTTGACAAGATCTTGCGACAAAAAGTCGCACGGTGTGCGCTGTAATCAATACTATTTATTCATGCTCTCATGTCTAACGAGGCTGTATACACAGCAAGCGCACACATGCGCTCATCAATTATTACCGACACTTAATGCGCTCTCAGGCCGACCGGCGCCGTATAAATAATGTACCGGGCTGTACACCTGACGCTTTTAAACGTCATAAAAACGCACAGTTTGGATGGACATTGGGCACATTGTTTTACATGGTAGCCAGTGTTGTTACTCTTGTAAAAGTGATGTATGTTCTTTACTGTTTTTTATAGAGGATACATTTAAAATCAGAGCGGGATTTGTTGTTGCTCTGTATATTTTTTTATAAAAAAATATCTACGAATGTAATAAAAATTATGCCAAATGAATAAAGCATGTACTTATATTATCTTAATTCATATTATTCTTCTGTACGTGTGTTTGTCACCTAACACTTTCTAAACGGCTAGACTGTTTTGGTTGAAGTTGTATAATGTTTTAATGGGTTCCTGGATGGTTTGAAAACACCATTGGAAATGGTAGATGGACCTGCTGTCGGTATACCATCAAATTTTATTTGTAAAAATTTATTTATTCTAAGGCGGTAGGTACAAAGTTCGCTCGGGTCTGCTAGTTAAGCTATAATAAATAATTAATTATATTATGCCATGGGCACTATACTAAAACCCTGATATAATTACGTATTTATATCCTCGTAACTCATAGAATCAGTGAACCAAATTTCATTATAAACACATTCTGGTCACCCTTTGATCAGTATTGCAGTATAATTCAAAGTGGTCACAGTAATTTTGTTATCCCTATTTACAAGATTGGATAAAACCACACGCTGAACTGTTACATCTCTCTTAATTTCAACCTTCTTATCCTGTGGCCCAAGGGACCTGACTAAACCCGACTTAACCCAATTCAAATTCTCAACCCTCATTTTGTCCTCTATCATTTTCTGAGATAATGTATACAAACAGCCAGGCAATTTCGATTTAAGGAATTGTATTTCTGTTTTATTCTGTTTCTGACAGCTACGCTGGAAATTCTTGGTTCGATGCCCAAGTCAAGTGTTATTTATTTATTATTAGATATCCAGTAGCTGTTACATTGTTTTATTTATAATAATAATTATAATACAAATAGTACTGGCACATTTTCGAGGTGGGACCCACTTAATTATTTATTTATTTATGCCATAACAAATACATTTTCAATACCTAACTTAAAATGAAACACATAATTCTAACTTATAAAAATTGTTTTTGGATTTTTCTATGAAATTCTTAGCTAAGTAGCATCTTGGAATAAGTATTTCTGCCCGATTTATTGCAACAGACTCGACCCATAAGCCCGTATTACATAGTACCTAAACGTACCGGCAAACTGTGGGTTTATATTAGCCCACTGCCTTACAGTCCTGGGGATTAGACAAGTTGCATTTTGACATTCGAATCGACAAACAAAATGTATGGAAATGACACAAGCTTTCGACAAATCGGTCTGTCACTAATGTCATTTACATACATTTTGTTTGTCGATTCGAATGTCAAAATGCAACTTGTCTAGCCCCCCAGGGAATATAGGCGTGATGATATATTCAAATTAAATTGTTTACGTTTTCAGTCCAAGGATTTGCCTTGAGACAATTGAATTAAAAAGTGTTATTAGCTGACAATCTCGTTTAATTAGTTTGTAAGTCAATTTTGTTGGAGACTCGAGGTGATAAGCTGTTTGTCTTGTTAAGTCTACAAGTAGTTGATCCTATCGGCCTACTTAATACGCTGTTAAGTCAAAAGTCGGTCCAAACAAAATCTTTGTCCAACTTAATTTTAAGATTAGGATATTTGACAGGTGTTTAAATTATTAAAAATGAGGGACCTATTGAAAAATATACTTAATTATAATTCCAATACTGAAATGTAATTAATATCGAGTTATAAAGTTCTAAGATAAAAACGTTAATTGATAATAATCAACGTCTCAATCTGAACCTTTTTTTATTAAAAAAACAATATGTTTCAGAAGAAAAGTTTCTTAGGTAAGTAAGTAACACATTCTAATTTTGAAAACTCTTAATTCTGTAACTAATGGCGCTAATGATTTGGCGCTCATAATTTTTAAACGGACTCTGTTTAAAAATTATGAGCGCCAAATCATTAGCGCCACAGACAACACAATCTACATCCGATGTAGCTAGAACCAGAACCTCAGCTGTTTCTATAAAGAAATAATTACGAATCCATAAATTTCCGAATCAATTTGATCTTGACAGGTCAATCTCCCGCCACTTCGATTTGCGCATTCCTCTAGCGTTCGTTATTTTAAAACAAACGAACGAAAAACGCCTTCTAGTAGAAGAAATAAAATCCATACAATTATGTCACTGAAAATCGTTTTTAGGGTTATCAACACAGATGTGATGGTAGCGTTTCTCGTGCTGCACTCAACTATATCGTGCTGTGATCAATTATAATGAAAAAAAAACCGTTCATTATTATGATCAAAACCTTAAAAAAACTCTTGCATGATTGGGGATATAAAGTTGATAAGTATAATTACAAAATAAATTAAGTTACAGTAAAAGTTTGAGCAAAATGTTCACGAAAATGTGTAGGTACACGGTAAAAAAAAGTAATTGCCGTTTTGAAGAGCAAAACAATATGATTAGGTAAATGTTAGCTCACGGTTGACGTAGGCATCTTCATCTTTCAATAGACGTCCAATACCGTGGAATTCAAAAAAAAAACTGGATGTATTTTACTTTGTTACTTAGTTTCAAATATAAACATTTCGTGACCCCTGAACATTATTCTTAAACCAAATTTATTTATTTATATTTTTGCCAGTTTCTTATTCCAGGGGCCAAGCTGCAATCTACATAGTTTGGATCGACAAACGAATATAAACAAAATGTATGGAAATGACATAAGTTTTTGACAAATCGAGCTGTCTAATGCTAATGTCATTTCTATACATTTTATATATTCATTTGTCGATTCGAATGTCAAACTGCAACTTGACTAGGCCCGCAGTTTCTTATTACGGGTCCTTTAGTTGCTTCGCCAGCCCTACGCAACCCTGTTTTTGTCCCGACACTAATGTTATCCAATAATGTTCTGTAGCCTACGATTTGTTCTCGCCATATTTTTTCAGTGACACCCGAGTGCCGAATGATAAACGATCGTGTTCCAGCCATCTGAGGGACGCTGCTTCAAATTTAATGACGAATTGAAGCTGAGGGTGCAATTTATGGCAATGTGGCGATGCAGGATTTTTCGGGGAGTGTGGACTGTGTAGTCTACTATTTTTTAGGATTTTCGTATATATTAAGTATAATACTTTTTTGTGCAAATTCTGTAAGTTTACGTTCTTTCGTCATTTGGGGTTCTCACCAATTCAGTTTTGGGTGAAAACCAGCGCTGTATTATGGGTTGTACCACAATATGGCTTAATGCTGAGTGTGTTTTTAATTCTAGTGTAAGTAGCTTTAGCAAGTGGTTTTTTGTGACAAAATAAATCTGTTTTCTTTCTTTCTTACAAGAATTTCTACGAACATTACCTCAACCATGAGTTCTATCGAATGGCTTTCGATAGGTTTTTACGCATCGAAACGCTGTAATCATAGCAGATTTTTACCCGCTAGAGGCGCTGCGAGGGTTTTCCATACAAATATTTTACGGCGTCGCTAGCGAGTCTAGTGAGAAAAACTCATGGTCGAGGCGACATTAAAGTCGAAACGAATTATTATTTTTTAAATGTCTTTGGTTGTGACGTAACCATATAATTTTGCAATAAATTAGATCTATCATGTCTGAAATTCGAAAAAAAATTGCGTTTCAATATTTACTTATAGATTAGTTAGGTAATAAATCTATTATTTTTCCCGCTACCACGCTGTTGTGTAGTAAAATTGCGGTATACCGTTTCATAAAATTCATCAACGCTTATAATTTCCTACTGCTGGGTAGAAGTCCTTTCTTATAAGGCATTAGGCTTAGGCTATGGTTCACTACGCTGGTCTAGTGGGCATTGGCAGACTTCACAAGCCATCGAGAAAATTTCTCAGATATACAGGTTTATTTACCATGTTTTTCCAAGCAAGTGATATAAACGGATACACAGACTAAACTATTTCATTAGATATACCAGTAACAATTTATTACTCAAGCATGATTATGACAGGGTTTGATTCCATTGAGGAAATATTGAAATTGTGTTGACTCTGCTCGCTTATAACTTAAATAGGGGCGTAACTAAAAAACGATTTGTTTTACTGTATCGGAATAATTCGCCATTTTGTTTTTTACATCAATCAAATCGATACGTCAACTTATCAATGTATCTTTGAAAACAAATTTTAATATTTTCCAATTTTGAAAGCTCTACAAAAAAATACTGAAATAAAACTACTTTTTACATTTTTTATCACGTTATACTGACATTTTAATCCCGACGTTACGGACCCTTTACGGCGTCCATGGTCACTGGTAACTAACGGTAACGTTATAATTACCAACACCTGACAATCCGATTCACGCAGAAATAGCTAGCCGAAGGATATGGTATTCCCGTTAATTATAACGCTACAACTTAAGTCACCCATGACTTTGGATGCTGTAAAGTGACCAAAACGTCGTGATTAAAATAATATCAATATATCCCGATAAAACCCGTAAAAAGTAGTTTTATTTCAATGTCTCGTATTCGCGTTAGTGTCAGAAAACTGAAATATTACCTGTCTCGGCCTTAAACTGAAAATGTCACATTTCTATTTAAGTTCGCTCGCGTTTGGCGTTTGACAGTCATTATATTTGAAGCTCACGAAGCAAGTTAGCTGTGGTAAGCTTTTTATAAAATCTAATAAGCTTTCAGTTGGAAGTTTTAAAGCAACTTTTTACGTCACCTTTAAGACATAAATTAGAATGAAAGGAAGATTTCGACTGGCGAGCGGGGCTCGCGGTAGCTTAGTGGTCAAAGCGAACCAGAAGACGCAGGTTCGAATCCTGCCCGCCAGCCGATTTTTTCCGTCATTAAAAATAAGTTTTAAAGCATTTCAGTTGTCATATGCGTCTCATTATTTATAGCCTCCCGCAATCGTAATCTTATCCTCTCGTATATTTAAAGTCAATTTTAAAAGTTAACTTTCGCTTCCACGTCCGCTTAATATTTGTTTACAGTGCATGTGTACAGAAACTAATTTATAGGTACTACGAACAAAGCATTATCACGTTTGTCTACGAAACCCTTTTTTTTTTTTTTTTTGTTCGCGGCTATCGTATCACATCGACCCTGATGGGTCTATTGTGATCGCCGCTCGATGAAATTTAGAGTTCACCGCTAAATCCTGCGGCTGACACAAACTGCAGGATTTTCTTAGGGGTAAGCTCCTTTATTTCATCAGGGCTTAGAGTGTGTTTCCCTAGATGAGCACTGCGCTTGTGTATTAGCGATCCACATTCCCCTAGCAGGTGAAGTGGCGTTTCATCAGCCTCCTCACAGCGTCGACAGGTATCGCTCCGCATCGCTCAGCCTTAGATTGAACATGTGCTTGTTAAGGCAGCAGTGTCCTGTTAGGGCTCTCGTCACAATACGCAAATTGTTTCTGCTACGAAACCCCTCAGTAGCAGCTCGAAATTTTGAACCCGGTTAATGGGAATTGGGTCGCCCTATTATTACATGAGATCTAAACAGTCAACATATCGACAAACTATAGATGTAGGTACCGCAGCAAAACTTCTGCCTTACCTTTTAAAGAAAACAGGCGCTATGTTTCGTTTTGTATAATAATATGAACTACACTTAAATATCCTCAATCCCGTAAAATGCAATAAACTTTCTCGATTTAGCTATCGATAATGGTTGATATATTTCAGCTTTTAGGGAAGGTAAGCAACTCCCATGAAATAACTATGGATACCGGCAACAATTTAGTGGGAAATTTCTGGCATTACGTTTAATGCTTGTCGTCCAGTGACAAAGCGATGCTATATTAACTTCCATAAAAAACTATCATCATCATAATAAAAGATTATCAATTTTTATCATTATCATCATCAACCCATTAATTGTCCCATTTCATACAAATATTGTTCAATTTTTTAATTATTCCGGCGATTAGCGGCTATCCAGATGTGGTGAAACAGGCCCTTGGTAAACTTAGACAACCAGTCTACCCTGACCTTGGACATAATCATTTAATGACCACTGGTCTCGATTTCTATTAATCTTCGTATCTTGCTCAAACAAATAACATATATCAAACACTTCACCCTGAACAGTTCCATTTTAAAGTCGAAGAAGTCGCAAATATAATTTAAAGTCACGTACACTTTAAAGTTTTCAATGCACTCAAAGTTTACTGTCTTGGAAGTGGAAATAGTTCTATTGATTTATTTAGCAAAAGTTTTAGATTCGACCTATTTATGTCCAGGTCAAGCTGTTAGCTTAGAGGTGTGCCATGGATTGGCAAGTCATAGGTCTGGAATTAAAATTTTAAACCATGGAACTTTTTTGCGGAAAAGATGTTTTCAAAGGCTGTTAACCTCTATTCATATATCTCCACCAAAGTTGATCTGATCTCAATGATCAAATCCCCTAAAAATTCTTAATCCAATCAAAAAATCAATACCAATATAAGAAGGATAGAGTGGTTGTCAGGCTTTTTGGGCTTCTGACTACCACTCAAGACCATCATATGTGTTCGTATGACAACCGACAACCTGTAACAATATTATTACGTCGGAATTAATACTGAGTAATATTAAAGCGTGAACTGTAACCCAACCTCTATACACTGACCCCACATTTTCTTAGATTTACTATTGGGTTTAATCCGAAAAGTTTTCCGTTTGACGTGGTTAACTTTCATGACCGGATAAATATTCAATGTTGAGGTTTTAACAACTTTATTCGTAGCCGTCTTTAAATACTGTTGTTTTTTTTTTATAAAACATACTATTACACCTGTATCCCAGAAGGGTAGACAGAGAAGTAATCTACATCGAAATTTCACTGGTATCCTTTATCGATCCTGAGCGATCAGGGTCGCGTCGATTGCCTCAAATCCAAACTTCGAGTTGCTACTGGGAATTTTTATCAAAACCACTTTTCTCTTTGGGAATAGTTCCCAGAACTTTAAACAAAGTAGTCGCACATGCGCTTACTATACCAATGTAGTAGTTCCTATATTGATCTGCATAATTAAATTAAACACCAAGCACGTTAGGGGGTTATCGTCTTAAAGCTATGCAGGGATCATTAATCTCCTTCAGTCTTGCTAACGAGTCTACCTTGAGTCTTGAACGGTGAGATTAAGCGAATTCCTATACTTGTTTAAACCTGATCTTAAGTACTGGAAACCAGAAATAGCGAACAGAGTACTGGAAACCAGAAATATAAAAGTTGGATAAGAGAGTTAAAGAAGAGTAAAAGTTTAATAAACTTCGAAAAGAATTTTCTTGGTCGTTATCCGAGGTATTTCTTTTTAAACAGTTATTTTTAGTAGTTATTTTATATTTTACTAGTGACCCACCCCGATATTGTAAGAATGCAATGTAGAATTTCTCGGCTTTTCTCTACTATAATACACATATTACATAATCATGTATACATGCGTATACTACAGTATTAGTAGTACACGCATGAACGCATGCACGCTTGAATCACTCTATCTAGATAGAGTGATTCAAGAGGTATACTAAGCCCCCTGAGCGCCCAAAAACCGGGAGTGACTTTGTTTTATATTTAATATGTAAGAATCGTAGCAAGTCTCTAGTTTCTGCCTACCCCTCAAGAAGGCGTGAGTGTATGTATGTATGTATGTAAGTATAAAGCATTATACTTACTTAAACAACGACAACCAGCCAAAGCAGCCTAGCTTTGGCTGGTTGTCGTTGTTTAAGTAAGTCAAAGAATCTCTACACTAACTCTAAGCTTCCTCCAGAATAATCACAACATCTGTATTTAGAAAATTGGTAATCACTCAAACATGTACAAGGAACAAGGGAGGAGGGGGGCGGAGGTATTAAGGTAAGTAACAAAAGGCCACAACTTCTCTCATTTCGCGACGCGTGTCGTGAAAATCCGGGCAACTTTTTATTCGTTATTCCCCAGCTTATGGGGGTTAAGGTATAAGATGAGAGCGAGAGTGGGGGAAAACTGCTTAAAATTTTATTTTGGTACCGCATTAGAAGTTTGGTATATGCGCCTTGGATAATGATAAGTTTAAAGTGACATTTACGGTAGAGATATTATAATTACATACCATACCATCACGCCTGTATTCCCCGAAGGGGTAGGCAGAGGCGTACTGATATGTATAGTATTGTACTAATGTGTACACCCACATTTCGCCGGTATGTTTTAGGTCTCATCTAATAGGGCGTTAGCATTTCGCCATCAACCGGGCACAAATCCAGACTCCGAGCTGCTACTGGAAATTTCACAGAAAAGTCAACAACACAGGTCGACCCGGGGATCAAACCCAGGACTTCTAGCGTAGCAGTCGCGCTTGGGACCACTGGACCAACGAGTCAGTAATTACAGTACTCGCCAATCTTATTGTCCGGCTTGAAGTTGGCACGAGCTAACTTCAAGCCGACCGTAAAAATCGGAGAAATCTTTATTTCGGTTAGTTTTCAATTGTTTAGGGCTTTTAAAAATTGGCCAACGCATCGGAAACTGAACCAACCTAGCTGTAAAGACCTAAGTTGTTGATATTTATTATGAGAATACTAATACTACTACTACTAGGTACTACCACTACCATTACTACTACTACTAGGTACTACTTAGCACTACCATTACTACTACTACTTCTACTATTACTGGTACCTCTACGCTACTACTACTACTACTACTACTACTACTACTACTACTACTACTACTACTACTACTACGATGACTACTTTTATTACAATTTCAACTACTACTACTACTGTACTGTACGACAGATATGATATAATGTCCCCGCCTTCGCCAATCTCTTGCGCCATAAAATAACGAATGTTTGCACAAATATTTGCGCTAAACTGATGGGAACGGTTCACAACTTTTCATTGTCTACTTTTCCATTATATCGTACAAGTACACGCGAAAATCCTTCCCGTATCGTTGGCTCCAACGTTGGGCTCAAACATTTGCATACGCTCAGACAACACCCAATGTATTAATGTAGGTACATTAAATTAATTAATGCAAATAAGTCTTGTTCGACTAATGGATTGTATAATACAAACATTTATATTGTAGTACTTAGGAATATCCAATAGGAGGTTGGTTGATTCGTTTGGCACGTGGGTATAATAATTAGGCCAAGTCAAGGTTAAGGTACTTTTGCCGTGGTCAGTCTACAGATGGGTAATTCTTGGCTCGTCGAGACCCCCTAAGCCCTACGTGCCTCGTAGAGCACGTTAATTGCGTGCCGGCACTTCGTGTAAAATATTGATATTCAACATAATATAATATATCGAGACTTATATAATACTAGCTTTCCGCCAGCGGCTTCGCCCACGTTGTCTAGGTATTTCTTATAACTTTGATCCCCTATTTCAACCCCTTACAGCCGCATTAATAAGTAACCTATGTCCTTTCTCAGGCTCTAGACTATCTGTGTACCAAATTTCATTTAAATCGGTTAGGTAGTTTTAGCGTGAAAGCGCTACAGAGAGACAGACAGACAGAGTTACTTTCGCACTTATAATATTAGTAAGGAAAAAGGATAAATTATGAATCACTCACCCCAGCGAACGATGCTTCTATACAATCACACACACATACACACCAGGTAGGTATAGTTAATTCATAAATATAGACAAAATTTGTAAAGTCCATCTCTCTGTCATTAATTGATCTAATTAATTGTAAACTTCATTGACGTATTGCTAATTTTATTTTACTGTTTTTTATAAGAACTGTAAGCTGTGAAATTTCTGGTACAAATAAATAAATAAAAGCATATAACATTAGTGTGGTCCCTGTGGATTGCGTTCAAATTGTTGTTATCCTTGTAACCTCGGTATATATGCAGTCTGCCAACCACTCTCTACCTAGCCTTGACCGAAGCATCAGATTTTTTTTCCAAACTAGAAAAGCTTTTTAAAATAAATAGCCCTGTTACCTCTATGAATATTTTGACCGCGAACGCGCGACCAATCCGGTGTTACTTCGTCAGTTTTCATCGAGTATAACGCTTTGCCACAATCTACTCACAGGGGAAATAACCCTAATGATGTCTGTGCAAATGAATCGGTTCTTTTTATTATTATAAAAAGTTGGAACAAAGGCTTTTTAGACAGATTTTTTGGTTGTGATTATTTTTGTATGTAAAGTGAATTATTTGTATTAAAAAAAGTTTATAAAAAAATGACTGCTTTGTTTGTCTAGTGGTCTCAAGCGTGACTGCTATGCTAGAGTTCCTGAGTTCTATACCCGGGTCGAGCAGTGTTGTTGTGTTTTTCTGTATCAGCTCGGAGTCTAGATTTATGCCCGGTGGATGGCAATAGGCTCGCCCCTTATTACATGAGACCTAAACATATTGACAAACCGTGGGTGTACATTAGTACGCCTCTGCCTTACTCTTTGGGGTACACAGGTGTCATGTTTTGTGGTATGTTAAAAAAGTAAATGGCAGTAATATTTATTTACTTTACCTAATTCTGAGACGAGACCCGTGCTGTGATGGGACATTTAATGGGTTGATGATGAATAATGAATAATGGGCTCGTGGCCAAGTTGTTACTACGCTGATCAACCGATCTGCAAGGTTAAGCTACACTTGCCGCGGTCAGTCTGTGGATGGGTGACCATTCTTAACATATCGAGACCCCTCCGTGCCTCGGAGAGCATGTAAATCCGTCGGTCCCAGTTGTCATACGAACACCTATGACAATCGTTAGTGGTAGTCATCGGTCCCGGTTGTCATACAAACACCTATGACAATCGTTAGTGGTAGTCAGAAACCTAAAACGCCTGACAACCAGTCTATCCTTCGAATGCCCAGAAATTGAATTGCGGAGGTCTGTCGCTCCGTGTAAAATACTGATAATGAGCCGCATCCTGGTTAGACTGGAAGCCGACCCCAATGGGGTTGAGAAAAAGCTAGGAAGAAGAAAGATAATAAATAATTCTATTGATGTGATAATATGAATCAATTCAAACACATCTAAATCTTGAACCCTAATTTTACCGTAATTTTCTTCAAAAGAAACTTCCACGCAAACAATTCTCGTCCAATTTTCGCAATGCACGTGATCAATTTCCACCTACCTCCGACAAACAGTCGAAATAAGCTATCAATAAAACATACCAACTTCACAAGTTCCCCCTAGAAGACAGATCTGGTACACAATTCCATCTCAGTATAAATGAGTGCCATAGAGCTTATAAACTGGCAGAGGTGGCTTTGTTACCTTTGTCATAGACTATAGAAGGAAGTAGATATACCATCTCTAGTAAAATGCCAACTCCGAACAGCTATTGAGAATTTCATTAAAAACACAATTACATTTTGCTTTCTTGGGAATCGAAGCCAAGACCTAGCTTACGATTGCTTAGCTAAATTTGTATGACCTACAAATAGTTCAAATTCAAATGACTTATTGCATACTTAAGTGTATATAAATTGGTGTTATGATATGATATTCTATTACTATTTATGTTAGGGGACGCCGGCAAAATGCCTTCAAAATCATATTCTGGGGTAACGTTTTCTATACATACAAATAAAATTAGAGTGTCTATTAATAACGTCAGAACAACAGATTTTTACTAAACGCAAAAAACTGATGGTACTTAAACAAAAGAAAAATATTTCGAATTGGTGGAACTCACTGCCGGAATCCTTATTCCCGGAGACTTTTAATGTGGGTGTCTTCAAGACGAGAGTGAATCGGTTCCTTCTAGGCAAGCGCGCTCCATCGTAGACCACATAGTTGCTTAATATCAGGCGAGTTGTGGTCAAGCGCAAGCCTATCTAAAATTAAAAAAAATATATATGACGCGAGAGAAAACACAAGCGGGCAAGAACTAATCTCTGTCTAATCTAGTTTCTGTTCGCAATGACAGCACATCTCAGTTTTTTTTTATAATCTGAGATGAATGCCAACGCAGCGGCTAGTGGGTCCCGCTGTATGAATAAATGAGGCGGCCAGTGATTGTACGTGAATAATTCACGAGGGTACAGTTTTTTTTTCTCCCGCCGTCGAAACACTCATTCGCTATTCAATATTGTAATCCTCTTCTGTTGAATTTTATATAAACTCTACCACTCTTGATTTTGGATACGTCTCCAAAAAATAAGGTCGGATGATATTAATTTTTTTACTGAAGTCCGTTTTGTTTTTTTTTTCAATATTTTTTTTATTTGAGTGGTATTATAGATATACTATCACACATGTATTCCCCGATTGGTAAAGCGTACGCGTACCAATATATACCCACAGTGTTGTTTAGATCCCGTGTAATAGAGACCTATTGTCATGTACCACATATCCAAACTCCGAGCTGCTGAGAATTTCACGAGTGAGTATACCATGTTTTATGCAAATAAATAAATATTATTATTATTATTATTTCATTAGAAAACCCAATAACATTTAGCTCAACTTCGGAATCGAACCCAGGACCTCGAGAGTATCAGTCGCGCTAGGCTAACGAAGCAGAGTTATAAAACAGAAGAATAAAATAAATTGCAAAGAATTATTGATAAAGTGAACGGCAAATATTCGAGGAAAATACCCATAGCTTTCTCGAAACCTGACTTTAATAATACACTTTAATGACGACACAACAAATGACGTCCCAAGTCAAAGAAATATTCAATGAGAAGCATGGAGCAAAAATAGTGCTACGCGCTACGCCGCTACGAACAACTGCTACGATTTTGCTACGCCGTAGTACTACGACGATATTCCCAATTCTGCAAGTAATTTGCCACGTCTTAACACGCATTATACCTGTCACGTATCATACTTGTATTGTGTATACCTGTTGTCGTGTTGTAGAGGTATACGTGTTGTTTACATACATATACCGTTCGATACATCGTTACGGGGCTTAGTCGCGTTACTAATTGAATTCTATGATTTATGGATCGTGTTTCTCTACTGTTTGTTGTGGAGCTACGCATTATAATGTTATTTATTTATTTATTTATTTATTTATATATACTTTATTGTACACCGAATATAACACAATAAAACAGGATACATAAGTTATTAAAGATATACAATGGGCGGCCTTATAGATATTGTATTGTTACTTACTATTGTAATGTTGGTATATATTAAATAGAGTGCTTTTACTTTAATCATGAATGAGGTAATGATAAACTATTGTTTATTTATGTTTAATAAAAATATATTGTGATTTCTTGCGGTTTCCCGTTTTAATATACAACATGTTAAGAAAACCTGTCTGATCTGTGAAGGTTTTTCAAGTAAAAAACTATTTCGAACAAAAGTATTTTTTTTATAAACTAAGAAAACTTATTTTTAATGAAGGGAAAAATCGGCTGGCGGGCAGGATTCGAACCTGCGTCTTCTGGTTCGGTACACCAGACCCTTTGACCATTAAGCTACCGCGAGCCCAAAAAACTTCTTAAAAAGATAAGGAAACTTATTTAATAGCCCCAAGACCAATCGTCACAGGTGCTAAACATACCACGGCAGGTAGATAGTGTTGTCACATAAAAAATGTCAAAATGTTTATGTACAAAAATCGTGCATTTTAAATTTCATTATCAGCCTTACTTTTATAAATATTTTATGACTTTTTTTGGTAATGTGATTGCGATACCTTTATGCCCCTTTCGGATCGGACAGGGTTTTTTTAACAATAGCGTACTTACAGAATTTCAACTAAATCGGTCCGGCTGCTTTAGAGGAGTTAGGTGACCAACACACGTGCTTGCTTATGCTGGTGCTTAGCTCCGGTAGCTTGGTGTTGCCACATAACAGACTATCGGTTTGTAGGTTTAGTAAATTTTAAGAGGTAATAAATTGTTTTTAATTTTACATAACTAATATATTGTAAGACTACCTTCCTTATAAGTCAAAATACTATTAAGGAACTAACCAACCAATTAATTCTTACTACTAAGTCATAAAACACTTAGCGAGTAAATCACGCGACTTCCGCGACCAACAAAGGCGGACCCTTGCAGCGCTTGACCGCTTTCCATCGCTTCCTGTCGCAAGCCGTAAATCAGCTTAGGTTCACCATTCATCGCTTTTTGCTGGAAAGGATGTATGTCACGACTCATTTGTTTTTAAGGGTAATAAATTTTCTGTAGTGTAGGGGGTCGTGGGTAAATTATAACGCGGGTCAAATGATTAGCGGGGTTGGACTGCACTTGCCGCGGTGAGAAGGCTTCGATGTGACATCATAATTATGTATCTCAGCGTTTAATGTCATAAAAGTTTTATTTATTTATTTTTTATATTTATCTCTGTAGCTGTCCGTGGCATCACCACCAGGAAAACCAACCTATCTGAAAACCAGCGCTGCGGCATTTATTAAAATGGTGCAGCAATATGCTGAGATAGGGCCTTTTCTGATTTCGTGCAGGTTTCTTAGTATTTTTATCATTTATATTATATATATATTTTTTTGTCTTTGGTTTCCTGCGCGGGACCTGAATAAAACTTTTTCTTTCTTTCTACTAAGAATTTCACACCTGGGAATCGAATCTAGGCATGCTACTGAGAATTTGGGAATCGAATCTAGGACCTTAAGTGTATCAGTCGCTCTTATGATCTACCAGGATAATGAAGCAGTTTGTCAATATGTATCATCAGTAGTACCCATAATTGTCTGTTGGTTGTCTGTAAGATATTGCTATTAGCTATAAGACCGCCAATACTACTATTCGTTTATATATTTCCTACTAGCTTTCCGCCAGCGGCTTCGCCCGCGTGGTCTTGATAACATTTTTAACCCGCTTTTCTGTTGAAATTTTTCCTGAATTTTCGTTGCTATAAACCTCACGGAGCCCGAGACCTTTCCAACGAATGCAAAACCGTGGAAATCGGTTCGTGCGTTCTGGAGTTATAGCGTGAGGAAGGAAAACCCGACTTATTTTTATATAGTAGATTATAATTTATGTTGGTGTACAATAAAGAATATTCTATCTATCTATCTATTTATCATAATTACAAGCTCTGCTTAGATTGGGACCAGATGGTAGCTAAATAGAATAAATTAGCATTCCGCCAGAGAACATATTATAAAACAAAGTCCTCCGTCGCGTCTGTCTGTCCCTATGTATGCTTAGATCTTTAAAACTACGCAACGGATTTTGATGCGGTTTTTTTTATTAGATAGAGTGATTCTTAAGGAAGGTTTATATGTATAATAACATACCACGCGGGCGAAGCCGCTGGCGGGAAGCTAGTTTCTTATTAATTATAGCCTATTTTACTGGGTAAATATGTAGCTTTCTGATGGTGCAAGAATTTTTCAAATCGGTCCTATAAAAACTAATGTTTATATAACCGGGATTACTCTCCCAAACTGCTAACACGTTTACAATAACACTCTTGCTACAAAAACCCGTCAGTTTTTGTCTCCCCAATAACCTCTTAGAACTTGCAGACTATATGTTTTCTTTCTGAAACATAAATCACACGGAGTTTGCCATGCAACGCTTTTTTGCTTCAGCCAACGGAAAAACTGAATGAGATTTTGAAGAGATGGAAACTGTGACGGTTATTTGTGAACCGGTTTGCTATTAGAAAATCGGTTGAGGGGAGAGGGGCTCGTGGTTAAGTTATAACAATGCTGATCAACCGATCTGCAAGGTTAAGCTACGCTTGCCGAGGTCAGTGTGTGGATGGGTGACCATTCTTAACACATAACACATCGAGACCCCTCCGTGCCTCGGAGAGCACGTAAAGCCGTTGGTCCCGGTTGTCATACGAACACCTATGACAGTCGTTAGTGGTAGTCAGAAGTAAAAAAGCCTGACGACCAGTCTATCCTTCGAATATCGGTATTGCCCAGAAATTGGGTTGTGGAGGTCTGATGGCAGTCGCTTCGTGTAAAATACCGATATTGAGCCGCATCTGGTTAGACTGGAAGCCGACCCCGACATGGTTGGGAGAAGGCTAGGAAGATGGTTGAGGGAAGTTTTTAAGGCGTTAGTAATAAAATGGAACATGAACATGGATGATGATGGTACGGGACCGTTTCGAAAAATTATTTCAGTGTTACATAGCCCATTTACCCAGTAAATGTAGTTTGCACACCATGTGTGCAAAAAAATTTGCGATATTTTTTATCATGGAAATTCGTAAAACTATATTTTTCCTGCTCTAATTTGCAAAAATTGTAGGGAAACGAAAAGGATGGCAATAATAGTCATATATGCACCTGCATACTGCACATTTTCGCATAGGTTGCATTCTAAGCGCGTGAGAGGTTTATCGGAGAAGGCTATTAGCTATATACCATCACGCTGCGACTAATAGGAGCGGATTATCAATGAAAAATGTTGCAAAAATGGGGGAAAATTCATGAGACCACGCGGGCGAAGCCGCTGTCGGGAAGCTAGTCATAAATAAAACGACAAAGTACTAAAAGAACGAAATAAATAAATAAGCATAAAATTCAAGCTACAAATTCTGGATTTACGTTTAAAAATTCCATTCGCGCTATATCTTCACGGCGTCTGGCGTCCGGTGTCCGGCTGACACCATAAAACCATTTTACGTCCACCGGCTGTATCACTTGACTCGTAAATACGTCGAAGCTGACTTAACGTTTCATTTGGAGAACTATTCCGATGCGAATTCGGTTTGTAGCAGAATTCTACTTTACAACAAATTCGTTTGGGACGAAAGGGAACAGGACCAACTGAACGGTCGGGAAGGACCATGATGGTAATACTAAAAAAAAAACCATCACGCTTGTATTCCCTGAAGGATTTGGCAGAGGCGCAGTGTGGTACAACCACATGGGTGGTTAGGTCCCTTGAATTACGGCGAGCCTATTGCCAAAAATCGGGCACAAGGCCAAACTCCGAGCTGCTACTAAAAAAAATCATAGATAAAACTATCACACCTTGCTTGACCCGGGAATCGAACCCGGGGCCATAGCAGTCACGCTTGCGACTAGGCTTTCATATTTCTCCAAAATTTCCCTTCATTTTTTTTCTCTTCTTTTTTTCAAATTGATGTCTATTACCATTTTTTATTCCAAAATTAATCATTTAAGGTCAATAAAATAAAACTACTTTTTACTAATTTTATCGCGTTACGAGTATATTGATATTATTTTAATCCCGACGTTTCATGTCGCTACTTCAAGCTGCTACTGAGCATACCAAGGAAAACCAGCACCAGCTGGCATCATCTTACACCAGCTTCTCAGAGCTATTCTACCCAGAATAGGTAGCTGAAGTGCATAGCTATAAAAGAGCACGGCTTTACGAGCTACGTGTCGTTACATGTACGAGCCATCCCCTGTGGCTCGCCACGCGTGCTCGTGCTCGAAGCTCCAAACACGTATTTATTCTGTCTTATTGAATTCCCTTGTGCATTTAACGCTGCAATTATCACGTGACAGAAAAATTGAAACTGAAATTCTACTGTTAATCTATCTTATCTTGTGTAGGTACGTGTGTTAGTTAATTGAACTCCTCCTAAACGCCTGGACTAATTTTTATGAAATTTTGTATCTACATTTCAATGGATTCGAGATTGGTTTAGATTCACAATTGGACCCGGTAGGTGGCGCTGCCGTCGGTCCATCGGAAAACGAAGACAAAACTGCACACAGGTCGTAGTACCATTGTCTAGTACCCATAGTACAAGCTCTGCTTAGTTTGGGACTAGATGGTGCTGTGCAAAAATGTCCAAAGATATATTATATACTTTTTTTAGTAAATATATACTTATAATACATATGAAACAATGAAATACATAATCAGCTGTAACTTTTAGCATCCATTACACCTTAATGCTCCGTTCGTTTCCTGAATGTAACATAAGCGTTATAATAAACGTAACATTATACCTCCTCATGACTATTACAGAAGACTATTAATTATGCCATGTTACAATTGGGTAAGCCTTACAGAAAGGTTCTTGAGTGGAGACCACGCACCGGAAAGCGCAGCGTGGGACGACCTCCAACTAGATGGACCGATGACCTGGTAAAGGTCGCTGGAAGTCGTTGGATGCAGGTAGCATGCGTCCGGTCCCTGTGGAAGTCAATGGGGGAGGCCTTTGTTCAGCAGTGGACCTCTTTTGGCTGACATGATAAAGCCTTACAGTTGGAAAGGATAACACACACATATCCATTCTGTTATTGTTTTAAATAAATAAATAAATATTATATTGCCTTATTAGACTAGTCATTGCAAGGTTGACTACTGTGCTAGACGTATTGGTTTTGATGTCCACGTCGAGCAAAGTATCATGGTTGTGAGCAAAGTGATGTGCATTGTGCATTCTTACTTAAATCTTTCGAATTTTCGATTATGGATTTTTTCCCGGTCCTAACAAGTTTCACTATGCGACAACCCTAACAGTTTAACGCGTCATAGTTACCGATTACACGTGTCTGTCCCTATTACCTACCATTACGGTTGTTACGGTTTCTTACCCTATCAGCATAACAATAAAAACTAATGTCGTATGTTTAATAAAACTAAGCAATCTTTAGTGATTTGATGGGTGCATTACCCACCCACATACAAGGATAGAATCTCACAATAGAAGATATTTCTCCGGTCAAATGACTTCGTCCAATAATCTTGGTCAAAGAACACATAATGTTATGTTTATGATATACAAATGTTCCGGATTTGTATTTTTAAGATATGCCTCGTTGATTTTCCCAAGCGCGACTGCTACGTTAGGTCTTGGGTTTGATTCCCGGGTCGGGAAAAATGTTGTTGAGTTTTTTTCTGTGAAATACCCAGTAGCAGCTCGGAGTCAAAATTTGTGTTTGGTTGATGGTAATAGGCTCGCCCCCTACCGGGACTTAAACATACAATGTATCTACATTAGTACAGCTCTGCCTAGCCCTTCCAAGAATACAGGCGTGTGTATTTGTAGCCAGGATTTTTGATTACAAAGTGAATTACGGCAAAATTTTAAACAAAAACACGACATAGTAGCAGACTCATCTACAATACGAATCCTTAAAAATATTGCTTTAATATCAAGAGAAACACTTAGAATTTAAAATGTAATCAGACATAAGCGAAACAAACTAACAAATATTAAACAAATTACATTTCCTCTGCAGCAACGCTATTTACTGGCTTTATTGCATCAGATAAAACACAACGCCACTTGAATGTTAATGAATCGCCGACAAACTATAAATATTTGTGAACCATTACTGCTATTGTTAGTGGTATTACAAGCAAGACACATGATCTATGTGTAACAGAAATCTAGCAAAGCGAAAACGCCGTCCATATAGTTCAGCGCAAATTTAACAAATGGGATTGGCCGCGGGTTGCATTGCAATGTGGGCTGTGGTCTAAGTTCAATGAGAAAACGTGGCAATAAAATTATTAATTGTCTAGCATTTAGCAACAAAAGAGGGACTCGTAACGTAACGTAGGAGTCGTGGCTGAGCAATAGAGGGACTCGTGGCTAAACAATAGATAGGGACTCGTGGTTAAGCAATAGAGAGGGCCTAGTGGCTGAGCAATAGTCAGGGGCTCGTGGCTGAGCAATCGAAGTTCTCATGGCTGAGTAATAGAAGGACTCGTGGCTGAGCAGTACTTGTGGTTAAGTAATAGAGAGGGCTCGTGGCTAAAGCATAATATAAATAACTACACTGATTGATGGATATGAAAACGTTGGGTTCGGCAAAAGTGTACTGTACTTATACAGCCGTTGTAAATCCACAGTTTGTCAGTATGTTTAGTTCCTATGTAACGGGGGCGATCCTAATGCTTTTATTACGCGCGCCCTATTTATTGAAGAAGCGAAAGTGGTGTGCCAGGATCGTAGCAAGTGAAAATCTATAGTCTCTGCCTACCCCTATGGGAAACAGGCGTGAAGCTATGTATGTATGTAAGAAAACCATACTAAATCGGTAAACGAAAAAACCAAAATCGTGACTTCTAGTTGCAATATTAGATCTCTTCCGGCGATGTATCGGACCACACAACTGAAGTCCGCGGCTTTTCACGCACATTCAACAATTCAAGTGATTTATACAAGCAGTAAACTAAGCCGGGGTTCCGTAGACCCCAAGTGTAACTGCGGCGACCAGCGATAATATTATACACTATTTTGTGCTCGAACCTCCTTTGTTTTATTGTTTATTTTATTTAAAGTTGCAGTATTAGCAGTCATAAGTGCAACTGAGTGCGACTACAATGCTAGGGTTCGATTTCTAGGTCGAGTAGTGTTATTGGATTTTTCAAATCAATCTTATTTGTTTTGGAATTCCGATTTGTGCCCTATTAGAATTTAATAAGAAAAGCCATTCTCAATGCTTGACCTGGGAATCGAACCTAGGACCTTTAGTGTAGCAGTAGCGCTTAGGACTTCTAGGCTAACGAGGCAGACAATAATTAAATTATAGCTCAGTTATACCATAGTTTTACACTAAGCAAATTTATTTATAACATACATACAGCTCAAATACATACCCCTTCTTCGGCAGTCGGGTAAAAATATGGCCATATTCGAGCCATATCTATAGTTTGAATACAATCCGTCATTTGAAACTATAATTCATCGGGGATGTAACTCAGTGGTAGAGTGTCTGCTTCGCATGCTGAAAGTCCTGGGTTCAAATCCCAGCATCTCCACAGGATTCTTTTTGCAAGTTTTAATGGTGATTTTCATTAAGTTTTAGTTTTGTTTTTATTAAGAGCTTTTTAATAAAAAGTCAACAGTTTTCTCTATAGAAATTAATCATTTATTTTATTAATTTCAGTAGATATTTAGATCTTTTAAGTGATTAGACGTTATGCCAGTATCCTTCAACCATTATTTTTATTTCACTTACATACATTCTACAATAAACTACTTTCAGCAAAATTTCTGAACTCTCATCAAAATTGTTTCAAAATACATTCGCGTACAGAATGAAAACTGACAAACTTTGCACTCAAGAATTTTCGCCTGTACCTGCGGGCGATTATTGTGAAAAGTATCATGGAGGGGATTTTCACTTTTGTTTGTTAGTAGCTCTGAGCCTGAGACCTAATACAGATGGATATATACCCTAACACTATCTACACACGATAATTGTACTAGCTGTAAACTATTTTTGTAAACAAATTTTCTGTTACCCTGGCAATGTCGGCAAAAAAAAACTTGTTTTACTATACAATCGCATTATACATCATCTATTTATTATACCACCCCCTCTACAAATATACCTTCCCCTGTACCAAACTACCTGGTTGCATGGGGAAGATATCTTAGACTTATATAGTATTATATATATTTCCTGTTCACTCCCTCCCACTCTCAAATCTCTTCCTATCACCTTCTACCTTTCCCACCATCCACTCCCAAATGAAAGAGGGGGAGACGTATCACAAGTGTTACCCCCCCCCCCCCCCTACTTACAACAAAAATAATTGTGGATAAGTTCCATTTCAAATTAAATTTTTAATGTATAAAAATTATAATAATGCAATTAATGACTAACAACATCGCTAACTCATTTATATAACATAATTTAAATATTTACATAAAACAAAATTATATACCTACACCTACAGAAAAAAAACGTTAAACTAAGCGTCGAAACAGAAATAGACAGAAATATTAGTTTTAGCTTGTGTTTTTTAAAATATGTATAGTCGACCATAAAATTACCTTACCACATTTGACAAAAACTTCCGTCATAATTTACTAAGGCTCATTATCAATCTGTCACTTAGTTTTGTAAGCAAAAATAGACCTTGTTGTTTTATGATGTGCAAACGACATTCACTCTAAGGTTGGTAAAGCAATTTTATAGTCGACTATACTTCACTTCTAAAAAATTTTTAAACTTTTAACTTAACATATAAACATAACGCCTGTAATCCTCCAAGGTCTAGTCAGAGGTGTACTGAATGTACAGTTCGGTATGCTTAGGTACCATGTCACTGGTTACTAATCTAAACTCAAAGTTGCTATTGAGAATTTCTTATGTAAACCGTAAACGCTTCGAACTTAGGACCTCTGAACTAACCAGGCAGCTGACCTATAATAAAACTTAAAGATTGGTTGAAATTATTAACTTTTTATCACCAATCCAAACCAACCAATCACTGTTGGGCTGTTATGAGAAGAAGTTTCATTTTATTATGTGTTGAACAACTAAATACCTAAATAAAAGGAATAAAGTACCTATGAATATAGTACAACCAACCCTAAGAAAGGAAAAATCATTTCTATTCAATTTAGAATTCTGCAGCACCATTTTACACTTCATACTGAATACATATACAGTAGAAGGTGCAATTTTGAAAATTACACGCTTACCCTAGATCTACGGAATGCCATCAGTACAACACGGGGCGAGAGAGTAGCACTTTGAATATTTCAAATATTTTAGGCTGCAGAAAGTTTTGAGGTCTAAGTATGAATAAAATATAGACCGCTATTATAGCGTTGGCACATGAACAAATGAATGAAGTTACATGAATGTTATCTTGGCTGCACTTTGGTGTAGCGGTCGCTCACTGTTGCATCGAATGTTGTAGGTTCGATTGCGACCCGAGACAAATATTTCTGTATTCCATAGATATTTTTTAGTCTGGGTGTACTTAGTGTTCGTTAATAACATGTTTCCGAATTCTTTTTTCTTTAAAAATATGTTTATTTTTAATTGAATAAATAACTTTTTTTTTTCAAAGATGTCTCTAATTAAAGGACCTCATATGAGACAACATAATTATAACAACAGCTCTATTCAAGGACCGTCATTCAGTCGTATGATTACTATTTATTAAATAAAAATGCATTGACACGAAGAAGAATAAAAAGTAGGCCTCGAAATACTGATCAAACTTCTCGGCATCAGGTGACATAATTTTAAGTATTGATTATTATGTTATAGATATATTAATGGTTTACAATAATAAACCTTTAATATAATCTAATATGACTGACGAACAGCAGTCGTCGGACAGAGTAAACCGGTGTGTCTGAAAGCATGAAATTTCGCATAGAAGTTCCTTAAATAAATTAGATTCGCATTAAAGTCAGATATTCGGAAATTCCCACAATATTAAGACAAACGAGATCACTACGGTACACAGGTAATAGGTACATAGTTTTTTTTTTATTTATTGCGAATATTTTGGTCTGTGATATAGAGCTGGTCTCATTCATACCTCAACGTAAGGACAAACAAGCTCATATCGTAAGAATCCATTCTCGGAATAGCAATATTTGCCGACAAACAATTGGATGTGCAGTTCTAGGATTTGTTTATACTGATGTGTATGTAGAAAGGATGTTATATGTAGTTGCTTTTAGTCTTTGAACTTATACAAAGGAAAGATTGTGCCTACATCACACGCCTGTATTCCCCGAAGGGGTAGGCAGAGGCGTACTAATGTACACCCACAGTTCACCGGTACGTTTAGGTCCCACGTAATAGGGGGCCTGTTGCCACTTACTGGACACAACTCCAGATTCCGAGCTGCTACTGGGAATTTCACAGATATACTCAACAACACTGTGCCCGACACGGGAATCGAACCCAGGATCTCTAGCATATTAGTCGCGCTTGTGTGAGGATTTAGTATTTTTAATTATTACTAAATTTAATTAATAAATACCCTGCACTACAATAATATTAATATTGCTTTCTCTTTGAGTAATAGAATTACTCACTCGGAAGTAGTAGTTAGTAGTAACGTATACATAGTATAAACATTGTATCGGTGAATAAACGCAACGGTATTTGACGTACAAGTGATATTCTCTAGGCACAAAATATAATATTAGAGGATTTTCCACAATATTAGTATAATATTGTAGAAAATCTTCAATAGCAAGAATGAATTTCATCGACAATCCACGTATAAACTTAGCGATTGGTCGTGTTTTTAACTATAGATAAAAATAAATGTAATTATTCTTAAACATAATTATTATAAAATTCAGGAAAACTTTTTGGTTTTGTAGTCAAAACCGAAGAAGTAACACGAATAATACCGAAGCCTGTCAAGCAATTTGAAACTCAAAACAATAAATAACAAAGCACGAAATAAAATAAAAAGCCTTAGAAACACTCCTTCATTACTTGCTGTAGAGCTCAAGAGCTTGAGAATTTGTGAGCATTCTCCAGAGCGCAAGAACTCGACGGCTTGAAGTTGTACGGGCTAAATAAACAACAATATCTAAGTGGAAAATGTGCGCTTTTCGCAATAGTTCTCCGATGTAGCTACATAAAAAAGATTTTTCAAACATTGTGACCGTTTGTTCAAAGGTTATCAGACTTTTCGGAATCATGGGCGTATTAATAATTAATTATCAATACATCAAATGTACAATATGTTTAATAAACCCTGTGCGATCCGAAAAGGGTATATAGGTATCCCAATTACAGTACCAAATAAAATAGAAGTGAAGTGACTGCACCATTGGTCTAGTGGACCCAAGCGCGACCGCTACGCTAAAGGTCCTAGGTTTAATTCCTGATTTGAACAGTGTTGCTGGGTTTTTCTGAGAAATTCTCAGTAGCAGCTAGGCGTCTGGACTTGTGCCCGGTTGGCAATAGGCGCGCCCCCTAACACATATTATACCGGTGCGGCGAAGTGTCGGTGTACATTAGTACGCCTCTGCGTACCCTTTCGGGGAATACAGGCGTGATGCTATGTATTTCTTGAAGTATCAAGAACATATTACTAGATATATAGATTATAGGTATATTATAGGTAATGTAAAGTCTACGCAGTAAAGACGATCACCAAAGTTTAATACTAATGTACATATCTACATCCTTTGATCTAAATGATCGTATATATTACGTAATTTAAATAGTTTAGTCATCAATATAGTTGACATGCATCACTTGTAAAATAAAGAAACAGAAGGTTTACTTTTTTTTTTTTAATGATTTATATAGTTATTTTATACAGCACCATCTAGTCCCAAACTAAAACACAATGGATATTACATACTTTTTGGGAAGACATACTTTTATTTATTTATTTATTTTTGGAAAACCAACAGCTATACAAAAGAAAAACTTTAATACACAATAATCACCCAGATCAACACAAATACATCATGTTGATTACATATTTATAAATATTTGTGTCTTGGGGAATCGAACTCGTGATCAGCAATACGACACTCTAACCAATAGAACACAGAGCATTATGGTTGTTAATAAGTACCGTCACATGCATAATATAAAAGAAAGAGAGTTAATCTACAAATAAAACTTATTAATGTACCTTCTATTTTATTTTTTGTTTTGTCATGAACCCAAAACCCGTCTCAAACATGTTTAACATTGATACAGCGTATTAACGCGACATGTCTAGACCGCAGTTAGTATGTCATAATATGATTGATTACAGAATCGATATTTGTGTAAGTGCTTTTTGGATGTCTTGGATGGGTTGCCGGGAAATCGGAGAAAGTGAGTTTAAACCTACATTTTGGGAGAGAAAGAGAGGTGCTTTACGGTGACCCTTACGTCGATAGCCAGTTCGACCCCAAGAGAACCCAGCTCTGAGCAAACTTGATCTTTTCTCGGGTGAGGAATTGTATTCTTGTTCTTCTTCTTCAAAGTGCCTCTCTTATTACTGGAGGTTGGCCGTCGGTTCGGAAAACTTTAAACTGTCCTTCGTGAGGCGGAAAAGTAGCGTGGTCGACTATGGCCTTATCCCTTTCACACTGAGAGGAGTCCCAAGGAGGGGCTCGTGGCCAAGTTGTAACTACTAGCTGATCAACCGATCTGCAAGGTTATGCTATACTTGCCGCGGTCAGTCTGTAGATGGGTTCTTAACATACCGAGACCCCTCCGTGCCTCGGAGAGCACGCAAAGCCGTCGATCTCGGTTGTCATACGAACACCTATAACAATCGTAAGTGATAGTCAGAAACCTAAAAAGCCTGACAACCAGGGGGGCTAGACCAGTTCCATTTTGACATTTGAATCGACAAATAAAATGTATGTAAATGACATTAGTGACAGCCAGATTTGCCGAAAGCTTGAGTCATTTCCGTACATTTTATTTGTCGATTCGAATGTCAAAATGCAACTTGTCTGGCCCCCCTGTCTATCCTTCGAATATCGGTATTGCCTAGAAGTTGCGTTGCGGAAGTCTGATGGCGGTCGCTTCGTGTTAAATACCGATATTTAGCCACATCCTGGTTAGACTGGAAGCCGACCCCACACAGAAAAAGATTAGGAAAAAGAGAGACTGAGAGGAGACCCGTGCCCAACAGTAGGACATTTAATGGGTTGATGATGATGAAGATATGAACTTAAATATCAGTGGGATTGCGAATAAATAGAAGAACATGGCAACACTATACGGGTAAAAATGAAAACAGAAAAAATAATAAAGCATTCGTGTTCGTTCTAAAACTCAATCTATTTGACTTTTCCCCCAGGTACGGGGTTCGGCACAGAAAAAAATAACTCGTACACAACTCACATTCATGACTGACCCGAATGCCGACATGAAGAACCAGTTTAACATGACCTGCCACCCCTCTCTGGCTCTTAATGGTAATGGATAGAAAGGAGGGTCGTGGAGTAGTGAAAGGGCTCTTGATATTTTGGTATATTTTTGTAGTCGTGGCAATGAGGTAAGATGTTTTGGTATTCAGATTTATTTGCAGAGAATACTTTGGATACTTGTGTTATAGCGATGAAACAAACGGACATCATGCTTTTGATGATTTTGTTATCAGAATTCCTTGATGACTATTTATTTTATAATTTTTTTTCTTAAGCCATAGCCGACCCGCTGTTGGGCAAAGGCCTCCCGTGTCCTTTCGTGTACAATTCTCTAGGTCCACCTGTAAAAAATTTGGGATACGTAATAAACTTTGTAAAATAATTCTTTGAAAAACGAACTATGTAATGTCATTAGTGAATACTATGACTTGAAATCTGCGTTGTGTACATACTACTTTTTTTTTCAAAGAAATCGTTTTACCTTTATTGTTAAAAGAAAACTGTCATCGAATTTTACCTGAACGTGTTTTACGTCTAGTTGTTAACCAAGTGTGAGGTTATAATTAGTACTCTTCTATAAGAGTACTAATTCGGCACTATTGCCTAGATATTTGTCATCATCAGCCTGTATTGGTCCTGCTAGATGTAGGCCTATTTTACTGAACGTCACAGAACCCGATCTTCAGCTCTTTTCATCCAGTTGCTTCCAGCTACTAGCCTGCCTTGCTAGATTTATCGTGTGTGTTTAATTTCCCAAAAATGAAATACCAAGTTCCTATGAGGTATATCCACATGCTAGCTCCTACATCACGTATCGACCCCGTCACGCCATGAATAAGTGAGTCGTCAGTGATTGTGTTGAAACATTAACGCGCCGGCGCCGGCCGACGGATTTCGTCTGCTCTCCACTTTTTACATTATTCACTTTACGATGTATCGCGGTACGTTTGATGTATCCGATCTACTGTATCTACATTGAAAGGAGAAGGTGTATTCGTTGCAATGGTATCTATCTAGATAAACAAAAATATGTGCGTTTTTTATACTACTAAGGCGGCAAATAAGCGTACAGCCGGCCTGATGGTAAGCGGTTACCATAGCATATGGACGCTTGGAACACCAGGGGTATCACTCGCGCGTTGCCAACCCTTTAAAACCCCTATTAGAGGTTTATGGAGGATTCACTGCGCGCACAGTTTAAGGGAATATTCCTCTTGCTGCCAGAGCAGCGCATCCTTAGAAGGAGCTCTGGCAACCTTACTCAACTACAGGAACACCACACACAATAAAGTTTGTTATTTGGCAGCAGTTTATGGTAAGGTTCTGGTACTTCAGGAGCATAAATGCGAGAAGCCATAAATGGCTGTGCCCTACCTCTCTTGAAATATATGCCTGAATATAGCGTATATAGCTGAAGTGGCAACGGACCTGTCACGTCTCTCGGAGAACTGACAACGTCTAGGCAAGCGTAGGGTAGGGTAGGACGACAGCCGGCAAGGTAGAGTGACGACTTGCGGAAGGTTAGCTGGCAGCGATTGTATGAGGAAAGCCTAAAATCGGGCTCTGTGGCGTTCACTAGGAGAGGCCTACGTCCAGCAGTGGACGAATACAGGCTGATGTTGATAAAGATGCGTAGTATTGCTAAGCGAAAAACTCAAGAATGGCTGAATCAATCCTCTATACTATCTTTACTAATTACTAATATTATAAATGTGAAAGTAACTCGGTCGGTCTGTCTGTCTATCGCGCTTTCATGCTATAACTACTGAACCGATTTAAATGAAATTTGGTACACAGATAGTATAGAGCCTGAGAAAGGACATAGGCCACTTTTTAATGCGAAAAAAGAGCTGTAAGGAGTTGAAATTGGGAATGAAAGTGATAATAAATACCCAGACCACCTGGGCCAAGCCGCTGGCGGAAAGCTGATTCAGCTATATTTTTGTTTAAATATTCGTTTGAAGTCCGAGCAAGATAGAAGGATAGAAGAAATCAACAAAACATAATACTGTGTTCCTTAGGCAGTCAGATAGTCAATTAGTCAGTAAATCAAATCAGTCAGCTTCTTTTATACCTAAGACAGACAAGTAACTTATAAAGATCAGTCTCAAGTCTCTTAGCAACAAGTTACGTCATTTAATTCCTTAAGTCATGTTGTTCTAACTTCGTTTAAAAGCGAGAATCTTCAGCGAAAGGATGGAATTAATGAAATTAATATAATTCGTGTAAGTACCGACTTAGTTACTAACGCACGTAAGTTTCCAGTTAAGTTAAACGTTGAATTTGCTCACGATATCTACGTGACGTGATAAACGTTGGTACGGTCCGTAAAATAAATTTATCTTGAATACAATTTAATTCTTTATTGCATGTACTCAACTTTTCATAGTTTACACAATAAAATAGTGTAATGTGTATGATGCATACATAATTTTGTATTAAAACATAAATGTAATTACATTATAATTTACTTGTTAGGTAAATTGTAAAATTTTGTTAGAATCTAACATGTTTTATACTAATAATTATATTAATAAAAAAACTAACAAATAAAAAATAACGAATTTTGTCGCAAAAATTGATAATATTTAGTCCGTAAAAAGTAATATTAATTCATTCTGTTCGCGTAAGTATTACACTCGTAGAGAGTATTAGAGTCAATAAACCTCCTCCTCCTTCGGCAGTCGGGTAAAAACTAAAATTAATAAAAAACTCTATAATAATTATTTATACAAATTTTTGTCTAACCGTACACACGCATGTACAAACCATTTATTTGCGTATTTGAGCTAGAACATATTTTCAATTAAAGCAGGGTTCTAATTAAATCGCGAAAGGAGGCTGTTTTCGACTTGTACAACTTCGTCTACGCGTGGCAACACGTACGACGAGACCAGTCTAACCTGACCTTCCACGATCCCCACACGCTACTAAATTACAAACTCAAAGGGGTAAATAGGTGACAACTCAAAGGCCACCTTGCCTGGCCTTGTTACGATTTGGTGGGAATACAAACGATCCCACTTAAAAGTTTTATGGGTTCCGTATAAATTCCATTAACGTTTTATGGTTTTACATTTTAAACAGATGTTTTGTAAGGAATTCGCGGCGCCATCACGTTTCTTACGTAAATGTTACTTTAAGAACAGTTGATTGGCAAGTATCTTGAGTGATGAGGGGATTTGGTTGTGTTTTAGAGAACCCTAACCGTTATTGCACGTCATATTCTATTCTACAGCTAACTTGGTGGTGGTGAGTAACAGCAGTGGTGTAATACCGTAGGTTCCGACAGTTCACCGGTATGTATGTAATCTATATTACATCCCCCATCACGCAGCCACCACCACCCTATGGTGGTGGTGGCTGCGTGATGGGGAATGGGCGAGCCTATTACCATTAACCGGGCACAAATTCAAACTCCGAGTTGCTACTGAGAATTTAACAGAAAAACTTAATAACGCTCTCGACATGGAAATCGAACACAAGACCGTCCCCTTTCCCAATATTCCAAGTTAGGATTTGTGCCCGTTTTATAGCAATAGGCTCGTACCCTATTCATCATCATCAACTGTCCCACTGATGGGCACGGGTCTCCTCTCAGTATAGAGGGATTTGGCTATAGTCCACCACACTAGTCTAATGCGGGTTGGCAGACTTCACATGCCGTCGAGAAAATATTTTAGGCATGCAGGTTTCCTTAAGACGTTTTCCTTCACCGTTAAAACGAGTGATAATTACGCATATGATTTCGAGAAGTCCCGCCCCCTATTACTTAAGACCTATACGCTAAACTGTGGGTGTACTAATACAAACTTACAGTTCACAGGTATGTTATTAAAACTAGAATTCAATACTACAGCAATTCCATTGATTAATGACTTCACCAGCCGTCTGAAGTCAACATCGGCCGACATGACTTCATTCTACTGAACAGGACATTGATTTAGATGACCAGTTTCCCTCAATCGATTGTTCAGTAAAGAATTCCCACAGCAAAATGTGTTTACCTCGATGGACCACTCATTGTGTTCTGTCACTGGAACAACTCTTATTTTGTAAATAAACAAAACTGTTGTTATTGCTAAAGCGTTCAGAAGACATTCAATCATTTGTTACCGGTAGAAATGGACGGAATGAAGTGGTCCATATTTTTTTTAGTGCTTACTCCAGCTTTTATCGTGAGTACTTGAATTTTATATTTCTAATAGCGATCCGCCTTCGCTGTCTGTACCATTATTATAATTTTATGTTACAAGTAAATGTACCTTTCTAACAGTGAAAGAATCCTAAAATCGGTTCAGTAGATCCAGACCTTACACCCTATAACCTCACAAACTTTACCTCTTTATAACAATAGTGGAGCCTACATTTTAAATTAGACCTCTAGTAATACATCGGTGAAAACTGCTTTCAATTCCAAGCAGTAGTTTTTTGCGTGATGTGTGTACAGATAGACAAAAAAACTGTTGTTTTCGCTTTTATTGCTCTAAAGACCCCATATTCTTTTTTTTTTAATATGTATAGTATTAAAATTGTATTTCCATGATGTACGAGAAAAAAGAAAGCTTTTTGTTCAATATGCAACACAATATGTCGTGTGTCCACAATTGCAAAATGGATAAGTCGTAATCATAATTTCTACCATTTACTTAATAAGCCCATTTGGACGTACGAGTAGAGTAGAAGTTTTTTATAAGAAAAATTATTAATAATTTGTAGATTCAAAATAAAAGTATTATTTGTATTATCAAAAGTTATATAACAAAACTAATGTTTTCAATATCATTCTGTCTCTGAATCTGAATAACTTAGTTATTATAATTGTCTATTCAAGTATCTTCAGAAATAAGTACTTATGTCAGACGCAGTTTGAAAGTGTTACCAGTTCCGGAAAGTTGCAGCATCTACCATGAAGGCGTGAAGCATGAATGTGATGAAAAGAAAAGATGGATGGACTCGGTTATACATGATATTTTTACAAAAGATAGCGGACTGGTTTTAATTATATTGTCATGAAAAGTTGGTTAAACTGTGTGAAAGATCATAGTTACAAACAGCAATGACGAGATGACAACTGATAAAGATAGTTGAAAAAGACATACCGGGTCTATCCTTACTAATATTATAAATGTGAAAGTAACTCTGTCTGTCGCGGTTTCACGCCAAACCTACTGTACCGATTTAAATGAATTTTGGTACACAATTAGTTAAGAGCCTGAGAAAGGACGTCGGCTATTTTTTAATACGAAAAAAGGGCTGTAAGGGGTTGAAGTAGGGGATAAAACTTAAAAGAAAAACCCAGACCCGCGGGCGAAGCCGTTGGCGGAAAGCTAGTACCAAATAAATTGGCATAAAGGTAGAAGAATAATAATTTAGGTGATATTTATGGGTTTTAAATGACATCATATTTTGTAGTCAGCATGGACATCATCTAGAGAGGACAGAAGAGAACTCCGTGATCCTAGAAGAGCGATCCACTATCATGCAAAACGACACATGTTACCAGAACCAGAGTCCAAGAGACGAGTCACTACGCCACGAACGAGAGAGTTCAGGAAAAAGGTATAGTATAAATGGACATATTATATATGTTACCGTAAAATTGTAAAAATCTTCAGATTATAATCTATCTCGCAAGATTGTAAACTCGAAAATTGTGTTCTTAAAACGAGGCCTAAAAAGAGCTCTCTACCAAACACAGTAGGCGGCGGCTCAGCTCTGTCCCCGACGTCGCGGCGTGCATGTTAGCCTCCCTGATCGTAATCAGGGAGCCTCCCTGATCGTAGGTAATCAGGGAGGCTAACATGCACGCCGCGAGAACATTTTGTCGACGCTTATATCGTGCTTTTGTCTTGTTTTCACAATAAAGAGCGAGACATAAGAGTAGACAACATTTTGTCGTGGCATGCATGTTATTCTGGCAGGTGAGCCGCTTGCTCGTCTGCCACTGTAGGCAATAAAAAATGTGAACTGGAACCTACTGCTAACAATTTCACGCCTCACTTGCCGGCTGCTGCCGAGACACAGGTTGGTCAGAGTTCTAACCTAACTAATACAAAGAAGACCATTGTGTACCTATGTACGGTGCAATTCAAAATTTTACGACAATTTATAACCACACGAGATAGATTCTATCACAGTAGGTTTATGATAAATGAGATACACTGTGTTGGGGCTTCAACCTTGATATCAGCTAGTAACTAGCTAGTTTTAATATAAGAAGGTTGTATTTTGGTTTTCGAAGTATCCACGCTGTAAACCGTAATGTTGCGTGACGTTGAGTGAGTGGACGCTGTAGCTAAACCAAGCAAGCAGACTCACTCTACCAGCATAGTTGTTATTAGTATGCTAACTGAATCATTAGCAATTATAGCAAAATAATGAGTCAGTAACAAGTACGCATTAGTTCTTTGTTAGCTGTTTATTATCGCAAACTATAAACATAATTATTTTTTAGCAAGAAATGGATGGTCCATATGTTTTAATCTAATCAATTTTTTGCAGCCGTCAGGACACTTAACGCCTCTCGAAGAAGACGACATAGACAATGACGAAGTGATCTCCGTAGCAATTGGCCCTCCCCCAATCCGACCGAAATATGACAAAGTGCACTGGAAACATCCCCCCAAACCTGTCACCCACAACGTGTCCAATGTAACAGCCTCAAACCTCGTCAAAGACATCCTCACACAACTCGGCAGAGAATTCTTAGCAAGACAAGTCAGTGAAGACTTCATCTTTGGACAATACGTCGGTAACGCTATGAGAAACTTAACAGCAGAGCTTAAACTGAAAATGCAACATGAAGTTTTAGAATTGATAGTTAAGTATCAGAAGTTGAACCGAGGTGAGCCGGCCAAGCCTGAAGAGAAGACCGCCTCAAACCCTATGCCTATGCTCAAAGAGTTGAAGGTGGAAAAAAAATTTACTCCTGCCAACGATACGGAAGATACATGGCCTGACTTCTCGAACTTAGCTAAAATTGTCGGTTAACTTTTTCATTTGTAAATATGGTAGCTTTTTGTTAATACATTATTTTATTTTATTGTTTTTTTTTTTTATTGGAAAAATGACAAAGCAGTATACGCGCCGACTGGTGGTAAGCGGCAATCGCAGCCTATAGACACGAGCGTGTTGTTTTCGTGAGACCTCGGTGCATCATCAGTACGTACTCCTCCACTGCTGTACGTAGGCCTCTTTTAGTGTCCCACAGAGTCCGATCTTTAGTTCTTTTCATCCAATCACTGCCAGCTGCCTTTCGCAAGTCGTCAGTTCACCTCGGTTATTTTCTCATAATTATGGCTAGTAATAAGTACCTATAATTTTAGCACATTAATGCTTAGCGGTAGAATATTTGGTAATATCTAAGGAAAAGGTCACAACTCAAACCACTGTACAGATTGGGCGGGGCCAATGACGGTTATGATGACATAGGCATTTTCTAAAAAAAAGAATTTTGGGAAATTCTCACGGGGTTGGGAAAAATAGATGAATGCCGTGGGGAACAAGAAACGTTAGTTGCTTTTTCAACCGACTTCAAAAAAGGAGGAGGTTCTCAATTCGACTGTATTTTTTTCTAACTTTTACTGGTATGATCATTTACAATTTGTACTGAATATGGAGGGTTCCAAGAAAATTATAAGATGATGAGGTCAAGTCAAATTATTTATTTCTATTAGACCATTATTACAAGTACCGGCTGTTGAATATTTTCAAGTACCGTCTACCTACTTGAAAATATTCAACAGCTAATACGTTGTTGAATCTTCTTCCCAATTTCGTGGAAAGTTCTCTTTCGATATAAAAATATCCTATCCCTTTAGAAACCAACCAACGTATTATATGAAGTTTGAAGATATATATTTTGTGATTATTGAGTAAGATAGTAAGTAATATTTCGCTCTTTTTATGCCTACGAGTATGTAGATAAAAAATATAAAAGATAATTTCCATCGCAAAACCCAGTTATAATTTTGCAGAGACAGAAATATTTTTGTTAAATGTTTTTCACAAAAAAACTCGTTACAGAATTTTACTTTTCTGACAAAAACATTTTCAAATAGGTCCCTACTCGCGTCGCGAATTCAACATAGAACAATGTTACACGTGTCAAAAATTATTTTGATTCAAAATTCTCTAAAGGATTCACATACGAGTGATTAGCCAGTTTAATGTCCCACTGCTGGGCACGGGTCTCCTCTCCTCTTTTATTGGCTTGGTTTGGTTTTCTTGGCTCCTATGATTGGTATTAGGCTACAGTCGGTGCGGGTAAGCAGACTAAACAAGCCCTCAAACTAACCTAACCTAAATTAAAAATTTAGAAAACCCCCGACACGAAATGTAATTTGCCATTTTGTGGTGGCGGCCATCTTGGATTTGAAATTTATCATAGTGCATAGTATTCTACTAGTCAAGCCATTTCATTTGATACCCATATTGAGGGAGTTGTGAAAAAATATGTAATTCGCTATTTTGTGGCGGCGGCCATCTTGGACCGATTTTCATCAAACATAGCTAAGAACAATCCAGACTAATTCACCTTTCAAATAAAAAAATCAAAATTAAAATCGGTTCATCCGTTCGGGAGCTACGATGCAACAGACAGACACACACACACACACACAGACACGTCAAACTTATAACACCCCGTCGTTTTTGCGTCGGGGGTTAAAAATCAATCTCCTCGTGATGTTTTCCTAATTAATTCGCATTACTTCGAAACGTCAAAGCGTCCAGTCTAATGATCGGAACACATATAGCTTTTGATATTTCAATATTTAATTTCCTTATATCCCTTTGGAATGACCGAAGTTACGATATAGGCTCATTAATTATTATCGAAATCCTAACTTGACAAAGGGTCGGGCTTAAAACTAATAATGAAATTGCCAAGTGCCGTTATTTCTGCTTACATCTCTAATCTGATGTTAGGTATAGGATTTTCTAACCGCAGACTAGAAACTAGGAAGAAATACAGATTATATAACATTTTAGCATACCTACATAATAAATGTCCTCCCGACTAATTCATCTTTCAACCAAAAAAAGAAACCAAATCGAAATTGGTTCATCCGTTCCGCCACAGACAGACACACATTAACTCCCGTTGTTTTTGCATCGGGGGTTAAAAATAACATACCATCACGCCAGAATCCCCCGAAGGTTTAGGCAGAGATGTCCTAATGAACACCCATAGTTCGGCGGTATGTTTAGGTCCCATGTAATAGGGACGAGCCTATTATATTGCAATAAACCGGGCACAAATCTAGACTCCGAGCTGCTACTTGGAATTTCACTGAAAATCACAAGTATATATATACTGTTTTTTATATCAATGTTATTTCAATTAGCCAAAACCCGACTTCGAACGTATTGAGAACACATTATCTTTCTCCAGATCTCACCTTACTCATTACGAGTGCGTACAATGAAAATAAACCTCACTAGTTTAATCGCATTACCTTTAATAGGATTGTGGCAAGCGACCGCTGAATGAAATGTATTGCAGTCAGCCATTTTGATTCTATAAGGATTTCGTTCTTTTGTTTTAGGTAGCTTTGTTTAGGGATTGCGTCGAATCCAGCTTGTGGTCGCATTTTCTAGAGATTTACTAAAGCCCGGTGAGTGTAACATTTTTAAAATGTACTTAGGTTTTGGTTATTCGGTACTGTCACAAAGAACCTTTATAATCCATTTAAGCATAGATTAAAAACTGGAGTAATGCTTTTTTCACAAAGCATAACTGTTTCGACTGAAGAAAATTCAAAAATAATTTGAGTGATTTTAGCTAAATTAGAATGTTTTTACCATTTTGTTAGTTACATTTATTGCCCTGGTTTACAAATAACTACATATTTATTTGTTTAAAAGTATTACAGTTTCCGAAATTGTATATGAACGTTCTTTTAGGTTGGTTTAACACCGATAGCGAGAAATGTTAATACCAAATAGCAGCATGTCAAAATAACAGCTAGGAACTTGGATTTGAGACTGGCAATCAGGATATTACATAAGACGCGAGTGTATATTAGTACCTATACCTCTGCCTTATCCTTGGGGGAATTCAGGCGTAATGTACAAGTGTGGTCTCTCTTTCCTTGTCTCTATCACTGGGAAAAAAAAGTCGGTTGAAAATAAAATCTCTATAAGATCTATATCTACAAAAGAAGATACTGGCAGACTTCTTCGTCGTCTTGGTGTCGATGGTCCGACCTTTCTAAATTAAATTTGGTGTGCCCAAACCTTCGCCACTTCCACAGTATCGTCAGTGGTAACGCAGAGGTCGCTTTGATTGCAGGTTTTAGGGCATAAAGGACAGGATAGGAGACTTGTACAATCATTCGTTCATTATGGACCTCGTCGAGCACAGCAATGTAGGAGAGAGGAAGCACTACCATAAAATTGCATTTATTATTATTTTTACTTTAAGTATTTTTTTTATATATGCATCTATTTAGTACATAATAAATGAAATACATATTGACAGACTGATTCACTGACTGATCGATCTACGCACAGCTGAAACAGATTAACGGATTGGGCTGAAATTTGGCACATGGGTAGTTGTTATGACGTCGGCAGGCACTAAGAAAAAATATATAAATGCGAGTAACACCACGGGAAACAGTTAGTCCTTACTAAAATATTATAAATGCGAAAGTAACTCTGTCTGTCTGTCTGTCGCGCTTTCACGTCAAAACTACTGAACCGATTTCAATGAATTCTCAGGAGTACCTCAGACTTTGGATTTGTGCAATTCCATGGAACAACATGAAACCTACACATACTGGTGAACTGTAATACACCCACTGTTCACCTCTACTTAACCCTTTAGGCAATACAAGGACGATGGTATGTTCAATACTATATTTGGTACTAGCTTCCCGCAAGCGGCTTCGCCCGCGTGGTCTTATAATTTTTTCCCCCGTTTTTGCAAGATTTTTCATTACTACTCCGCTCCTATTAGTCGTAACGTGATGATATATAGCCTATAGCCTTCCCCGATAAATGGGCTATCTAACATGTAAAGAATTTTTCAAATCGGTCCAGTACTTTTTGAGTTTATTCGTTACATAAAAAAATACAAAATATCTTTCCTCTTTATAATATTAGTGTAGATACAGAGAGTCTAGAGCCTGAGAAAGGACATAGGCTACTTTTTAATGCGACAAAAGGGCTGCAAGGGGTTGAAATACGGGAAGAAAGTTAGAAGGAAAACCCACAATACGCGGGCGAAGCCGCTGGCGGACAGCTAGTTTTAATATAAAAGGCAAAACAAATCGCCTATAATATAAAAATAGTAACTGAAGCAACGACCGTAACTAATTTGAACATGACATAAACAAGTAGAATATTCTTATTGATGTTATCTTCAAAGAATATTTTCTTTATTTTTTATTGAACAGGATACTGACCTCCACTGGCCTTGACAACCCCCAATGGGCATAAAGCCAAAAGGGTGTTCAACTGCCCGTGCGACGGAAGGAGGCAAATCTAGTGGGTGTAGTTTGGTAAAATATTATAAATTATTTGTTTATATAGGCTGAAATATTTTTTGTATAAGAAATGAGAAAATAAATAAGTGGTCAATGAAAAATGGCTAAGCTCGTGGCTAAGTTATAACTACGCTGATTAACCGATCTGCAAGGTTAAGCTACACTTCCCGCAGTCAATCTGCGGATGGGTAACCATTCTTAGCATAGAGACCCCTCCGTGCCCCGTAGAGCACGTAAAGCCATCGGTCCTGTTTGTCATTTGAACACCTATGGCTTTTTGGGCTTCTGACTACAATAGGTGTAGTCAGAAGCCTAAAAAGCCTGACATATATGCTTCGAATATCTGATTGCTCAGAAATTGGGTTGCGGAGGTCTGATGCCAGTCGCTCCTTTAAGATACTGATATTCAGCCGATATACCTATCAATATCTGGTTAGACTGGAAGCCGAACCCAACATGGTTGGGGATAGGCCAGGAAGAAAAAGACCTCTCCAGAACCAGTTCCTCCTATCGGTTGCTTTACAGTCGGGAGGGGCATTAAACATTAACACTCAACTCAACCTGAGAATCGAATTCAAGAACTTAGCGTAAAATTCCCGCTTACTACCACTAGACTACTGAAGCAATAAATGAATATCTGGGGACATTTTTTTACACAGCATCATCTAGTCCCAAACTAAGCAGAGCTTGTCCTATGGGTCCTTGACAATAATTGAGTTTCCTTGAATAATTCGAGAACTATGCAGCTTTATGTGCAAGACAAATTCCATATACCAAGAATGGAAGACTAAGAAGCAACAACAATAGTGCTCATTAAAAACCTGAATTAATTCAAATACAGATAGAAGCACTAAATTCTAGATACATCCGGCCAGGTGTTTACATAATAACGGCTACCAACATTTATGCAGGAGTCCCGGCAGAGTGCTCTAACTAATAGTGCACCCTGCCCTGCTATTCTAAATTGCTCCGTTCCACCTCTACCGGAGACAGTCTCGAAAATTGCTCTAAATGCGAAATTTTGTCTGCGCTTGTGAGCTGTACCTGAGTCAGCCAGATAAGTCGTAAGATGTTTTTTTTTTTTAATTCAACATTTTGTAAGTAGGAGTACATCCTTATCTCTCTAATGATATAAATACTTGCGCAAATAACTCTCTGTCTGTTGCGCTTTCACGCTAAAACTACTGAACCGATTTAAAAGAAATCTGGTACATAGATAGTCTAGAGCCTGAGAAAGGACATAGGCAGAACATACTTTTAAATGCGAAAATAGGGCATGAAAGTTATAAAAAATACCAAGACAACGCGGGCGAAGCCGCTGGCGGAAAGCTAGTGAATACTAAAAATAACTGGAACCAGAAAGAATAATTAGTTTCTCAGCCAGATTCAAACTTGCGTCCGATATTTACACAGGGTGATTTAGCCACTAAGCTAGTTAGGCGACACCTCACTTCACTGCTTCACTGACCGTGATATTGAATTTCTCTTACACATTCTTATGGTGACGTCATCGTGCTTAAACCGATACTAATAATATATAGGTACATAATTTTGATACAAAATTAAGTATCCGAGAAAAAGATAGGGCTACTTTAAAATCCAATAGGTTTTCTTGATTTCTACTCGCATCTTTTATGTCACGCACGTGATAATTATAAAAACGATGCCTATTTCGACATTTCATCGTGAAAGCAAAAGGACCAGTAAATTTCATACGACATCTGCAGAATTCATTGCTCGAAAATGGTTCCTTGTTTTAAAATGTGGTGCTTAAATTTTCGGGGCTGGTGAATTTTTTCGCGCGAATGAGTACCTTAGCGCTTCGTGTGGTAATGGTATGAAAATTTGAATTAAAATAATTTAGATGCTTTCTCTTGGGACTTTTATAGTTGCCGAATTTTTGGGTAATAATTTTTTGACAACTGCGCAATGTAATGCAAAGTAAGTGAGTGAGTAAGTAGGTATTTCTTATTCTGCTTTTTGTCTGCAACTTCGTTTATGTGAATGATAGCACAACAAAACATATTATCTTATGTAAATCTAATTTAATAATATAGCTATTACCAAAAAGAATTTAAAAAATCCCCTTGTGTAAGTTTTAATTGAACGTGGTATCAACTCTGTACTCAAAATGTTCTATACACAGTTATATTCATAAGTCTTTCTATAAACCAAAAGCCTGACAAATTGTCGACCCTTTCAGGTCGTGAATCAAGTTTTTTGATTCATAAATTGGTGAGGGGCAAATCCAAGGACTTTGGTCCTTTGGTCCCGAATATTATTCCAACAATAGATTGCCAGTAACTAATCCATTAAACCTACTAGTTTGATCCAACTTTCTTTGACATACAAATATAAGGACAATTACGTCCACTAGTAAACTTTTGGAAGGGAAACCCAAAAGTGGGGGTAAATAAATAATGAGGAGAAGGTAGGAAAAGTTGGGAGGTCCAAGATAAACAGATAGGAAGGCTTAAACACAAACTGGAACTCGACGCGACGGACCTCGAAACTGATTTGGTCCTGATTCCAACTTTTGGATGTGATTATTTTGTGATACTGATGAAAGGTGAACGACTCAGGTATTTTTCATATAAATACGAGTATTATCGTTTGTTTTTTTTATAAGATTTAGCTTAAACATAGATAAATAATATGATATATACGCCAATTTCGCTGCTGAGTCGGATCTTCGGTCCGATTTTATACTTCGCCACACAAATAAGACTTCACAAAAAAAACCATAGACAGATAGGGTGTCTGTAATTGTAAAATTAAACTACTTTTTATGAACATAAAATTTACTGTAGCTTAAAGTTGCACCCGACATCAGCAAAAAATTTATAAAGCTTACTAAAATGCGCAACACTACAATTTTTCAAAGCCTTCGACAACAAAGCCCTATTTTAACAAAATGCTTCGTTCAAAATAAGCGAAAAGTGATGCAGCGTCATTCCCACGAAGCCTTTCACAAAACCGGACACTACGGAACAATATAAAAAGCAAAAGAACGGACAAAGTCACAAGAAAAACTAGTTATTCGTTTGTGGGTACACAAGGCCACAGTACACCGCTGCGTCCATTACCTGATTAGGGTTCCGCCGGCCGCGAGCACAGCTTTTAACAATTTGAATGCAACAAAGGAACCCTGATTTCATTATTGTCAGTACTGTGTCCGTAAACTTTATTTTGTATTGTTGGAGTTATACCGACGTCGATGGCTGACAGCCTTGACTCTATCATTTATTTTTTTAACTTTGTACAAAACCATCCATTGTGGTCTTTTGTTCCCTATTCTTACAAGAACAGCATAGTTTTCCCGGTTTAGAGGACCAAATGATTTTGACTTCAGGTATGTTTGTCTGGGTTTAACGGGATACTTTTTAGTTTTTGAGAAAGGATTACGGTGCTTTTAAATCTGTAGAGGCAGCATGCTTGCCTATCAAATGCAAAGCAATCGCAATGACATATTCTGGTATGGCTACTGAGGACATTTTACCGGACTTTCTTTCCAGAAAAGCGGGTAAATATGGACTGCGGAGGCAGTCGTTTCTTGTAAAATACTAATATCAGCCGCATCTGGTTAAACTGAAAGCTGACCCCAACATAGGATGTATAACTCGTTCCCTTCGGGGAATATCGGCGTGATGGTATTTTAATTGTTATTATAAGGAATATAAAAATAAATCTTTGACGACGTCTGTGGTCTAGTGGTTCGAGTACCGGACTGCTGATCACGAGGTCGTGGGTTCGATTCCCACAAGACACAAATATTTATGTGATGACTATAAGTGTTTGTGTATGTCTGGGTGTTTCTTATATAAATAAGTATGTATTTACAACAAAAAAGTATATAAGTATTATATCCATTGTCTAGTACCCATAGTACAAGCTCTGCTTAGTTTGGGACTAGATGGTGCTGCGTAAAATGTCCAAAGATATTTATTTATTATTAAATCTTTCCAAAAAACTTTAAGTACCTAATCAAATTTTAATTATCTGATTTTTTCCAGTTATAAAGTATAATATCGCGCACTCCAATTTTGAATAAATGCAGCACATTTCCGCAAAAAGATTTTTAATTTAACTTAATATTCATGACTTTTCAATTAATTAAAAACTCTACTAATTGAACACGGGTGGGCTATAAATATCCCGCTTAATTTCGACGGCACTGAATTTACATTACTTACTTCAAACTTTTTTCTTTTGGTTTTGTCCTTTTGTCTATAAAAGCTTCGCTGGAACTCCTAACTTTCGGACTAATAAGCAATGTTTCATTGGTTTATAACCTATGAGATATATACACTTGAGTATGAGTTCTTTATACTGATTTCGGACACTTATGCGAATACTAAGGCTAATATTCAGAGATGAAGCTAAGCGTAAACTTACGCTTACGTATGTCTAATTGTAATACAAATTTGATATACGGAAGCGTTACTTTACGTTTAGTGTCGTCTCCGAATATAAGCCGCTGTTGCAATATGCGGTAAGCCGCATATAGGATATCTTAATATCCAATACGAAAACCGTACTCAACCTTAGTTTACGCTTAGCGTCGTCTCTGAACATTAGCCTTAGACATTGAAAGAAAACTACTATATAGCTTTATAGGGTTCGGGGAAACGATCGATATTAAAATAATATTCAATTTAACGCGATAAAATCCGTAAAGAGTAGTTTTGTTTCAATGAGTTCTTAATATCATAACACATAACTACGAGCTAGCTCATCGACAAGATTATAGGGAATTTCCCACAGGATGAGGATATAAGATTGATTATCGAGGTCACACAGCTAGAATTATTATTTGACTATTGATTTCTTCTATTCCAATCATTATAAGCATTTACGGTATATATATATATATACATATATAGACAAATAACCCTTCTATTTTTACATAGGACATATTATTTAAAGAAGCTTCTACCCTCAAGACGTTATCCCCTAATCGGCTTTTGCAACACCGATGAGAAATAGGGAAGCTAATTTTTCCCGAAAATGACTGAGAGCCACTCATACCTAACACCCCTGCCAATTAAAGGGACAAGACTCTCAAGGCCTAATACGTATTTGACCAGCAAAAACAATGTTTGATCTGTAGGGGTTTGAAGGTCCGAAGGGTATTAGCTGGTCATAATTACGGGTCTAAGTGTACGTGAGGCCGGTACTAGGGGAGGCTCTAATTAGGGTCGTTCCAAAACTTTTATAATTGGGCTCTTAGCCTGACCTCGGTTAAGTTGAAGACACACTGAATGTTGAGAAATCGATACGTTCGATAGGGCTCACTTGGAGATTTCGTTTACTTTATACTCAGATTTCGTTTCTCCTTTAGGTGTTATGTAAAACAGACAAACAAACAGATTTCGTCGATTTAGATAATTTTTACGCTGTGTATTCATTAGCACGTTTCTTAAGAACAACCAGTAGTTATTCGCACAAAAAGTAGAATTCCATGCAAATATGTTTAAACTGCAGTCGTTTCTAGGAATTTGAAAGGGTTAATATTTACTACAGTATTTTCGTTTTAATTTTTTTCATGTTTTGTGCAAAAGCAGTGATAGCCTAGGGTTATGACCACTGGACTGCCAAGTCAAGGGTCTCGAGTTGGAATCCAAGGCACGCACCTTTGACTTTTCGAAATCATGGGCGTAATTATTACTCGCTTTAACCGTGAAGAAAACATCGTCATAAAACCTGCATGCCTGAGAGATTTTCTCGACGGCATGTGAAGTCTGCCAACCCGCATTAGGCTAGATGGACTACAGCCTAATCCCTCTCATACTGAGAGGAGACCCGTGCCCAGCAGTGGGACAGTATATGGGTTGAATATTTATTTCATGTTTTGTGTCTCGACGTTAGCCAAATAAAAGTATTTATTTCTTGTAAACTATTTATTTTATGTAAAGTTAAAAGTACTCGTTGTATTCCCAGCTTAGTTAACAAATCCATTCTAATTAATCATGATTTATTAAAATTAATTCGCTCAATAAATGTAATTAAGTTGAAGGAAGTTAGAAGATGGGACGGAGTGTCGTTACGATCCTCTGTAATTGTAGGATAATTAAAAACTGTCAGTCTTATTTAAAGTAAATGATTGATTTGTTAATCTAGTGGTCCTTAGCGCCACGGCTACGGTAGCGGGTTAGGTCCTAGGTTCCATTTTCAGGAACCTAAGACTTAGGTTATTGAGTTGTTATGAAATTGCCAATGGATTTGTGCTTATAGCAAATATGAGTTAATAGCAATAGGCTTGCCCCCTACTTCACGAGACCTAAAAGTACAGGCGAACTATGTGTGTCCATTCGTACATCTCTGCCAAACCCATCAGGGAATACAGGCGTGGTGGTATGTGTACGTATGAAACATAATAACAAACAGTAAAACTCTTACAATATTATGCTACCGCATTACTACAAGTAACAGTCAGAAAACTTGGCAGTTTTACTATTAAACCCATATGTAAACACTAAACATATCTACGTTCAACAGGTGCATTGAACCACAGCTCAATATTTTCTACAACATCCCCCAAAAACCTTACCCTTTTTACCGTTATTTACTTACCCCTTACCCCACAAATTTACTCGAACGCAACTATTACATACATCTGAAAGCATTCCCACATCAAAACCAATGTTATACAGAAAAGAACCAATTTGATTTTATTACATAAAGGGATGCTTGCTCTACGCTCGGAGCATAATTGTGCTCCCAGCGGACTATAAAATTGTGCCTAAAAGCAAATAGTAATAAAAAGAAACAAAATTATCGTTTACACAGAAAGGTTCGCGGAAACATGAGGTTGGGGCGTGGTGCCACTGTCAGCGGCTATGCAAAAATATTCAGCATAGCAATTCTATAACTAATTTTTACAATAAAAAAGGATTTCTGCTTTTATAAAAATAAAGTGTTTTTGAGGTAAGAGTACAATGAGACACCTCACCTTAAATTATATTTATCATTAAAAAAATTGCAAGCATAAGTGGATGATATTTCGTCTCACAACAGAAATTATCACACACACAATGATCAGGTTAATGCTGCTCGCAGGACTGGTATATAAGGATTGGTAAAATGGATAGTAGAATTTACTTATTGAAGTTATTAAATCTTTGTTTAGATTCAAGCAAGATGTTAAAGCAATACTAAAAGAAATATGTCGTTAGCGTTATAATCTGGATCGGTAAAAAATACTAAGATAAGATAAGATAAGATCATTTATTTGTACTCTAACATTTTTAAATTAATAAAGGTACGTGCATTATTTAAAATCGCAATGCAATATAAAGTTGAGTATGTCTCAACTTTATTTTCAAGTACCTAATTCGAAGGTACATAAAGTGCGCCAAGATGTATCTTATCTAACAGATATTAAACGCTAGCACTGACACCACACCCATTGCGGTGCTCAGCGAAAAACAACATTACTAAACTGTTTAATGTACTCGGTAAATTAATTTCTACCCTCTAAAGATGTTAACCACCTTGAAAATACAAAAACAATATTGTGGACGTACATTTTAATAAAAAATATTCTTCCGCTACCAATACTGAAGCGGCGAAGTGCAACATTATCAATTCGAGTAATACTTAGATTATTATAGGGTAAGGTTGTGGTCTAACTGTGAGCTGCTACGTGAGCCGGAGCTCTCACGCGCAAAATTCGATACACAAGCAAAGATACTTTATGAAAAACTTCGAGGTAAGGATAGTCACCAGCCAGTTAGACCACTGAGCAAGTCAGATATTTCTCGCCTTTTCCGAAATGTCGATTAGAATGGGGGAGCGTGAAAATTCCTTATACCAGGTTCATAAGACCAGGAAACTGGGGAGGTCAGTTTATCTGGATTTGAATTGACGAAAACAGCAATTACTTTGTGTGTATGTCTGGAATGTTTATAGTGTAACGGAGGCCAAGAAAAATGGCAACGTGGAGCGGTTGTGTTGACAATACTAAGAAGAGGAGGGTCGAGGCGTTGAGAGGAGGGGATAAAGTTATTATAAGTGATGTGAGATCGATGTGAGGGTTAAATATTTCTGTGAAAATTGTATGAGATTAACGTGAAATAATCAGTGATTATTCATATAGATTCCGGTAACGTTATTGTGTCTAATACTTATAGTAACTCTTTTCACATAGAGGAACTCAAAATCAGATAATGTTAACCTATCTTAAAAATATGAAAACGCTAACAGTAAACCTAATTAGTACACAAACCAACAGTATACTCATACATGTAATACTAAAAGTCTAATAATACATTTAATGTTGCTTAGTAAATGTGGTCTAATTACCAGTCCGCTAATTGCTACACTATATACATAATTACTGTTCTACACATCCAGCAATAGATGGAAATTATGTACGCTGGCATTATTAGGGATAATATTATATTCAAGAGCAAAATTGCCCTGAAACCTCACTTGTGTTTAGCACGAAGCTAATTTGGATCCATAGAGGTAACTGAACTAGAAATTATTTGGCATGACTGGAAGCCTCCTTCACAAACTGACTTTCCACTTTGAGTCCATCTATGTGCGCCTGAATAACAGCATTTTACTCAACGCCACCGGCATAAGACCTGTTCGACTCAATTTCGGGGTATAACCAATATATCTCAAAAAGCCTGACAACCAGTGTATCCTTTTTTATAATACAGAAGATCGTCGTAGGTAACCCTCACTTGGAGAGGCGGCAGGGTATATCAGATTCTCCTTCATGGTCGTGGTGACTGTAACTGATCCCATGGCCATGACACCATGAGATATATCCTGCCGCCCCACTAGGTGGCAAGCATCCATAAGAATAGTCTTATAGTCCATGGGATTGGGAGTCTATCCATGGCTGAGCATGGCAGGCTGTAGACAGCAGGTAGCGAGAGCTTGCCACAATACAACGTCGGTGTGGTCCAGAAGTTAGATCAGAGAGTTCTGATGGCAGACATTTCGTGTCTCATCAACGGGTCAAGTTGCAGTCTAACGTTCGGATCGACGAACGAATAAAAACAAAATGTATGGGAATGGCATAAGCGGCTGAAGTAGGGCACAGCCATTTATGACTCAAATCTGGAGCAGCCCATCTGGGGAAGTACCTCCACCTTACAGAAAACTGCAGCCAAATAACACACTTTATTGTGTGCTGTATTCCTGCAGTGAGTAAGGTCGCCAGAGCTCCTTCTAAGGATGCGCTGCGCTGGCAGTAAGAGGAATATTCCCTCTAACTGTCGGCGCAGTGAATCCTCCATAAACCTCCAAGAGGTTTTTCAGGTCGGCAACGCGCGAGTGATACCCCTGGTGTTGCAAGCGTCCATAGGCTATGGTAACCGCTTACCATCAGGCGGGCCGTATGCTTGTTTGCCACCTTAGTGGTAAAAAAAAAGCTTTCGACAAATCAGATGTTTACAAAATGTTATTCCTATACATTTGTTTCTATTCATCTGAAGATCTGAACAGTAGATTGTAGCTTGGCTAGGCCCGCTAGTTATACTAGAAATACCCCCAAAAATATTTCGGAAAATTCGATTCTAATTTTCGATTTAAAATTGTACACTGTGTAGGTAGGTACTGTTTTTTTTTAGTTTTGATATACATAATATACTTCCAATGTCCATAATAGATCTTATTGCTGAGACAGAAAGCTAGATAGCAACTTTGAGTCATCGAATAAATAGTGAAAAGCCTACAATACGTCGCCATCGACAGCTCATTGTAATAGTCACGAAATAATAGCTCCACAAACTGTTAATATCACAACATGCTCAAAAATCACCCTTATGATGCAACAAATACTGCTGCAAACGATTGCACCGAGGGATTTGTACATAGACACAGAGTTCCAGCATAAAATGGTCTCATTTAATTGGTATTTATGATTTGAATGCAGGTCAACTAGGAATGGTTGACGGTAGCAACACATCACACGTCAGCGGAATCGCAACGCCGGACGAGAACAAAGTGCATGTAGTTAAAGCAGGGTGTACAATAGCGCCATCTATATTGCCCGTTGCGAACTCTCGTCCCCAATCCAAAATGGCGATTGTGACGAGTTGTCGAAGCCTAGACATATTGTGACAGTGAGAATTACACAGAGTATAAAAACGTAGACAGAAGATAAAAATTTTCGTTTATTATTAGTAACGATATTTCTTTTATTTCTTTAGATTAAAGAAATGTATTATAAAGCAATTTCATTCATAGTATTATAATAATTTTTAATAAATAAATAATAAAATTAGATTTAATTTATAAACAGTGCAACAGTGCAGTTTATCATCGGGTCGTCTTCAAACATTACCTACATAAAAACGATTTGTGGGCCATACAAATATTTGCTCCGGTTGTATAACCTTTGTTCCACGTGGGGATTAAACCTACGACCTGTAGTGCCGCAGCCGATTACTCGTCTACTGCGGTAATGGACCAGCTCGCCACTGGTTTTAAAGATCTTTGACCAATATGTTGATAGAAAATTTAATTATATTTCTTTTACGTATAGAGTAGGCATTCCTCGTATATTTGATTAGTTATAGACTCTCTGATTAGAGAATGTGACGTGTGGCATTAGTATCATGAAATACATAAAATTTGTTGCCTCTATTTCGCACTGCTCTGTAGTCCAGCTCACCTCACCGGAATAAAACATTCGCAACGACACTGTGACAACATGATTGACGTTGCATGCAACTGTTTCATACGGCGTCTGTCGATTTGTATTAATGAATATCACAATATATCTGCATGTGTTCAATTATCACACATAAAGATAAAATAAATAAACACTACTTAAACATAAACTGCCTCTTTTCTTTAATGAAGGAAAATAAGAGGGAAAAATTGGCTTGCGAGCAGGATTCGAACCTGCGTCTTCCGGTTCGGTACACCAGACGCTTTAGGCAGATTGGGGGGACAAGTTGCATTTTGACATTCCAATCCACAAACAAAATGTATGGAAATGACACAAGCTTTCGTCAAATCGGGCTGTCACCTAATGTCATTTACATACATTTTGTTTCTATTCACGTGTCGATTCGAATGTCAATATGCAACTTGTCTAGGCCCCATGAGCGACCCCGCGGCGTTACGTAGACAAACTGTGGGTATACCGATTTATACTAACAGTTCATCTGTAATCTTTAGATGTTATAAGGGGCGAGCCTATTGTCTCTTCTTTTTCTTCTGCGCACCCGAAAAACTAACCTTAACCTAACTTTTCCATTACTGAAGGTTTACCATTATTACTTCTAAGAATTGCCCATTTAGAGGGAATAAAAATAAACCAAATGAGCACCGGGTCAGAGTCAATGGCAAATCAATAGAAAACACATTCAAACTCCGAGTAGGTACTGGAGATCGACCTGAGGGGCTAGACAAGTTGCATTTTGACATTCGAATCGACAAACAAAATGTATGGAAATGACACAAGCTTTCGACGAATCGGGCTATCACTAATGTCATTTACATACATCTTGTTTGTCGATTCGAATGTCAAAATGCAACTTGTCTAGCCCCCTGGGTATCGAATACAAGACCTCTAGCGTAGCAGTCGCTTTATAATCGCTGGACTTATAAGGCATTACGAGTAACATAACTAACATACCATCACGACTGAATTTCACAAAGGGTTATCAGAGGTGTACTATATACACCCACACTTCGCATTTAGTCCGACATTGAATTTTGTGATAAATTACTTAATTGTGAACATTCTCAATTAAGTAATTCGTCCTATCGTACTTTCTAACTCACGTAATTCGTATTTTTAAACTTTATGAATACAGTACATCGATATTTTGAACTTCGAATTTCAGAAGGACACTCGGGGCGAACCTATTGCAATTAATATATTTAAAAAGTACTTATAACCATATAATACTCCAAAACTCAAAGCCATCAAAAGTGAGAAAGTAACCCGATACTCATTAAAAACTTTCGTCTAGAATGTTCTTCGCGAATTACAGTAGCATTGCTTGTTTAGCTCGCACGTTTTGGAAACGGGTCAACCGAACCCGGCGATCACAACGCTGTGATGCTCATCATTTTAGATTTAGGGATGGGCTTGATTGCTATCGATAATTTGGAAGAAGAAAACCTTTTTACATTATCAACTCTGCGACTCTCCCTCGCGAATGCTTCGCTCATTTAACTGTTTTTTTTTTGGGTGCTGCAGCAACGTATATCACTATTTTACCGTCACATTTGATGTTAGAACAAGTAGTGGTATCTCCGCCCGCTATAGAGTGGGCTGTGATACTACAACATTGCCGAGTATTCTGCCGCTAAGCATTTTTTTTTATCATAGATAGGTTTGCTCTTGACCACAACTCGCCTGATGTTAAGCAACGATATGGTCTACGATGGAGTGCGCATGCGCGTGGTAATTAATGTGTTATTACTACGTTTACGTTTGAAATGTCATCATCATCATCATCCTCCTGCCCTTATCCCTATTTACTTGGGGTCGGCGCAGTGTGTCTTTTTCTTCCGTACATCTCTATTAGCCTAGTTTGAAATGTATCATAGCGATAAAATTACAAGACAAAATCTCAGCATACTACTCGCCATCAGACGGGCCGCATGCTTGTTTGTAACCTTATTACAATAATAAAAAATATAATTGAATAATTCGAAACAAACCTCAGTCCCAGAATGCAACTCGAATTCTGGTTAAACAATGTACAACAAAAAAATTGTCATCTACAAACGACTTATCGATACTGACAATAATTATAGACATCACTATTCTACTAGTGATGGCCTCGTCATGTGGAGAGCCCTCCACAGCTCGGATGGAACGTTGTTATGTTAAAACCTCCTTTACTGAACACGTCGTGTTGACTATCTGAATCTAAGTCTAAATCTATCTCCATGTCTTACGGTAATGAAGAAAGCACTTTATCGGTGAATCGCACAGTTTTTTTTATGTCGGGTTTCAACAAAATATTAAACTTAATTTGCCGAGTTTTCGTCTTTTCATCCTGTATCTTGTATTAATAAATATTCCTATCATTATCGTCCATCACATACGTATCGGACGTCCCTCTGCCCCTCTATACCATTTCATCCCTCCTCATCACTTGCCTATTACTTAACAGACAGAAAAACATTCTCTTTTAAAATTTTCTGTCATTCTGTTCACCTCACTTACCACTCCTATAACCCACTAGCTGACTCACGAAACTTCATCTGCGCCAAATCGGTTTTTACCGGTTCCAATTGTACTTCAAAATAAAAAGTACAAATATACAGCACTCGGAGATAATTTTATTTACCTTTCCAATTCTGAAAGTTTAATTTAAGAAAAAAGATTTCAAAATCCCCCGAAAAATACCCCCAACATCCAAACTCACAAACCTCTTATAAAATATCATAATCTTTTTACCAATATTTTTCTTCTAGTAAACAATGGAACTCTAAAACTGAATAAATACAGCACCAGAGTACACATCGGATATTGTCACTGTCCTTTGTCGGCGTGTTTGCTCGGTAGCAATATAGAGCATTCGGAGCTACTGCTATATCGATCTAATATCGACAGTAGATACACTTAACTTTTAACAAGCTTTCGACAAATCGGGCTGTCACTAATGTCATTTCCATACATTTTGTTTGTCGATTCGAATGTCAAAATGCAACTTGTCTAGCCCCCCAATACCTCAAGCACGAGTCAATGTAGTAATAGAGTAGTTAACGAAAAATCTTACTATTCGTTACCGGTGACCAGCCTTTAAGTTTCACGATACTTATAACTTCACTATCCGTCAAAAACGAACTCATGATATCGTTTTTCATACACCTACCTTATCTAACTACTTGAATACTTAACTATAACTATTCGAATACTTAACTTTCGTAAGCTCGAAAGTCCGAAAGTTAAACCCGTAGATCTTATCTATCTAGCGAGATTGTATTGTGAACTGTAACATACTGCTATTAAAGATGCATTATTTTACGGTGCTGGCTTCATTGTTTGATTGTATTTCTAACCTAACCGAAACACAGATGATTATTGTATGTAAACACAGTCTGCACAAGTTTTATTTTCCTTATTTATGTAGTTGTATTTATTTTTACAGTGAAATTCGTAACCACTTTTAGTATCCTGTGTACCTTTGTCTCATAAATGTTTAGACATCAATCAATTTAAAAAATACCTATTAATGTAATGTAAAAAAATATATTTTTGCCAGGCAATAACAGGGTAAGTCTGCCATTAAATGTTTCCTTTACCGCTAATGAAAGAATTATTAAAACAGTAAATGGAGTGCTCTTAAGGAAAAATGTAATTAAGCAACCTTTATTTATGCTCCGACCGTTAAATGTTATTGAAGCTTCGTTGCCTCGAAGCCTTACTAACTTTATATCTTTAAAGAAAAACTATTACAAAGTTTATTGGTGAGCAGTAATAGCATAGCGATATGATCATTGGAGTGCCAAGTTGAAGGTCTCGAATTCAAATCCAAGCGGACGCACCTCTTGCTTTTCAAAATCTTTTAAAAAAATGTATGTATGTTTTAATGAAGGAAAAAATCGATTGGCGGGCAGGATTCGAACCCGCGTCTTCTGGACACTATACGGCATAGACGCTATGACCGCCAAGTCACCGCGAGTTTTATTTCCTTCATTAAAATAACATGTAATCTTAGCATGGAAAATGCTTAAGAAACGCAAAAACATAATCATGTGCGTAATTATCACTCGCTTACTGTGAAGGAAAACATCGTGAGGTAACCAGTGCCTCAACCATAAGTTCTATCTATCGAATGGCTTTCGATACGTTTTTTACGCATCGAAACTCATAGCAGATTTTAGTTCCTTACGTAACCGCTAGAGGCGCTGCGAGGGTTTCCCATACAAATATTTTACGGCGTCGCTAGCGAGTCTAGTGAGGAAAACTCATGGTCGAGGCACAGAATGACCAATAGATTTTTTCGACGGCTTGTGAAGTCTGCGAACCTGCACTAGGCTAGCGTGGTGGACTATAGCCTAGCACATACTGAGAGGAGACCCGTGCCCAGCAGTAGGACAGGATTGATGACAATATTGTTAGCCCCTGCCATGTGGACTACGTTTACGCTACGCCCTCTTAAGTTAATAAAATAATATAAATAAATATCTTGGGACATTTTTTTTTTAATGAAGGAAAAAATCGGCGGGCGGGCTGGATTCGAACCTGCGCCTTCTGGTTCGGTACACCAGACGCTCTGACCACTAAGCCACCGCTCGCCCTGCTCGCCAGTCGAAATCTTCCTCCACATTCTAATTTACGTCTTAAGGTGACGTAGCGCCATCTATTGTGAAGAATGCCTCACAACCGACACGACTAACTTTACAGCTAGTTCGCCTTAAGACGTAAATTAGAATGTGGAGGAAGATTTCGACTGGCGAGCAGGGCGAGCGGTGGCTTAGTGGTCAGAGCGTCTGGTGTACCGAACCAGAAGGCGCAGGTTCGAATCCTGCCCGCCCGCCGATTTTTTCCTTCATTAAAAATAACTTGTAATCTTAGCATGGAAAATGCTTAAAAAATACAAAAAGATATCTTGGGACATTTTTTACACAGCACCATCTAGTCCCAAACTAAGCAGAGCTACTATGGGTACTAGACAATGGATATATTACTTATATACTTTTTTTTTGTAAATACATCCTTATAATACATAGGAAACACCCAGACAAACACAAACACTTAAGTTCATCACAATAAATGTTTGTGTCCTGTGGGAATCGAACCCACGACCTCGTGATCAGCAGTCCGGTACTCGAACCACTAGACCACAGACGTCGTCATATTAATATGTTTATTTTTTAATTATTGTTTCTTCTCTATTTTATGATCTGGGTTTGCGTCCGGGACCCTCTCCGGGTCTGGTTGAAAACCAGAGCCAGGCAATCTGTCTGGCATATGCTGAATCAGATCCCTTTCAGCGCAGCTGTGAGGCACTGTACATTTTACTTCTATTTTGGTATCTTATCTATTTTTTTTTTAGTAAGTAAGTTATGTATGTGTCTCGCTTGCAGCTGAATAAATGTTTCTTTTTTTCTTTTATCTTTCCATCCTCCATCTGGCATTGGTTCTCCTACAAATTTGTACTTTCAGAACAAGAGAAGCTCAACCCATGTTCAATAGTTGTTTCATTAAATTGTGCAGATAGTTTGGAATTTAATTCGTTGTACGCATATATGAACTCTTGATATTGGATAAACTTGAATATCTGTGGCTGCTTTGTGTATTGAGTTCAGTCAATTGAAATTGTTGAGTACGTACTTAGTTGGCATTTTGGTATTGTGTCTTGGGGTGGCAAATAGATATTATGGTTTGTAACAGCAATTTTAGGTATAACTACATTACTATCAACTATGTTTTTGTTTATATATTTTTTTGCATTTTCCATGTATTACCAGTTATTTTAACTAGCCTCTGCCCGCGTCTTTGTTCCCGTAGAAGTTGATTTTTAACCCCCGTCACAAAAACGACGGGGTGTTATAAGTTTGACGTGTCTGTGTGTGTACACACACACACAATTTCATAAGTTTGTTGTTGAACATGTATGTGTCTGTCAAACCGCAACAGACTATCGTGGTGAACTAAATATAGTCGTAACCTTCTTCTGGAGGGTAATGAACTAAATTATTAATAATTTTCTACGTCCTAAAACCACAATAATCCCAATTGTACCTTCCACACAAGGAAAGTGTTCTTAGTATGTCTATAAAAATTAAATATTGTTTGTTGCTTTACGTATAAGTATATGACTAAAGAATGGTAATTTACCATCACGTCTATATTCCCTGTACCGGTATATTAAGTTTTTTTTTTTTGAAAAACGTTTGTAATTGTCCGAATAAAGTTTTTCGGAAAAGTAATCTTAGAAAAGTTTTCAGAAAATACCCAGAGAACTGAATTTGCTTTTTGTATGGTATATTTGTATGATTAATTAATGAGATTTTACCTCAAGTCGCTTTCTATTACGTGGGATCTTCAAACATACCGGCAAACTATTATCTATATCTATACTAATATTATAAAGAGGAAAGATTCGATAGTATTGAAACGACTCCGAAACTACTGGACCGATTTGAAAAAAACTTTCAGGGTTAGATAGCCCATTTATCGGGGAAGGCTAGAGGCTATATACCGTTACGCTACGACTAATAGGAGCAGAGTAGCAATGAAAAATGTTGCAAAAACGGGGGAAAAAACCTACGCGGGTGAAGCCGCTGGCGGGAAGCTAGCATATATATTGAAGGGACACAGGTCATGGTATGTTATTTCTTTTATGTCATCCTTCAGAACAGATTATCACACTACGGTTTAGCGGCAGAATGGGTCATATGTAGATACGATCTACCCAAACAAACTCAGAAGCAGGTCCTACCAACCCTAAAACTATGCCAAAGCTAACTGATTTCTGACATTACGCGAATACTAGACATATAAATAAAATTACATTTTACGGATTTTATCTTGTTATATTGATATTATTTTAATCCCGACGTTTCGGACCCTTTACAGCGTCCATGGTCACGGGTGACTAAGATGGCGTCTTGACGTTTTAATTACTATTACTAACAGTTACCCTACATTTTTGTTATTTTTTGGCAATCCGATTCACGCAGAACGAGCTCACCGTATCCCGGTCTTGCAGTTTTGACTTATCATACCAAAGCTTGTAAGAAGTATGTCGCATTTTTTCTATATCAACATAAAATATGTTGTAGTTGTCACGCAAAGTGCAATCTGTCTGGTCCCCAGCGCGAAAGAGAAATAATGATATTTTTTAAAACAAAAGCTTTTCCTTTAAGAAACGTGTAGTGTGTAGCTGTCGAGTCTAGGCGCTAAGTGCATATTAGTGCTGTTCACACAAGCATTACGCTGCGTAATGCGTTTCAATTTATTGCATAGTGTATGCAAACAGTGTAATTTGCAGAAACAGTAAACTTGGTGGCGTACTAAAATAAATATATTTTTTCTACATACGAGCACGTCCATGAATGTGGGTGGGTGTTCGGTGTACTTGATAACTTAATATTTATTTTTCTTAAATTCTATCATCTATTATATTATCCACCTAACCTATAATGGAACCTATTATTAATATTGTCTTTTAACCATAGTACAAGCACTCTTTAATTTGGGACTAGATGGTCCTGTGTAAAATGGTCCAGAATTTTGTCGCTGCTTTTTGTGGTAGTCAGTGTGAAGTGACTTTACCGTCAGCTGTGCGTCGTAGCGGTCTCCCGTGACTGTTGCAACGTCTTTGTGAAACGTATGTTTCGTCTTGAAACAGATTTATACTGTTTTCATTCGTATTTATATTTCAACACAGAAATTTATTTACACGAGATTTAGGGCATCTTTTTGAGACTGCGTTACTACACTTTAGTCTCGCAATAATTTGATTGCTAAAGCCTATGGACGCTTGCAATATTGTTATCTGAGAAGTTAATTTATATCTGCCAAGTAATTTAACGGGAAGAAGGTGGCGAAACATTATCCGGCAGATAACGACTATCCACACATTTATTATTTGTTTTTTCACATTAAAACATTAATCATCAATGACAATCAGATATAGCCTATGTCACCATTGTCACCCAGCAATAATATAGCTTGCCACTGGTGAAAGATTATAATATTTAAAATCGGTTCAGTACTTCAAGGGATTATTTCAAACTCATTTAAAAATGTTACCACTTCATAATATTGCCTCGTCAATATAGATGTCGAAAATTTGGGTGCTGAGTTTGAGGTCTGGTGTTCCGATCTCTAGAATTTGTCTAAACAATTTATGAAATTCTCTACTTTGTTGTAGCTGAGTTTAAATTAGTGTCCAGTAAATGATAATTATTATTCTCGCCACTTAAGGAAAATTAAAAATAACAGTTTATCAATATATGTATATACGATTTTATTTCAAACTTAGCACTAAGAGTAAAGAATCTAATTATTACTATCCTTAGTTGCCTCCCTTAAAATGAATAATTTTCGCCGATTTATATAACAAGTTAAGTATCAGTCTAGGCTAGATTTTCATGAATTAGTCTGTTGCTTGCTTTGTATCACATAATTTAGATTCACTGTCCGCCAAGAAAGAATTCCGCTCAATCAATATCTAAACCTTTGGTGGAAAAATAGTAAACTCCTTTCGCGGTACCAGGATTCCAGAAGCCAGCAGTAACCACATGGTTGCGAGAACACTTACCACTTCTGAAATTCTTGTACTTGTCGCATTTGTACGCCCTATACCAGCTTTTGTGAGCAATGGATGCCATCCACATCTTCACGCATGTCCTGTGGTTACATACAGCTGATACTGATGATTCAAGAGCGTTGGGAACTAGACATGTCTTGCAGTGTGGTTGCGATTTTCCTTTGTTCACGAAGAAATTTGCGTCGGCTATTATGTTTGACGTACCTAACGCTCCAGCATTGCAATGATATACTTCGACATATTGTGCCAAACCAGATCTGATCTGCTCTTCGACAAGATTTTCGGGGAAACAGGGTCCAGCAGGATCCAAACCAGTTATCCTCAAAATTTTCTGCCCAGTTGCTTTAAAAAAATATTCCCCAGTGTGCCCCAACATTTGAGCTCCTAGGCTGTGGCCAATGCCGTGAATATTTTTGGCTGAAATGCCACCTTTTAGAAGACCAACTAACAGTTGGCCTAATTGTTTTCCAATATAGTAGACATATTTTACGGATCGTAAGAAGCTCTTCTTCAACCCACCCCTGTCATTGGTGTATGCTGAATGGTCGATAATGATGAGGTAACTGTTAGGGACGCTCCTGAATGCTCTTCTCACATATTCTGAATTACTTTCGTTGATATATGAACGGAAACCACCGACGAACATGAAGAATTTCTTTCTTCTGTTAAGGTTCCTTATTGACAGGATACTTTTAGCGGCATTTTCGACTGCAAACATTTCATGGACGCCATGTTTAAAATCATAGAAATGGACTTTAACTTCCTTTACGTGTAGGTTCAGAGTTCTGCTATGTACACCTGTATATATTAATTATGATATGTAAAATATGTCTTTTAGTAGTAGTATATATAGGAGATCCTACGTCAGAGAGTAGCCAATCTGTTCTTTTCGTTTATACTGGTATGAAGAAATTACATAAAGTACCACTTTTAGAACTAAGTCCCATCTACTTTAGAGTACCTCATTTTTAGATATGTTAAGATGGTTTGGGCATATAGAGAGTACGAATGGAAGAGTTGGAAGGGGTCGACCTCGGCGAACGTATCACAAACAGATTGCGGACGTTCTCAAAAAAGGCAAGGTTAAGAGCACCCTAAACCGACGAGCATGCTTGGAGAGGTTAATGAACATAGACGAAGCGAAAGTGATGTGCCAGGATCGTAGCAAGTGGAAATCTATAGTCTCTGCCTACCCCTATGGAAAACAGGCGTGAAGTTATGTATGTATGTATCATTTTTAGACACGCAAGCGCATTCGAATGAGCAACAATAGATTAGTTAGATCCCTTTTTCACATTGGAAATACAGCAATTCAGAATTCACAATAGGCTGCAGTTCCTTTTTGTTTATAATAAATCCGTTAACCGGACAAAATATTACTATTATTACTGATTGATGCCACACATTGAATGACAACTATTTTTTACGGATTTAATTACTCGGTATACTGATATCCTGACTTTCCGAATTCTTTACAGTGTCCATAGTTACGGGTAAAATAAATAATCCGTATGTAACTACAATGTAGTTAACTAATTTGTTTTATAAAATGTGATTTTAATTAAATTATAAGATGTAGAATACTTACATTCATTTTTTAACAGCCTCGAGCATGTACTGAGAGGTCCATATTTCTCGGCATCTCTTTTACTGCGAGCATTTATGAAACTGATTATATGTAAAAATAAAAATAAAATTGAATATATTTTCATCGTCATTGGCGCTTGAGTCAAAATAAGAAACACCACGTATATGTTTCTATGACTTACACCAATGAGGTAGAACTTTATGGGGTGCGACCTTTTAGATGTGTGTGGTGGGAGCAAGGAGGAGACTTATATATTCGACTTGTGACTAACAAAACAAACATGGTATTTCATCTGGCGTATGTAATTTCAGAATAATTTTCCTCTTTAGATATTTGCCGTCGTAAGTTGTACATATTTTAATTATAGATATTAGTGACGAGCATTGGTTTAGACAATAACTAATAACAGAGATTTTGCTAAATTTACTTATAAACAATAATTACCTGAATAATAATGCTGGTGAAAACTAGAATAACTTCTCTCAGGAAAAATCTGCGTAATGCGTCCTAAATAATAATAATAATAATAGCCAGACATCACAGCAGGTATTATATCAATGTACAGTTTTCGCCAAACTTATTGTCCGGGTTGAATTTGGCACGAGCTAACTTTAACCCGGCCGTAAAAATCTAAGAAACAAAATTATAGGATTGTAATAAATAAAACCGAAAGCTCAAGTCGTAGACTGTCATTTGAAATAATTTTAATCCATAATTTTTGTTTTTCCGATGTTTACTGCCGGGTTAAAATTAGCTCGTACCAACTTCAACCCGGACAATAAGTTTGGCGAGATCTCTATTGTCCCTCGACAGCAAGAGATAGCAATTTTACAGTCAAAGAGATTTGTAGTACAAAACATGGAACACACACACACACAATACATTATAAATATAATACATAGATCTATACAACAGTATATCTCCCCCTAACCTTTGGGATGACCGGCATATTGGTATGTTATGTAATGAGTATTAAAAATAAAAGTTTATCAAATAAACGTTTTTTTATTTAAAACTTAAAACTATTATTACCATTTTACGTCTACATCGATTTTATTTATCATTAAAGGTGGCTGTGAAAACCAAGACAGATTGACATATTTGGCTCTACAGTGTTGCTTGTTTCAATCAAAATCTAAGCCTTTGGTGGAAAAGTAGTAAACTCCTTTCGCGGTACCAGGATTCCAGAAGCCAGCAGTAGCCGCTTGGTTTCGAGAACACTTACCACCTTTGAAATTCTGGTAATTGTCGCATTTGTACGCCTTATACCAACTTTTGTGAGCAATGGATGCCATCCACATCTTCACACATGTCCTGTGATTACATACAGCTGATACTGATGATTCAAGAGTTTCGGGTACAAAAGACCTCTTGCAGTTGGGTTGTGATTTTCCTTTGTTCACGAAGAAATTGGCGTCGGCTATTATGTTTGACGTTCCTAACGCTCCAGCATTGCAATGATACACTTCGACATATTGCGCAGAACCAGATCTGATCTGCTCTTCGACAAGATTTTCGGGGAAACAGGGTCCAGCAGGATCCAAACCAGTTATCCTTGAAATTTTCTGCCCGGTTGCTTTAAAGAAATTTTCTCCAGTGTGCCCCAACATTTGGGCTCCTAAACTGTGGCCAATGCAGTGAATATTTTTGGCTGAAATACCGCCTTTTTGGAGATCAACTAATAGTTGGGCTAATTCCTTTCCAATATAGTAGACATATTTGACGGATCTTTCGTAGCTCGTCTTCTTGCCATTCCTATCATGGGTGTAAGCTGAATGGTCGATCATGATTAGGTAGCTATTAGGGACCTTCATGAATGCTCTTCTCACATATTCTGAATTACTTTCGTTGATATATGAACGGAAACCACCGACGAACACGAAGAATTTCTTTTTTCTATCAAAATTATTGATCGATAGGATACTTTTAGCGGCATTTTCGATTGCAATAGATTTAGAGACGCCATTTTTAAAATCATAGAAATAAACATTAATTTCTTTTACGTCTAGGTTCAGAGTTTTGCTATGTTCACCTGTAAAGATTAATGATGATGCTTTAAATAATATGTTTTATTGGAAAATCTTAAGGTACAACAATATAATTACATAGATAGGATCCCACGTCAGAAAGTAGTTGTTTTACGCCGCTGTGTGAGGCAATGCGAGGAAAAGATGGGTGAGACCGTTTAGCACCAAAAGATTGCACGCACCGGACAGAGGGAGATTTTTATAGGATTAGCAAAGTAATAAAATGCTCTGTTTATTACCCAATAAAGTTCAATATTGTAAATTTTCTTGTACATACATCCTCACCCGTCCAGACCTTCTTTCATACACAAGAAAATTTTCTTTGGCTTCAGCTCTATCGCCTCGCCAGCGTGAAACCACCTTTAGACTCTACTATTTGTTTAATCTTTATCAGCTGCAGTTTCGAACCGCAAACCGCATAAAACGTTGAAATAAAATGTATTTTACGGATTTTATTATGCGTTATAATGATAATCCTGACGTTTCGATTCCTTTATAGCTTCTATGGCTATAATACAGTGTTGGACTTGGGCATCTTGATGTCAAAAACAATTCGTAAAACCATATTCTTATTTGAATAAATACAATTAATTACATAACTATATTAACTTTAAAAAAAAACGATTAATAATACATTATTAGAAATAATTGGTGCTATTTGGGGGAGACCTACGTTCAGCAGTGGACGGCAATAGGCTGATTATGATGATGATGATAAAAATACTTACATTCCAAGTTTATCATCTTTAAACCTATACTTAGAGGTCCATATTTTTCGACATCCCTTTTACTGCGAGCACTTATGAAACCGATTATTTGTAGAAATAAAAATAAAATAGAAATTGTTTTCATTGTTACTGGCACTTGAGACTAAGCAAGACTTGAGACTAAGAAAGCAAGCACGTCTGTTTGTATGACTGACGCCAATGAGGTCGTAGAACCTTATGGGGTGCGACCTTATGAATGTGAGTTGTAGGATCAAGGAGAAGACTTATATATTCGTCTTGTGACTAACAACAACAACTATGGTATTTTGTCTAGCATGTGGTAATTTCCGAATTATTTTCCTGTCTTCAGATATTTGTTGTGGTTAATTGTTAGTCTGAATATGCATAAAGGATATCCCAAAAAGTAGTGTGAAGCTGTAGCTCAGGGATATAACACCCCTAGATAGACCCGAAGAACCCCTATGTATGTTCAACGATCTTACGTTGTTTTAGATTTTGTAAGTTTGTTTTAATTTCTAACCTTCTAGACATTTTTCTTTGCAGTGATATTGATAGGAAAGATGTAGGCTTAATTTTCACTCACTTAGCTGGACACATATAAATAAAATCATCACTTAATAACACTGCTTCACCTGAAAATTGAACCCAAGGCCTCTTACTCCGCAGTCGCGCTTCTGACCACTAGACTAGCAATGCAGTTAATTGTTATGCAATCTAGACTTGAAACTGAATACACCAAGCCACCAAATTGGTGTAGTGTTAAAAAACGTGACACTTCGACTCCCCAGTCGAGCAAGATTTGAATTTCAGTACAACCTCTAAGTTTACATTTGAGGACGGTATAACAATAGGTTCACCCCCAATTGCATGAAACTTAAAAACATTCTATCAAAATATCTGTGTAGCAACATCAGTATACTTCTGCCTACCCTTGTAAATACAGACTCGATGATAATATGACAATTTTATTTGGTGCAACTCGATAAAATTACTGATTTACCCATTGATGTCCCAGAAACACTTCGATAAACATGGGATTGACTTAACAATGGCACTTTATTGTAAACAATTTAAACCGACTAATTATTTACCGGTTAGAACCGGTTATTTATTATATAACCACAAAGTGTAGTACGTATTTTCCTTATTTTTCTTATAAGTAAATATTTCTGAATGGGGTTTCAAAGCAAGTAAGAGAGCTAGGACACAGCCATTTATAGCTCAATTCTGGAGCAGCCCATCTAGGGAAGTACCTCCACTTTACAGAAAACTGCAGCCAAATAACATACTTTATTCTGTATTGTATTCCTGCAGTGAGTAAGGTTGCCAGAGCTCCTTCTAAGGATGTACTGCGCTGGCAGCTAGAGGAATATTCCCTCAAATTGTCGGCGTAGTGAATCTTCCATAAGCCTCGTAAAAGGTTTTTAAGGTCGGCAACGCGCGAGTGATACATACATTTTGTTTGTCGATTCGAATGTCAAAATGCAACTTGTCTAGCCCTCCTGGTGTTGCAAGCGTCTATAGGCTACGGTAACCGCTTACCATCAGACGGGCCGCTTGTTAAAATAAAAGCAGGGACTTTATTTTTTGAAATTCATGAACATGAATATGTGTTAAAACAGTATGGATTATACATAACATACCATCACGTTTATATTCTCCGATGAGGTAGGCAGAGGTGTACTAATGTACACCCACATTTCGCCGGTATGTTTTAGGTCTCATGTAATAGAGGGCGAGCCTAATGCCATCAACCGGGCACAAATCCAGGCTCCGGGATGCTATTGGGAATTTCACAGAAAAACCCAACAACACTTTGCACGACCCGGGAGTCGAACCCAGGACCTCTAGCGTGGCAGTCGCGTTTGGGATCACTTTACCAACGAAGCAGTCTATCATTTGTATATTTAATGGTGCAGGCATAATATATTCCACACGCATTTGACTGACGTCTAGCGTCTAGACTTACGTCAAATGCTACATATAAAGAGATATATGATGACGTCTGTGGTCTAGTGGTTCGAGTACTGGACTGCTGATCACGAGGTCGTGGGTTCGATTCCCACAAGACACAAACATTTATGTGATGAACTTAGGTTTTTGTGTTTGTCTGGTTGTTTCTTTATATATTATAAGTATATATTTACAACAACAAAAAAGAGTATATAACTATTATATCCATTGTCTAGTACCCATTGTACAAGCTTTGCTTAGTTTGGGACTAGATGGTGTTGTGTAAAAATGTCCCAGGATATTTATTTATTTATTATATAGACAGAGAGAGCAAATAGTGCACTTACGTTATTGTTTTGGATTTGAAGAGCAACCGGGGAATTCGTTGGTTGATTGTTTATGCGCGCCATCTATCCAGTCGTCGTCAAAATCAGGACTCGATTTTTTTAAACCATCACATATTCATTCGTACAACCTTCATTCGTAAGCATTCGTTATTCAATCATTAGCCAACACTATCAATTTAAAAACACATATAAACTGTAACCGTTTTTTTTTATTAAACATTTTATTCACAATTCAAATAAAATTCTTCATTGAATTCGATGAGTTAACCCTGATCCTGCACATTGGTGACCTGTCAAGTCAATGGTCAATTACGATTACTTTCGGAATATTATATCTGTAATAAATACTAAAAAGGACCGAAACAGTTAAGAGTTATGCGTAAAAATACTTGCACATATATTTAATACTGTTCCCCACAGGAATTTCCCAAAATTCTTTCTTAGTGAATGCCTACGTCATACATACATGGCTTCACGCCTGTTTCCCATAAGGGTAGGCAGAGCCTATTTATTTCCACTTGCTATGATCCTGGCACACCACACCTACGTCATTATATCTATGTGTGTGCCAATCCGTTCAGTGGTTTGAGCTGTGTATTGATACATCAGTCAGTCACCTTCTCCTTTTATATATACCTACAGAAGATAATTATATGCAAAGTACAGTTCGCGCTAAACTTATTGTCCGGGTTGAAGTTGGCGCTAGCTAGCTTTAACCCGGCCGTAAAAATCGGAGAAAGAAAAATATTAGATTGTAATAAATAAAAACGAAAGCTCAAGTCGTAATCTGTCGATTTAAATTATTCTAATCCAATTTTTTTTTTCTAAGATTTTTACGGCTAGTTTAAAATTAGCTCGTGCCAACTTCAACCCGGACAATAAGTTTGGCGCGAACTGTAACTCTGTCTGTTTGTAGAAAATGTTGATAAGTATTTAGTATTTACATTTTTTTTTCATATACCTACCTTGTTTTTGTTACATGACTCTCTTTTTGACCCAAAGGTTGACTGGTAGAAAATGCCATAAGGCATTAAGTCATAGAAGTTTAAATAAATAAATAAATAAGCTTATGTTATTGAATCAACCACGTCTGTTTACTGCGAATTACGAAGGCTGTAGCCGGAGGATGCAAAAAAATACAAATTTATTTAACTAATTTATTACAAGTTATTACAATAATTATATTTCTAAGGCTAATGTCGACAGTTGATCGATGTTGTATCAAAAGTGACGCATTCGGAGGGGCCGCGATGTCCGGTGTTCAGTTCTGCTGCATCGGCGCCTCGTGACCGTAGATGTCGTAAATGCACAATAATGAGGTAAACGCTTGTCAGCGTTCCTGGTGCTAGGCGAATGTGTAACACCTCCCCCCGAAGATCAGCAACTATTTCGAAATCGTGTGTGGAAGAGATGATGAAATATTGCTGTGGTTTATTCTTATCTTGCTGGGGCTGGCCTTGCTTGGTCTTTGAATTTCGGCGTAATCTCCTGAAGATGTTACAGTTTCCATTTCAGTTGATTGAGTTTTATGAAGATGTTTCGCTCTTTGTCGTCGGTACATTAGTGCTATAGTGAGTGCACATGCACCCAATAGTATTAAGTAGATTGGAATCGTCGTATGGTAGAGACTTGTATCGATGGTTTCATCTAGTTTAACTGGATTCTGGAGAGCGATCTTCGTATTGATAGAGTGCAGATTTTCTAAGTCCACAGAATTTAATATGATTGGTGCTTCGCTTGACGGTTCTAGTTCATTAAATGTGACTGGTTGCATTATTTCTAAAGCAAATCCTTTAATATGGTTATTGGAGTTTGCTATAGTGAACTCAGGCGTCCTGATGTAGCAGTTGTATGGTATGATGGCTAGATAGCTTCCTTCAAGAGTTTTATATGTTTCTTGTCCGCAAGATATCTTTACTTTGGTTGAGTATGGAAAACTCATGGTGTAATGTTTTTCGTCAAGTTGTTCTACAGCTTCTTTCTTCAGAATGACCGGAGATAATTTACAAGATGGGTGAAGCTCTTGCTTGGTGATCAAATGCTGGATACAGTCTGGTTCCTCTTGGGTTTTGTAGTTTGTTTTTGCTTCGCAGAGGTACATAGAATTTACCTTCGGGCATTCAGCCTCCATGTACCTAGAATCTTTTCCAGAAATCGCAATGAAGGGTAGGACAGGTAAGAGAATTTTATTATGCTTGTTAGGGACAATGGATAGTTTGTAAAGGTTATAAATTGGAGGGAAGGCAATCGGCACTTTAAAAACTATAACTATCTGATTATCTATGTAAAAGTATCCTAGTTTAATTACATCATAATAGTCTCTTAATTCTATATTAAGGATTTCGTTATTAGTATAAAGAATCCTTAACTTATCTAATATATTCTTAATCTCAACTAAACTAATTATTGTATGCGGTGTGCTTGATGCACGTATAAAAGCTAAGGCATATTCGAGTTTATGCAATTCCTCAAATAAGTCATCTATATTATCACTTAGAATAATTAGATATTGGGTCATGTGGGCATAATGAATGAAATCTGAATATTTACTGTTAATTATCTGATTTAGAATATTACTCATACATTCCTGATTTTTAGTTATATTAGTTAATAACTTAGCATTATGTAAGAACCAAGTTTTAGATAGACTAACGTGCTGATTTATTTGGGACTCTAATTTATGCTCATTTTCCTGAAGTATTTTTATAGCATTGTTATATTTAATTGCGTCAGTTTGGTCTAAATTGCCAGATATACTTTTAATTACAGAACCGAGTCCATCAATAAGTCCTCTTTTCTGACGCGTACGTTCAAATGATTCTAATTGCGTAGATATTTTAGCTAGTTTAGATGTAAGGTAATTTATATGTGGTTCAAACAAATAGTTAGTCTGATTATTTAATTCAGGTCTAACTTCGGATAGTTTAGAGGTAATTAAATCAACTTGAGTTTGTATAATATCAAGATTAACATAGTTAAGAAAGGAATGATAGTGGGAAACGACTCGTGTCGTTCCTAAATTAAAGGGTAGTAAACCAGGGCCGTTATCTAAGGGATCAATCATTACTTCTTGTCCTCGGGTCATCTGGAGCAGTAGCAAAAGTAGCATCCTGTAACAATACAGAATCCTTAGGGCTCCTCTTAATACGAGACTTTGCAACAGGGCCACGTTTCTTCTTAGTGTAGATGTGGATGGGAAGATCGGCTAGGACGGTATCTTGAGTGAAACGCGGGGCTAACTTTTGTCTACTTGCTAAAGGGTTACGAATGAATATTTGTTGGTCAGGGGTATATTCCCTTTCATTTTCGCGATTTTTATTCCTATTTTCAGTTAATTCAGTCCTATGATGGAGAGCAGTTTCATTAATTATATCATACACCTGAGTTAATCGTCTTTTATGTTCTTGTAAATATTGTTGCAGTAAGTGCTCGGATAAGTCAACATCTAAAGTGTCTCGGGGATCGAAATGACCTGTTATTAATTCTATAGGCCTACATTTAGTGAAGCTGTGTATGGAACTATTATAACCTAAAATTGCATATGGCATAAGATTAATGGCAGGCTCATTACGTTTTTCTAATTTCAGTATTCTGAGGTGTTCGAGAATAGTAGAATGAAAACGCTCTACTATACCATTATCGTTAGGAGCGTGTGCAAGTATCTTATGGTGCTGTATTTTATGCAAACGGACAAATTCTGAGAATAGTGCATTAGTAAATTCAGGTCCTTGATCTGTAATAATAGTGTAGGGAACGCCATGATGGGTGCAAAACGTTAAAAGAGCTTGAACGACACTTAAGGCTGTACTATCTCTAAGATGATATGCTTGTGCATACTTCGAGAAAGCGTCAACGAAGGTTAGGAATTTTTCGTTCTGAGCTGTGAAAAGATCTAGATGTACAACTTCAAAGGGCTTGGAAGGAGGAGGAACTATGGAGAATTTTTGCCTAATAGGGTTTCGATCATATTTAGCCTGTCCACAGATACTACATTCATTAATATACTTTGATATACTTTCTTTAATTTTAGGCCAATAATAACGATGTGATAGGGCAAGGAAACATTCAGTGATACCACGGTGATTTGTTTTTCCTTCGTGGTAATTACGGATTATTTCTTGTTGTCTTAAGTAATCTTTAACGTTCTCTACTTCTTTTTTAGTTAAGACCATATTCAAGGCAGAACTTTTAAATTTATCCTGAATAATGGGAATAATAGTATACATAGCCAAAGGTGGATGAATAATAATACCAGTTTTTACTTTAGGGTTTACATATTCCTTTATAGCATTGATTACGTCATTTTCGAGATTAGACTCAGATAATTGTATAGTTGTTTTAGTGTGGGTTTCAAAGGGCTTAGATACAGTTGGGCGTTTTTTAATATCTCCTACAAGTACAAAGGATATTTGGCGGTGGAATTTATTAAGGGGTTCATCAGATATAGGTACTTCTAGGATGGGATTCTCAGCACTTGTGTGAGCTGTTACTGTCGTGGATCCAGAAACTGAAGGGGGTTTTTCAGATGTGTTAACTGCGATAGAATTTGCATCTTCGTTATTTATTTCGATACGGGACAGGGCGTCTGCGTTAGTATTAAGCTTTCCCTGCTTATAGACAGTAGTGAAATTATACTCACTAAGTTTTAATCTCCAGCGAGTTAAACGTGAATTGGGTTCTTTTAAGTTCATGACCCATTGTAGAGGTTTGTGGTCTGTGACAATTTTAAATTTTCTGCCAAATAGATAAGGGCGGAAGTATTTGGTTGCCCACACGATCGCTAACAGTTCTTTTTCAATTGTGCTGTAGTTGATTTCACTAGTGTTTAATGTGCGGGATGCATACGCTATGGGTTTATCGCTCCCTATCTGTCCCTGGGAAAGAACGGCACCAATGGCAAGGTTGGATGCGTCAGTTGTCAGTATAAAGTCCTTACTAAAATCTGGATATTGCAAGATAGGGTCATTGGTTAATAGGGTTTTGCATTTCTCGAAACAACTAATGTAACTGGGATCATTTAGATTAATTTTTGAACCCTTTTTTAGACACTGTGTCATTGGCTTTGTTATACGGGCAAAGTCCGGAATAAATTTCCTGTAGTAACCTAATAAACCGAGAAAGCGTTTAATTTCAGTTGCCGTTTTGGGTATTGGGAATTTTTGGATTGCCATGATTTTATCCGGGTTAGGTTTAATTCCATCTTTACTAATAATATGTCCCAAATATGCAGTTTCTAACTTTAAAAATTCAGATTTGTCCATTTGGATTTTGAAATTGGATTCTCTAAGTCTCTGAAATACCTTTTCTAAATTTACCATGTGTTCCTGAAGGGAAACTGAAAACACTATAATATCGTCAAGATAGACTAAACATATATTATTTTGCAGGTCTCTTAGGACATTGTCCATCACCCGTTGGAAAGTTGAAGGGGAATTTTTTAAACCCATTGGCATGCGAAGAAATTCAAAGTGTCCATGCTCGACTGTAAATGCAGTTTTGTGAATATCATCCGGGTTCATTTCGACCTGATGAAAACCACTGGCAAGGTCCAGGGTGGTAAAATAATGACAGTTGCCTAACTTGTCAAGGACGTCAGAAATATTGGGTATTGGATAACGATCGTCTATAGTTTTCTCATTTAATTTTCGGAAGTCTATTACCATGCGCCATTTTGTTTTTCCGCTGGCGTCAGCTTTTTTGGGAACTACCCAAATGGGGGAGCTCCATGCAGATTGCGAGGGACGTATGATATTTTGTTGTAGCATTTTGGAGATTTGATCCTGAACTTCCTGTTTATGTATGAACGGATATCTGTAACTTTTCGTATAAATTGGCACATCATCTGTTGTCCGGATAGAATGCTTAATTTTGTTAGTGAAGGACAAAGGTTCACCATCAATATAAAATACATCAGCGTACTGGGCACAAAGTGTTTCTAAATTAACCTTTTCTTCGGGATTTAAATGATCCGTGCGTAAGCGAGACAATACCTCATTTACGCGATTGGACTGTTGTTCGGTACGCATGCACTGAACATTAAAAAATTCTGCATTAATCGGACGATCCATAGAAAATACTAAATCATGACGTGATGAATTTGTTACTTCTACTATACCTCTATTATTTTTTACAGTTGTAATACAATCACCTATGGAACAATTCGAAATATACTGCTCTGGAATTATAACGTCACCATCTTTAGAATTTATTGGTACTTTAACTAATTTAGATGAATTAGCCGGTATTATGTCTTCATACAAATTGCTATTACGTGAATCATACATTAACAGGGGATTACTAGAATTGCGAGTGATTAATAATCTATTTTTTAAATCAATGTTAGATTCTAGTTTTTCTAATAAGTCATAGCCAATCAACCCATCGAAAAATTCGTGGAATGCATAAATAAAGAGGGTAATGTCACCTGGTTCATTAAATTCCTGAAAACACGGTAAAGTAACAGAGTAGTCACTTCTAGAAGTGGCGTGAATATTCGTAACCTCGAAAGGATCATAGTTAAGTGGTATATGAGATAAATATTTTTGAGCTACTGCAGGACTAAGAAAAGACATATTTGCACCTGTGTCAATTAACAATTTAAGTGGAGGGTTAGAAATTTTAATATATGGTAATTGCCTCTGAGTTTGTAAATTAATTTCTATTTTAACTTGTCTGATTTCGGGGATTTGTGAAAATCCTCGTTTTCAGCAGACAGGGTGTCTCCTACCTCCTCTATGGTGTACGAGTCCGTACATTGCGGTTGCTCATACTCGTATTCACTAGTATAAGCATATCCGGGATACTCAAAATATTCCTGAGGGCTATAATCATCACTGGCATAATAATCGTTATAATAATCATACTGTTGATCATTAAAATTATTAAAATGTAATTCTTTCGATTTAAGATAATTAGAAGGGGGTGGATTCCCAGATCTCGACCAATCGTGGGGTGCACGTGGGGTAAATGGTTTAGCTACATAATGACTAACACCACTCATAGGTTGCGGAGTATTACTAGGCGCTGGTTTAGGGCCTGGCATTTTAAAGACTGTACTCTGAGGTCTGTAATTAGGCGGCGGCGAGCTAAACATTTGCTGTGTCCGTGTAGGACCTCGATATTGAACGGACTGGTTTTTCCAAAAAGGTTGCGGTTGAGGCATAAATGGCCGCGAGGGTCCTGGCATATTAAAAGGTCTAGGGGGCGGTAAATTAAATGGACGTGGTGCGGGCGATGCCGTTTGAACAGGCGGTGGCCTAAAGCCGTAAGAAAATTTGTGACTGACCTGGTGCTGAGACTGCGACTTTCTGTCAGGAGCATGATCGTTGCGCTGCTGCAAATATAACGTATTCATCTCCTCATGCACAAATTCTAAAGCTTTTTCAATTGTATCAGGCCGCATGCAACGAATGCGAGAACCCAGCGGGTCGCGTAGACCACGTAGGTACGACTGTAAGGTGAGTTTTTTATACAAGGTGCGTTTTGATTCAATGGTACTCGCTATCGTTTCATGTAGACTGATATAGGTCATTATAGTGCTAAAAAGATTTTGGCACTGTTCATAAAACTCTTGAGGGGTTGCCGAACCCTGGGTTAAAAGCGCTAGGTCATTATATAAGGACGTCTCGTCGCGTTGATCGGCAAAATTGTTAACTAAGGCACTCCTGACGCCCTCCCAAGTCTCCGGGATACCATTCGAATTAATCGTGCGCGCTGCTGACCCCACTATTTTATTTAAAATTCCATTTAATAATGCTAAATTAGTTAACTGAAAAGCTGGCCCATCTTTCATGTACTGTTGCACTAATTGATCACATAGTTTTATAAATCGAGTAAGTACGTTCGAGTTTCCGTCGAATTCCGGAACCAATCGTAGGGCCTTGTAAATCTGATCTACTGATTCAGCCATTTTCGACGTAATAATTATACTACTGCTATCCTTTTGTTCTGTCTCTAAATTTCTATTAGCGTCTAAAGTATTAATTCTACTGCTATTACTATCTAACCTAGGGGACCGAGATTGCCGTGGGTGGAAAATCTTGGATAATATAAGGAAACACTTTAAAATAAAAAGGAAGCGACTCTAGAGCGATTCTAAAGTACTTACATGCAACGATTCTGTACCTCTGCTGTATCGATGTCTGGATACTCCTCTGGACTGCAGCACTTGTAGGTTCAGGATACTCGTAAGGTGCCCGATAGCCACCCGGGTGACTCGCGATCCAATCAATTTAATCTCGCGAACCGGCCCGCGAGTATCCTACCGACTGCGCCAATTACGAAGGCTGTAGCCGGAGGATGCAAAAAAATACAAATTTATTTAACTAATTTATTACAAGTTATTACAATAATTATATTTCTAAGGCTAATGTCGACAGTTGATCGATGTTGTATCAAAAGTGACGCATTCGGAGGGGCCGCGATGTCCGGTGTTCAGTTCTGCTGCATCGGCGCCTCGTGACCGTAGATGTCGTAAATGCACAATAATGAGGTAAACGCTTGTCAGCGTTCCTGGTGCTAGGCGAATGTGTAACATGCGTGTACTGCTGTACATTTTTGACTGTGCACTGTCTCCCAAAATACAAGCACTAGCCTAGTTTGGGAATCAGTTCCAGTATGTATTGTAAAAAACAACGCATAGAAATCGTAGCAGCATTTGTAAAATTATTTTTGTTACAAATAAACATTTTTCATTTGTCTGACTGTTGCTTTGTTACGCCTGAACCACTAAACGGATTTCGATGAAAATTGCCAAAGAGATTGCTTATAGTTTCAGGCAATTTTTTTTCTCAAAAAGCGCTTCTAGATGCGAGTGAAACGGACAATACCTAGTAATAATTTATTCAAACGTAACAGCTAAACTATTGTTGGAAATCGGTTAAGCGAGAATGACCTTTATTCATTGTGAACTAGTTCACAGTCTAGGTCATTTATCTCCGGCGCTAGTTATAGACATTACCGCTGGTTAGCTCAGATAAGGACTTATCAGCGATTGGTCGACGCCGTAACATAAATAACTGTGATTCGTTCGTGAATAAGATTCGCAATGATGTAGGATAGAATAATGACGATAGTGGCAGTGTAAAAAGTATTATTCGCTTAATACTAAAAGCAGACTTTTATAAACAATGGTTATGGATAAATTATAACTGTTATAAATTCTGAGTTGTTTTCGTCTTCTCGTTTAGGACAGGCTAGAATTTCTTTATTTTAACATAAAAATACATCTTCACAGTAAATAAACGTATTTCAGGTAAAGTGAATAGATTATATTATTTTTTGCAAATTTAACGAAATTAGTAAAGATATTAATCACGAATGAATACGAGTATCCAGACTATCTTAAAACCAAATTTTATCGTAAAGTTTACTTACCATGATACTTGCCATTGCCACAGCCACCGCGTGCAACTTCAGGCATGTACACATTATTTTGTCCGATTTGTACCTAATCTTACAGTAAAATCTTTTAATAGTTTTAGCAATAGATTTAGATACTGGTACTGTAAGGATTATTATTATTATTATTATGTAACTGACCTATTTTTTTTAACCTCAACAATTACTAGCTACATCATTGTTAGTATACCTATTTTAATACCAATGTCTGAACTCAAATGAGTCAGTTCTTGGTACTACTACACTATCTGCGAAAAGTTACCTACGTAACGTTGTCGTACGTAATCTTACTAATCTTCTTTGAGTGTTTTGAAGGGCTTACTCAGCGACTAAACCACTCCAGAATTCATCTTGAGATAAGTACGCTATGACTAACGCGACTTCGAATAAAACTTCTGCGTTTCGTTGTCAGTGCACAGTGGCCATACTAGACGGCCTCACCGCTTGCGTTGCGCTTACCTCAGTGGCAACTGTAAATGTTTAGGTTACATTAAAGTGCCGTGTTTCTCACATTGTGTTTTATAACACGGAAAAAAAATGAAATTGAGTATTTTATATTTATTTTTCTGTTTTGGTTATTTAAGTGCTTGGGGGAAAGGTGATTTGGAGAAATATGGCCCATTGAGCGTGGCCTTGAGGATGGTAAAATGTAAGTAGTTGTTTTCCTTTGTTTACGTTTACTAGAAAGTGTGTCTTAAGAATGATGTAATTTAGTTCGTTTTGCCAGTTAAACACAAATTAACTAGGTACAGATGTGACAAAAGATGTATGTTTTGACGTCTGTCATAGATTAATTTATTTTTTTAAGATTACAACTAATAAATACATAATAATATATTTACGATTTTAATTACCGTTATTGCCCCAATTTATAAATAAATTCAATATATTATTATTTGTGTAAAAGTATTGGTTGTCGAATTCGTGTATAAACGATCTTTCAAAGTAAGTTTTATCACCGTTATCGAGAAATTACAAAACAGGCATATTATATCACTTAACTGTAGTTGAACAGAACTGTATTTTGTTTGAAAGTTTGTTTATTTATCTATACTAAGAATTCACTTTTATCATCGTTGTGTTTACAAACATACTGAGTGTTCCCTCACATTATTCAAAAATATGAATGATGAATCATTATGAAATATGACTCAATATTGTTTAACACATAACGATGGTTAATTAAGAATCAATAGTGTATATCTCCATTATTTACGTTTTATACTTACGCTTTTCACTTTTTAACGAAGGTACGTAGAAGTATAAGTTTTTTCTATACTTAATTGATTTGACTGATTGTTTGTTTGTATTGAATAGGCTCCGAAACTACTGGACCGATTTGAAAAAATCTTTCAGTGTTAGATAGCCCATTTATTGGAGAAGGCTATAGGTTATATACAATCACACTACATCTAATAGGAGCGGAGTAGCAATGAAAAGTGTTGCAAAAACGGGGGAAAAAAATTTAAGACTACGCGGGCGATGCCAAAGCTAGTAAGATATAAAAACATTTCAAGAATATTTTTAAGCAAAGCAGAGAAAGGTATTTTATCTTTTGTAAAGTTAACTTTATTGAGATAGACAATATTGATTCTTAACTGTGATAACACAGTACGCACTTTTTTCAATTACTTACGTGACAGTGATTGAAAAAAGTGAAAAATGCATTTTTTTATTTGGTATACAGAATACGTAAAGAATGTGTTTGAATTTTTTAGGTACACTATTTTTTAATCCCGCATACAAGCTCTGTTGCAAACACAAACAGGAAAAATAAAACCTTTTCCCGTTATTTATTTTAGTTATTAGTGTTTCACTGTCAGTTTTTTTTTCTATACTATAGCTGAATGAATGAATCAGGTTTTTTGCCAATTTAGCCTATTTCCATTAACCGGACCGATAACTCCGAGCTGATAACGAGAATTTTATTTAAAAAAATACAAAATCACTGCTCGACTCGGTAATCGAACCCAAGTGTAGCAATTGTGCTTACAACCAAGCGATCCAACGAAGCGATCAAGATAAAAAGATAAAATATTATGAAGTAGATGATATAAGAACGTCTAATTTTGGCTGTTTTGATGATAATAATTACAGCACTAAGCAAATATTTGCTAATTATAAATGAGATTGATTAATCCACGTAATCATAATCTACTAGCTAAATCCAGCCACGCTTCAGTGTTGTCGTTTTTTTATATAAAACATCATAAAATAATTAATATACAAATGCAATGTTGCGTCAATCTATCGACTAAGTACGGTTCTATTAGATTTGTGGGCACATTCATACGATAGCTGAATTTTTATTTATAAAGACGATTTACTATCTTTACAGGTGAACACAGCAGGACACTGGACCTTGACGTCAGCGGCATCGACGTCTACTTCTACGACTTCCAAAATGACGTCACAGTATATTTCCCTATCAACGAAGCCGCCCAAGGAATCCTATCCTTGCCAAATCTAGACAAAGTGAAGAGATTCTTCATGTTCGTCGGTGGCTTCAAGTCTCATATCAACAAAAACACAGAAGAAAGAGTAAGGGAAGCTTTCAGGAACTTCCCCAACAGTTACCTCATCATCATCGACCACTCAGCCTACACCAATGACAGGCAAGGCAAGAAGAAGAGCTACGAACGATCCGTCAAATACGTCTACTATATTGGAAGGCAGTTGGCCCAAATGTTGGTTGGACTATACGAAGGGGGGATTTCTCCCAAAACTATCCACTGCATTGGCCACAGTTTGGGCAGCCAAATGTTGGGCCATGTTGGTGAGAATTTCATTAAAGCAACTGGACAGAAAATCTCCAGAATAACAGCTTTGGATCCGGCTGGACCATGTTTCTCAAATAGTTTGATCCAAGAGCAGATCAGGGCTGGTGTTGCTGAGTACGTGGAAGTATATCATTGTAATGCTGGTGGTCTGGGCACATCAAGTGTCTTAGGTGATGTAGATTTCTTCGTGAACAAAGGAAAGTCTCAACCCAACTGCGGGAATACCTTAATCCCTGGAATAATTGACTCCTCATTTTCAGCTAAATGTAACCATAAGACTTGTGTGACAATGTGGACGGCGTCAGTGGCGCACCCAGACTGGTATAAGGCGTACAAATGTGACAAATACAAATACTTCAAAGGAGGGCAATGTTCCTTGAATGAGGTGACTACTGCTGGCTTCTGGTCTCCTGGTAATGCGACTGGAGTTTATTATTTTTCTACTGAAGGTTACAATTTTAGCTAACTTTAGTAGTCTGGAGTTTCATGCTATTGCAAAATCACCCTTGTAAGTTGGGTTAAATTGTCCATGCCTTCAGAAAAAGGGTTGGCGATTGATGAAGATTTTTAGCTCATCTATGACTCTTGGAAACGATAAGTCTGCTTGCGTCTATTATAATTTTATTGTTTGCCAAAGCTACTGATCTTTTTTGGCCTAGCGTCATTATTCAGCTTAAAGAATTCTCATATATTTAGATTAGTATTAATTTTATTTAAAGAATAACTAGTCTAAAAATATATACGTACTTTATTATTAGAGCAATTGCACTTCTTTCATTTTCTCATAAGCATACATACATACATAAGGTCGTATTCCAAGAACTCGTTCTCGAGTGGAGACCACGCACCGGAAAGGGCAGCGTAGGACGGTCTCCAACAATATGGACGGATGACCTGATAAAGGTCGCTAGAAGTCGTTTGATACAGGTGGCATATAACCGGTCCTTGTGGACGTCCATGTTGGAGGCCTTTGTTCAGCAGTGGACCTCTGTAGGGTGATATGTAATCTTAACTAAAATGGCAGAATTGGGGCCCGGGGCCTGTAGACAAGTTTCAAGACAAACGAATAGAAACAAAATGTATGGAAATGACACAAGCTTTCAACTAATCAGGCTATCACTTAATGTCCATTTCCATACATTTTGTTGAAATAAAACTACTTTTTACGGATTTTATCGCGTTATATTCATATTATTTTAATCCCGACGTTTCGGACCCTTTACTCGGAATCGGATTACCAACAATTAACAAAAATGTAGGGTAGTTGTTAGTAATTGAAACGTCAAGACGCCTACCACCTTAGTCACCCGTGACCATGGACGCTGTAAAGGGTCCGAAACGTCGGGATTAAAATAATATCAATATAACGCGATAAAATCCGTAAAAAGTAGTTTTATTTCAATGTCTAGTATTCGCGTAAGTGTCTGAAATCAGTATATATTTTGTTTCTATTCGTGTGTCGATTCGAAAATCAAACTGCAACATGTCTAGCCCGCCCAGCACACAAGACAAATTCAAATATGGAACATTTTGATGACATTATCTGTCATATAATTTAACGGAACTTATCAGGAATTGGTAAAATTGTTTCTAAATCAAATTGACTTACACCCCAACTCAGAGACGTCACTTAACCTTAATGAATCGTTAACAAACAGTGGCTACTATATCTTGACCTATTTTTCCATATTTGAGTTTGTTGTCAGTGTACTAAGATATACTGGGTGTCATTAGCTAATGATTCATTAGGTTAAGTGACGTTTCTGAGTGCGGCCCTTACTGTTGAACTTACCTTAAACTCGTGGTTAGAATAATTATATTAAAATTAACCGTTAATGTACCTATAATTTGTTATGTATGATTTATTTTGGCCATTGTTTGTGATCGATTCTTTAAACTAGAAAACTAAAAAAAAAAAAATACTTAGACGTTTGATCCACGCAGGATGAATAGTATAGGTACGTAATGATGATCGCTTCTTAATACACACCCTAAAATGATAGAAGTAGGTGTTATTTATAATAACTTAATTATCGTACTTTACTGTGCAATACAGTAATAAATATTTTTGTTTATATCTTTATTAAAATTCATAAACTATGCGGATATCACAATGTACGCGACTATCCCTTTAAATTAATTTTGAAATCATTTTATCACCGGTCCTTTGGAACGTTGGTGTACAAACTTTGCTTACGGTCGAAAGGCCCGCGGTCCTTTCGCTTTGGCCCGTTTAAAAAAATCATACCTATATATTCAACGCCCGTAAGACGCACCAAAAGTCTAGTGTCAGCCAGAAAAAAAAAACATTTCATAAAAAACCAGAACGTAGGTTTTATCTAATTACTAAGAAACATTATGAAAACAATATTAATTATCTTTAATAGTCCGTTAAATTTGAATTACGCCCGCCATTTTGGGAGCGTTTCATAATAAATATATTTTAATATCTTTACGCTGTTCCAAGGTGATCATTCATTATAATTATGTTTCTGTAGGTAGAACTGCCTTAATGGTCTTGTGGTAAAAACCGAAAATGCGCTAGAGATTCTAGGTTCGATTTCCAAGTCGAGTTATAGAGAACGGTACTGATAATTTAAAAAAAAAAACAATAATTGGGATTTTCTATGAAATTCAGTAATGGCAAGTAGCAATTCGGAGATAGAATTTGTGCACGATTAAAGACTAAGAGCATGATGTCGTCTTAGAAGACATAGTGGTTACGATCCTCAGCATTGGAGGACCCACGGAATGGATGGAAAGACTAAGGACTCGCCCCCTATTGCATGGGAATCAAACACCGACGGCGCATTGCGAGCGAGCATTAATACAACTCTGCTCAACATTTCAGGAAATACCGACGTGATGTACATGTATACAAGGTGGAAGGGACATCACCGCACATCCGAATACCGTGAGTTTAGTACATGATTCTGGACCCCCCTGCGTTGAAATTTTCCGTAACATTTTTCATCAATTTTTTCTGAAGTTTTTTTTTCTTGAACAAAGCATTATTTCTGTCTACTCAAACTAGATTTATAATTAAAAAATCATTATTTCATTTATTTCGGATCGCGCGCGCGTTAACGTTCACCGCGGAGCGTTATAATCGCATTTTTAGCAATACACTGCGCGCTCAAAAATGTCAATATCTGTAATAACCGATCATTGAATGACCTAGGTCATTTTATATTTGATCTTGAGTGAAACCTTGTCACGACGTTTGTGCGTCGATGTCTTGTCTAATATGTTATGGTAATAGCCCCAAGTTAACAGTATATGAGAATGTATGGGAATTACTTGACTTGGAAAATTACCGGCCTAATGAGAATAATGGGTATTACGCCCATATATTCCAACTAGCTACGTAGTATGCAAATCGGACGGAGGGAACATAATATAAGATACTTAATACGCAAATAAGGCTTAGGAAACAGATTAGCAAATTACACAGACCTTAATAACTTCTATATACTTATAGGGGCAGAGGGCCGGAAAACCCAAAGTTATGTTTATAGGTCCCATGTATGAAGCGAGCCTATTGCCATTAACCATGCATAAATCCAAACTTCGGCCTGCTTAGTGAACTTACTAACAGAGATGTGTAAAATTTTATGTTGTGTTGTGAATTACCTACCTAATTAGTTGGTCTAGTTGAACTTAAGCAAAAAAAAATATATTGGCTGGATGACCAACTTGAAAAAAAAGATAAAATAATGAGGTTTTCTATGAAGTCTTCGGTGGCAATTCGAACGTTGTATTGGTGTCCAGTAAATGGCAATAGGTACGCCCCTATAAGACGTAAAACTAGCAAACTATGGACATCAGTACACTTATGCCTAACGCTTTAGGAAATACAGACGAGATGGTAAATATTAGGGAACATAACTATAGGTATTATGTTACTGGCTTTCCGCCAGCGGATTCGCCCGCGTGGTTTGGTTGATTCTTATAACTTTCATCCCCTATTTAAACCGTTTACAGCCCTTTTTTCGCATTAAAAAGATAGATAATTATATAAGATACCAGATTTTATTTAAATCGGTTCAGTAGTTTTGGCGTGAAAGCGTGACAGTTTAGTCGTTTCTTTCTTTCATGCCAACTTCAGCTATTGTTCACATTAGCAGTTTTGTTACTCATAAAGAAGGTACACTTACATTCTAAATCTCCAGCTAATATTTTATGAAACAAGTTGAATACTAAAACGTTGGTAAAACCACCCGTACGTGTGCTCTGGCCACTTGCCAGCCGCGGTAATAGTAGATAGTGAGGGGTTATGACAACGCGGCATCGTTTTTCAAAGGCTGGTGGGATAGTAAATGTCTTCTAAATATACCTGTAGGAATTGTGTAATGCCTTCGCAAGTAGCGTGAACATAAGTTGGCTGAAACACCCGTTAAAGGCGCCCAGCCAGCGTCCCCCATACTTGTTAACAAAAACCTACTTTTTGAACAAAAATGTCTATTGTATAGTTACTTTAATATCATAAATAATGTCTGTAGTCTAGTGGTTCGAGTACCGGACTGCTGATCACGAGGTCGTGGGTTCGATTCCCACAGGACTCAAATATTTATGTGATGAATATAAGTATTTGTATTTGTCTGAGTGTTTCTTATGTATTATAAGTATGTATTTACAAAAAAAAAGTATATAAGTATTATATCCATTGTCTAGTTCCGATAGTACAAGCTCTGCTTAGTTTGGGACTAGATGGTGCTGTGTAAAAATATCCGAATATATTATAAAGAGGAATGATTTGATTGTCTGTTTGCATTGAATCCAAAACTACTGGACTGATTTAAAAGAATATTTTACCATTAAAAAGCTACATCTTTACCGATAACAATTAACCTAGGCATCATAAAAAATAACTTTTATTTACCATTACGATACAGACAAGGAAATGTCTATGAAAGTAATATATACAGCTAAGTGAGGTAAGATAATCGAAAACTTTTAAGCTGCTCGTTATATTTTCTGAGCGTTTGCGGCTTCGATCCCTGCCAAAGTACACAAGGGAGCGGAGCGGAGTCAAGCAGCGAAGCTAAATTCTGTGTGAGCGCAGGTTCGACTCAAGCCACGTTCCGTTTTAAGCTGCATTACGTGATCATGCGCTGTCTGTTGCTCGAACAGATATTATGTGTTTGCTGTGTTGGGTTGTGGCGTAAAGAATAAGAACACAGCGATTTTTTTTTAACTAGCCCTTGCTCAAAACTTCGTTTCTGTAGAAGTTGAATTTGTTTTCCTGTTTTCGAAACATTTTTAATTTATACTCAGCTCTTATTGGTCGTAGCGTGATGAAAATTATATAGCCTTCCTTGTTAAACAGGTTATCTAGAACTGAAATAATTTTTGAAATCGAGCTAGTAGTTCCTGAGATTAGCGCCAACAAACAAACTCCTCAGCTATAAAGCTGAGGAGTTTGTTTGTTTGGTTAAACGGTTTGGTTTGGTCAAAAATCAGTACTAGATAATATTATAAAATATTATCTAGTACTGATTTTTGATACTGGCTGTTCGCAGGCGTACTAACATTATATCAAAGTTTCATCGTAATCGGATTATGGATAAAGGCACCCTTACAGCCAAATAAAATGATGTTGGGAATGTATGAAATACATACATACAGAAATATATTTGGATTTGTGGGACCCCACCCCTATTAGATGGGACCTAAACATACCGGGGAACTGAAAAGACAAGAGGGAACGCCAATATTTTATACTACTTACTTAATACGTAGTATAGAAATGAATCATTAGCTAATAGAGACCCAGTATATCTTAGTACACTGTCAACAAACCCAAATATGGAAAAATAGGCCAAGATATAGTAGCCACTGTTTGTTAACGATTCATTAACGTTAATTGACGTTTCTGAGTGCGGCCCTTACTACAACTTATATTATTTTATACTACATAATTGAATTGCCCCGCCGTTAGCCCAAAAGTCCTAAGTGTCACTCCTACGCTCGAGGTACTGAGTTTAATTCCCGGGTCAAGCAAATGTTATTGGATTCTTTTCCGGGAATATGGTGACAAATTGACCATCTATCGTCTCTCTATGAAAAAAGGTAAGTATATCAACCGCTCCCTCCTTACACCACTAAAAAGAAATATGAGCTAGTTATAATGCCGTCAGAAAGCTCTTTAGACACTGACTTAGAGATTTCTGGGGAGACGTGATCATAATGCTTAAAACATTGTGAGAACGTGACGGCTTTCACACTAAAAACTGACAAAATATTAAGTGATATGAATTTGTTTACTCGAATTTGAAGCTAATATTCTTGGTTTTGTAGAGGTGTATTGTTTTATTTCTTTTTAATTTATATTATTTTGTTCGCCGCTATCGTATCAATGCGACCATTGTGGGTCTATTGTGATCTCCTCTTGATAGTTTAAATGTAAAGTTCACCGCTAAATCCAAAATGTAATGTAGAGGTGTATCTATGTAGGTACTTAAGTTAAATTTCACCGATACTTTGTTTAAAGTCCCATGTAATTTACGGGGACGGTACTATTGCCATCAACATAGCACTGAGACAAACTCCTTGCTGCTACTGAGAATTTCAGAAAACCCCATTGTCACTGCTTGGAATTGAACCCAGGACTTCAACTGTAGCAGTCGCGTTTACGACTATTAAACTAATGACAAATCGGTCTACAATTGACGGAGAAATCGTGGAACATACATGACACAAAAACATGCAGTCGAATAGAGAAGTCGGAAGTCGGTCTCCTTTTTTGAAGTCGGTTAAAAAGACGAACAGCCGAAAAAAGTAGGGAATGTATTGTATATAATGAGTTAGTCACCCGTGACCATGGACGCTGTAAAGGGTCCGAAACGTCGGGTAATTTAAGGATATACCGCGATAAAATCCATAAAAACTAGTTTCCTAGTTCCAACACTCGCAGTGAACAATATTTTTATACGCACATCATAGAATTACATTATTAGTGCGTCAGTTCACGCTCAACCAGGTGCGAACACTGCTCAGCCACTGAGCTGGCGCGCTCAATTTACCGCTCCGATGTTTTTCACCCTAATATCGGTAACCAAATAGAAGGCCCATTTAGAACAATTTGGGAAATACCTAATAGGAATGTGGACGAAACAAAAGAAGTATGCAAGAATCGTAACAGTGGCGTTCTGTAGTTTTTGGTTATTTTATGTCGCCAAATGAGAGATAAGCCACCTGATGACTAAGTGGTCATCGCATCCCACGGACACTTGCAAAACCAGAGGAGTCAGTTGAGTGCCGATTCGTAAAAGCCAAAAGAAAGAGAGAGGAACTGGTTCTAACATAAATAGTCAGAACACATACAAACGTTTACAACAACCTTCAACGTAAGGTCGCCTGCTAGTAAAACTCCAAGACGTTCTACCGCCGAGCTTAAACCAGACGTTACGCACAATCACCGATTGCCAGAATACTCAACTTCTACACCAGTCGTATGTGTGTGTGTGTATTTATGAAGATATAGAGTAACTATTGAAGAAACAAACGAATAATATTTATTTATTTATCATTTATTTGGAAGACCAACAGCAAAAATAATAACCTAAGCGTTAAGAATAAAAAATATTTAGCCATTAATAGGTCTCCGCGTATAGACACTGAATACAATTACTAAGTTGTGGATATAAAATTAAAAAACAACACTAGGAAGTAAAAGTAACACTTAGAAATCCTGACAAAGTGCTCATCTCACCGATTGCAAACTTGATTCAAATATGTCAAAGTTAAATTGTTTACATTTCTTGTTAACAGTACTACTCGCTCCGCAACATGAATGCATTTTGCCGATAGTTGTAAGACACCAGAGGCAAATGAATGGGACTATAAAATCTAGTCAATTTAGTGGGTACATTGAAGGCAATTTGACACCTGAGTACAGAAAAATAAATAATACTAATTAAAGAGAAAGAAAGAAAATAAATTCATTTGCATAGACAAGACGCATACAATATTAAATTACACAATCGCACCCATATTGCACCCATTTTTAACTAGGTATACAAATCGCTCAAACTCTGCATAATTGCGTTGTACATACGATACTGTGCTATATCAGTAGACCTTCTGGTGTTCCTGTACAGTGTGTCAAGCCTATCGATATTTTTCCGCGTCCACACGCGACGCGAGCATTTCACACAAGGCTGTCTGAATTAAATCCACCGTGAACTGTGGGTTTTTTCAGCGCCGTACCTTTGGTTTTATTGTTGTGACAAAATAAGTATAAAAATCGGACACCTGAGAGAATCAAGAGACAATCTTTTCATCTATCAAGTGAATGATATAAATTATAAAATACATAACATAATCTGTCTATATTCCCCGAAGGATTAGGCTTAGGCAGAGACTACACACACTATTCACCAGTACATTTAGGTCCCTTATAATAGAGGGCATCAGGCGACCATATTGCTATTAACTAGGCATAAATCGAAACTCCAAGCAGCTACAATAAAAATCATAGAAAAACCCAATAACACGGCTCGGATTGAATCGAACCTAGGACCTCGAGCGTAGCAGTCTCGCTTAGGACCACTAGTCTAACGAAACAGTTATATTAAAAAAATACTGTAACAAAATAAAGACAAAAATTAACCAGATAAAAAGAACTCAGACTCTAACCAAAACTTATTAAGAAGGATAATCAATCAAAACGCCTAATACAGATAACTGATCAATAAAGTCTCGGATCACGTCCGAGGAAGCTGCATAAATATATAAAAAAAAAAAAAAAAAAAAAAAACCTAACTGTGAAATACTTTCACAGTAATCTTAAAGTCTTGCTGGATATGTGCTGATTGCTGAGGATTTAAAATTTTATTTTTATAAACCGAATAAAAACCAAAATAATACCAACCCTAAAACAACAAACGAATGGTAATGACAAACGTAATTAAATTTAAAAAGCGAACGAATAAAAATCGAATTATCTTACAGACTGTTTAGCTATAAATAACGGGTCGAAACCTCTAATCGTTTGCGGTCCGGCCCGGGATCATTACCAGGCCGGCCCGGTAATGAGCTCCGGTAATGACTAGCAGTATGTTGTATCTTTGTATTTGATTTTAAACTGGGTATTTGGGTATTTATTTTGTCTAACCGTTAATTGCGGGTTGTAGGTAAGTTTGCTCGGGTGTTTGAGTAAATATTATGTAAATGGCGAGTAGTTCATTAATTGTGTTTGAGGTATTTTCGCTTGTGTTTAGAACAAGGTTTAAACTAGCTACATCGGACGACATTTAAATAAGTATCTCATTATCATCATATCAGCAAAAAAGGGCTAAGTGGCTGGGAGAAGATGCCAAAGAAGAAAGTCGTGGCTGCGTGATATTCTCGAGTCAAAATCGCCGCTGCTGAACTATTTCATCTCGCGAAGGACAGACTGAAATTTTCCGAACTGACGGCCTACCTCCAGTAATTGGAGAGGCACTTCAAAGAAGATCTACTGCATAAAGGTCCCCCTCATAGACTTCCATGAGGACCGGTCATAAAGTCATAAAAGATCAACCACAAAAATATACTCACACCTATGGTGTGTGTTCCAAGTGTTGCGCATGAGATCCAGTTCTACTGTTGGTTGCTGCGCTCTTGCTGGCTACAGTCGGTAGCTTTTAAGTTATGGCAACGCATTAGCAACGCCTCGATAATGTCCTTAAGCAGCGATGACTACTTACCATCAAGCGGCACATCTGCCCATTTAGCGATTATCATTATCTGCCTGTAATTATCCCAATTTATTTGGGGTCGGCGCAGCCTATCCTTTTCTTCCATTCATCCCTGCTAGCCGTCACTTGCTCATTTAATCCCTTTACCATAATATCGACATTAACACAACCCGTCCATCTTTTCTTTGGCCTTCCTCTATCTTTCCGTCCTTCAACATTCAATGTCATAAAAATAAGAATATTAAAGAAGAAATCTACAAAGAAAAACTGTATCAAATCCAACTCGTAACCCTTAACTCGTACCAACGTAAGACGTATTTCAACCCTTCAAATTCTCGTAACAGTCATTCTGAATACTTGAACACGTAACAAAACATTTACCCGCCCCGTTATCTGTTCGAAAATCCCCAAAAACGTAATGATCGAATTAAGTTAATTACTCGAACAGTAACGAACTCTCCGTCCATTTGTCCTAATGGTGTTAATAAAACTGTATTTAGTTGTGTAGCGTAGACTGTTAAACTGTACCCATTAGCTGGTATTTCGCTCTTTACAGTAACAAAATAGGTGGAATTCTTAATTGTTTAACGTAACTTTCTACTTCTTCTGTAACTTAAAAACGCTAAAATGCCCACTTGATTATAATCTATACTAATATTACAAAGAGGAAAAATTTAATTTTTTATTCATTTGCATTGACAAAAGAGCTCTTGAGCTCTTAAATTTAAGAGAGAGCATTGAATAGGCATAGATTTATCACCATTAGAAAGCTACATAGGTACCGAGTAACATAACTATAATTTACAATAAATACCAAGACCACGCGGGCGAAGACGCTGGTGGAAAGCTAGTATAATATAAAATAATAAGTATTAATCCTATGCGTACACCCACAGACAGAATGTTTAAGCCCATATAATAGGGGGCGAGCCTATTGCCGTTAACCAGGTAAAAATCCAAAGTGCTACGGAGATTTTTATAGAAAAACCCAATAATATTTTGTTTGATCTGAGAATGGAACCCAGGACCGCAAGCGTAGCAGGACCATTAAACTAATGGGGCAGCTAAACTAAAAATATTAACAAAAAACACGATTCCCAATTCAACATTCGCTTTTTACCCAATTTGTTACTGATACGCGCAAAACCAAATTACAAAGGATGGTAATGATTAATGTACAATATTCCGACAATGTGGTGTGGCGGTATCAATTTATGTGCTCATTATTATTTGAACAAAAGGTGTTCAACATTGTCTATTATTTCGAAAGTAATACGAGCCCCCATCGAAATTGTAACGCAACCGAAATAAAACTGTAAATTTATACTAGTAAAGACGATATTTGAAAGGAATTATGTAATTGTGTAATTATATTTTTATCGCTCATTAATAGGATAATAAGGATGACATGTTTAAAAAAACGATGTATGTAACGATGTACGGAAATAATGCGATCATCATCATTAAGTCAATAAATTTTGTCATCACACTGAGTTTGGTGATGAACAAAATTAACTGGGCTCGACGTTTCCTTTATAATTAAAAGAAACAAAAAACCCGACTGCGTAAAAACTAATAACTAAAAATCTAAAAACAAGCCCTGTGATGTTGGAAAATGTATTGCAGGCGGGACAAGCAAAGAAACAATTTTGTTTATAAACGAACAGCTTGTCCCGCCTGCAATACATTTTCCAACATCACAGGGCTTGTTTTTAGATTTTTAGTTATTAGTTTTTACGCAGTCGGGTTTTTTGTTTCTTTTAATAATTGATTTTATTTCCTTCTTTTTAGTTTATAAATCATCATAGAATCACTAGATAGATCCTAAATGATGATTTAAAATATAAATTGATACAACTAAAGATCATTTTCAAAATCAGTTCGCACATTAAAGCGTATAAAATCCGCCATATTGATTTTTTTTAAATTTCATGTACCCAGTGACAGTCGTGCCATCAAGACGAATCTAATGAGGTGTCATTTATCTAATTCGGTTGAGCTGTTGAGTAGTTACGACCGGACATAGGAACGGACATACATACATACATACATACATACATACATACATACATACATACATACATACATACATACGCGTCAAACACATAACCCTCCTCCTTCGGCAGTCGGGTAAAAAAAAAACAATCAAAATATGCTCGACCTACAAATAAAACCCTAAACCTCAAGCTGCGGAATTGCATGTCTTCTACACCACTTTAGCTCAAAAAATCTCATCTAAATCCTCCATAATAAGGTTTTGTAAAATTGGAGTTGATAGACACAATTTCATTAATTACTTACACAATCATTAATTTTCCAGAAAGCGTCATAAACCCACAACAACCCACAACATCGTGTTAAATGTCATTTGACATAGAAGTCATTACCAGTTCTCATCGTTAAGCTACAGACTCATTATGTAACAACATACATTATATATTATTACACGAAACTATACACAGAGATGCATTTGAATAAGGGTGCGAACATAGTACATTATTGTTTTTGTAATTTGATAAGATATAACATAAAATACCATCACGCCTGTAGTCCCCGAAGGGTTAGGCAGAGATGTACTAATGTGCACAAAGTTCGCCGCAGTGTTCAGGTCCCCGGTAATAGGAGGCAAGCCTATTGCCATTAGCCGGGCACAAATCTGAATTAAGAATTAAATAGATAAACCAAATAACACTTTGCTAATAATGTAAATAATAATAAGTATGTTTTTACAGAAAAAAAGTATATATGTATTATATACATCGTCTAGTACCCATAGTACAAGCTCTACTTAATTTGGGACTAGATGGTGCTGTGTAAAAATGTCCCCAAATATTTATTTGTTTATTTGCTGGGCCCCGGACCCCAGGACCACTAGCGTAGCAATTGCACTTACGATAACAAAGCTAATGTGGCAGTTATTGTTGATGAACCCAATTTGATTCCTTATCTCTTTAAGATTGAGACGAGAAGTACTACACTTTTTTTTAGATTATCCATGGACCTTTGCCGTGATTTATCAAAGACACTAACAGAAACACAAAAATTGGGTAGTTATGTTAAGGTGACTAAAGTCAAACTGATTCATAAGTATAAATATTTTCACCTAAGTTAAAACGCTGTTATTACCCGACTGCCGAAGGAGGAGGGTTATGTGTTTGACGCGTATGTATGTATGTATGTATGTATGTATGTATGTATGTATGTATGTTTGTATGTATGTATGTATGTATGTCCGTTCCTATGTTCCTACGTAACTACTCAACGGCTCAACCGATTTAGATAAATAACACCTCATTAGATTCGTCTTGATGGCAGAAGTGTCACTGGGTACATGAAATTCAAAAAAAAAATATGTAGGATTTTATACGCTTTAATCTGCGACCTGGTTTTGAAAATGAAATGAATTTTATATTATCATTTAGGATCTATCTAGTCATTCTATGACGACTTATAAACTAAAAAGAAGGAAATAAAATCAATTATTAAATGAAACAAAAAACCCGACTGCGTAAAAAGTACTAACTAAAAATCTAAAAACAAGCTCTGTGATGTTGGAAAATGTATTGTAGGCGGGACAAGCTGTTCGTTCATAAACAAAATTGTTTCTTTGCTTGTCCCGCCTTTTTACGCTTTTTACTTTTTACGCAGTCGGGTTTTTTGTTTCATTTAATAATTGTTTTCAATGTAGACTTTATAATAATAAATATGCAAATGACAAATCAGCTATCATCAGTGTTTTTTTTCGCAAGGCTACAAATTGCAATACACACATCTTCAACGCATCAATATCTACACATAGGTACATACATTCGATTTTTGGTCCTTCCATTCGCAACTCCCAAGTGAGCACACAGCCTAACCCGCAACCTCGCCGTTAAGGAAGACAGCACATAAATTTCAGCGCACATGCATTACTGCTAATGTGTTCTAGAAAATAATTGAGTGCAGTTGCCTTTCATCGACTTTGTTGCTTTGTGGAGAGAAGGAACCAGTCTTTAATATGACAGGAGCCCCGACCTATTTCTATTTGACTTTGATGTCAAATAAGTTTGAAGGAACAATTGTGTGATTTAGTAATCTTTACAAAGTGTACGTAATATTTGAACGAGAATCGAGACTCGCAAATACTTCTGTAATTAATGATGTTCTATATACTTAAAACGTTGCTCCTTCGTTTGTCCCATATACATTTCATTTATACTTCGGTATTTTTAGGCTTTAATGATGAACAATGTATAAATTACAATTTGTTACGATTCAAATGTTTTGGTATTAAAAAATAACAATGGAATATAACATAACGTAACATGTTCGAAGGAAATATTTTTAGGACCTAAAATTCGTTTGTTTTTTGGCACTATACCGCAGTTAACTTAGATATTCAATTTTCAAAATATTCAACGTATTCTACAAAAAGCAACGAAATGTCTGCAACATGAACAGACAAAGCTTCTCCACTTAAAAGGCTTAAAAAAACAGAATCGCAGCTAAATCGAAACTTTCGTCGCAGTTTAAATGGGAAATAGTATTTTTACGAAGTTTCGACACTCGTAACCGAGCAGTGGAATTGTATCAACTTGTACGAGCTCACTCCGCGGTTTGCGGTCGGACTGTTACCCCTACTGTTTGTTTCAGTTAGGATAAATGTTATTGCCCCTTTACCCGTGAATATATACCAACTAGTGTAGGCTTTTCGCTACTCTTTTGTGCTTGTTACGATATCCTTTTCGAAGTTTTCCCATCTCGACAGAGTAATAGAGTGTCCTTCCTACTAACACTGTACCAAAACAACATGAATGCAATAAATATAGGATTATGATTCTATAGTTTTTAATCAGAAACTAATCTACTAGTAATCTTCTATTACGACTACTAATCTTGCTATTGCTACACGCTGATTGGTTAAGCATAAGCCAAATCTATAGATTTCAGCTATAATACTACTATTCACAAATGTGTAGTTTTAGCAAGTCCCATACACAAGTAGACACAAGAACCTGTGTCATATTTAATTTAATTTAAATTATTATTCAGTGGACGGCTGGGGAAGTAAAACTTCCTGTCCGTACGCTTATAAAAAACTGGTCTTAAGCAACTAGATTACTAGACGCAGTTGGTCCTTCCCATCAGGCAAGACTACGGTGAAAAAGATTCGTCGATTGGAGGAATTCGCTGAGGGAAGTCGGTGATAAAAAAATTACGTAACTTCTGCTCTATTGCAGGACCAGTACCTCAACCATGAGTTTTTTACGCATCGAAACGCTGTAATCGCATAGCAGATTTTAGTTCCTTACATAACCGCTAGAGGCGCTGCAAGCGTTTCCATACAAATATTTTACGACGTCGCTAGCGAGTTTAGTGAGGAAATAGTAAACACGTTCTACGCACATAGTTACCTACCGATAATTACCGTCGATTACAAATTGTCCAAGTTTAATGCGGAAGCGATTATCCAATGAGAGGCAGGAGTACTCACGTCGTAGGTCAAGTGAGCTCGCTCACGTAATTGTACAACTAAATGTTTATTTTTTCGAGGATTTTCCTGAAAAGTAGATCAAAAATGTTTACTTTTTTACTCGTTTTGAATGTAATTCGAAAAAATGTGATATGCCGTTATATTATTAATTTGAGAACAACCTAGTCAATCTATTTGGCATGAGTATTGCGGGGTCAACAGGAATTCGGGGTCAACAGGAATGTATGTAATGGGAGCCACATAAAATTTCTAGTAAGTATTTGACAATTAGAGACGACGATAAGCGTAAACTTACGCTTAGTGTGGTCTTTGAATAATAGACTCAGACTTACCAGCTGTAGGATACATGACTACGCAACCAATAAAAAAAAAAGTTTTCAAACAATAATTTTGCCATGTCAGTAATTTTATGTCAGTATATCTATTGTATTTTAGATACTGAAAGCTAGATGGTACTGCCGTGATTACCAAGGCTAGTAAAAAAGTAATAAAATGGTCCTTTTCAAGACCAAAAGACCAATTGCTCCCAACTACAATAGAACAGGTAGGCGAAACGTGAAGCTTTTTAGCACATAACTCTTCGCGAACAATCCTATCCTGCCCCAAATGTCTTAAAAAAACAAATAAAGGCGCTAAAATAAATAAATAAAGGCGTTATGGTGCCCATCATTCCTTCTTATTCCAAAATGTCTTTATGGATACGTATAAATTGAATGTTATATGTCAAACTTGGTAGAGGATATAAGAAATAACGTAATATTTTAACGCAACTGAGTAAAGTAAAGGTGGTGTTATGTTGTTTGCATTTGTTATATCTCTGTATGTCTGTATTTATTTATATTTTATCGTATCCCCAGTTATTAAGAGATTTGGTATCAGCTTTTTGATAAAATAAGCTTCACTACTCATCGACACAAAGTTGATGTTCTAATCTCTACATTTTCAGGCATTTTGAAATTTAAATAGCTATCTTTATCCGTATCCCCAGGCAAACATTGACTTGTCACTGACTCAATGTGACATTACTGTAATGTAAAATTACAATACTCAGGGCATGTTTCACAGCTTACTGATAAGTTTCCGTTAAATTAGCTGCCAGATAATTTCCTACAAACATTTGTTACATTTTGAATTTATTCGGCAGTTAGCGACTTATCGGAGGTGAAAATCATATACCTACAGTCAAAGTGTCTTCTTATTGTTTTGTGTACTTCCCCGTCGCTATAGAAACATGTTACTTACTTACTTTTTCCTGTATTGCCTTAAAACATGGTGTAACATTAAGGAAAGTGTTTAAGGAAAATGGTCCATAAAGCATGATGTAGATTTGATTCATATTATTATGTCTTGCTTCAGGGGATTTTACAACTCAACAAACGCCGTTTCACTTTGTCTATTGTAAAGCTGTAAGGTATACCTTGTTTTTGTTGTTAAACGATGATAAATAGGCGTAGTGTCGCCTGATGGTAAGGCAACCGCAGCCCATAGACACTAGCGTGTTACTACCGGTACTGCTCACGTCTATAGGCTGCGTCTATAGGCTGCATTATCATCTTAAGACCTCAGTTGTTAAGCCTCATATACAGCGTGGTCAAAAAATCTTGGATCAAACGCAAAACGTAAAACACTCAAATACCCATAACTTTTAAGGAAATCAAGTTAGAGCTCAGCCACAGAGAGATTTTTTACTGCAAATAACCCCAATTATCGCCCTGTTTCGTTTGATCCACAATTTTTTGCCCACGCTGTATAGATAATATGTGAAACTTAGGACCTGTTTCACCACTTTCTGATAAGTTCCCGATTTTGACGAAATTACTTGGCAGATAATTTCTTACAAATTTTGTTATATTTTTAATTTATCCGGCGATTAGCGATGTTACCCAGAGCGTAACCCAGAGGTGATGAAACAAGCCCTTAACAACTTTATATATAATAACGTTTGTACATCATGTACATTATTCATTAGCGACAGAATATTTGACAATGCGGGGTGGTAACACCCTAGACCAAATCCAGTCTTAGCTTTAACATTTTTCTAATCAAATCAAACTCACATTAAGCTAAAATATGTTTTTGTGAAAGAAGATTGAGTATATTTTGCATTACACTTAAACAACATTACTAGTACGTAACTAACATCATACATAGGTTAGGTTAGTACGTAAAAGGCAAACAATACCAACGGATATGATTCTTTTCTATAACAATGACAATGGAAACATAAGTATAAAAGTAGCATATCATTAATACTCACAACGTCAATTGGTATTAGGTATCTCATAACATTTTACCCTATGCAACTAAGGACTACCATAATTATTAGAGGTAACAACATAATTATTTGACAAAGTACCTTATTATTTGTAACCCGTGGGCAGCTTCGCCTGCGTATCCCGCAGATTAAAAAATACGCACAAACCTGGTCCTGACCATAATGTACACAACAAAAAAAGAAGTGCGCGTACCTACAAATATTTCGGCGATTCAGTTTTGATTTAAATTTTAAGAACATCAAAATAAGTTCTTTAAAGTTTTAGTTTTTCTTCAAACATACGACGGAATATTATTATTCATATATAATGATTATGCTATGGAATGTACTTAAACAGCAAAAAATGCTCGAGAAATACGACACTTGCCTCTTCTTGCTGATAGCGGCTTAGGGAGTTGTCAGCACATTCACCACAACATCTTAAGTATTAACTATTAAATAGTATTTTTTTTATTAATTATGCACTTTCAAACAAATAATTGGTAAATTACGAGATTTTAATTCGAATGCCAATTAGAATATTGTTCCAATCCATATTCTTACCCAAAATCAAAATAATACTATCGCTCCAACACTATTCAATTCCATACATTTCTGTCGACACGTAAAATACGCCCGTAGCATTACCAGGGTTGTTGTAACCTGCTATTGTTACCTCATTGGCTGCACATTTACCGTCAGAATAATGGTCATATGAGTCACAAGCCCACGCGAGGAAACCATTCTGTAGATGCACTGACATGGTGTAATATCTCACGCACGCTTTATGACTACACTTAGCTGCATCACTCTCTCCTTTAGCTGGAATAAAACCTTCGTGGCAAGATGGCTGCTTCTTCCCCTTTTTGTTGAAGAAAAAGTCAATATCAGCCAGCACTGCAGTCGTTCCTAAGCCTCCTGCGTTACAATGGTAGACTTCAACGTACTGCCCAACACCAGACCTGATCTGATCTTCGATGAAGCTGTTAGAGAAGCAAGGGCCAGCTGGATCTAAGCCAGTTACTCTCCAAACTTTTTCGTTTGTTAGTTCATTGTACTTTGTTCCGGCGTAGCCGAGCATTTGGCTGCCCAGACTGTGGCCAATGCAGTGGATTTTGTTTGAAGGGAAGCCTTTCTTGTGGAGTCCAGCCAAGAAGTTTCCTAAAGCAGTTCCGATGTAGTACGAGAACTTAACCGAGCGTTCATAACTGGCGATCTTCCCCCCTTTATCTGACGTGTAAATTGAATGATCCACCATGATCAGGTATATATTCGGAACATTGCTAAATGCCTGCCGGACAATTTCTTCAGTGTTTTTGCTGATATGAGACTTATAGCCAGGGACAAAGAATACAAGTTTCCGTGTCACATCTAAGTTGTAATTCGTAGTGATGCCTTCAACGGCGCTGTCGATAGGGTAGGTCAAGTTGAAATTGTTTTTGAAGTCGTAAAAGAAGATTTGCGTCTCACTGACACCGTAGTTTTGAGTTTTATCATGATCACCTGGAAGTGAAAACAAGTCAATTTAGTGAAACTTTGTTAAACAGAATAGGACTCAGAAGATTGAAAAATTTTGTTCGATTATGCATTAAAGACATAAAATCGCTTAGGGCATGTATTTTTAGATTGGAAAATGACAATCGAAGTTGTATTAGGTATTTCATATATTCCAATAAGTACCTTTATTCTAGGTTTATTTAAACATTATAATAATGATTGTATGCCTAATAGGCAGGATATTTAGACGATTTAATGTAGGTTTAGTTTATGTTTAACATCATTCTCCGTGTACAATTTTAACTGGTGCTGATGTACAAGTGAGGACGAGCTCATAACACAAATCCAAACACCGTGCTGCTACTGATTATTTCCTAATGGGAAAACTCAATAGCACTGACCTAAAAATCAAACCCAGGACCTCACAACTATTAAAAGCAAGAACGACATAATCACCTATCCCATAATTATGACATGCTGATTGCCCATTCTAAACAAGAATTTGTGATGACAAATGATTGCCTATGATTTTCTTTAATAAAATAATCATCTAAAATTATACATATACAATTCTGTCGGACATGCGTATGCAATTAATGTCACTGTTTAATTTTGTTGGGACTTATCTGAAGTTTTATATCAGTCATACTTTTTGAGCATTAATCTTTAACCCAGCGACCTCAGACGTGCGAGAGAGTTGAATATACACATAATTATCACGCCTGTATTATCCGGAGGGTTAGGTAGAACTTAAATATTGTTGCCCATAAGAAGGGTGACAAAATCTCTGACACTACTCTGACAAATAAATAAATAATATTCTGTGATATTTTACACAGAACTGAACTGCGAATTGTCTAGTCCTAAACTATAGCAGACAAAGGATATAATCTTTACTAATATTATAAATGCGAAAGTCACCATGTCTGTCTATCTGTCTGTCGCGCTTTCACTGATTTAAATGAAATTTGGTATACAGATAGTCTGAGCCTGAGAAAGGACATAAGCTACTTTTTAATGCGTAAAAGGACTGTAAGTAACAGGTTGAAATAGGGGATGAAAGTTATACAAAATATCCAATCCACGCGGGCAAAGCTGCTGGCGGAAAGCTTTTTGCTTAGAAAAACAAAAAATGATCTCTAGTTCAGAATTTCAGCTACATCTTATCAGTAACAAACAATAACATAGCTTAAATGAAGTAAAGACTGTTATTAATAAAATTCCACAGCTCGAAGTAACAACAAACTTTGTAACAAAAACATTTAAGAACGCTAACGTTTTTTTTTATATACATGTTGATTTTATAACAAAGATAGATAAATTACTGATTCCGACCGACGAACTATTTTAATAAGCATCACGCTCTTCCCCGTAGGGTTTTGCAGAAGTGTATTGTGGCTATCCACGAGGATTATTTTCACAAAAAAAGGTCCCGTGTAATGGGCGCAAAATTTGGTAGACCATTTATTTGCATTATAGAAGAAACGTACACCTACGGAGGTCATTGATAGACCTCCGTAGGAAACCCACTGTGTACTGTCTAAAACAAGAGTCCAAAACGAAACGAGTCCGAAACGTAGATTGAAGTTATCTATATTTTTTCAAAGTCATGACTAGTCTTTATAAAAAAATACCTAATCCCCTTCTCCATTGGTCAAATAAGGGCAAAGTTGAATGCACATCGAGGTTATCAATGAATGACAACTAGAGCAGGTACAATATTTTTCATATTGGCGGAACATTTAGCAACACCAGAACATGAAATATTAACAGAAGGCTACCAATAAGGCCGTAATTGATTTAATACTTAGAACATGTCATAGTATTACCAAAAAAAAAAGAAACATAAAACACAGTTAACCAGATTAAATCGAAGGTAATCGACCTAATGTTGGCAGTATTGACAAACATGACCTTAAATAATAAATGCGAGAAAGTGACGTCACTTACATGTGATCCAATCAGAATACAGGAGTGCTCGAAAAGGCCCAGCACACCCACAAGCAAACACCGCACTTAATACGAAACAAAATAAATAATTCATTTTTTTATTTGCGGTCCGTCGTTGAGGACGGCCGGACGACAAATGGCATATTACATCTAGTCTCGTGAATCATGCGCACGTTGTTTGCTACTGGGAAAACATAACAATTGATCACTGCATAGATCTTACGATTAGTACCTAAAATAGGGCTGCTAACCTGTATCTGAATTTCGCCTTTTTTCCAAAATAAGACTGTCCGTGGTTAATCAAGTTTCCCACACAAAGATGAGGAAGTGGAAACTAAGAGGATATCAGTCGCGAAAGAGAATTTTTATGCTTTAGTCATCAGTCCAAAGGGTTCCCCAGACACGCTGACTGAAAATATTTGATAGGTATTATCTTTTTCTAAATAATTTAGTTAGTTAGTTTTTAAGAAAAATTACTACCTAATTAGTTAATTGACTCAACTCACTCATCTACTGTGGCAAAAATATTCGGTTCTACAATATTCCTCCTCCTTTTTTAAGTTGGTTAAAATTAGTACAAGTTTTTCCCCGACCTCGACAGCCCTAGTTTTAATTTAGACCTAACAAGACAAGGGGGAAACCACGAAATATTGTGTTACTAGTTATCATGTGTATGTGTGTGTGGAAAAGTATTTAGAGCAGTAATTATCGAGCTGAATCAATAGGTATTGTGTTATGTAATTTATGTGAATTATGTGTTTTATGCCGGTGTTGTAAATCAAATAAAAATCGAAATCGAACTAAAACAATTTATTCTTCTAAAACAATTTATCTTTTGGCTCGATTAGCACAATAGATGAGCGATCGGCTTCTCCGCCACGGGTCGCTCAGGTTTAAGTGACCTGACCTGAAAAAATGTCACTATCAACCCATTGATTGTCTGTGCTAAACACTAGTCTACTTTTAGGGGCTAGATTTCTGTCTACCAAGCTGGCCTAATGCGGGTAGGTAGGTTTTACACGTTTCATCTAGAAACGGCACCGTTTACTCAAAAAAAAATCCTGTCTTTAAAAAAAAAAATACCCACTGGTGTATAATTTTTTCAGTATCAGAGGAAATCGCGACACCATCTAACACAAAAATAAATACAAACATTGACTTATAAATTCTATTTTTCTTTTTGTAGTCAATTTAAAAAACAATTCCATCAAAATGAAGAAAATGTCAAAAACAAACTAAACTTGTTCAATGAATAATAAAAATGCAGATAATATTTACTTACTGTGAACAAATTCGTTAGGAAAAGTTTTCGACGAGGAGTGAATCCTATTAAGATCGTGATCTTGGAGGAAAGTGGCGAAACAATCCCTCTGAAGCGGTAATTAACTCACCTTGGTGCTAACCAAGTTTTTAATTGAGTCTAGTCGATCCTCAACCGGGTATTGTTGGGTTGAATACAAACTGGGGTGAAGTTGTTAAAGAATTAATGGCTTTTGTGTCAACAAAGATTTGATAATAGTGTACTAAAACGTACTTACACCCAAAATTTTCCGATATGTGCCCAAGTTATAAGAACGCTTATCAACCGATCTGCGAGGTTAAGCTGCACTTGTCGCGGTCAGTTTGTGGATGGGTGACCATTCTTAACACATCGAGACCCCTCCGTGCCTCGGAGAGCACGTAAAGTCGTCGGTCCCGGTTGTCATACGAATACCTATGACAATCGTCAATGGCCCAAAAAAACCTGACAATCAATCTATCCTTCGAATAATCAGTATTGCCCAGAAATTGGGTTGCGAAGGTCTGATGGCAGTCGCTCCGTGTAAAATCCTCATATTCAGCCGCATCTGTTTAGACTGGAAGACGACCCCAACATGGTTGGGAAAAGGCTAGGAGTAATTTTAGATCCTATGTAAAATGAGACCAGTTTATTGGAGTATTCCCGTTTGAGCACTTGTTTTTAAAACACATAATACATTGAACACTTAAAATATTCTCAAACAGATGCTCTCTTAAAATGGGTTTTTAAAAAGCAATACTCCGTCGGGGGCTACTACTGAAAATTTTATAAAAAAAACAACAACACGACCTGGGAATCGAACCCAGGACCCAATAGGCAGGCTAGGAGTAATTTTAGGTCCTATGTAAAATGAGGCCAGTTTATTGGAGTATTCCCGTTTGAGCACTTGTTTTTAAAACACATAATACATTGAACACTTAAAATATTCTCAAACAGATGCTCTCTTAAAATGGGTTTTTAAAAAGCAATACTCCGTCGGGGGCTACTACTGAAAATTTTATAAAAAAAACAACAACACGACCTGGGAATCGAACCCAGGACCCAATAGGCAGGCTAGGAGTAATTTTAGGTCCTATGTAAAATGAGGCCAGTTTATTGGAGTATTCCCGTTTGAGCACTTGTTTTTAAAACACATAATACATTGAACACTTAAAATATTCTCAAACAGGTGCTCTCTTAAAATAGGTTTTCAAAAAGCAATACTCCGTCGGGGTCTGCTACTTTATAAAAAAAACAACAACACGACCTGGGAATCGAACCCAGGACCCAATAGATTTGGGTTTTTCATAGCCAATAGGCTAACGAAGCAGTAAAATCATTTTTATCTTTAAATATATTTATCATTTATTGATGCCAAATAAATACCGCCGCCTACCTTTGTGGGAAAAAGGCGCGAGAATGTAGGTATGTATTATGTAATGCCAAATACAATAATTAAAAAAACTTCTTTCTTCATTCCAGCTACGCGGTGGGGGTGAGCAGTGAAATACAAGAATTCCAGAGGTCGCTGATTATAAGACAGCGCATGATATTACTGGTAAGTACAATAATAATCGTTTTATTATATTCAGAGCCTGTTTCGACACCTCTGGATGGCCGCTATCCGCCGGATAAATTCAAAAATAGAACAAAATTTATATGAATCTATCTGCCAAGTAATTTAACGGGAACTTATCAGAAGGTAGTGAAAAATGCCCCCAGTCTCATTGAGTTAAGGCGAGCTTCAGATCAGCTCACAATAGTCTGCCAGACGCTCCGTGGCGCTAATCTGCTTCACGTACTAGCGCGTTTCTTTGTCCCAGGCAAATACTGTCGGGGAAAAAAACACAGGTTTGCCGTGCCTCCATGTCGTAATGTTGCACATGATAATATGTCGCTAATTCCTCGCAGTCTGGCCTCAGAAGTACTGTGAGAGGAATTTATGAAAGTGACTTCTTTAGTTAAGTTTATCACTTAAAATTTTACTATTTGTTTATTTTAACATTGTGATATAACAATTTTATTGTCTCTTTTATAATTTTACATACTGAAATAGGTTGTAAAACAACCGTTTTAAGTCAAAGACAAAATAAATAAATACCATCCTCTTTCCCAACGGACATTTAACAAGATCGAGATCTCAAACATAACTGTCCTTTTTGTGACATTAGGACTAAACGGTCCTGGCATTGCCCAAAATTATCTGATGACACACTAATTTAACTTTGCGCTTCATTTCCTGTCATGTCTACAATCTAATGCAATTCATCTGGCTTTACTTTTATTACAATCCTTCTTTCTGTAGTGTATGTTATAGGTATATCTAGCTAATGCGGCCCTCGGCTTGTTTTTTTTTTAGTAATTCTACCATCATTATCATAATCTGGTAAAAACTCCATAATAATATTAAACCCATCATAATAATAAAAACTTTTGGACTGCATGTTTGGTGTCTCCGATCAGCATCACTTAAGAGGCGAGAAACATTCTGACTTGCTCGGTGGTGGCTCTTGAGGTTTAACTGGTCACTGACTGGCTACCTCCCTTACTTCGGAGTGTGTCCTCAAGCATCTTTGTGTGTTCGGACTATTGCGCGGAAGAACCAGTGCCTCGACCATGAGTTTTTCTCACTAGACTCGCTAGCGACGGCGTAAAATATTTCTATGGAAAACCTTTGGAGCGCCTCTAGCGGAATCTGATATGAGATTACAGCGTTTCGATGCGTAAAACCTATCGAAAGCCATTCGATAGAACTCATGGTTGAGGTACTGTTCTCCATCTCGATTGCTTTGCAGTCGGTGGGGGTTTATAAGGTTCGGCAACGCATCAGCCACACCTCTGGTGTTGCAGGTGTGTCTGTGCTGCAATGACTACTTACCATCAGGTTTGTCTGCGAAACCTATAAAAAATAGCGAACTCGCTGAGGATCGTGATTTCCACTATAGTATAATAAATAAATATCCTGGAACGTTTTACACAGCACCATCTAGTCCCAAACTAAGCAGAGCTTGTACTATGGGTACTAGAAAATGGATATAATACTTATATACTTTTTTTTTGTAAATACATACTTATAATACATAGGAAACACCCAGACAAACACAAACATTTATATTCAACACATAATTCGATTCCCACAGGACACAAATATTTGTGAACGGAATCCACGACCTCGTGATCAGCAGTCCAGTACTCGAACCACTAGACCACAGACGTCGTCTGCAGTAGTAGCCATAAGTATGTTCCACAGAAATCTGTTACAAAAAAATCTGTGTGTGCTTACTATCTGATAATTACACGAAACATTCTCTTCCGTAGTTATAATTGTATCTTTGTAAGTCAAGGTTTTAAATTAAAATGCAGTAATTTCTTTGTCGTGTATATTTATTTAAATTTTATGCACATAGGATACATTTAATTCCATCAAGATTTTGTTATTGAAATATCTATTACAATGGTTTATAGGTACTTGAATTTCTCCGGATAACGAATTTCACAAGCTAAGTTATGGAATGCACATAATTATAGAAAATCTTCAAACCTCTCGAACGCTTTTTTATTATTTTCATTATACGTAGACACACAGGATTGTTAACATCAATGTTAATGTGTTTTTAAAAATAACTTATTACTATGTTATGGTAGACATTTAAGAATAATAAATGCGAATAACAGTCCTACTTTACGTTTCATAGCAATTAAAATTTTTGGTATAATTTGGCAGAAGGAATTATAGTAAAAAATAGTAATTAAAATTCTATGCCAACATAGCTTTTTGTTGGAATATTTTTTATAATATCTTTAGCTACAAGTGATGTCGTAAACGAACTTTTGTTGCCAAACCCATATGTGTTTAATAGGCGACAACCTAAAAATTTCAATTTGACTAGCTAGGACAGCCAACAGATATTCCTAAATTGTTTTGTTTTTAATGCAATCAATGATATTACAGCTGTTTGTAATAATACATTCCTTGCTTAATCTTCATGTATCACAACCATATACAACCTATTTTATTGTTACCTCGGTTATCTGATTCGAAAAATTCCCCTTTTCTTTTTTTTGTTTTATGTTAATGCCATAATAAAAACAAGTTTACATTCGGCTTCTGTATAAAATTTTATTCTTGCTTTATCTCTTTTAAGTCGCTCCACCGTTTTCTAACTTACTTTCTAGCTTTCTTGGTCTCACAGAAAAGAAATTCCGCACTATCTCTTTGCTTTATTTCCAAAAATGTTTATTTTTTATTTTGAGCTTGTGCGTAAAATTACTTTTCTTTTCCATACTTTCTGTCAGTCAATAAACCGTCTAGGACTGTATGAAATCTTAGCATACTTACTTACAAATCATTCTAACCTCAAACGACGCCTTACAAAATTAGGCACTTCCTATAAGCTTCTTTAGAAGCTTAGGCCTTCCACCAGGTTGCATTTGCTTCTGTTTTAAGAGCGGCCCATTTAAAGATTTTTCCTCCTGATAGACTCGCACATTTCTGGTAACAATGCAGCTTGACTTGAATTTGTTTTACGCCTTTCCCTTCCATTGTTCTGTATCTGTTCTGTATCTCCTAGTTTTAGAATGAAAATCATCATGATCTTGCTCACTCACTCACATTACATTGGCACATAGCCCAGCTTACAACATACACTAACTTTTACTTTCAATCAGTCTTGACAAATTTCATTCGTCCCGTGAAGAAAGCTAATGCCTTCCTAGCTAACAAACAAATCATAACAAATCCCTTCACATCGTAGTTATTTTTGTATTTATGATTTATTTATCTTCCATATGGCTAAGCTCAACTGTTTAGTTTAGTTATGACTTAGCCACAAGCCTAATAAAATGGTGCCAAAATAAAACGAAAACTGTCTTGAGAAATAATCGTTGTCACTTTTCTTAATATTTAAAAAAAATAGAGAGTATTAAATGAAATTTTAAGCGGATATAAATTATTTGTCTACACTTAAGTCACTAGAGTTCCATACTGGTTTTATTTATTGATTTTACCTTACAAAGCTTAAAATTTTATAAAGTAGGCCAAAATGGCTCACGTGTCGTATTGTGGCATAATATATCGCCATCTACTAAACACATAAAAATGTTTACTTAAACTAAAGATGAGACTAAAATTTCCTCATTTGCCGATATTGACGATGATGATGATAAAATTACCTCTCAATGTACAAAAAGCCTATACAATGCGAGGTCAGCTTATACTGAAAATAGCTTGATGTGCACGCGAATCATATCATCATCCCTTTACGATTTCCAATATGAATCATAATTATTCATAATTATGCTAATGAACTCATCAAAATTGTCAATTTTAGTCTTCGACTTCACTCAAGAGCTCTCAATCACTCCTGTGGGTGGTTCTACTAAAGAGATCTGACACTGGCATATCAAATAGACTGTATAGAACCCTACCTTTCCTTTATTTACAGTACAGTACCTAAAATACAGTGTTATTTTTATCACGTGGCATAATTTAAGGGGTCAGTGTACTCATCATGTAAATGACATGACATCATGTACATCATGTACAACTTTTACTGTGGGATCAACCCTTAAATCGCGAAAAAATAACCACCTGTTCCATACACAATTCACTTAAACACAAAATGTATGTACGTGATAAAAAAATCATCTTGTATATTCGCATTACCTACAAGGTTTACTGTAAGATACTTTACTGAGCGTTTAAGACATTAATTTTAGGACGGAAACCCACCGCGGCGCACGTGCGTCAAGCTTCGCTTTGCAGAAAAATGTATGTAATCGTGTCCACTGCAACCCACGGACACGCTACGCACAAATTGACGTCATGACACACGCGTGGCACGCTCGGATATGGCGAACACGTAGCTCAACGCCATGAACGATACACGAATTCGTGTATAGCGTGTGCTGGAGTTGAAACATAGACCCACGTTGTCAAACAAATGAACCCACGCAACTAATGTGCGCCGCGGTGGGATTCCGCCTTTACTGTAATGATTAATGAACACTTAAACCTGAGGTTTAACACTGGCATCGCTATTGCACCTCTCCAGTGATACTTCGCAGAGTGTAGTCAGTTTTTGCATGATGGGTGATACATATGTCTTCAGCCATTCGTCTGCACTTCTCTCGCCGGTTATCTCTTGGATGTGGCACTTCAAATTTGTTTGAATCACTGTCAGTTCTGACAGCATGCTGAAAAGAAATTAAGGAAGTATTAAAATTTATACACTGCCGAGAATTACCTTTAACACTATTTATTTCTTCAACGTTCACAATTTGTCAAATTTTGACAAGAGGTCTTTGACGAAGGGTATTTGGTACAAAGTTATTCAAGCCTCGCTTCCTCATTTGCTGTGGTTTAATTTGAGTGGGATGACTAGACAAGAGGTTATGCCGACTTTGAGGCTCCGATCTCAATCAAAATCAAAATAGTTTTATTTTCATATAAACCATGTATAGGCACTGATGAAATGTCGAATTAGGTGCCCGGCTCCAAATTAGTCGTTTCCTATAGATCTTCTCTATAGGAAACGACTAATTTGGAGCCGGGCAACCGGCACCGGCAAGAAACTCCATGGTTACTCTTTGATTTGTGGTTGCTCCATGGTTACTGATTGATCTGGACATGTACCTCTTAATAGTTTCACATATATGATGAAAAAAGTTGACTCGCCCTACTGTACTGTGTGGAGTCTTAGAGGACGCTCATCATACCCTAGTCTCGTCACGTCTCGGCCTTCGGCAATAACAATTTTCATATAGATTTTTATAATAGCATTTTAGTTATGGCACTGTCAGATGAGGCTAGAACGCCTTTTAAAATCATTATTAAGGTTGCGGATAGGTTAACTTGATATTTGTAATATAGTGCTTATTTTTTCCTCTGTAATTAATAATGGGGGTGACATTTTCATTATTGAAAAAAACCTCTTAATAAATCCAAAATAAAAAAACTCCCGCGACAAATTATAATTAATATACGTATTTTATATGGAATTAATATCTTCATTGGTTCTCGTTAAATACTCACTGTTGTCCAGCAACGGCAATGCCTTCTACGTGTACTGGAACAGTGTATTTCCGTTCAATCTGCCAAGGATTCAACCAGGTTTTCACTCTGAAATACGTACAATGGCACAATTGCTTATATCTGATCTGTGTTTTAATTACCTAGAAAGTGTATTATTTATTTTTATTGTGTTTATCACCATCATATAAGCCCATAAAGGTCCACTGTTGAACAAAGGCCTCTCCATAGATGTTCCACAAGGTGCGGTCATATGCTGCCTGCATCCAACGACACCCAAATTAATAGTAAATTAACAAATTAATGCGAATGTCTTTAAAGATATAGTCAGATCAGATGGCTTGTCTAATTTTTATTTATATTAGAGGGAGGAAAGCGATCAATTGACACAAACAGCACCGAAGGGATCACAAGTCTATAAGAATAGCGTTTGCCGATATTTAGCAGACATGTAGCGCAGAAGACAGCCTTTGTGCGACTGAGTCTGCGGCGCACAAAAAGTCTGCATGGCGCCCTAAAGTCCGTCGCTCGTCGTCGCTATTTTTCTGTACTTCAAGTAAAAAATAATACAACGCAATCCCTGCACTTCCATAGCGTGTACGTCCCTACATTTCTGCCGACAGAATGATCGAGGATGGTGCGTCGGGTGTTTTGAGCCTGAGAAAAATCCGCGACGGTCATTTTGTGCGCAGACTTTTTGTGCGCCGCAGACTCGGTCGCACAAAAGGAGTGTCATCTGCGCTGCACCTTGAACATGGTAACTTACAGGTCACTATTGAGCAGGGTCAGGCATCGTTCCTTGAAGATGGTGAAGGAGTGCACACTCCGCGCGAACTCCTCGCCGGGCCACTCGGGGCTTGGCAATATCTCCTCCAGGGCCGATTCTGTAATACAAACACGATCACTTTTTATTTGTCGTAACATATGCACAATATGGTAGTTTACATCTTAGCGCAATATATTGTTGGATATATTTTTTAGCGCTCAGCAGGGTTTGAACCTGCATCCATCTGATTAAGTTAAGACACCGGACGCTTTAGTCACTTAACTACAGAGACCTAGTCCGTAATGTCAAATTTCTCTTTCAAATTGTACCTAAGCCTTAACGTGGCGATTAACTCAATTTTATCCTGTATCATAGGCAGGTTTACAAATAATCATTCTAAATGGACAGGTATTAAACCTATAGGTCTTATAAATAATTGTGCCGTGCAGGGATCAAACCTGCGACCCCCACAGCAGAAGCCGAATTTTCGATATTATTTAATTTTATCGAACTGTTTTTTTATAAAATGTTGAACAGCAACTTGTAGGATTTGTGTCGGTTAGTGGCAATAGAGTACCCTATTACATAGGACTGTAACATACCAGCGAAATGTGGATGTACAGCAGAACACCTCTAACGAACCCTTGATACACGTTTGATGGTATGTGCTAGATGAATAAATAAGCTAAAACTGAAATTAGTAGCAAACTAATAAACTGACCTATATACATACATGTTCAGCACATAAACTCGTACCAATAAACTTAAAAACAACATCGGAAATTCAAACCAAAACTCACAAACTAGAAACTTATAGACAAACTTTTAATCTAAAATATACACTGAAACTTAGAAACAAACAGAAAACATAATACACTGAAACATAGAAACAATCAGAAACATAATACAATGAAACTTAAAAACAAACAGAATCATATACACTGAAACGTAGAAACATATAGACTGAAACTTAGAAACAATCAGAAACATACACCAAAACTTAGAAACAAACAGAAACATATACACTGTAACTAAAATTTTTGAGCGATACAATAACGATGCATGCATGCCGCCGAATAAGACTTGTCACATAAAATAATACTTTATTTATACGTCAGATACAAGACATTTTCCCGTATGGGTTAAGGTTGAATATACCATTCTTCTTCTTCTTCAATTCACTGCCATTCTGATCGGCGTTTCGTAAGAGGCGAGAAAGGATCTGACTTGCTCAGTGGTCTGACTGGTGACCACCCCTACGTCGAAGTCTTTCATATAGCACCATTGCATGTGTTCCAACTCCGTAAGAGCCACTTCCCTCTCTGGGTTGCTATGCAGTCGGTAGGGGGTTTTTAAGGATTGGCAACACAGGTGTTCGTGGGCGGCGTCTTTATGTCTCGTACTTACCATCTTTCGGCTCGTCTGCTCGTTTGCCGACATAAACCATATGAAAATGTTAAATACTTATATATCTGGACTAATACTTATATAGTCCCTTTTCAAGTACTTTAAAGGGAATAAAATTATATAGTACCATTGTACACCGAAAAATAAAGTAACAAATCAAACGCTTGATTTAAAAAAATCATGGGCGGCCTTATCGCACACTGCGATTTTAAGATTCTTTTACTTCAAAACCTATGCTTTTTCTCGGGGGTTGTCAGTTAGGAAATGTCGGCGCTATCTAGTACATTCCTTTCTAAAAGTGTCTATAAATAGATTTTATTTACATATATACTTGAACTTATAAACTGACACTCAGAAACGGAAGCTCAAACTGAAACACTTGACGCAAAAACAAAAAGAACAACAAAAACAAACTGATATAGTAAGGCTGCGTTTCCATTAGAGGAAGCTGTTTCTGTGCGAGGGAGCTGAGCGGTATTCGAGGTAGAAATCCCCCGATTCCCAAGAAGCAAGCAGCAGAAGCGCAGATTCAGAGATTTTTCCTTGCGTACCGCTTGGCTTCCTCGCACATCTTTGATATGCTTACAGCCTATGATTGATATATTAGCTGTCAAAGGTAAAACCAACTTTGTGTAAGCCGTTAACATGAGACTTTATAATGAACAAGGTATAGGTTAGGTTCAATGTTTCCACAGATGTGAAAGGAGTGTAAATAATATGTCTCCCATCGTTACAACATTTGGAATATTTCTTTTTCTTTGTGCAAATTGTTTAAAAATATTTGTAATGTACATCATGTACGAGTTGGTGATCCTTTTGTTGAACAAATAAAATTTTTCAAATACTGTCTCGTTAGTCTTTTGATCCCGAGCGCGACTGCTAGGAAGGAGCACCTGAGTTCAATTCCCGTGTCGAACAGTGTCGTAGGGTTTTCCTGTGGCATTCCCAGCTCAGCAAACAAAATCCCCAACTCGTAGTATGGATTTGTGCCCAATTAATGGCAACAGGCTCTGCGCCCCTTATTACATGGGACCGGCGTACTGGGTGTACATTGGTACACCTCTGCGTAAACCTGGGAATACAGGCGTGGTGGTATTGGATGGTTATTCAAACATTCACAACGAAACAAGAAACATATATGAGCACCTGGATCAAAGAGCGCTGAAAGTAATGCTATCGGCCGCGCCCGACAAACACGCCGCCGCCGGAAAGCGCGGCCCCCTGTCACACACAAAATACCAGTCGGCGAACAGACTACCCCAACAGTGGACATGAGTAGACAAACACTATTTAATGTATCTACTCTAAAGTGTAACTCATAGGGAATCTGTTGTTATTATGTGATTAAATGAATATGGGTTTCACAACGTACTAACACGATCATCTTTTAAGCAAACGTCACTTGGTCCCCCAAAATTAAACGGACTGTGGGTGTACATTAGTACACCTCTGTCTAATTGGCTTTAGAAGAAAGTTGACCATAAGTAGAACCCGAGAAGTAAAAACAAAATCAAAATTGGTTAGAAAATAAGACATTATAAGCATTTTAATTAGAAAGAGAGCGCTCTATACTTGGTTATGACGTCACAAGTAAGTACGCCATACAAATTCTATACTAACTCTGCGGGAAAGGAACAGACCTCCCTTCCCTCTCCATCCACATCTACTTTATCAAATAACTTAAAACGCTTTTATCTTAGAACTTTATAACTCGATTTCTCCTGATTATTTTTTCAGTATTAGAATATAATAGACCTATTTCTCAATTAGGTCTCTTATTTTTAATAAATTAATCAGTTGTTCGTTGTTTAAGACTCTATTAACGTGGCCACCTACTGGACCCTGATGGCATTAAAATCCGATTTTTCCGGTTTATGCTCACCTAAGTTATGAAAGAAATATGGGCTACATGCCTGTTAAACTATTGAAAAATGATCGCGTGAGTACGGTGAATTTGATGCACCCTCAGATCCTAAAATGCAGACTAGAAAATGAATGAATCTAAGTAGCTTGTTTTGAAAGGATAGGCCATGAACCAATGTTAGATTAAGGCGAAGGCGGTCGCTAAGGCAATCAATTAAGGGATGATTTGTAATTGTGTCGAATTTATTAAATGAAGGGTTTATAAATCAGGTCAAGGGTACCCTTCGCCTTAATCTATTAAAATGCAAAGAAGAATGCTAAATTTAAATTCTATAAGTCTTTTGGGCAATATCTTACCTCTGGGCAGTCCTTCTGCCCTGTTCAGGACGCGCAAGCAATTAGCGAGGCTAGGCAGAGATACAGGCAGCAGTTCACACAGTGTGGCGTAATGATCATATCTATAAATAAAAATATTAATAATTATTATACAAAACTAGCTTTCCGCCAGCGGCTTCGCCCGCGTGGTCTTGATAACCTTTTTAACCCGCTTTTCTGTTGAATTTTTTCCTGAATTTTCTTTGCTATAAACCTCACGGAGCCCGAGACCTTTCCAACGAATGCAACACCGTGGAAATCGGTTCGTGCGTTCTGGAGTTATAGCGTCAGGAAGGAAAACCCGATTTATTTTTATATAGTAGATGTATGTGTAAAAATCTTGTAGGCGAACCTTTTTTTTTAAAACAATTTATCTATACTAATATTATAAAGAGAAAAGATTTGATTGTTTGTATTGAATAGGATCCAAAGCTACTGGACCGATTTGAAACATTCTTTCAGTGTTAGATAGCCCATTTATCGGGGATGGCTATAGGCTATATACCATCACGCTACGACTAATAGGAGCAGAGTAGTAATCGAAAATGTTGCAAAACGGGGGAAAAATGTATAAACCGCGGGCGAAAGCTAGACCTATAGGAGCAGAGTATCAACATTTTGTTGCAAAAACGGGGAAAAAAAATCTACTTCTACTAGAACGAAGTCGCGGGTAAAGCCTAGTATATAATATTCCTATATCAAAGAAAAAAATATCAGTGCCATTGTCGTCCTTTGCCCTATATGACATGGCCATGGGATCAGTTACATTGACCACGACCATAGAGGTCGGCCCTCCAGCTCAGGTGTTCATACCTGGACCATCCTGTGAGTATGATGCCCACGAAGAGGACACGTTCGCTGTTATTCTTGATCAGGTTGATCCAAGCTTCGTGGTTGCTCATATAACGACGGACCGGTGACAGTATCTATGTATCAATGATATACGGTAGTTAAACTAATCAATTTATTAATAAAAAAAAAAAAAGTTGAAAACCCCCGACACCATTAATGTAATTTGCTATTTTGAGATGGCGGCCATCTTGGATTTGAAATTTATCATAGTGTATAGTATTCTACTAGTCAAGCCATTCCATTTGATACCCATATTGAGGGAGTTTTGATAAAATATGTAATCCGCTATTTTGTGGTGGCGGCCATCTTGGACCGATTTTCATCAAACATAGCTTAAAACACTCCCGACACATTCACCTTTCAAATAAAAAAACAACATCGAAATCGGTTGCTGCCAGATGCCACGGACAGACACACCCACACACAGACACAGCAAACTTATAACACCCCGTCGGTTTTGCGTCGAGGGTTAAAAAAAGCTTTTATTTAAACACTAAAAAGAAAAAAAATACTTTAAATTAAATCAAACCCATCAATTAGTTTTTTTTATTAATACATTCATTTATTAATACCTGGCAACTCCCGTTGGCTCCCTTAAATGCTGATGCACCCCACAAGGCTGGGAACAGCATCTTATATTTTTTCAATAAAACGTCGTCGACCACAAAGTTATCGTAATTATTATAGTTCCAAATAACTGGCTGGACAATCTCACCCAGAGCATAATCTGAAATGACAAAATAGCAGTGTTATTTTCAATTACTTTATACAAGGTTGAAGGAACATCGACGCACATCCGAATACCATATGTTCAGTACATCATTCTGGACCCCCCTGCGTTGAAATTTTCCGTATGTTTTTTCATCAATTTTTCGATTTTTTCTGTAGTTTTTTTTACTTGAATATACAACACATATTATTAGTGTAGTATTCCTGGGATATAGCCCAGGAATATTAGGAAGGATCGTCTGAACAAACACCGTTCTTCCTTGAATTAGATAGTATAATATGACTAGCGTCTTAATTTACCAACCTGTCAATGTGTCAAAACTGACTGTCCTAATCATATCATCCCACATGAGCACAGTCAAATCTGGTCTCTTTTTCTTAATAAATAAAGCCAGATTTCGTATGTGATCCAAGTACAAGGAACTAGCTTTATTTTCGCTGTGCGCAGCTTTTTTTTTACAATCTGGACACACTGCCGTGTGCCATACCTAGAACAATTAGTTTATAAGTAAAAAATAATAATAATGAATGAATATTTATATATATTTGGAGGGCTCGCACGCAGCTGATTTATAACTACGCTGACCACAATCTTCAAGGTTAAGCTGAGCTTGCCGCGGTCAGTCTGCGGATGGATGATCATTCTTAAAACACTGAGCACCTCCGTGCGTCAGGGACCACATAAAGCTGTCGGTACCGGTATTCCCGGAAGGATTAGTCAAAGGTGTACCAAGGTAAAAGGTAAAGGTAAGGGGTACACACTGCACCCACAGTATGCCAGTATGTTCAGATTTTATGTAACAGGGGATGCACCTCAATCCATTAACTGGGCACAAAGTCCGACTGCCTGACCAACCTGCTACTGAGAAGAAAAATCCAATAAAGAACACTCCTCGATCAGAAAATGGAACCCAGGACCTGCTACTGAGAATCTCATAGAAAAACCCAATAACACTCCTCAACCTAAACATCAAACCCAGAACCTCAAGCGTAGCAACATTAAGGCAGTCGTAGTAGTAAAGTTACAACCATAAGGCAGTCGAAAAAAATATTATACACAAGACAATTCCCACCTCATCAGCCCCAATATGCAGATAATTAGCATCAGGCTGTGCATCCAAGGCCTGTTCTATCATAGTCCTCACTAGCACTTGCGACTGGGGCTTCGTGGGACACAGCACTGCCGGTGACTGGTCTATCTCGCGGAGCTCACGGAATGCTGGGTGCTTGAGAGCAAACTCCATGTGACCAATAGTTTGGATTAGTTGGATCTAGAACAATTATGGATTTAATATGGATAGGCTTTAAATAATTCAACAAAAAAGATAAGTATACATCTGTATTTTGACAAAGATTGTGAAATAATAATTATGTTACGCTAAATGTGTCAAAAAGCAGGTATTGTTAGCTGCCTACATACCAAACTCTAAACCTGATAATAATTTTATTTAGGTACATATCACAATCTTTATCAAAACACAGACTGCCTACATACTTTTATCTCAAACTATGTAGTGTTACTATGGTTAGCTATTTAAAATAAATAGCTGTTTTGGTAATATAACTCACTGGCTCCAAACAATGGTCCTTAGCAAGCTTCAGGATGTGCTGCACTTCCTCCATGCTGTACAAGTTGTCTCCTCCACTGTTGTTCAGACTGCCAATGTCTGCAAGGCTTGAATGGTAAGGGAAAGTATCCTCCCACTCCAGGAGGACCCCTGTAGCTCCCCATAACTTGATTACGACAAACACCTTTAATAGAAAGTTATTTTCATATAGATTAACTTATATTATTCTTTGTTAAAATGATATTTTAGTAACAAATGCAGGCATTGTGTAAAAACATATGTAATTTTTTTTTGATACTATCATTATAAATTATTAAACCAGAAACAAATCTAAACTCTAAACTGCTTGCCAATTACAAAGATATTAGTGTGTGTTCAGTAGTATCTGATCTAACTACTATAGAAAAAAAAAGGGGGAGAATATTTTAAGGTGTGATAAAATCTACTTACCTTTTCCAAATAAGGAAGCTTTAGTGGAGCGCCTTTCAAATCCAAATGCACTATTCTGAAATAGTGTTAAAAAAGCATGAAGAAATTTATTTACTTAATGTGAGTCGTTGCTGTCCCACTGCTGGGCAAAGCCCTCCCCCAGGTTAGTGGGACAGCAACGGCTAATAAATAAATAAAAAAATAAAAAATGGGAGGTGTGCGTATACTAGTTTTTTTTTTTTTATTTAAATTGTCTTCCTCTTCTATTTAAGAGCTATGCTCCTGTCGGTGCAGCGCCTTCCACTGCTCTTTGTTGAGAGCCAACTCCTGGACCTTCTTAAACGTCGCGACTTTCAGTTTATCTTATTTGTGTTATGTAGCTCATTTAAACATATACAGCTAAAAATTTTCTACACCTCTACAACACCGCTTAATACTTAATGTGACTACCAAATCTGTCTAGTCCTTAGTTTTATTCATTGCTTACATATTATATTTATATTCTGGCCTGCAGAATGTAAAGAATCCAAACTAATAATAATCATAAACGTGAAAGTAACTTTGTCTGTTTCAGTTTTCACACCAAAACTGCACAACCAATTCGGATGAATTTATAGGACCTTGGAGATGGACATAGGCTACCTTTTATCTACAAAAATTAAGAGAAACTGCAGGAAACATCTAGTAAACAGTAATAGGTATTAAAAAATAAAAGCAAAATAGGAGGATTATCGTGGGAACTTAACGCTTTTATTTCAAAATATAAAAGAACGTCTAGATTACCTTAGGAGCATTTTAAATTTGAAAAATAACTATTCCTTTTACTTGCGCGTAAACGGGAGGACCATTTTTTAAAAAAGTAGGTGTCATTCACTACTGATTCCACTCCACTAAGTTTTCACACTGACTTGAAATTGTAATTAATTTTTCTTCGGTGTTTTATTGATTTTTAGATCAATAACCGGTGAATACACCGCGAGTCCGCGATTGATATTTTGCTAATGAATGATATCTGTAATATTGTATGAATTAATTTCATTGATTGAAAATACTGAATGGAAAATTTGACAGATTTTACATGACAAGATTTGACAACTGACAAGTTCATTTTGGACATAGTGTCATTGTCATAGCATAGTGTGTCAAGACAATGTGTCAAACTGATAAAGTTGCCATTTTTTTCAAATATTTCCCAAGCCCAAGCTAGAATATAGGGTAAAAAAGTAGGTAGGTGAGTGATTTGTTACTTACTTACAAAAATACCTATCTAATTTGCGAAGTCACCCACCAACACAACCATAGACGCACGTTTCCGTACTCGTTAATACGCATAATACTTACAAGACTCAATACTTCGATAACCCAAGTGGCGACCGCATAAGCGTCCGAGACGCGTACGAAACTTGTGTGAGTCAAATGAATCCCACCCGGCCGGTCTCGGAATACGGCACTCAAAATGAAATATTATTACGAAAGGGATAATTTATTGATACCGAAGGAAAAGATTAAGGATTTTTATGAAGAAAAACTCAAACACATTATGAAATAGCAAACTTTAATTTTTAAATAGCATTATAAGATCGTACGTAAGGAGTTTAAATTCTAAGTAAGTAGACAAACTTATGACCTAAAATACTTTCAATATTTTAATGATAAAATAAATTCATTGTTTACCTTGATCGGTGTTTTATAAATGGCAAGTTTATAATTCAAACGAAGATGTCAGAATGGTATAATATAATTAATATTGTAGATATATAAATATAAAATAATTTTCTAAAAAATATACATAAAAGTCATACAAAACAGCGTCTTTTACAATTTACTATCATCCCGTATCATACTTATTTTAGGATACAAAATCAAAAGGGCATTTTTCCAACCAACTTAAAGTATGTAGATTAGATTACGTGTAAAAAGCTAAAAAACCTACAGGCACACAGTATTTTACCTCTAAAATAAAAAGGAATACTATATCTCCTTCGGAGACTTTTTAAAACAAAATAAATATATCGTTTTATAAGTGCGTATACATATTATTATAGGTAGGTAGGTACTATGTTAAATGATTATATTTCCTAATATAAAACTCACCACACTTGCTACATAATCAAGGTACTATTTGATTAAAAATACTAAGTATTTTACTACGATAAAATAGGTAGACATACCTACTACATATGTTTATTTAGATAAAGATTAAGACACATCTTTTGATAAGATACATAATTATTTTCTATATTAAAAAAAATCTTAGCATATAATAATTCCATTCAGATAAAATATCATTCAAAATTAACCTGTATAATTATTTGATTTCTATACAGTAAAATATATATCACTTCAAATACGTCAATAGATCATAAAAACATTACCCTTCAAAATCAATGAATAGGATACAAACATTGTCAAAATGCATAACAAACAGATACCTATATCAAAAGATATATCAACTATTTAGCTAAGCCAGTCTAAACACAATCAACTTTATTCATAAAACATACAAATTTCAAATATTTAAAAATATAATGTTGCCTCATTCAACTCACTCTAGACCAAGTCAGGTATATCTAATGGGCAATAATGATTTTCACTCCTGGATCAGGCTCGCCAGCGACATCTTTAGCGAGAGGTGCATTCCCACACATTCTAAAGTTATCAGTGTAAGGGATAACGCCGACCAAGAAACCAGAAATCATGACCCATAAGCCAGCAACATAAAATGCTGCGTCCCAGTGTCCAGTCACATCACGGAGAGCACCTGAAATCAAAAAAGATTCCGCACTTAGATAATAGTTATTTGTTTGATAAAAGTTGCTTTTTAACCGCGTGCTCAATTTTGATGACCGAGCAAGCGAAGCATTCTAAAATTGAATCACGAGCGGAGCGAGTGATTCAATAATTAGAATCCTGAGCGTCAGCGAGGGAATTAAAAGAGCACAAGGTGAAAAATCTTTGCACTCGAGTGCAACACGTAACTTTTCATCCCACCTCCCCATCCCACATGTTGGTGTTAGTGCCTTAAAAAAGTACACCAATCGATATATCGATATTATTTATTTAATGTATCGATATTTTTGAGCGATATTTAATATTTCGATATATCGATGCATCGATATAAAATTCAAAGTATCGAAAAGGTATAAAAATCTATATTTTTTACAGACCAATAAACATTTATAAGATTATAAAATCCCAAAAAGGAATACTTTTTTTATACTAACATCTTTTTAACAAATTATATTTAATGTATTTTTTGTTTTTGGTCGACTTGATTTGTTGTTTTATAATTTGGTTTTTAAGATATATCGCCCATATATCGATATTTTTAAATAAAAATATCAGTATCGATACTGATATTTTCAAAAAATATCGATTCGACATATATCGATACTTTGTTGCGTTTAGACTCGGAACCTAGGGAAGGTTCCAAGTCTGAGTTTTCAACAAATTAAAAAAAAGTTGTATGATAAATTCGGCGCCAGGAGGGTAAAAGCACGATGTTCTAAATTCAATTTACTTTGTCTCTCTAGAGGATAAAAACGACTTTTGCACTCAGATATCGAAGAGTAAAAATACTCTTTCCGAGATGGTGGGATGAAAAATGTTTTACTTTAAGAAATAATAATAATGAGAGCGATTTGATGCAATGATACTTCTACTTAGAAATCTAAAAGGTACTTATTAGGTACATTGTAAACTATTGTAAATAAAATTAAAGCATGCACTGCTCCACCATGTTAGGCATACAATAGTTTGAATAAACCATCACACTTCAGTTTACGATCATAGTTAACGCAACTGATTCGAAGAAGAGTAACTTTTTACACTTTAAACAATTTTTTTGCGACTCGTTATTCATTATAGAATATCAACTCACCAGCCATAGGCGGCCCGATTAGATGTCCAATCCCCTGGCTCAACAACACCAATCCATAAGCCATTGTGAATCTTTCCAAAGCAATAAGTTCCACCAAAATACTTGGTGTATACGAATAAGAACTTGAAAACATTAGTCCAAACATAACAGCATTCAGGGCCAGTATATAGAAACTGTAGGGTGCCTCTGGGTCCATCACACGAATTAAAACAGGGAATAAGATTATAGTTACACCGCAAAATATAAGGCATACTGCGTATGTCTTTGTCACATTCACCCAAGGAAGATCGCCCATCCAACCCAAGCCAACCTGGAAGAAAAGAGAAATTTAAACACTCGGCACTCTTTCAAGACATTTGTATATTATCGTCAGAGTTGGTGAAATCAAATTAGTCCAGAATAGCATTGGCATGACAAACCATTTAATATTTTTGCGAAATAAATGGTAGTTCATTCAAAAATTTTTTTTTTTCAGAAACATATTGTATGAATACTTACAATTCCAATAATAGTTGCAACACCAAATACACTCAACATCCAAGATCCGTGCATTTCAGAGTATCCGCTCATCTGCATGAAGCTGGAGATATAGAAGTAGGGTACAATGAACCAGATGAACAGCACTAAGGTTGAGAGGTTCATCATCAGGAAGTGGAACTCGGTGAACATGTTAAAGTCAAAGGTTTTGTTTATCGTATCTAGTAAGCGTTGGCCCCAGGTCTGAAATGAAGTGAAGATATTTTATCCTTTTATGGAATGTCAATTTTCTTTACAGTGAAAAGTAATTACAAATAAGTGTAATTTGAAAAACATCATTATGGATGTATAGTATAACAATTTAGATAAGTAATTTAGCTTAAACAGTTTTATAGTTGTAGACCAATAACACCAAATAGTTACCTTTTCCTCCTCCACGGACCACATCGAATTCCTATAAATATCGGGACATGATGAAGCTCGCAGTTTGTATTTTGCAATATTCATCATAGCACCACGGTGCATGATAGAGTTACGATGCACTCTGATATCCCTCAAGTAATGATGATCAGTGACGAATTGTCTAGTCCACCAGTCAGGGCGTTGCTGTACGATCACAGCAGGTTTATTCTCCGGTATCGGTTGCAACAGCTTTTCTCTAACCTTATCCAGTTTCGTCTCGAAATCTTTCTTTTCTTTCTTATTTAGTTTTAGTTTCATTGACATTTTTATTGGTTTAGTTTTAGAAGCTTCTGCAGCGGGCTCTACGTTCAACTTCTGCTCCGAAGTACTTCTTAATGCTAGCAGCGATGGATAGTTTTGTAAAATAATATTGTAGAGTTTCTTATTCGTTATGAGTTGGTCTAATACTTCAGCAGGTACCTGAAAATGATGCAAATGTCATGTGAGTACAAAATACATTCATAAAAATCAAAATAATAAATTTATGAAACTAAAAAAAAATACCTTTTCACTTTGTCTCAAAAACGTCGGTAGATTTATTACTGAACTAACTTTGTGGTAGCCCATATCAGCATTTCTTTTAGTTGCTGCCTCCAAATCCTCCGCTTCGGCAATAGAAGCTACTAATGTTGTGAGTATATATTCAGGTGTTTCACCGCTCTTCATCAGTATCTTTAACTCTTCTGCACCAGGATAAACAGATTCTCCACCACCAGACTTGGCTGATATGGACATAGAACTAGATGCTCTCTTCGCCTTATTCAGTTTTCTTTGCTTTTTCTGCTCCAGTATCAACCATTCAGGATCTCTCATGACAGCACCACACACGCACACATTAAGTACAGTACCGGCTAACAGTAATAATGTACCTCTCCAACCAAATTCCTCTAGTAAATATGTCGTTAGTGGAGAATATACGAAGGTTCCAAATCCCACTCCACAAGATCCCAAGCCAACGGCTAAATTACGCCGTTTCTCAAACCAATAGGCGATAGATACCACAGCCGTTACGTACAACAAACCAGTCCCAAGGCCAGCCATAATACCATATGTTACATACAAAACCTCTACAGAATTACTATAAGAAGCAGCCACAAACCCTATAGTTGACGCTATACCACCAACTATTGTCATACTTCTGCATCCATACCGATCTACCAAAGCACTCATAATAGGTCCAGCTATCAACGGCACGGAGATAAACAAACTTCCAATTAAAGAAGTCTTGGCTTCACTGGTTTCAAAGAAGACAACAAATTTTTCATTCATCAAGCCATAGGAAAAGGCTAACCCATCAGCTATTGTAGCAATGAGGAATGACGCTAGTACGACTACCCATCCCCATCCTCCATCAGGTATCTGAGGTGCCGCATCTTGAGGTGGTTTACTTGAACAAATACTGTCAGTATCACCAAGACCAAAGAATTTAACACCCTCATTCGTTGATGTAGCATCTTCATCACTCTTTGAATCTTTATGATAACCTACAGAAAGACGGTTATCCTTAGCATTGTTCGCTTCCGTTTTCATAGAATTTACAGTATCTAAATCATCCTTAGGTTTCCCCACATCTCTCATTTCATTTCTGTCATCATTCACTCCATCTATATACTTGAAATCGTTAGTCCTCTGAAGGAGTGGAGACGTAGTCTTCTCCTCTTCAGACGGTACTTTATGTTCATACTTGATAGAAGGATCTTTGCCTGGAATTCCATTAGCATATGCTCTTTGTGATTCCATTAGTCTCTCAGACGATCTCTTCTTAAGTACGGTTCTAAGTACGTACTCTCGGTTATCGCTAATTCAGTCCTCTAACGGACGTCGTGAACACTACCAGAATTGGATTAATAATCCAATTACCAACAATTCTTCTACGTCGAAGAAATCGTTAGTTCTCTTGACCAATGTCTTAATCTTGGGTCTCTAGCTGAATAGCGACAAAGTCTCTTCGATATACAAAGTGTTAGGGCGCAAGGGTTGTAGCTTGTCGAGTACATCAAGGACCGGCTAGTCCTCGATTTCACACTTTTGAAAAAATCACTTTCTATATTGTCACACGTTCGTCCCGTGAACGTCGTGTACCGTCTTGACATTAATTAAAGTTTTATAACTTGAAATATTTGCAACATTTCAAATTCGTCGACGACAGGGTCGATCTGAAACAACAGGAAAAATTATGTTAATACAATTATTTCTCGGATAAGCATCCCGTTTATCAACGACATTAATAAATAACGGTGTTTATTGAAATTTTATAGGAATTCATGGAAAATGCAATATAAATAAAAATAAATAAATTTATTTATTCACACAAAAATATTACAGGTAGATTCGATACTTAAAATAGGTTTGTTTATTTATCTAGAAACTTTTAACTATCACAGTTAAATAAAAATTCAAAGGTGACAAAATTAATTAATTTAGTTATTTAAAACCATTTTTTATATTTGTAGTTACGAAAAAAGTACATCAGTGCAATGTAATGTGCATTTATTTATATTATTCAACCGGATAAACTCGTTTCTTCGTAGGTGAGTTTTAAAAGCCAAGCAATTATGAATATTTTTACATTGATATTAATTACTATAATGATAAATTGCATACAGATCTCTATGCGCGTTCAAGATAAATACCTAATACCTAAACTCTTATACGAATGACGTAAATCGTAATGTAATAATTAAACAAGTACCTACTGTTCATTACTGGTGTTGCGCTTTATAGGTTGTAGACAAGAAAAATATGTACCTAAGTATTTGGTATTTTCCTCAAATTCAGTCTGTAGCGCAGTAGGTACTTTATATTACCTATATATTTCTACACAAAACCAAATAAGAAAACCTTTCACAAACTGTTTCCAAGACTTATCAGCTCGCAAGTCAAGCCATTCTTAACATTACTTCCGTAGTTATCTATACTAATATTATAAAGAGCAAAACTTTGATTGTTTGTTTGCATTAAATAGACTCCGAAACTACTTGAAAAATTATTTCACCGTTATAAATCTACATCTTTACCTAGTAACAGGCTATAATTTATAAGAAATGACCACACCAGAAATAACAAAAATTACATTGCAACAACAATTACAATCCCGCACAGTAGATTTACAATCAACCGATTTTGCTTACAGAACCAAACAAATGCATAGTTTTAATTAAATAAGATAATGATGTATAATTAAACAGACTTCATGAAACATCTTTATTTATTTTCAGAGGATTTTTCTTTTATAATTAATTATACATACCTAGGTACTTTAATCCTTTGAAACTGACTTTGCAATTCTGATACCACATAGGTACCTACCCAATTAATCTAATTAGTTACAAAATAACTGTTTTATCCTCTATTGTTACAACCACCACAAAGTATTTTATGGCATTCAAAAAGATAAGTAGGTATTTATTTATCGTGCTTCACGGAACTCTAAGTACCTAGTAAAATCTTGTTAGGTACTTTAAACCAATGATATTGATGAGTAATTGAAAGAGCGTGGACTAGGTAAGTAGTTTTTACCAAGTAGGTTTTACCACGAAAACGGCTACCTATCCTAGCATCCATTTATTATACCTGACGTTGGGACTTCCTGACACGACAGACTTCATGTGATTAAGCTTACCAAGTTGATATCAAACATTAAACAACATGACAACATTAATTTGTTTCAAGTCTCGGTTTGGCTTTTTTACATACCTAAACATTCGTGAGTATAAGTAATGGTACTATGGTCTATGTCTATTTGTAAAGATGTTTGGGTGAACGTCTAATTAATTATAGACCCATTCTGAAGGGAAAATTTCCAAATATGGCAGCACTGAAATTGAAAACAAAATAAGGTAGGCTTAAAGGACATGTATTCAGGGTCTATAAATAAATCAATAAATAAAGAAAGGCTTTATTTTATTATTTAATATTTAATTTTGAATTATTCTTTTGTAAATTATATGTACGCGTTGTCGCGACTCGCGTCGGCTGTAGCTGAGCAGTGTACTGTGTAGGGGCTCGGGCGGGCATTTTATCATTTCATCTTACATCTTTGCATTACCAATGTTTTTAATTTATGCTAACTACTACTTTACGAGAAATAAACGGCATGTAACATATTTGGTGGTTAGTTCTAATAATTGTACATGCAGCACTTGTAGTTTAGGTAGGTAGGTACTTATTGTTTGATGCAGGTTAGGGAACAAGTTTTATACCTACCTAGGTCAAAATCTAGGCGTGACTCTTTTATACGTAAAAAATAACATTACGAATTCACGAGACCCTACAGTCCACACCCAAAATTAATGTCACAGTTTTACCAACTATTGTTACACTGTGATATTATTTTATTAACTAAGTAGGTAGGTAAGTAGCTAGATAATGAATGGTGTCTGGCTTCAAATAACATGTAGGTCACATGAATTTATATAGGTACCTCCCTACCTACTCAAATGTCTACATGGCCACGGGCTTGGGCATGTATAAAACCTATATGTAGGAAAATACATTCGCGCCAAACTTATTATCCGGGTTGAAGTTGGCGCTAGCTAGCTTTAACCCGGCCGTAAAAATCGGAGAAAGAAAAATATTAATAAATAAATATTAAATATTTAACAGTAATTTAGGAAATGCCAGCGCCATCTAGTTGAATAAAAATGTGTATTGACTTGTTGTAAAAGATCTATTTACAGAAATAGCTTTAGTTGTAAGTCGTTCATGTATTAAATAAATAAACCATTTATCATGTTACGATTCATCAAAGTGGGCATTTTAGGCCTCCAGTAATTTCCCCGTGTAGGTAATTTTCTCATCGCATTTAACCTAGTTAGCAAATATTGTGTCATTACTATTAGGCAAAGGCAATCATCGCATTCAGGTAAACGCAGGCTACAAACTAGCCTAATTCACGCCAATAGAGGCAATTGACACGCCAGAATCTGGATACATCTCGATTCTTGACAAGAGTAGGAAATACGGAATAACATAATTGCTTAGCGCCAGTTTATTGGCTACCCTAAATGATTCTTCACAAGCTGTTGCATACGGTATTGCAAATCTTTTTTAAGACAAACGCCTGTCCTTCCTCCAGATGCATTCTGTCCCCCTGGCAAAATCTATCGAAATCTGTTCATTGTTTAGACGCAAAAAGATAGCAGACAAGACAAGACAAGAAGGACAAGACAAATAGTTACTCCCGTAATTATAATCTACGAGCATGTTCCCCTCGGAGTTACTTGCGTTCATCCAATTTTTCCCAATCCCAAAATCCTTTCTTAGTGCACACTTAAATCATGTAAGGAACATTAATTTATGTAAAAGTTCAAGCTTCTAGACCCAGCGGTTTCAGCTGTGTGTTGATCGATCAGTCAGTGGATCAGTCTGTCAGTTTCTTCTTTTAAAGATATTGATGTACTAGCCATTTTAAGGATATAGATGTACTACCCTTTTCCCGCGACTGCATTCCCGTAGAAGTTGAACATTTCCCCCGTTTTTGCAACATTTTTATGTTTACTCAGCTTCTATTGATCGTAGCGTGATGATATATAGCCTAAAGCCTTCCTCGTTAAACAGGCTATCTAACACTGAAATAATTTTTCAAATCGGACCAGTAGTTCCTGATATTAGCGCGTTCAACCAAACAAACAAACATCGCTCTTTAGATTTATAATATTAGAGTATAGATTCGTATTAGCATGGATTGCAAACAGTATCATGAACAGCTAGATACAGCATACCCACAACAAATTGATGTACATTTCGCTGAGACCCACCTAACGTTATCAGTGCGAATGATAATGCTAGTTTTATGAACTGCACACATCAATGACGCATGCGTCGCATGATAAACGGATGTTAGTCAGTCTGGCGGTAGCGAGACTAACGCTGAAACTATAATTATAATTATTTAGGTATTTCTGATGACTTATACAACTGCTTCCCATAATGGAAAGAATGTACTGGCTAGCTGATTGTTTGCTGAACACGAGTATTTAAATTAAGTTTCCAACTCCTTTTATAATCTACCTTTTTTTACACGTAATAAGTAGTTTTATTATTTTTTTAAAAACGGAGACAAGAGTAGACACATTATTAAAAAAAATTTGCTCCAAGCTCCTTGTAAGATTTTCTTCTGCATCGTGGGTGCATTCACAAATACAAATGTCCAAATACACAAATACCCAGACCCGGACGGAACCCAGACGGGTTCCGTGCGGGGATCGAACACACAACCCTTGCCGCAGGGAGTCAATCACTCAGACACTTAGCCAAACGTGCCATCAAAACCTTATTTTTGTCGTCAAGCTATTTTCCAGCGAAACTAGACCTTTCACTATGCGAAAAGATTGTAAGATGCGAGATCCGCTTATACTGGTAATGTATGTGAAGCCGTAGGTACGTAGTAGATTACCTACTGAGGTACATTGTATAATTCGTAGTGCGCTCTATGGCACTTGACCTAGATACTATAGTGTTAACATAAGTACTTACGATAGAGTGAGATAAGGCACAGGCAGTCAGTAAATATTTAATAAATCAGAATAAAGTAATTTGAATTCTCTGCGTTTATATTAATATTACATCCCGAAGAAGGAACTACCGCATTAGTCTAGTGGACCTAAGCGCGACTGCTACAGGAAGTCTTGGATTTGATTCCCAGGTCAAGCTAAGTGTTACTTATTTGGTTTCTCTATAAAATTCTGAGTAACAGCTGTAAATTTGGATTTGTTAATGGTTAATGGCAATAGGCTCAGCCCCTATTACAAGGGACCTTAAAAAAACGTACCAGCGAACTGTGGGTACACCTTTGCCTTATACCTTCGCCCTTCGGAGAATAGGTTGAGGAAGGACGTAGTTCTTATGCTTGGAAAGCGCGTCGAACCGCAACAACGGCTGTTATAGTAATAAGTTTGAATAAAAAAGTTCGAATACTCAGCGATAAAATAAAAACCTTACTTCATTCACAGTACATTAATCACAGGGAACTTGCATAAAAACAATATTATAGTTACGTTACAAATACAGAGATAATTATGAAGCTCAGTCACGCGATTCCCTTGAGGACGTATTCTAATGAGGCTAGTTGAGTGAGCCACGGACCGAGGCTACTGAGTGTCTATGTTATTAGACAGAGTCACGGAAACTGATTTATAATTAGTTTTATTACTAACTATCCAAACGTAGACTGACACGCAGTCATGTGGTTATGTGGCTTCTATTTATATTCATATTTTCTGACCTCTGCAACTGCAACATATCTAAAAGGAAAATACACTATCTAAACGAAAATGTTAGTGACATTTTCAATCGGGCTCGTGGCTAAGTTATAGCAACGCTGATTAACCGATCTGCAAGGTTAAGCTACGCTTGCCGAGGTCAGTCTGTGGATGGGTAACCATTCTTAACACATCGAGACTCCTCCATGCCTCGGAGAGCACGTAAAACCGTCGGTCCCGGTTGTCATACGAACACCTATGACAATCGTTAGTGGTAGTCAAAAAAAGCCTGACAACCAGTCTATCCTTCGAATATCGGTATTGCCCAGAAATTGTGTTGCGGAGGTCTGATGGCAGTCGCTTCGTGTAAAATACTGATATTCAGCCGCATCTGGTTAGACTGGAAGCCGAACCCAACATTGTTGGGAAAAGGCTAGGAAGGCCAATTGAGACAATTTCTCAAACGGACAGACGAAAGTTATAAAAATGTTAATTTCTGACTGGGACCTGCCTGCTATGACGACCACAGATTAATTATCTATTAACAAAGAATACTGCTTGGCAGGTTGTTGGTAGATTTATCATGGTTAGAGAATAACTTGTATCATTGTATGGCTTCGGGTATAGTATTTCTACTTTCAACATTTCACATTATACGAGTACACTATGGAGTCGTATGAAAAATGCTATCGGTATGAAAACGATAGTAAAATAACTTCACTAAAATCCCTAATAGACTTTAGGGAAGTTTTCTTTACTTTAGTTTTACCGGCTTCCCTCCAATAGAAAACATTAACTTATTCTATTAAATGTAAAAGTCCGGCCAAGTTAAAACACAACTTTGTTAACTAGTACTTACACAATGTTGCACTTAAAAACAAATAGTGTCATTGAATACTAGTTGTGCCTCGCATGAATTAAATTTTTTGCACATCTGTACCTATCAGCTTACCAAAATTTCACCGCAATCAGATGAATGTAATAGGTAATATACCTACGCGTAAAAGTAAACAAAGCGACATTGATTTTACATGTTTAGATAAACATTGCATATTGGGTATTGTAACGCATCCGGTAAGCCAGCTCTGGATACACTGAACACAATTAAATTAGTGTACAATGGGCGCATCAAGATAAGGATCAAAATCACCAGAATATTGTGAGGATTGTTGTCATTGACCTACAATGCGTGGATATCGAAAAGCGTATCGTGGAATTGTCAATAAAGATCGTTCAATAGGTAGAATAGGCAGTAAGGCAGGTAAGTCAAAGGTTTTAATTAATTTCAAGCTCAACTTGCTCACTAAACACCGAATTTAGACACTAAAACCTTATCATTAGGTATTTAGTTGAACTATCGTGAATAAGTAGCAAACTGACAGTAACCTATATATACATCACTATCAGTACATAGGTATTAAGTAACAGAAAATTACGTTACCTAGGTACTTGTTTTCATTTAGGGTTACTACAATTGTTGTGGTATTTACATTTTTTAAAGAGAGTGGTGTGGCAAATCTCTAGGTGTAAGTGCTCCTGCCAAGATGATCGAAAGAAGCTTAGCTTGTTGCGTCGCCGTGTGTGCCACATGTATGTACATATTTAAATTATCAGGTCACAGTGCATACTAACCAAACAGTATGATTAATAACAAGAATTAATGAATAAACAGATGGTTACACATCATGATAATGTTTAATACAAAGGTAGGACTATTACATATTCTGTGGTTAAGGTAACCATGGATTGAGCTGTACCTAATACATTCATTCTCGAGGGTCCATAGATTTAATGGACCGAACGGTTATCTTGTTTTGAGAAGTCGTTGCATAAATAAGAAAGGTTAAAAGTAATTCTTCTGAGCTCGAGTAAAACAAGATCAACAGGCGCCGATAATGACATGTTACGGCTAGTTACAAATTAAAAAAATACTGCATACTGTATCAACCATACCGTAACAAAAATTATTATAACTTCACTATAATTGTGATGAACACAACTCCTTTATTTTATGTGCAGACAGGTAAAGACAAACTAGGTAAATGATCAAACAAAATGTAACAGTATCTAGCCTAAAATAGAAGCCGAAATATCACAAAATTGTCAGCTGTTTTTAACTTTGAGAGGCCAAGGCCAATCGATTCATTTGTCACTGAGTGTCACACACTTTACTCAAAACAAACGGCAGGAATCTGTATTTAATTAGTACCTAATAAGACAAACAATATTATAACAATTAGCATAGATACTTCAAGAATCTACCAAAGTACAACACCAAAAACAAATACTTTCTGCGCGAATATGCAATATTTACACACGAGAACCTCCCTTCTTTTTTATAGGTCTTCTTAAATTAGTAACATTTATATGAAGTGACACATCTTACTTGGAATGCAATACTTAGGTATATTACTCATTTATTTTGATTCTAATACGCGATTGTTCGAACGTGATGCAGATGTAATGTGTGAAGACCCTAACTGTGTGATGTCATCCATCAAAAAAGAATCTTGGTTAGTAGTGTAATTTATGATGTACAATCGACGACAGAAATTTATAGTAGTACAAATTTTAGATATTTGACAGGTGCAAACAAGCACGAAGATGCACAGGGCCACACCCCGTCATGAGCTCTCTCACTCAAAGCGAACCCTCTTAGGCTAACATTCAGAGACGACGCTCAGCGTAAAGTAAGGCTTCCGTATGTCAAATTTGTATGACAATTTGACATACGGAAGCGTAAGTTCATGCTGAGTCTCTTCTCTGAATCTCAGCCTTAGTCTTCCTAGGGATGCGACCAAACAGGCATTATAGGAGAATATTGAGCGTCATGTGCCGCCGTGCCGGGAATAGTTTTGGGTAACGTAAGAATCCCACACTGCGTTGGTCTTGTCCCAAAAGATCGGTTGTCTTTTGATGATTTTTCTCCATAAACCAATGAAATAATCTATACAGGAAGGAAGTACTTATATTCTAAGAAGTTATTCAGGGGAATTCCCAGGGAAAATAGCGCGAGTAATATAACAGCACAGCAAGTTAGATACCCCTGTGGATTACCTAAATTGCTGGTTGGATTAAACCCCGGGACTGGCAATTTCTTAAGAAAGATAATACGCATTACCGTGCGTTTATAGATAGGTACTCGTGCATATTGAAAACAAGTCTGGTCGTCTGTAACCTTGACAAAAAACTTCTTTAAATACACACAACACACAGCCATTTTTTTAAGCAAATGTGGCGCCAAAATGACGGGCTATACATAGTTATAGCAGATAATGTGGCTATAGCCTTTGTAGTAACGTATTTAAACAGGTAGGTGTGTTTATGAGGTAGTAGAACCCTGCTGCTCTGCCTCTATGATGGACTGATGGTACCACAGCTTGGCCAAATATTCTGCGGCTAAGCAATCATGTGATATTATTATTGTTTTCCGGTTTAAAAGGTGTTGTAGCCAGTGATAATAGGCTTGCACTTAACCACAAATCCCCTGACGTTAAGCAACGATGTGGTCTACGATGGAGCGCGCTTGCCTAGAAGAAACCGATTCAACCAGTCGTCTTGAAGACAACCAAATTGTAAATCTCGAGGAACAAAGATTCGGGCATCGAGTTCCACAATAGAGCAATTCCCACTAATTATGTGGAGGCAAAACGCATAGTGCAAGATTTAGGCACTTCCACCATGTAGCGGTGGTGCCTTGCTGTAGCTCTGCTCGTCCGATAGTGGAACGGGGATGGGGGAACTATGTCATGTGTAGCCGACTCTCCAAAATGTAACCGGTAAAAGACTGAAAGACATGGTTCAAGTATGTATTTGTGTTTGTTTTTTTTATACCTACTGTTGGCTTAAATTTTTTATTCTCTCGCAGGTCTGTTATTTCTTTAAAAAACGCAAGACATTTTTACTTTATAGTGTTAGTTTTTTTTTGTTGAGTGAGTACACGCTTGTTACATAAATAAGTAAATAAAATGAAGCGATTTGTACGAATTCATTCTACAGTTGATTTTCATTGTACCGTTGCGGGAAATCGAATGAGCGGTGTAATCGATCAATCGATTCAATTCTTTTGTAATGTGCGTCATTGAATACTTAAACTGAATTGTATTGCTTTGATTGGCATTTAATACATTATTGGTGCACTTTTAATTCATGTTTATTTCGAGACATTCATATAAATAAACACGTATTATACCATCACACATGTATTATTGATTTAAGATCACGACTGTATCTTCGAAGGGTTTGGTAGAGGCACACTAATGTATAACCTGCAGTTCCCCAGTATGTTTTTCAATCCAACCTGCTACTCATTATTTTTTTATTTCAGTCTGTCTGTTTGTTCGTTGATGTTATTAGTAATCTCCAAAACGGCTCGCTCGATTTTAAATGACAACTTATACTACTTTTATTTTAGAAAAAGAATTAGGGTTCCGCGCGAAAAAATCTATTTTTAATGTCCACCCGTGCAAAGCAGGGTCGGGCCACGTCTCAGTCAGTAAAACATAAAATAACAATGCAATTTAAATCAACAACATCCGTCCTAAACATTAATAGGTTACTCAACCCATCTAAATCGCGATATAAAATATGTTGAGTAAAAATAAACATTTAATACTTGTCTTCTAAAATAATTGGATTCGATCCAGACGTGAAAAGAATAATAGATTTTTATAGACGTGAAAAAAATAATACATTAGGTAGTTGAGTACCACGAAAGTTTTGAGTATGCTTATTTAATAAGAGAAGAGAAAGACCAAAGAAAATAATATGAGTGGACTGTGTCAGAAATGATAGGTACATTAAAAAAAATAGATAAATATACAGGCAAATAATTCCATATGTGTTTTGACAAAGATTTTGCAATAAAGAATTGAATTGAATTGAGATTGTGTAATAATGTATTGCGCAAAATGTTTCCAAACGCAAGTCTTGTTAGCTGCGTACATACCAAACCCTTTGGTAGATAAAAAAAATCTTAGACATTATAATCTGAATTAATTAATATCTTAATATTTGCCGAAACAAATTGCCGTACCGGTAAAGTACTTATCTCTTTTGTTGATTGTGTTGATTGACCGTAGTTGAGGAAACAGACCCTCAACTTATAATCTTCCTCCTAGCCTTTTCCCAACCATGTTGGGGTCGGCTTCCAGTCTCACCAGGATAAGGCTGAATATCAGTATTTTACACGGAGTGACGGCCATCAGACCTACGAAACCCAATTTCTGGGCAATACCGATATTCGAAGGAAAGACTGGTTGTCAGGCTTTTTAGGTTTTCTGACTACCACTAACGATTGTCATCGGTGTTCGTGTGACAACCGGGACCAACGGCTTTACGTGCTCTCCGAGGCACGGAGGGGTCTCGATATCACACTCGATCTACAGACTGACCGCGGCAAGTGTAGCTTAACCTTGCAGATCGGTTGATCAGCGTAGTTACAACTTGGCCACGAGCCCCTCAACATAAAATACAGTTTTAAATATTGTTCTGTCTTTCAGTCAGTTTTGATTTGTTTAGATTCGGAAACAATTGCAATGTCTTGATTATTATCCCAGCTATGTCTACGCAATCGACCAATTATGCATCCTGCGTTGAGACAGTCGCGACTCTACGTCGCCTTAGAAGCCTTCTCACGGGAACCTTTTATGGGGTTTACCCCTCGTCATAGATTCCTACAGCATATGTATGGGAAATGTCTATGGGCACGCTAATGTGAAATCGAAACTAAAGACCATATTCTAATGTGAATTGGAATTTAAAGGCGTTAATCCAAAGTGCTTAAATTAGTGAAAAGACATACCCACTAGAGTGTTTATCATACACCTATCATACGCCTTTGCCCTTTGACTTCGTTCCCGATTTTTTGCCCCGTTTTTGCAACATTTTTAAATATTACTCCACTCCTATGCGGCGTAGCGTGATGATATATAGCCTATAGCTTTCCTCGATAAACGGGCTATCTAATACTGAAATAATTTTTCAAATCGGTCCAGTAGTTCCGGAGCCTATTCAATACATGGGTCGATCTCCAGAGGCATTTTTTTTCGTGTCGGGCTGGATAAACCCATTTTAAAATCTAAAAACGTTTTACAAGTATTTTTTTATATACAGTTCGGTGTCTAATCTACGTGATACAAGGGTAATATTATGAATAAGTTTATTTCAAATGCTTTAAAAAAAATCTTAAACCCTAAAATCCTGATCGCTCTGGGTTGACCCAACTCCCGATTGAATGAAAAAATATTCTCTAACTTTTTTAATGAGTAGGTTCATATAAAACAACTTATTTAGATTACCTAGCAAATAGTTAATCTTCATAGTAATAAAATATTTTTAGTTATATTAATAATACTTTTGGCACAATTTGAATTTAAAATCGTGACCGGGTATTTTATCTCATCGCTCTGCGCTGAGGTAAAACATCGCGCTTATCCCTAGTTACGCGTTATAGACACTCTATTCCTCTCCCGCGGGGTAACACCAGTAGTGGTCTAACCACCAAGGAAGATATCCGTGTGCCACGTTCCCGCGCTCCAACATTACGAAGGTAAGTTTATGACTGCTCTGGATTTGGTTCCCGAATTTTATAATTGCTATGGCACGTTATTTAAATGAAATAGTAAGCCTCTGAATGTATTTGCCATGTGAATTAAGTGATCGTTATGATGTTTTTTATGAGACGTAATCACAACATTCTACTGCTTTTAAATTCGGCTATATTTATGATTTTGTGACTTTTTCTGATCGCTATGGCTGTGATTGCTCTGTCCAAAGCGACCAGAGCGATGATATTTTGTATTAATTGTACATTATAAATATATTTTAAGTAGTAGTACCGGCCTGTAACAATGACAAACGAAGAACTATGCATATATCCTTTAATTTATAACCTTTCCTGGGTTTCTTTGGGTAACCTAACCCATAAACAGATTCGACGTATTTTACCTTGATAATATTATTATATTGGCATTTAGCTAACCACAACTGTAACTCTTTCTTCTCTAAAAATTAATGGCAACTATTGTTGCAGATTGAAATCATGCCTCGAAATAAATTATCTATTGAAGAAAATAAGACATACTATTGGGAGAAATATTTAAATTAACTGTAACAGAACTTTATATACAGAACTGGCAATATACCATCAGATTACTGTATGAGCAAACTAATAACCTTGCCTAAGAAAGCCAATACACTGTAATGTGAAGAGTACAGAACCCTTAGCCTCATAACTCACGCATCAAAAATATAACTAAAAATTATTCAGAATAGACTACAAAATAAAATAGAAAACTTGGTGGGTCCAGACCAATACGGATTTCGTAAAAACAAAGGAACCAGAGAAGCTATACTAGCACTGAGGATGCTGATTGATTGTCGCTTAGACATAGGACTAAATACATATATTTATTTTGTAGATCTAGAAAAAGCATTTGATAAAGTTAATTGGAATAAAATGATGAAAACTCTAAAAGAAGTAGGAATAGATTACAGAGACAGACGAATAATATATGAAATTTATAACAAACAAGAAACTACTAAATATGGAAAAATAGGTCAAGATATAGTAGCCACTGTTTGTTAACGATTCATTAAACTTAAGTGACGTCTCTGAGTTGGGGTTTAAGTAATTTTGTAACTATATAAAAGACTGTAGCTATTAATGATTGATTTCAAAAGGTTTTTAATTTTGTCTCATTTACATAGAGGTGATTTAATTAAGTCCAAATAAATGAAACTAACCCAAATATTGATTTTTATAATTATGGTAATTTGTTATTTTAGAAATTATCCTTACATATTATAAAACAAAGGCCTCCGTCGCACCTGTCTGTCCCTAATATGCTTAGATCTTTAAAACTACGCAACGGATTTTGATGCGGTTTTTTTTAATAGATAGAGTGATTTAGAGGAAGGTTTATATTTATAATACATGACCACGCGGGCGAAGCCGCTGGCGGAAAGCTAGTTTTATATAAAAATACGGAATATATTTTTGATATATATGACTGATAATATGCCTTGTCCTTTTTCTAAAATTATATATTTCTCTTACATATAAAATTTTCATATAATCTTGTTAACGTACACTGACTATGACTGAAAACGGCTAAATAAATAATACTTTATCAATATATTTTTTTTTGTTCCACTGATTTCACTATTTATGATCGCTCTGGCACCAATTATGATTGCTCTGGTCGCAAAAATTTTTGATCTTAAATATTTCCATAACTGTTTGTGTAAATTGAAGGCCAATAGTAAAAATGTACTATTTGAATATCATTCTTTTTACTGAGATACATAATTACCATTAAATATCAATATCTGAAAAGCACCAGAGCGATCACACGAATACGCCCGTTTTGGAGATTGACCCACATACAAATAAACAAACCTTTCTTTATAATATTATTATAGATTTACGCGTGTCTTCCCTGAAGATTTAGGCAGAAGTAATACCTACTATACATTCACAGTTCTTCGATGTAACAGGGGCAACCTATATTGCCACAAACCAGGCACAAATTTGGACTCCCGGACTCCGAAAAACCCACCAACAATGCTTGACTTGGGAATGGCACCCACCATCTAAAGAATAGCACTCGCACTAGGCTAATGAGGTAGCTAAATTAACTACATAATTAGACTATAAGGAAATACTTAGTATGTCAATAAAATATTATCTGTTTTAAATCGTGATGTGACCATGACCACACTTTGTTGCGGACGTCCGGACAAGGAAGGACAATAGGGTGACTGCATCACTCGTTATAGGGATGTGCAAGCCGTTGCATAAGTACTCGGACATAAAAGGCATACTTGTGAGCGCATCGTGATTACCATACCAAATTAAAACTGCCTACTTCAGTTAGAATTGCATGCACCGAAACGGCAAAACCAAGAGGAATGATAAAATAAAATAAAACCATTAAGGCGTGGATACACGTGGAATGTGCGTTTTTTTTTACTTTATGTCAACAAACTAAAGAGGCTAAAGACATCTGTGTGTTTGGCAATGGTTGGGTATAAATAATGTATAGGTAAGTATCGAAACCCAGGTTATAATTTTAGGTGCGTAGGTACCTGCATACTTACTGAACCGTCTGGTGGATATTTTTTTATTGATAAATGTAGCAAGACGCAGATATTGTTCACCCGCTCCGGGTGTATATTTATTCTTGTTATTTTGTAAAAACTTGTTCTGGAAGGTATAAGGCAAACTGTTTACTAAACCCCAAATACCTTAAATAAGGAAGTCCCTAATGATACTCAACAGATACGACCCGCGATGAACCTAAACATTCCAGTTTTGTCCAGAACAGACCAGAACAACTAGTGGAATACACAATACGTATCATTGACTATTGACACGAATTGCTAACTGGACAACATTTCCCGGTGAGTACTTAGTTATTAGGCGTTGTGTAAAACGCAGATACTTTAGGCCGGTGACACACCGTGTATAGTCTGTAGCCGACTGTCAAACTGACAGATGTCTCCAAACTGGCGACAGTGATGCACGAGCAGTAAATCACAGCAGCTTCTCTTCATATAGGCATTGACTTTTAGTTTACTGCGTAAGGACTGGGGGGGGCCGCATGTCACAATAATGACACTCCCAAACTTGGTCCCAAAATATTATTCTCTAAACCGAAGTGAACTAGTCCGCAATCTGCTAAAAAAACAAATGCTATAGGATACTAACAAAGATGTCGTTAATGTTTCTTTGTATGGCAAACGCGTCAGTCTAATGGTCGGACGGCCGTATTTTTTTGAAAATCAGTGCATAAAGGTTTAGCTCGTCCCTTTAAATCCATTTGAGCTTGACGTGACGTCGTCTAACGTAGTGTGGACTGTAATCGGTAATGCGTTTTGCCCACAACTCGTCCGACATGCGGCAAATGTGGTGTGACCAGCCTATTCCTTTTTCAAGCTTACGGCTTTCTGACCGGCGTCAGCAATCCGAGTTTTGGAGTTATATACTATTCTTATACAGTATAGGACTCCTAAATTGGTATTGTCACACAATATACAAATAAATTCTCGGAATTTGAGATAAATCAATAATCCGCTTGCTAATTTATGTAGTATATACGCCTTTACGTTAATTTTGTCTTGTTTGACCAAACCATTTGTGTATCATTGTAAAAATCAAAGTTAACACAAATCCGAAAAGCTTTATTTACAAAAGTTAATGACTTGTAGTGGTGTCGTCATTGATAATTCAGATACGAAAACGTGATATCTGTCTGTCGCGCTTTCAAGCCAAAACTGCTGAACCGATTTAAATGAAATTGGGTACACCGATAGTCTAGAGCCTGAAAAAGGGTTGAAATAGGGGATGAAAGTTATAAGAAATATCGAGACCACTCTGGCGAAGTTAGTAAATTATATAGAACAGTTAAAAATTAAAAAGTACCTAGCTAAGTATTTTTTAAATCCATAAATATTTTTTGCTTGTGGGTTTGATAATCATAATCATTTAATCTGCATTCATGTTGTTTACATAATTGTTAGGTTATACCACTAACCTAACAATAAGAACATTAATACAGCAAATAAAGTGTTTGTGAAGCATTAGACACTGCTATAATACAGTATGTGTCACTTTCTGTTGACCTTGCAAGGGACAAGTATTTATTTCTATAAATTATACCATTTGTACCTAACTAGGAAGGCCTATAATACCTGACCTCGTTTGAAATACAGTACAGTATACAGTAGCTTAACTCTGTATACGTTATTAATAACAATGAATAAATTATTTTATTATTTATTTTATTAATTAATATTAATAAAAATAGATTATTATAAAGAGGCAAGTAATAGTTGACCGCTACAAACGACAGTCATTTTGCAGTTGATAAAAGTAAATTAGAACGTAGACGCATTAATCAATTTTTTTTGTATTTTTAAGATTTGCCAATAATCCAAGACAAGAAAACTACTTATTTTTAGGCACCGAGTCATCATATCATGTTCCTCTTCGTACACTCGTTCTAATTTATTTGGGGTCGGCACAGTATATTATTTCTATTCCATTTATTCCTTTGGGCCGTCATTTTTTTTTTTTTAAATAAACTATTCACAGATTCACGATCTTTTGCTTCTTTTCTTTAGTTAAAAATAATAATAACTCGTAGGTAATGGTGTGGGCTATATGTTGTGTTTACTACTTGCTTTGTAACTCTGTAATGTATAACTGTTTTTTGGCCCAAACAATTAAAAAAAGAAAATTTAAGGCGCCGATTAAATTACCATGATTGCCAGTATGGCTACGCTTCAAATGGGAATTAATTTGAATCACTCTAGTAGGTACCATTACTATTAGATAAGAGTTAGTTAACATGAAGCGTAACTTATCCTGCAAAAAACCGGTAGTGAAGCAAAAAACCGAATAGGATTAAAACCAGATAGGTATAGGCAGGTACTTTTACAAAATATCCGATTCCAAGAAAAAAACCGAGACAAAAAATATCCGTCACATTTTATTGACAACACTATTAGTGTATTCAGTGTAGATCAATATAACAATGTCATTAAAAATACTTGAATGGTCCTTTTACGGTTTGTTATGTCGTACTTGTATTTCTTTTATAAGAAACGCTTCAGCAATATTTATTACTAACTTGAAGCTGATAAAACCTAGGAATATGACTACTGGGGGCCTAGACAAGTTGCATTTTGACATTCGAATCGACAAACAAAATGTATGGAAATGACACAAGCTTTCGACAAATCGGGCTGTCACTAATGTCATTTACATACATTTTGTTTTGTCAAAATGCAACTTGTCTAGCCCCTGGACTCCCAAGATAAAAGTTCTCCAGTTCGTATTTAAGGTTAATATTCTATCTATTTCGGCCCAGCCGTTTCAGAGATCAGCCGGAACTAATAAAATAAATTAACGCAGTTGAGTATCAATATCATACTTAAAGTAATCTATGAAACCTGAGATAATTTTGTCATTGGTTCATATTGTATGGAAACTGTAACCAAATACAAGATAATGTGACGACAAAATTATGTCGCAAGCGCAGCATGCAAGCTAGCCCCCCTGAAGTACAAACAAATAGAAATAGATTGTCATTTTTCTGTAATTTCACTGTTTACTTCGTTGAGACCGACACTGGCGCCGCGCCCGTGACATTGTAGATTAAGAACAGTAACTCAAGTCGGTGACGTCCATTAAATGAGATTGTTGGAAAATGTTTGTGTTATTTTAAGTTCAATGTCAGCATGAGTTTATTACTTGTACACACACACACACACATTACATAAAACTATCACCCCTGTATATTTTCCAAAAGGTTGGGCAGAGTTGCACTGCGGTATAACGACAACCACAATTTGCGGTATATTTAATTATCATCATCATATCAGCCTACAGAACTGTTGAACAAAGGCCTCCACAAGGACCGGTTATATGCCACCTGAATCCAACGAATTCCAACGACCTTTATCTGGTCATCCGTCCATCTCGTTGGAGGCCGTCCTACGCTGCGCTTTCCGGTGCGTGGTGTCCACTCGAGTACCTTTCTGCCCCAGTAAAATATTTAGGTCCCAATGTGACGACGTCTGTGGTCTAGTGGTTTGAGTACCGGACTGCTCACGAGGTCGTGGGTTCGATTCCCACAGGACACAAATATTTATGTGATGAATATAAGTATTTGTGTTTGTCTGGGTGTTTCCTATGTATAATAAGTATGTATTTACAAAAAAATAAGTATATAAGTATTATATCCATTGTCTAGTACCCATAGTACAAGTTCTGCTTAGTTTGGGACTAGATGGTGCTGTGTAAAATGTCCAAAGGTATTTAATTTAATATGCGAGCCGGGTAGAAATCCAGTCTTCGAGCTGTTATTGAGAAGTTCACAGGAAAACTGTTTATGTGTCCGTCTGTACTCTGTACCTATCTTACCTATCTATTTAAAAACGTTACCTACTTAATTATTCACCAAACAGTGAGGCCAGGACAGCCAGACGAACAAACAGTTTTTTACGAACTTTTTGCATGTTTTTCTAAACTGTTGGAGTGCTGATCATGCCTAAACTGTCAGTGACTTATGTCTAGCGGTTGAAAGATATTAATAGGCTGTTACTAATTTCGATATTATGATTGGGTTTTCCTGTAACACAAAAGCCATCTTGATAAAATGAAAGATATACAATTACACATAATAGATAATTTTCTCGGTATTCTAGTAGTCCACAGCGCGACTTCTACGCTAGAGGTCCTTGGTTCAAGTCCCGGGTCGAGTAGTGTTTGTGGGTTTTTACATGAAATTCGCAGTACTCGGATATGTGCCCGGATAATGGCAATAGGCTCGCCCCATGGGAACATACCGGTGAACTGTGGGTGCACCTACATAAGTACACCTCTGCCGAACCCTTTAGGGAATACAAGCGTGATGGTATGCTGAAGTCGTATTCATTTATTTTATCATGAAAATAAAACAATCAATCAGATATACGCTAGATCAATAACCTTGTCAAAAGTGATTTGTTTACATACAGAATGAAGGCATTTTGACGTTATTTACGTTACAGATAAAATATGATAAGACAAAGATAAATAAAGAAATACTCATGTAACAATATGATAACGTATCGGAGAAATTCTGGAAAATACGAAGTCATTTTTATTAAACTGCTACACGATTATTTTTTTCGTTCAGTCACAGAAATAAGCCAGTTGCTCCGAAAATATACAAATGTAAAACAATAAAGCCGGTACACACACTAGATTTTTCCATACGATAGTCGCATCCGACTATTAAAAGGCGTTCCGATCCGTTAGTGGGATCGTACATCAAAGTCCGAAAGTACCTAAGGCAAGCGTGTACCATTTGAACTAATATGTACAACCAGATGAAGGCAAACGAACCAATACACTTTTGTACAGTCGCACACAATCGACGCGCTTCGTACAAATCAACATTGACATAAAAGTTTCGTATAACCGTTACAAATTGGCATCGCATGTTTCCCCTCACGTGCAGTATCTACTCATGTTTACTGGAGTCAGGCAGTGCCAAATGACGTCACTTGTCGCGTCTCCCGGCTATTTCCGAATCTAAAGTCGCCTTGAGACGGCCCGTGCCCGTCAGATGTTCCAAAAATGTGGACGCTCTCTACGACTTTACGCGTTTACAATGATTAACGCGGCACATTACTATAAGCTTTATATAACTGATGACTAGCTTTCCGCCAAGCGGCGTCACCCGCGTGGTGTGGGTATTCCTTAAAAATAATTCCATGTTAATGACGTAATTATCTATACTCATCTTCTTAAAACAAATCTATCCCACGGGAACCATGCATTTAACTAGATATAAAGTAGCCTATGAGCTATTCCAGACTATGATCTATGTCTGTGCCAAATTTCATCCAGATCCGTTCAGTAGTTTTTGCATGAAAGAGAAACATCATCCATACAAAATTTCACAAGTTTCACATTTATAATACGAGTAGGATTTGTGTCTACAATCATGTAAATAAATGATTTCTATTTAGGTAGTATTTTGTGACGTCAATTCCCATGGTTGACGTAATGAAGTGCCCAGAAATGACGTCTGCATCGTGAAGTTCAAATAATTATGTTGATTACGAGTATTTTATACATTCAAGATAACATATTATTTTGGAAAACATCTTTCAAGCATGCAGGTTTCTTTACAATGCTTTTTCTTCACGATTGGAAGTGAGTGTTAATTAATTACATGCATGCATTAATTACATGCATGATTATGAAAAGTCAGAGTAGGTAAACCTGTCTCTATCCCTAAGCTAGTGTCGAAGACCACATCGTTGCATAACATCAGGCGAGTTGTGGTCAAGCGCAAGCCTATCTAAGATAAAAAAAGCTATCACTCCTTGTGTAAATAACAAAAAAAACAGGAAACAAGGATACGCACACGAAAAGTATATTTCGCAACAGCTCTGTTGAATTGCTGTTGAAGCTGTGTAGCCTTTAATCTTAGCTTCGTTTTCGTTTCTTCACAATTTCTTAGTAAAAAGCTTCCATTGAGAGTTGCTTCAGAAGTCCGGAAATAAGCATAGAGTACTGACGATTATCATTATGCACAATTCATATCAAAATGAATATACCGCGATAGTGAATGAGAAATACTTTTCAATTTGAATTACGACCTTAACGACCTGTCTTCGTCTTGAATTCAATAAATCTTTAAGTTATGTTTTTTTACTAGTCTTTCCCCGCGTTCATAATTTTTTTTCCAATCCTGTTGGAGTTTCCCAAAATCTTGTTATAAATTTTAGCATAAGTGTGTAATGTAATTCTGATGTATAAACAATAATACTGTAAAGTGTCATCAATATCCGTTCAGTAGTTTTTACGTGAAAGAGTAATAAACATCCCTCCATCCTCACAAACTTTTACATTATTAGTAGGAGGCACCCGCAGTTTCTCTAACATCTGAAATAACTTTTTCAGACGAAGGAGGTAACCTTCTTCAGGCTACAAGGAGATAGGCTTTCGAGTCTCAAATCCCTTGCCAACTTCTATCGAAATCGGTTCAGCGGTTTAGGTGTCAAAGGGTAATAAACAGATGTACGGAATACGTAAATAAGTATACGCTCAGCATAACAATTATTTTTCACGAAGTGGACGAATGGACCGGTACTTCGAAATAGAGGAAATAACATTAAAAACAATGTTTCAAGCTGTCACAGCAAGGTTTAAATAACTAAACTAAAAAACTTTCGTTAACGGAATCGGCCTCCAGATATTTTTACTTTTACTCACAATGTTTATTCATTAGATTCATCGCGTTATACATATTCATAAGAAGACTATGTTAGCTTAATGACGTGTCACATTTTCCGAGAAGAAAATAATTATGGAATTATTCAAACGATTATGTTCCACGGCGTTGTTATTTCCGAGAGAGTGACGTACTGAAAATAGGTTCAGAAAGATCATCTAAAAACATAAAATACAGGATATTAAAATGGGCATCGACTAAGGGCTTAAAGGGGTTAAGTAATAGAAACACGAGCAAGGAGGCTACTAATGGCTCGACGACCTTTTTCGTTTGTGTAATGTCACCATAAGTACCTAAGTAGTTTAAAACCACCGCACCAGTTAATCAGCGATTCAAATGGTTTGAAAACTTTGCATGCAATCTTAAAAACCGCATACTTACATTATTAAGTTCGGACGTCTATCACCCCTTTTAAAGACATTGAGCCGTCAAGTCATTTTTGACGTTAGTTATCTAATAAAAATATAACAATAAACAACCAATCAAATGAAATCTCCTAAACCAAATTTGTCGACATTTATGGTAATATTTTTCTTTGCGTAACGCTAACTGCGAACAACACTATTCAAAACAAAATTATGAATAATACATTGTAACCACGATTTTTTTAGAAGGAGTGTCTATATTTCGTGCCGGCTTCTCTTCACTTTTTGGGACTGTGCAACGTGCAATTACTTTTCACTTTTCAAAAGAAGGTACCTAGTTAAATAGTCTAATTACATTTTAACTTTGTACGGTAGCCTTGATTCAAAAAGTCAGAGGTGAGAGAGGGACCATAGTCATGTCACTAGGCTATCTCAAGCTCATATCAATAAGTGCAAATAAAGGTGTACAACTGTACATACACCGCTATTGTAGTGCATAAAGATGGACGCCGTCTGTCCATTGAAAACAATGAGCGTTTGACCGCTATAGGCGACGCATTAAAAACATCGTCCACATAGTACAACGAGCCATTGTTCCTGCGAACTGTAAACAGTGAAACAGTATGCTGCAGACATTGGCGTTTCTATGCAATGAACTGTAGTATGCAACGTTTATTTATATTATATTTATGTACTTTCTTTTGTTTACGAGGGGAAACCTTCAAAGGGCTGCCAGCCTTTGGCAATTAGACCGGGATAAGATTTTTACCTACTTAAGCCACTACAGTGGACATCATCAGCACGTGGAGGAGGACATTGTTTCGTCTGAAAAGGCCATGCCAGAGCCCCCCTGTGCGACCTGCTAAGTCACACCCCTGGGGATACATTTAAGTGTCTACTTTCTCCCATAGGAGTAGCCAGAAACGTCACTTGATCGAAAACTGAGGCTAATATTCAGAGACGAAGCTAAGCGTAAAATTAAGCTTCAGCCTTAGTCCTGCGTCCTAAGATACCAGATGGGTCATCATATCATCATCATCATGGAGAACCCACTCCTGTGTGGGCTCGGTTTCCGCACTTAGTCCTGCAGTGAACTGTGTACGTGTTACCAGATAGGTATTCCTTCTTTAGCAGGATTTTGATTAATGAAATTTGACTAATCCATTTTATTAAATAAAGGTGCCCCTCTTGGTTGCTGGGCAGTTGTTAGCTTTCAAGTATCGGCAACGCTGTTGCAGGTATCAGGTACTGTCGGAGCAATTCATTATACCTCTACCTAACCTTTCGAGGATTATAGTCGTGATCTGTGTTCAAGTTGCATACAGACTTCAATTAACTAACCCAACCAATTGGCCACGGAGCAGCTGTAAGTCTGCAACTTAACTTTAATTATGGCAATCACTTACCGACAAGGGTGTATGACACTTGGTGTCTGCTAAGTAATATACTGAGAATAATATCTGTGTATGTACAAGTTGCCGGCAAATAACTTGAACTAAAATGGCGGTTGCGCAGAAGTCCATTTTTAACCCCCGACGCAAAAACGTCGGGGTGTTATAAGTTTGACGTGTCTGTGTGTGTGTGTGATTTTGTTTTTTTTATTTGAAAGGTGAACTAGTCGAGAGTGTTCTTAGCTATGTTTTATAAAAATCGGTCCAAGATGGCCGCCACAAAATAGCGAATTATATATTTTTTCACAACTCCCTCAATATGGGTATCAAATGAAAGGGCTTAACTAGGAGAATACTATATACTATGATAAATTTCAAATCCAAGATGGCCGCCACCACAAAATGGCAAAATACATTTAGTGTCTGGGGTTTTCTAAATTTTTAATTTATTTACATATTGCACGAAAATGCACTGCGCAAACTTTCGTCCAAACGTTAGTTATAGTATACAATAGTGACACTAATGCTGCGATGTAACTGCAGTGCCTGCCGCGGCTTCGAAACCTATACGACGGCAATTGACACCCGACTGCATTTGCAGTCTGCCGTCTGCCGTTGCCGTCTGCCGTCTGACGCGTCCTGCGGAGTTGCACCTTTATAGAGGATAGAGACTAGAGAATGGCCATTCTTCGTGTACCTACTAGTACTATTTCATCTGTCCTATACGACCAAGATCAGTGTGACAAAAGACAGAAATTGAATCGGGATTTAAGGTTTTGTATGAAAAATTGAAATTGTTCCGTATATCCTGTCTATAAACCCTTTACCATACTCATTAAAACGTCGTCTAGAAATTGAAAAACGATAAATCCCGCGTTCACGTCCTAGACTTGTTCAATACGGCCGGTACAAACCAACCGGTTTTATATTATTATAAACAAGACATAAGCTAGTTTGGTACCGGTACAACTCTTAGGCTGGGGCCACACTATAGCTGAGAGCTACGCTTGACTACAAAAAAGCACTACAGAGAACTTTTTTGAGGCAAACTGCGATACTTAGTTTGTTATTTGTTTACGTTTATTAATTAGGAATATACGTTCAATTAGGTCTAGGAGTCTAGGCAGTCAGGCTCAGGGAATGCCGGCGCCATTAAGTATTTAAAAATAAAATTGGACTTGCCAAAGTGTAAAAGTAAATATCATTTATCAATGTTATATTTATTTAGTTCTAAATTGACTTCTAATAAGATATAAAAAAAAATATGGGACATTTTTGCCTGACTATGGCGTAGCGTAGCCCATTTGGCGGTTAATATTTTTTTATATCATCGAAATATCTGTAAATGTAAGCCCTAGTAATGTGGCCCTAGCTTTAAACATAAAATACGAAGTAAAGTCAGAGTTTAGTTCGCAGAAATTGAAGGCCGGCACTACATGTAAGTATTTATGTTTACGAGTAGATGGAACGTATTCTATTTTATGAGGCAAAGGCATCCATTTGACTGCCACTAACAATTGTTCAATTAGAATACGTTGAATAGGGTTGTGCTTTATTGTTTTATTCTAAACCAGCTGTGCCGAGCAGTGTCTATTAGGCTAATATTCGGAGACAACGCTTAGCGTAAAGCAACGCTCCCGTATGTCAAATTTGTATACCTTAATAATATAAAAATACAAACACAATCCGACATACGGAAGCATAAATTTACCTACGCTTAGCGTCGTCTCTGAATATTAGCCTTAATCTCTTTTAATAGCTTTTTTTTCGAGCTCATGCACACTCCCTCTCGCCAAAGTTTCATTATAATTAATAGGATAAATTATATAGGATTAGGAACTAGGATAGTATTAGATAACTATCAAGCAAATAAGTATTAGCAAATAGTATTATTGCCTGCCACGCGTGACTTCGTCTGAGTGCCTATATAATCCTGTGAGTGGCAAGGAAATGCTAATGCAGTTTTCAGACAGTGCTAGAAGGACAACCCTCCCCCTCGCCACGTAGCAGACGAATAGAAAATGCATGAGGATTTTTCACCCCGTAAAAATTTAATTCCTCTTCCTAAATTATTCCTTTAAATCAGAACACAAAAATGTTAGCACATGATTGTTACCAGTGGTAGCTAGCACCACAGACTGTTGTGTGGCTTAACCTTAAAAAGATACCTAGTCCCAAAATAAAATGTTGAACAAACAATTGGCGCGTACCAACCCTACATTGTAATAGTAACAATAAACGTTTGTTGGTGCGCAAAGTGATCCCGACGGAATTGATCCAACTCCATTCAATTAACGGGTATTGTTACTTTCCAGAACTTTCTGAGGACATCACATGACAAGCACATCTTGATATAATTCCCGAAGACATATACAGACACTAGGGTATTTAGGTGACATTAAAGTAGGTTCCCCAGATATTTTTTTGAAGTGTCTTTCATTTATGTATTAGTAAGCTATAGAGTCAGTAGACTCTCATTCCTTTTTCATTAAAAAATATTTTTTTAAATATCTTTGGACATTTTACGCAGCACTATCTAGTCCCAAACTAAGCAGAGCTTGTACTATGGGTACTAGACAATGGATATAATACTTATATACTTTTTTTTTGTAAATACATACCTATTATACATAGGAAACACCCAGACAAACACAAATACTTAGGTATATTCATCACATAAATATTTGTGTCCTGTGGGAATCGAACCCACGACCTCGTGATCAGCAGTCCGGTACTCTAACCACTAGACCACAGACGTCATCATTATAATTATGACATGTAATTAATGTACCAATAAATGACTATTGACTATTAAATACCCCTACTACAAGTAGTTAATGAAGTAGTTAATGATGATTTACATACCATCATGGTTAGGCAGGCACTACCCAATGTAACCCTAGAGTTCGCGGATATGTTAAGCTCCTACACAGGTAATAGGGGTCATTAACCGGTCACAAATCCAAACTACGAGCTAAGTACTAAGAATTTCATAGAAAAAGCCAAGAACACTTTTCTTCAGCTGAAAATCGAACCCAGGACCTTATGCGTAGCAGTCGCGCTTAGGACTGACCACTAGCCAATGTCAATGTCAGAAACCAGTATGACAGACAATAATATTTTGTCTGGCTTGACATTAAGTTCATTACTCCATGAAAAATCACGACCGACGGCGTCAAATCGCTTTAATTTTGACTGAAGCCATGTAATCGCTTGAACTCGGTTGTCACATTAACTTAACTGCCAGTAAATTTGCCATGGACGCCCGTCCATGGCAAATTTAAGTTCCGAGAATTGACTTATTTGAATATACCTAGTACTTAGTAAGAGATAACAAGAGGAAAATGTACATTTTTTTAATGTTAATTAATTTAAAGTCATGTAAAAAAAGTATTTAAATAAGGCATATGCATATACCTAGATAGTATACTTTACATATTATTTAAATATTAATATTATATTAGTTCTGTTTAATAACAACACAAACTTAAACATAATTTACATAAAGCACCCAGTTTGCTTTACAATACCTCAGTCAGTAGACAATTCATAATCCCAAACTTTAGCTTAGGAAGTATTAAAAAAAAATCCGATAAGAATTCAAATAATTCCGTTGAAAATTAAGACATTTCCGTAAAAAAAATCGTATTAAAAACTTCCGATTCCATACTACTTAGAATCGGAAAACACACGCCAGTAAAGTAAATATTCTCCGTGACCTTTCTCAATTTAAAAGTAATTCAAAAATTGTCGTTAAGAATTCAAATCCAAATACATAATTCCGTTAAAAATTCAAATACCTAGTTCCGTAAACAAATCTAATTCAAAACTTCCGATAATATTATAAATACCTACCTATATTCTCCGTGACCTTCTCAAATAAATAACAAGCCGACTTGTTAATTGGCCGACGACTTCCAATAACCACCCAAGTCTACCACTCCTATAAATACCGATTACGTGCTGATGGATGGGAATTTTATAGCCCATCATCTATCGCTATAAAACGGACCTTCCTTATACCATCAATATGCAATCAAACATTTATATTTTGTTGATAGGTATTAGGTATTAATGCTGTTTATCGTAACTGGCTCGTTACCCTATAGTGGTCTTATGAGCGACTAGGTCCTACGTCAAGAGGGGGGCTAGACAAGTTGCATTTTGACATTCGAATCGACAAACAAAATGTATGCAAATGACATTAGTGACAGCCCGATTTGTCGAAAGCTTGTGTCATTTCCATACATTTTGTTTGTCGATTCGAATGTCAAAATGTAACTTGTCTACCCCCCTGATCCCTAATATCCCTATCCTTATATTATTTGAGAAGACAAAAATAAAGATCTACCACTCTTCTTCTTCTTCGAATGGAGATTTGGTAATTTATTTATTTTCTTAAGGATCTCTGACAAAGCATTTACACAAAAATATATTGGTAATAAGTCATACATATAGCTAGCTGTTTTAATTATGAGAGACCACAGCGTGCAAAAATTATACAAAGCATTATATTATGCAGTGTATATAGGTATATATAACGACTTGAAAAGACGGAAAATTCGGGTTAGTCCAAACACAAATATAATTATGGCTAGAAAAAAAACTTTATGTGTAGTATATACACACTAAATGAGCATGATTAGGTAAATATGTGATTATTAATAAACTAATAACAATCAGCTAATTATATTCCATAACAGAGAGAGTCAATGACTTTGCATATCTGCAATATCCATTTGTTTTATTCCGTTTATATTCGTTAAGCTAAAAGTACATTTTCCTTAATCATTAATACCATTAATACCTTTAACAACGAATGATGTGTAGAATTTCATAAATATGTAAGTATACTGTGTAGAAATTAGTGTTTTGTAAAGTACCTACCCATGTGCGGTGTAACTCGGAATGATAGATTGCGCAAGTGTGATAAGACAACGTTGCAAAAGTCGATATAGTGACAAGAATTTAAAATATGCTGAAGTGGTTAGGTTTGGATTAAACTTACCTCAGACGTCAGGCGTCTCGTAGATTGGATCTGAAAAAAGAATTTCGTTGTTATTATTTATTATAAACTAGCTTTCCACCAGCGGTTTTGCCCGCAAAGTGTGGGTATTTCTTAAAAATTATAGCTTATATGTTACTCGATAAAGATGTAGTTTTCCAATGGTGAAGGAATTTTTCAAATTGGTCCAGTAGTTTTGGAGCCTATTCAATTCAAACAAACAAACAATCAAATCTTTCCTTTAAACAATGGTAATATAGATAATATAAATAACTCTGTCTGTTTGTATTTTACGCCTAAACGCTGATTGGATCCGGTATTATTTTGCAAGATAGATTGCAGCCTGGAAAAGGCTACCTTTTGTTTTGTCCCAAAAAAATCATCATACGCTTCATCATCATATAGCTAGTACCTAAGAAAATACCATAATGTTCATCCATAACCCAAGTTTTCTCCCTCATTCATCTAGTAAATTTTAGTGGCTACGATACTTAGGTCGAACAAAGTGCGCACATACCTAATAATACATATTATGTTAATGCCAAAAGGTATGGCATATTTCAGAGAAATTTTTAAGCACGATTAACGAAAGAAATAGCGTTTCGGAGTTGAAAAGCTACAGACATACAGAATTCAAATTTAAAATCCTTCTTTTAGCGTTAAGAGCCATTAGGTACCATACAATTCTGAGAACTTCAAACCTCACAATCTAAGATCATGAGACAAAAATAAACCGCATAAATTCACATGTAAAACATAAATAACGTAGCTAAAACCTGTATCGTATATAAACGTGTGCAGAATAGCAGTGCGTCAAGGACGTCCCTCGGTACTTTTCCACTCTGCTGCATTACATCACAGAATACCTGCAGCTAGGTCGATGACCTCAGCCAGTTTGACCGCTTGGCTAAGATATTGTGTGCATATGATTAGCTTGAGGTCGGAACAAAACGTGCTTTTAGAAACCAATAGAAAACCATTGGTTTGAGATTTTGAGAAAATAACAACAAAACATATCATATCACCACGCCTACATTCCCCGAAGGATTAAGCAGAGCTGTACAGAAGGTACACCAACAGTAGACCGTTAACAGGTATGTTTAGGTCTCATGTAGTGTGCGAGCCTATTGTCATTACTTGGCACAGCGTGTTTACTCCCATCTCCATTAACGAAAAAAACGTGCCCATCCGAAAGTAGCCAAGACATAAAGATCCGTTAAAAGAAGTGTCAGGTAGCATTTTTCGGATGGGTAGTATAAACAAATCGCGAGTAGGTAAGTGCAACTCTCAAATTGAGTTGTCATTCATATTTAGTTCGGGCCCCGAACAAATCATCCGTCCGTAGTTGATACCTACGGAGTAGGAAACGCCCGTAACAAAACCCGAAACAACGTACTTCGTGCTTAGGGAGTGAACCCCCATTCAATCTCCGAGCTACTGCTGAGAATTGCCTAGAAAAAACATTCAAGACTAACATTCACATCATCTAACATCTAATATTTTGCAAGAACATCTAACATTTTGCAAGAACATCTAACATATTGCAAGAACAAAATTGCAACCTGAGACCAAAAACCCTTTGACTTTTTGCTAGTTTAATTATAAATAAATAAACATATCAATATAAATCTATCGGTACTACCGAAGTGTTTATGGAAAATTTTCCCGATGATAAAATACGACATACAGAGGGTAAAATCGTCATTAATCAAAAGACATACGTTTAGTTCCGGAGTTCAGACGACCTCGTTAGAGCAACCTTGACATTTGTCATGAGCTAGCAAGCTGTAGACAAACAAATATAGTTGTAGGTTCGTCCCCGATTACATGGGACCTATATAACTCTGCCTATTCCATTCTATTTATATTCGGGGACGCCGGTAGGCACCAGGCGGGCGATCAGTCCTCTTGCTGGGATTATTTCGCTGAGTTCCCCATTTTTTGGGTTCAGCGTCAGGACTTCCCATCTGAGTTGTGCATACATTGTGCATTCTGCTACTAAATGGAAGCTTGTTTCTTCTTCTCACACTTCGGAGTAACCTTTCGGTGAATATACCGTGATGGTTATGTTACTGGCCAGACCAGTGCCTCGACCATGAGTTTTTCTCACTAGACTCGCTAGCGACGCCGTAAAATATTTGTATGGAAAACCCTCGCAATGCCTCTAGCGGTTACGTAAGGAACTAAAATCTGCTATGAGATTACAGCGTTTCGATGCGTAAAAAACCTATCGAAAGCCATTTGATAGAACTCAGGGTTGTGGTACGGTCAGCCTGGATGAGCATGACAAGAAATCGAGCAGGTTTTAAAATTGCAACATTGCACCACAGATGTTGACAACCCATAACATGACATAAAGTAACTAGTTTCTAATCACTTCGCTATTCCAAAAAATCATTACAAAAGTATGACATATCTATTAATTAGGTACCTAGAAACCTATATATATATATATTATATTAATTCATTAAAGAACCCAAAGGGAATTCATCCAAATAGTCACTTATTAATAATTTATTATAGGAGTTATTGCTCGCCCCTACACTGGCTGGCAAACTGTGGATGTACATTTGTACGCCTTTGTATGTGTTCTTTGTATGTGTTTGTGTGTGTTCTAATTTGGCTACTTTTTCAACTTCTTTTTTAGGGTTCCGTACCCGAAGGGTGTCAATCCTATTACTAAGCCTCCGCTTTCTGTCCGTACGTCCGTCCGTCTGTTTGTTAGCGGACTGTATCTTATGAACTTTCTTTTTGTATTCCTAGTGACACTATAACGGCAAATACCAATTTTATTGTCATTCGATACTAATTAAAAATGATACTAACGGATTCGACGCGCACTTGAGCGGTTATAGAAAAAATATTCTTTTAGAGACGTGGTAATAATCATCATCACAAAAATCAACAATTAATTTCTGTCCTTTCCTAGCGTGTCGATGGTCTGTGTAGCGCAGTGATAGCGACGGAACCTTCGAGAATATAACAGTATCGGCTTTCACTTTCCGCAGACGCCTCATCGAATACAAATAACCGTGTCAGTTTAATTCCAGTGACCTTATAATGACATAGACGCCGTTTTGATATTATGCCCATTATCCGAAACTGCCTAATTTACCTAGTTGTCCTCTAATGCTTAGAATCGCTAGGCTAATTAGGCAGTTAAGGCTAGAGGCCTTGGGTTCGTTTCCTAGATCAGACAGTTTTTCTATGAAATTCTTAGTAGCAGCTCACAACTTGGATTTATTTAATTTAAGGAATGGAATAGAATAGAATAGTAGTTTATTGCTTTCAATATTACAGTCACATTGTTACAAAATAACTATAGGTAACAGTAATACTGAAAGCAAAGGGTTCAAGCGTCAGCTTATGCTTAGGTCCCCCTAGGGGATTGCCCAGCGCTGGTTTTCAGCTTGAACCCTTGACTACCGTAGGAACTAATATTTTAATTTAAACAGACGATTCATAAATTTCACATAGAAAAATCAACCTCAAAATTGGCGCGACAGAGTCCATATTTCAATGCAGTGTATAAAATATAACAGGAATCGCAAAAACAGAGAGTTCATCCAAATTTAACATTGAACTTTACTTGTAATTGATAAGGTTGATAATTGTTTATCAATAACTTGCTCCAGTTACAAGTAAAGAGCATTATAAGCACTATCAGCACTTAACGATAAAACGGCACGTGTGTAGGTATTAAGCACGTTCATATGAACAGTATTAGTGTTGGATTATGTGATCCTACTTACTTATATACAACACTAGGTTAGGGACGTGGTCACTCACTATGGGCCTCATAAGAAAGCTCGAGGTCACTCTGCGAGCTATGGAGAGAGCTATGCTTGGTATTTATCTACGCGACTGAATCAGAAATGAGGAGATCCGTAGAAGAATCAACGTTACCGACAAAGCTCAAAGGATAAGCACGCTGAAGTGGCAGTTGGCGGGGCACATAACCCGTAGAACTGATGGCCGCTGGGGCAGAAATGTTCTCGAGTGGAGACCACGCACCGGAAAGCGCAGCTTGGGACGGCGTTCAACGAGATGGACACATGACCTCTTAAAGGTCGCTGGGTATCGTCGGATGCAGGTGGCATATAACCGTTCCTTGTGGAAGTCTATAGAGGAGGCATTTGTTCAGCAGTGAGGTCGACTGCTGAACAAACACCTTATCCTTACTTAATATAAAACAAAGTGCCGCGTCTACGAAATCGTCGTGCCTCCGTGTCAAAATCTACCGAACGGATTTTCGTAAACTTTTCACCAATGGACGAAGTGATTTATTAAACACGACTGCTATGCTAGAGTTCAACCCTGAACTCGATTCCCGGGTCGAGTAAAGTGGTTTTTCTATGAAATTCTCAGTAGCAACAGACCGTGGAGTGACAGCTATAGTTCTCATTAGTGTTGATGCTACACTTGTGGGACTTCGACTACCACATTACCAAGATCACTGTGGACTTTGTAACCGATTGAACTCAGTGTTCATGAATAACTTATTTTTAAATATATTAAGTGGCTTTTAAACAAGAGCATTTTTTACAGTTTAAAAGTGTACTGGCGCCCAAGTGGGACCGACGTTAAACTTGTCCCACAGATTTTAATCGTATTTGAATACTTTAAGTATATTTTTTGAGAATCTGTCATAAAAAGAAATACATATTACTTCTTTCAGAATTTCAGAATTCAGAATCCTTTTTTTTTGTGTCAAGCAGTCTAGCCAAGTATTGTCGAAATCGGTCCAGCGGTTTAGGCATGAAACAGAAGACAGACAGAGAGACAGTTACTTTCGGATTTATACCTATTATAAACAATCAGTTCAGTGGTTTAATCACAGCTACACATCCAATATCATCTGACCTCGCATTGCATAAACCTTTCCTATAACGAGAGGTCAGCATATACTAGAATGTAATTGATAGACTTTTAATAAATAATTCACCACGATGGCGTCAGTCAAACCGTAAAGAAATACGCACGCCGCCATGAAACCGACACCTCCTGCGATAAAAATAATTGCTTTCGTGTTTTGATAAACATGGGTAGGTTAACTGAGTGTACTCTGTACAACAAGTAGGTACTTACAATCACGCCTGCATTTCCCAAAGAGTTAGGCAGAGGCGAACTAACTTACTACTAACTAAACAGACAATCAACGAAAGTCATTTTTAAATTAAATTAGTAGTTTGGCACCGCCTCCAAATTAGTTAGAAATCATAATATAAATATGTACCTGTTATTTTTTCATAATATCATCTATGTATACATTTTTTTTAAATATTCGTCGATTTTTTTACAAACGCCCACCGGATTTCGATAGAATTTATATGGGACCAATCTGTAACCACCAGCTTTCGAATAAAAAAAGAATCGCACTTAACCGTTATTCTAGAGCTAAGCAAAAACAACTTGCGCATTGTGATAAGAGCCTTGATAGGACACTGCTGCCTTAATAACCACATGTTCAATCTAAGGCTGGGTGACCTGTCGACGCTGTGAGAAGGCTGATGAAATGCCACTCCACTTTATTTAAAACCTGCTTTATTTAAAGCTGAAGCGAGTTTGTTTTATTGTTTGGTTGAATGCGCTAATCTCAGGAACTACTGGTCCGATTGGAAAAAATATTTCAGTGTTAGAAAGCCTGTTTAACGAGAAAGGCTATAGGCTATATATCATAGCAATAGGAGCTATACAACGAGTATAAATTAAAAATGTTGCAAAACCGGGAGAAAAATTCAACTTCTACGGCAACGAAGTCCCGGGCAAGTGCTAGTGATGAAATAAAGGAGCTGGGATGAGCTCCTTAAGCTCCTTAGCTCCTTAACCAAATTCTGCAGTTAGTCAGTCGCAGGGTTTAGCGGTGAACTCTAAACTTAAATCATCAAACGGCGATCACATTAGACCTATACATATCACATCGCAGTGATATAAACGCCGCAAACTGTGAATCTACATTAATACACCTCTGCCTAATCCTTCGAGAATACAGGCGTGATGGTATAATTATTCTGCTGAATAAAAGCCAACTTGTAATAACTGAAAGTTCACCGTTAATCTGAACATTAAACCTTCTGTAATGTAATGCATACAAAGCACATATCTCTGGCTTTCCCTTTATCAGAGATAAGTAGCGCTATCTAATCTAGTATTGCTCCTGCTATCTCTGTGTGAATTAATGTGGGTAGTTCTATTATCTCTGTGCATCTTTACTGGATGATTGGAGATGGATTTTTCACGGCAGCATCGGCTGCTCGGCCGAAACTGTGGATGAACAGAAGTGCAAACCTGCCTAACCTCTCGGGGAATACAGGCCTGATCATATGTTCTATTAGCGGAAAAAAAATCCCTCAGGTGTTGAGGTTAAGTACAATACATCAGACGCTTTAGCAAAGCAACTAAACTTGACGTCAGCTTAAATAGCATCATCATCATCAACCCATAAACTGTCCCACTGCTGGGCACGGGTCTCCTCTCAGTATGAGAGGGATTAGGCTATAGTCCACCACTGGCAGGCGGGTTGGCAGTACGAGATAAGTTCTTCCCGTTATATAGCATAATAAGTTTTATTCATCTAAGAGCATACTATTACTTATCTATTCTGTGCCTTAAGACAAAAATTGTGGAGGAGTTTGCCTCAATGTCTCAGTGGCTAAAGTGTCCGGTTTCAGGTTTGAACCCTGCCTGAGATCGACCAAAACTTACGGACGGTGTTATGTGGTCTGTTTGCAATTCCATGCATGAGGAATTTGTGTTAGTAAACGCACCTACAAAACAAAAGCCATCCTTTTGTATAGATAACAAAAAAAACACAATTCCAAAATCAAATCTTATGTCTAAAAAAAATATTATCCCGTTACAAGAACCAGTCTTGCAAAGGAAACATCGATGGTCACACAAAGGGATCGAAGCGCATACAATAATAATGTTCTGGAAATTTCCACTGCTACCTGCACGGCTAGTCCCGAGGTTTATTCAACTGCGCATACGCGGCTTTCATATCCCTACCCCACTTTGAAACACGTTGAATAATATTGTGGTTGTGGTGGAAATTTTATTGAAGTAAGACTGATTTTGATGGATTTATTGCCAATATTATTAGAAAGTGCGGACGCATTAAAGTAATAATAAGTATGGATATTACAATATTATTTCGTCTTTAGTACATAGAAAGTAGAAATATTAATTTTAATGTGGCTTTAGCACAAATTAACGGCGGTCAAGACCCTAGACTAGAAATTGATATTCCTAGAAATAGTATTTTGTATGAAAATGATACTTATTCCTATGACCTATTTATTCCTAAGACCTTATTATTGACAAAATTACTCAAAATCCCTAGTAAGTAAAACTATTCAGTATTCTAGTCAGTACGTGCACTGATGCTATTGCCACTATTAGGTGATTTAATGGTTATTTTGGCAATACAGTGCTATTGCCAAAATAACCATTAAATCACCTAATAGTGGCAATAGCATAAGGGCTGTTCAGAGCCGTGAGTTACATGACTTATTTGTGTAAAACTCGCCAATTTATACCAAGAACCTCATTCTTTATAAACAATAAATAATTCTAGATAATGAGACCTCACAACGCGTATTCTAAACAATTAGTTCTAATGATTGTTGATAAGTGTGTCAAGTGATTAATTGCCTCTCTAATTTGACTGATTATAAAAAGTGCCTTATAAAAAAGTTTACTATAAATAGAGCTCGAAAAACAATAGCAAAACTAAAATCGGTTTAAAAAAAATATATATTAAGCATTTTAATTATAGTGTTAGAAAGAAAGCGCACTGTACTATATTGTGACGTCACAATACAGTACGCAATACTAAAGTTCAAATTGTCGAGACAGAATAATGTTTTTGTAGGAAGGTAGAAAATATATATTCGTAGGTACCTCAAAACTTTAAAAGTAGCATACCATAGCTTCATTCTGCCCTGATTCTTTAACTTCGACTCTATCTATGTCAACTCTCAACTCCACAGAAATTATATCTTCTATGCCTAACAATGCTACCTGCACACGTATGCCTTAATTCGTGTAACAATATTGTTGATATTTGATCGTATAGTTGATGTTCTAAAGGTAAATTCTTAGGAGCGGTCCTTCCAAGCGTCTTTGTTGTAAAGTAAGGAGAATTCTAGTTAAAACAACATCATTGTATATTGTATCCTTCTGAATGCAGTATAAACGCCGCATTTCTAATTCTGTTGTTAATTGACTAATTGTTGTTTGGGAAACTTATTGAGAGAATTAAGGCTAATAAACCTCTCATCTTCCTTGTTTATAGAATGATGGTAGATTTGTATGCAAACATCCTATTTCTACACTATTCCGCTATTAAAGATAGTAGTTTTAAAATAGTGTCTGGACGGTTCTTAAATGGTAAAATAGCTTCTGGGTAGATTTTGGGAACCAACATATGGACGGACGGCATAACCAGACATATGAAAAGTCCTTTGGAGAGACCACTAAGGTCTAAGGCTGAGATTCAGAGAAGAGACTCAGCATGAACTTACGCTTCCGTATGTCAAATTGTAATACAAATTTGACATACGGAAGCCCTACTTTACGCTGAGCATCGTCTCTGAATGTTAGCCTAAGTGGTAATTAATAATAATATACAATCATTACTCGGCTCTTCAACTTCCTATAGTGTCCTCTCACTTCTAAATAGAGATTAAAGTGGAAATTTTAAAGCGATGGGTTAATCTGTATGTCCTTTGTATTCATTAAATTCCTGTAAATTATTACTAGAGTTACAAATATTACTCCCTCGTTGGTTTATTGATCGCAAATGGTGCTGTTGATTGTGAGGTCTTTTGAGACAAAGAGTTTTTCGGTTTTTCCGTTAAGAAGCAGCTCAGAGTTCGGCCCATGAGACCTAAATATATTGAAGAATAGAGAACTTCTAACTAAACTATCGGAAAATACAGGCATCTTTTATTAATTTATTTAGTTTCAACTGTAATCGTTCCACTGTAGGGCAGTGTTCCCTTTCCTCCTTCCAATCTTCTCGGTTAGAAGCTTTCTGCGTTGCCTTGCTTGCCTTGAGTTGCCTTGCAGTATGAAACAAGCTCATAATACCATCATTCTGGGCCTTTACGCTTGGTATGTTATAAATAGAAAACCTCGAGACAGATACTATCACAAATATTGTATTGTCGCGTTACCTGAAACGAGGTTTCTTGTATTCCTCATTTATTTCTGCTCTAATGACGTCAGCGAAGACGCGGTCGGGGCGTTTAGTTAGTATATTTAGACTTAGCGGGAGGTACAGCAGTATTTGTGATTTGTTCTCCTAAACAACTTCAGTTTACGGGAGACTTTGATGTTTGTGTGTGTACGTGTGTATGATTTTGTCTGTAGTAAATTTAGATCAGGGTTCTAACGTAAAGTGGAAACTGGATGGATTTGTTTGTATGTTGTGCAAGGCAGGAACTAGTTCCTTATGGTACTAGAGAAAATGGGTCAATGTTATTTGGTTGATAGACAATACAGGTACAAAAAGTAAATAAACTTTTTGTAGGTCGTTGTTTCGTTTCGATCAGACGCTTCGACGTTGGATTTTTGTTGTGAATAAGTAGTCCACGAGGCCGACGTAACAAGACTAACAAGCCCCAATAAGATGCCTGTTTATGAATGAAAGTGTTTTGTCGAATTGTCAAGTAGTGAAGCAAAACCGAAGGCATATGCACCTCTGACTTTTCGTAATCATGTGCTTATTATGTCACTTTCTTACAACGGTGAAGGAAAACATCGCGAGCAAACCTACATGCTTGAGAGGTTTTCTCGACGGCGCGTGAAGCCTGCCCCAAAAGTCCTTTTTGCTTCGAATTCCAATGGAATAACTACCGCGCCAAAGGGCGGTAGTTATTCGATTGAAATTCTAATGCATGAATATTTATTTTGTAATAACTCCGTCCAGTTGTTACCGTTCATGTTTATGAGATTTGAGATGTAATGCGCCCACGCAAGACATAAAATTGTAAAACGTTTTGTATACAAAAACAAAAGTATTAAATATTGTTTATATTTTATAACTATTGTAACGTAACCGGCAGTCATATCTTGATAGTGCGCTGCTTGCCAGTTTAAATATTTATGCTAGAAATACTAGGGATATCATTCGGCGTTGCCACCTTGAGCCGTCAGTTGTTAAGTCTGATATTTCTTGTAATTTCAGTGGCTACGATACCCTTCAAACCAGTGCACAGTTGGCACACTATTTTTAACGGGAGAATAGAGACAGTACGACAGTACCCATTAAAAAAACTAAGCAGAGCCACATGAAAGAACTCAGCAGTCTCAATTTTTTTTTCTTTAAAGGATCTTGCAATCAATCAATGGACTATAAGCATATGAGATGTCGACAACATAGTATGTAAAGGGTTACTTCCAGCGAGCCTGAGACTACTTACACCCCCCCAACCCTTTTTTTTCTGAAGTCAGCCTGAGAGCCTGAGAGTTCAAAATCCAAACTCTGACTGAGCTGCTATTGACATTTTCATAGAAAAAACTAGTAACACTTTGCTAGACCTGTGAATGTAACCTCTAAGAGACCTTGTAAATAATTCTGAATTATTCTATTGCAGATACAATAAAGAAGCAATAAGGACGACCCTCCAGTGGGTCACGAAGGTAAGAATTAAGACGGGATTTCGAAATCGAGACTCATTGGTGGGAAACTTACCACAAACCATTGGATGTTTTATAAACAGCTGATGTTTATGTTTTACTATCAATATTATCTTCATACACGGATATACCTGACCGATATATGATTCAATCAGAACCAGGAGCAGACTTCACATGGCCGCGGAGAAATGAAAATCCTCGTAGAAAAAACCTTAGCGGTGAAAATACATACTTCAGCGAGATTCTGTACAAAAATAATCGTCAAGGAGATAATTGTTGAATGAACAGCGAGTGATAACATACCATCACGCCTATATTAACGAAGGGTTAGGCAGAAGTGTACTTATTTAAGTGCAAGGTCGAATTACCACAGCCTTTAAAAAGTTGCCGGGTTGGTCATCCTTTAGAAAATAAAGTATGTGGGGGCCTGGGTTCTTAGTCAATGAGTGTATTAGTCACACAACTGGTTAAAAAAAATACTATACATTTTAAATTATTATTTTATACATTATACATTTTAAATTATTGATTGCAGCATTTTAAGTCTAGTACTAAAAATGCTGCAATCAATCATTTAAAATGTATACTTAGTATTTTTTTTGGAGCCAGTATAAATTAGGAAACGTTATCCATGTATAAAATAGTTAAGTTTACTAGTAAAAAGTACAATAGATTGTATGGAATATTTTATGACTAAGTAACAGTCATTTTATGAGTCACATTGTTATTTTATGGCTGATTTCTCGCAACGAAACCCATAAAGTGCAATCTGCAAGTACTAGAGCAAGATGGAGATAGTTTTTTGTAATCTCCTACCTCGGTCTGTTTCTCTGTTTGCATGTCATTGCCATGTAAATACACATAAGATAATAATGTGAGCAATTACGCTTATCAATTAATCGGTTCTAATTAAGGACATTATAATGTGAGTTAATAACAGGTTTTTCTTGAAATTGTGTAAAGAAGTAAGTAGAAACTATTCACAGATGTAGGTAATGAAATCGTCCTAATAAAACTTTTATTCGGTCAGCAAAACACTCAAATTACACCATTATCGAGTCGAGTCCCTGACTCATTGACTTATATTTTTATACCAACTGGGGCATTGACCCCGGCGCCTCAAATGCTTCAAAATACAACACAAAGAATACATCTCATTGATAAGAGATAACTTCTAACACAAACAGTAAATGTAAATAAAAAACCACAATTTTATTTGCAAATTGCATGAAACGCGACCAACAAATATTCGAATTATGCTAAACCGTTCAAACACAGACGTTCATTCATGAATTCCATGACGCAAGTGCGTTCAAAAACATAAACGAGACACACAATTTAGAACCTATTACAGTTATAATAAGTTATAAAATAACAGTACTTACCTCCTCACGATTCGAAACACAAAGTTCACACAATCAGCTGTTCACTAATGCGAAAAATTCACACAATATTTTTGTATAACAGCAAGCACGTGCGGCCGGCTTGACAAGCAGAACACATCTGGACATCCAGTTTAGTCGCTGTTCGAGTCGAGACGCGGTACGCCGCGCCTCTAGCCACAATACCGCATTTTTGTAAACACAAAAAGAAATTCGCTCCAGAAAAAAACTTCTCTCCTCACTTTGCACTCAAAATGCGCCCTCTCACTTCGGCGTTCCCGCTTTGAATGCTATCATTTACGTTAATTATATTGTTTACACAGTTACAGATATAAATGCTTATTTAACTTTAACAATCCAGGGAGATAACAGTGGAATTTTACACAATAATTTTTGTTGGTATGCAAATATTTTTTCTTTCAGCGTTGCTGAGTGACGGGATAGTGACATTGACAATCCTTCAAGGTTGATTTTATAGGTTTTGCTTATTTCATTTTTAATCTCCTTTTTACAAACGTTTCAGTGTAATTTTAGACAAAGCTACCTTGTTAAGGTCGTGTTTTTAGTTCTACAATAATTATCATTAATTGCATTTAATCGATTAAGTATATCAGCCATCTGTCAAAATAACCAGTTTTACTGGAGCTATGAATCTGAACTCAATTATTCACTCGAGAGATCAAGAAGGTTGGTTATAATTTATTATGCAGCACAATAATCATAACCCGGAGCCTTATTAAAATAAATAATCAGATCTATCAAAAATTAAGATTTTTTGTGCGAAATCTTCACCAGATGATCTTGAAGATAATTTTAGTTTTAAAACTTCGTCGTCTTGACCTTCACAATAGCAAGTTATTTGAGGTCAGTCAGAGTAATTCTTACACTTATTTTTTTTTAAAGACAGCTCATTAGGGATACAATCTCTCTGTCACGGTGGACTTCACAATGAAGAAATATCGGACACACAATATAACCAGACTCAAAACATATCCGTTAACTGAAATATCTGTCTCTACTCTAATGGGGTGGGAATCGAACCCACGACAGTCTTCGCAACGATAGTGTCGGGGTGACCACCATAACCAAAAAGATTGACGACTATACTGTACCACCTTCCTCTGTGTCTTTCACTTACATACATCACGTCTGTATTCCCCGAAGAGATCAGCAGAAATGTACTGGTACACCCACATTAATTCACCGGTATGTTTTTTGTTCATATTATATTGTCACTATCGGGGCACAAATTCAAACTCCGAGATGCTACTTACTGGGAATTTTACAACTCAACTCTCACTCAATCCAATACTACAAAAGATCCACAAATATCCCGTCACAAAATACTATAACATCACAGACACAATCAACGCTATCGCGCGCCTACTTTCATAAATTAACCTGCAAATAACTATTATCATAATAATTAATTATTCGATACAATTATCATAATGTGCATGTACGACATTATTGTATTGTGTCACTAGCAGGGGTCACGTTTAACGGAACACGTTCCATTCGTGTTTGCACTAATAATAATTATCATAACTATTAACACTAATAAAACATTCTCCCGTGATAATGCAGTTGGTTTACAACTCACAACTCACACACAATCGCACTTGTTAAGAATGACAGGTTAATGTGAAGATGTATTAAATACTTTTGAAATAAAAGATATTCATTTTTGTGAACCGCCTCCAAAAAACACCTAGTTTGTTTTTTTTTAATAAAAGTTTTAGTGGAATATAGAAGTATTTTGTTTCGTACAGGTATTAAGTATATTGTATTGGGAAGCCAACTAAACGCACTGCCCTAATAAAACAGCGAGGTTTCTGAGAAAACCAATATATCATCTATGTATACATTTTTTAAATAGAGTTTTTTAAAACCTAATAGTTACATTAATAAGGTTGTATTATATACCTGTTTATTCCCTATGCAACTAAAAGCATGTTTCACCACCTATGGATAACCACAGAATAAATAAAAAATGGAACAAAATTTGTATGAAATTAACTGGTTAGTAATTTAACGGGAATTTATCAGTAACAGCTGTAAATGTTAGATTCTTTTGTTTTTTCACAATACGGAATTTGGAGCCCACTGCAAATTATAAGTACTTTTGCAACTATGTACTCCCAAAAGCAATGCATTCTGCAGTCGTCATCGGTATCATTGTTTATTGTTGTGACACTAACGGGCCGGCCTGCAAATAACAATTGTTATTCACAGGGCAATGTATTCCGCGAAGTGTTTGTAACAAGAGTCGGAACAGTTTAGTTATTTGAAATGCTCTTCATTCGCAGTATTGACATTGAGAAATTTTGAAATGTTAGCCTTGTTGTATTTATACAGACTGAAGCAAAACTTGACGACCCCTTCGGTCTACTGCTCGTGAGGTCATTCGAATATTTAGGGCCCGTTTCACTACCTCTGGATAACCGCCTAACGGCCGGATAAATTAAGAAATGGAACAGAATTTGTATGCAATTATCTGACAAGTAAAAGCGAGAACTTCCTGGGAGGTGGTGAAACAGGTCTTTAGTGTAATTAATCTTTAACTATGCTAATACTAGTTTTCCGACAGCAGCTTCGCCCGTGTTCTGGGTATTTCTTATAACTTTCATCCCCTATTTCAACCCCTTACAGCCCTTTTTTCCCATTAAGAAGTAACTTTGCTCAGGCTCTAGACTATCTCTGTACCAAATTTCATTTCAATCGGTTCAGTAGTTTTGGAATGAAAGCGCCACCGACAGAGTTACTTTCGTATTTATAATATTGGTAAGAATTATATAGAGAAAAGATTTGTATTTTCGTATGTTTGTAATGAGTAAATTGAAAACCGTTTCGACCGATTTTAAAAATTGTTCTTCTTTGACCATTGGAAAGTAACATCTTTCCCGAGTAACATATTATGCTATAATTTATAAGACCGCGCAGGCGAAGCCGCTAGCGGAAAGCTAGTATAGGCAGGTATAAAGTGCATTTGTTGACCTGCGTATTCCACGTGTATTATAAGTACCTATGGTAAGTATTTAGTATATCCATTGTACAAGTACGCATAGAGCTCTGCTTACTTTGGGACAGATAGTGCTGTATAAAAATGTAGCATTAAATTTAAAAAATAAAGATGCTTTGTTCAATTGCTATTTGCAATTGATTCAATTTCTTTCCCTTTCTGTTTGGTGTCGATAAGATAAGAATTGTGAAAGCCTTGAAGATTAATCTCTGACTAAATAATTTCTGTTCTCAGACGAGATGACACCTATGACGTAATTCAGATAAAATATGGCTGTTCGCACAAGATTACAACACTTTTTATTCCTTTTGTTCGAAACCATTTGCACATACAGATAACAGTGCAGTTTCTTATCTGTAGTTTGTATAGCTTATGCCTACTTATGTAAAAAGAAGCCTTCGAAAATAGTTGACTATACGTTATACATATGTAAAGATTTCAATGCTTATAAAAAAATAAATTCTGTAAAAGTGATTATATTTGCCATTTACAAAATACAAATTTGAAATTAAATATGCTACTGAGAATCCTAATAACACTGCTAGACCTAAGAATCGAACCAGATATTCTTTCAGTTTTAGAATCGATTCTCTCGATTGGTTCGATTGGCTCGAAGGACCAATAATTATGCTTTTGTTACATATTTTAGTGTTTACTAACTACAATGAAAACAAAAAAAATATCCATTATGCACTTTTAATAACATTCGATTAAATACAGAGTAATAGTGTAACAGTTTTTAAACTTCGTTAATTTTAATTCATAATTATATAAGTACATTACAAATTAAGTAAGATTTTTCATTTTTTTATATGTAAATGTATGTTACTAATGTTCAGGTCAGCTTACAGAATAAACTTAATGCTAAAACATCGTTCTATTCGAAATCTGCGTAGCTAGGAGAAACCAGCACCTCTTTTACTTTTAAAAGATGTGCCTACAAGGCTTCAAGCAAAGAGAGGGTTCTTCTATCAAGCGGGCGTTTTGCCTGCCAACATTGACATTATATTTTTTTTAGGGGTAGTTTGTTTCTCCGCCAATGTTTAAAGATAGAGACATTTTAGCATTAACATAATTGGTTTAGGTTTTACTGTGCAAGCCGCCTTTTAAATTCAAATATTTTGTGCATATAAACGTGTTACAGAAATAGTTATACTTAATTCATTTTAAAGTAGATGTTTCGCTATATTGTGCACATCTAATATAATTAGTCTATGTTTAAATAGTGTCAGACTTATGCACCAAATCGTCATCATTAGGGTAGTCAATAAAGAGTACAAAGTTGGACAATAACATTAGTTATTGTCAAACTTTGTACAAACAAAATATTTTGAAGTATTTATATGTATATTTTATTTTATATTATTTTGTTTTATTTAAAGCAAACATTGGTTTGCTTAAGTAAAAGAATATATTTGACAAAAATATGACATAATTTTATTACCTACAATTTGGCTTAATTTTTAATCTTTCATAGAGTCAAACTAGGAACCATTCTACTTTTTTATTATTTGTCTTGCTCTTGTTTGTTGATTGACATAGTTTGCGAATTCCTAGTAGATAATTCCTCCTAAATTTTTATAATAAGTAATTTAACCTTTGTCGATTACGTCTATAACGATTTTATGAAAAATCATTTTGAAATACATTTCCTGCTAAAATATTACAGGAGTATGTGTATTACTCAGCCCCGATTTACATTGGCCGCTAGATCTAGAGTAGGTATACCATTATTTATCAAAACGTTGGATCTATTGAGTAAGTACTATAAGTGCACAGAATTCATTACCAACCTTTTGGCTATACAACTACCGACATTTGCTATACAACTGACAAAAAGACACTATAAATAAATAAGAAAAAGTATAAATACTTTTGAAGATGACTCGCCGCCGAAACATGTCTATTCTTACATTAGGTACGAGGCGGATTATCTTAATTGTTCTAAATTGATGTTTAATTAAAATAAACGGCGCAATTGACAGTCCCGCCTTCAATTGACTAACAAATTGAAATGATTTAACGACTACTTAATATAAGGCAATCAACAAACATTTTGTCATACTTGACATAAGTTTAAAAACTATAGTGATGTTTGGACGGGAGTTAGGCAGTTGATTATTGTAAAATAACCCCTTTACTTAAACCATTGGGAATGCTATGTATTATTGTTTTATATTTTTTTTATTCGTATTCCTTTTAATATAATTCTTAGGCTTCAGTACCTAAGAACTAACCGATATGGTCGTGGTGAATGGTGAAAGATCCCATGATCCTCCATCCCATGAATGGCCATGATGATGGCCATGACATATAATTAAGGCAAGGGAGGGCACTGGGCAAGTTAGTGCTGTTTTTAGTCAGTAGGTATGAGTTCGACATACCCTGCCGCCTACCCCGAAAAGAAGGGTAAGTACTTCATACTCGTAACAATATCAAATTATTTAAGAAACATTTACCTATCGCATTCGTAACTCCTAAACTTTTTAAGAAGTACCTACGAGGTTTTTAACTAATTTCGATGTTATACGATAGTGCCATTGTGCGTTTCGGGGTTATAATAAATTAATAAAGGTTTAAATTAAAATATTTTTTTCATTATGTTTGTTGTATAACGTGCATATATTTAGTCCTTACTGTATTGTATTTGTTGTAAATTATTTAAAAATGTAACAAGTTAATTTTTTTAATATTTTTCTATATATGAAATTTTCGTCAAAAAAATATTTTTTCTCTGTGTGAATATTAGATAAATGTGTTTTATATTTAAAATTGTTTTTGGCAAGCCCGTTTATTTATTTATCTACTAGCTTCCCGCCAGCGGCTTCGCCCGCGTGGTCTTATAATTTTTTCCCCCGTTTTTGCAACATTTTTCATTACTACTCCGCTCCTATTAGTCGTAGCGTGATGATATATAGCCTATGTTACTCGGGGATAATGTAGCTTTCCAAAGGTGAAAGAATTTTTGAAATCGGTCCAGTAGTTTCGGAGCCTATTCATTACAAACAAACAAACAAACAAACAAACAAATCTTTCCTCTTTATAATATTAGTATAGATAAAAAATATTCTTCTAATAAATTATTAATAAAAAACTAATTTATCTAAATGTCATGGAAAAAGGAACTTTTTAAACAGTGTTTTAAAATTCAATAATAAATTCCTAAAAAAATTAAGAACTTGCTTTAGGAAGAACAATATTTTGTTTTACCGAAAACTATAATAGGTATAACATTAACTATAACATAATAAGTATATACTGATTTCTGACACTTACGCGAATACTAGACATTGAAATAAAACTACTTTTTACGGATTTTATCGCGTTATATTGATATTATTTTAAACGTCGGGATTAAAATAATATCAATATAACGCGATAAAATCCGTAAAAAGTAGTTTTATTTCAATAATAAGTATAATTAATAATGTTTCTATAAAATTTTAACTGTGGGCGGTTGTATAAAATTAATGCATATAATACCCACTATTAGTGCTAGACATTATACATTTTAGTTTTTTTTTTATTTACCTGTCCGCGATTGGCTAAGTATGTGCATTATGCACTTATAGTTCAGAAAGTGTTTTATATCAGAAGATATACTCATGATATATTTATCTTCACTTTTATTGAATATAAATTGTTCAAAGATTTGAATTTATGTTAAGCGTACAAGTTTACTCATAATAAAACAACTAAGAATCAATATGTACTTACGTAATCGGTGCTACTATATTCATTAATAAATATATATTTTTTACGGGTCGGTACTCTAAACTATACAGTACCTAATGTGAAACGTGTAACTTTTTATTATAGAAAATCGGCTAGAATTTATAGTATAACTTTCCCATTAAATATGAATACCTAATATTATTTTTAAATATGGGCATTATTTTTAAATACGGGCATTACTTTTAAATATGGGCATTCTTTTTAACATATCACCCAGAATACTTCTGCCCGCATTTAAGCCATACTGATGTCATCGGCTAGTGCACGCCGCTCCTGGTAGGTCCTGACCGGCTGTATGAGGGAGATGAGCATGCCTGCCACCACAATCCAGCCTCCTGCCAGGTAGAACGACAGCTCCCAAGAGAACGTCACGTCGTATATGAAGCCTGGAACAATAACAATGATTGTACAGTAGGTATAAGTAGTTATAACAAAACCGAGCGGATTTCAAATATCATAATGAAATTATGACTTTCGTTTTACGCCGCTTTCTGCACATACTGTTTGGTCCCTTATATGGTAGCTCTGGTTGCTACTGAGAATTTTATAAAAATAATATCAATTAATTGTTTGCTCGACTTGGAAATCAAATTCAACACATCGCGCTCAGCAGCCACGCTCGACACCAATGAGGCACTTTTAGCAATCTCCAAGAGTTTAAGAGAATGAAGATTTAGATTAATTGTTTTTATGCGGTAGAAGACCAGAAAGATCAGATAAACTGAAAGTTGCGATGAAGGAGGTCCAGGAGTTGGTTCTCAACAGAGAGCGGTGGAAGACGCTGCACCGAAAGAGCGTGGCTCATAGATAGAAGACCACAAATTAAACCTAAACTAGAATTCTCATTTCTGGTCTTCTACCGCATAAAAATGCATCAAGAAAGTAAATCACTCCTCACCTGATAGCGGTGGTCCAATCAGATGTCCAATTCCCTGAGCAAGCAGCACCAGTCCATACGCTGAAGTAAAGTCATCCAACGAAACCAGCTTCACCAACAGACTTGGTGTAAACGTATATGATGCCGCGAAAAACAACCCAAATGCTGCAGCCGCAGAGGCGAGAATCCAGTAATTGGTGGCAGCGGCTGGAGGAATGGCTGCTACGGAGGCACCGCAGAGGACCAGGCATACGGCGTATAGGCCTCCTATGGAAACACGAGGAAAATCTCCTATCCAGCCGAGTCCAACCTGGAAAGCAAATAAAAAAGATGATGTTTTTGAAAATATTTAGCGTTTATAGGGTTTATCATTTTCCTGTCCTGGGTCTCAAAATCTCAATTAATTTGGAGTCGGCACGGTTTGTTCTTTTGTTTACAGCTTAACTTCTTTTTTTACAATATTTCGTTTATACGACTCGGTGAGTTCATCCAATTCGGTGACAGAAATTTCACTATGGTTAGTAAGTCAGGTTGGTTCAATTTTATTTCTCTCTATACCATATGTGATATTTTATAATCAATTTAGTTTCATCAATGCATCCTTAACCTACCAATCTTTAAGAGTCGTAAGTATAACTCATTTTACGTGATGATGCATAATTTTACGTACCTACTTATTAATCTATCTACACAAAAAATAGACAAGTAATTTTTCATCTATTAAAAGCTCGTCGAAATCCCTGACACTCTTTGTCAACGGATAACAAACTAAAATATATGAACTCCCACAATTTCACGTAAATAATAAAATACATTTGAGAATTCGTTTCAGCTAGAATTTGGCACGGACAACGTTCCCAGACATTTGGAAACTGGATATTATCTATTTCTGGCCACCGTAGTTATGTCAAAGTCACCACCTTCGAGTTTTTGAAGACCTTGGAGTGTAACCAGACTAAACGCCGTCTCGTGATACAAATGTGTAGGAAGGTAGACGAACAAAACAGGAAGCCATTTGTTATCAGACGGTGATACTTGGGCAGCCAGTTGAAGGAACATGATACCATTGAAGATTCCGCCGCACTATCATTACAATTGCTCCCTAGGCAATACACAAGTTTGCCCCACTAAGGATGCCAGGCAAGGCCTTGCCAACTGAAGGGGTCCAGCAACTGGCTAGACTAAAGTCATGGCTTCCCTAGGTGACAGCTGATCAATGAGGATTATGAATACTTTATAAAAGGCCGTTTATCACAGACACAATATTCACTTGAACAGATCTATCGGAATTAAAACTGTAAAAGTGAAGCGATCCTTAGAGCTTGGGTTTATCAAATATACCTAACATTAGTTAGTATTGTTTTTCGACGCTTGACTTCTGGTAGAGGTAGAACTTCTAAACAAGAACTTTCTGACTCGTAAATAATACCTAGTGTTTTTGTCTCAAATTCTTTAATCCTTATTTTTTTTAAACTAGCTGCTGCTTTAATGCCTTTATCTTATTCGTTGTCAGAACCTTTCTCTCCAACCAACTCATCAAAATTTATGAATGATATAGATAGAAGACAATCAAAATATTCCTTTTTAATTGTAAGTATACATATTTATCTTGTGTATAAAGTGTGACGCGCTCTTGCAACATACTGGAACATTTCTCCAGAATTGGCCGATGTCCAAAAACGGGGACTTTATTGGGACACAAGCCCTACTACAGACAAATTAGGCTGCCAGCCAATGAATTATAATTATTTTGTGTAGGTTTATGAATCATAAAATTATTGACGGATTGTTGGTAGGTACCTTTTATTGAAATAAAATTATTAGTAATTGCAAAGAATACAATACCATAATATATTGTATTTCAGTAAATTAAGACGCTAATTAAACTACACAAAGATGTTAGTTTTTCTCTTTATTCTCATCTCTTCTTCCGCGATTGCTCTATTACCTACTCTCGAGTAATTACCACGTTGTAAAACAGTTTTCGATTTTTTTTAGTTGTCCATAAATCTAATCATTCAATGAGAATCATCAAGAGTGACATACTTTTTCCATTACTTTTATTTTCCTGTGTCTGATTCAATTAACTCATTTGGAACTCATCGTAGGGTTTTAGTGATTATTGTCTTGTTCATTTTATTAAATGTCCTTGACTCTAAGTCCCATAGTAGAAATTGTTCATAATGTCGCTCTTTCGAATGTAAAATGACTAAAGTAATTTCTAGAATGAGGGCTGGGCACTCACCATTCCAATAGTGTTGGTAATCCCAATCAAGCTAAGGATTGCAGCGCCATCGTCTTCAGTATAGCCCTTATGTATCATGTGTTCGGCAAGGTAAAAGTACGGCACGATGAACCAGATGAACAGGAAGATTGTTCCCAGGCACAGCAGGTTGAAGGTCATCCTCGTGAACAAGGTTACGTTGAACATGTCTGCGAGGCAGCTCACGCAGTCGTCGTACCATTTCTAGAAATGATTGGAATATTATCATTCTTTAGAAACCGTTTAGATTACAATTCAATTAACTGGCATTCAGATCAGCGAGTAAAGGTCTGACTAACGGTGGTAAGATTTCTCTGAGTCTGACTGGCTGATCCTTACGTCGGAGACTCTTGTAGGCTGCAATCAATAGAAGAATCTCCTCAGGACGTAAAAACCCAGCATGGAATCCAAAATAGGTTGATAAAGCAATATGACAAATAACCTATAATAAAATATGGTTTTTCTTCCACACGAGGAAGCTTGGAGAGATAATACTTGAATTATCTTTAAGTATTCCTAACCTTGTCACGTTATATTATTTGTCTGATAATGAGATTATGTCAGTGCATACAGTTCTACAATATGATGTCATTATAACTATAATTTGCACTACAAATAAATTAATTGTTGTACGAATACAACTAACACTTACCTCTTCTTTCTCATCAATAGTAATCATAGAATTCTTAAATATATCTGGACACGACGATGCCTTCAACCGGTATCTCTTAATATTAAGCATGGCATTCCTATGACTTATGGAGTTCAAAGGCATCTTCAAATCTTTCAGATAATGGTGGTTCACCGACAGTTGCTTCTTCAGCCAATCCTTTCTATTCTCTTTACTGTCCTGCTTAACCAACTCCTTATCATCCCTTGTCTCGGATTTAACCTTCTTTATAATAATTTTGTGTGGATTCTTAAGTTCATACTTATCTGAAGTCTTGTCTGTATTCTCATATCTTTCTGAATTAGTTCTTTGTATCGCATGTTGTGTATATTTTACTATAGGAGGATCGTTGGATTCGTTACTTGGTTCCTTTGGCAGTGGTTTCTTAGTTCTGTTTATGGCGAATGATGGATATTTCACTTCAATCCCATAATCTCTGCTGGTTTTCTTTACTAGAGAGTCTAGTGTTCCCATTGATATCTAAAAAAGAGAGATATTAGCATTTGACTGATCTGGTCCAATATAGTAAAAAACATGGGGCAACAAAAACTGCTGCAGTGCATTTTTTAAAACATCCTGAAATTAGATAATTGTATTAGGACCTGCTTTGGATTTCATTGCAGTTCTACTTGTATGTGCTCAGGAGCACATTTGCACCAGCGTGCAGCGCAGCGCATCAAGTGTCTTTGTAACCTATAGAGCCTATTAATAAATTACTTTGCACTTTACACAGTACACCTTAGACCATGCAGTACACTAAGTACCTAATATTACAAATTAGGCTACATTTCAAGAGTTCATTTTTGTAGTAATAGTTTATGTAAGTAAGCATCGAACGATGCGAAAGGTCATTAGATCAAACCTTATGTTAAGAAATTAAAATACATTAAATTTATTATCGCAGAAGGTTTTTCATGAGCATTTATTTTGATGAACTCCTAACCTTATAATGTTTGGCACATCACGTAATCATTAAACGGAAAGGTGATTCTATTTATTTTAATTAATTAGGGTCAACATTATTTGAAAATGACGTGTCGTTTTACCAACAGATAAAAAATTAGAATATTAAGTATCTGATTACCTAAGTTTGAACCAGTACCTAAGTCATAGCGGGAATTACTCAGATCGCTATTCGTGTGTACAGACCGAAGTATACCGCAGTATAGGAACAGTGATAGTATGATAGTGATGATGGCATCACCCTTATGCGATGCGCTGACATTATAATGACATGGATAGAAAAATTGTACAAGAAATAGACTGCTCCAATCAAACTGGTTAAATAGTTAAAATACGTACCTTCTCGCTATACGTGAGGTAAGTTGGCAAGTTCTCTACAGATTGTGATTTTGGCTGCACTCGTTTACATTTCTTAAGCCTCATAATGTCTTGGTGACGCTTGATACTCTCTGCCTCTTGACTGATCACCTTCTCGGGAGACAAACCTCTTTTAATCAAACCACCCATACTCTTGCCGCGCGTTGGAGCATCGAAATCAAACACATAAGGATTGGAGATTGACGCGGAGCTGGAATATCTAGACTTATCCTCTTCTCTCTTAAGTTTCCCTTCATCTCTGCTACTTCTTTGTTTTTTCTGTTCTTCAGTCCACCATTCAGGGTCTCTCATAACGCATCCACATACACATAGATTCAAGAGAGTGCCGGACAACAAGAGGATTGTTCCTCTCCAGCCATATTCTTCTATGAAATATTGCGTCATAGGAGCATACACAAAAGTGCCGACGCCTGTGCCACAAGCTCCCAAACCCACAGCTAAATTCCTCTTCTTCTCAAACCAATAGGCAATAGATACAACAGCAGTAACATACACGAGCCCGAGACCTAAACCAGCGATCACTCCAAAGGTAATCATCATCATTTCTAGGGTTGTAGAAATTGAAGCTAGAACGAAACCTAAAGTCGAAATGATTCCTCCAAGGATTGTCATGCTTCGACATCCATATCTGTCTACTAAAGCACTCATTACTGGTCCTGAGAGAAGAGGTACAGCAATGAAAAGACTGCCAATCCAGGCAGTGGTAGATTTACTAGCTTCAAATTCCTCTAAAAACTCAATATACAGTAGTCCAAATGAGAAACTGATTCCATCCGCTATCATTGATATGATGAACGATGATAGAACAACCACCCATCCCCATCCACCGTCCGGGATTTTTACTTTGTCTTTTTTGGATTTTTCCTCTTCAGTTTTCTTAACAACGTTGTGATGGTCAGCAGGATTCTCAGTTATTTTAACCTGATTGACTTTTGGCTTATTCAGTAAAGAAACAGCTTCTTCATTCAGATCTTTTTGAGGTTTTTTCCTCTGCGCTGTTGGCAGACGTTCTCGAGCACTGAATTCCAATTCAGGGCTTGAGAACGAAGCAGTGCCGACACTGGTAGTGTCATCTTCCTCGCCCTTACATATTCCTGATGTAGATTCAGACAGAAGAGATTCTCTTACAGCGCTTTCTCTTACCAACTCCTTGTTTTTCGGGGTTCTGCTAGATCTTAAAAGGACTGGTTCCCAATCTTGTTCCATTTTAACTTTTTACTACAAATAATACCTTGAAAAATACTGGTTGTTTATGAATTTAGTTGTTTAAATCAAGGTTCTTAATCTCGGGTCTCGGGCTGAATATCTACTGGCCTGCCGAGCCGCACTGTTCAGTTTCAATGTATTTGGTTTGTTTTGATCAGGCACCATTAAGAACCGGGGTAGGAGCGCGTGCTCAGTGACGTCACCCATACACACGTGTTGGCGGTGAGTGGCGCGATGCTGCGCCACAACTTGACGACAAAATGAATCTCGCAGTTATTTTCTTTGAATCTGTGAAGTTAAACAGAACATAGACGTTATTTTATTGAGGGTTACAATGATATATGGCGCACGTATCTTGTTATGTATGGCGGCTTATCGTGTAGTTTCTTTCATGAAAACAGGAAAGAAGGTTGAACTTGCAAGCGAATGCGCTATTTTAAAGGAATTAAGGTAAGTTTTGCTGCAGCATACGAGTTCGTGTTCAGAGCAGTTTATAAATTTTTATGACACCTCCGCAATCTAAAGTTGCTACCCAGTACCCGCCTACTTTTTCATCCGTGTGAGTAGGTAAGTATCTAGGTATAAAAAAATCCTCCTAACTTCCTAAGGATCAAAAACACACGGTTGCCATTTCCCGCACACCATGAGATGCATCCGAAATGCTACCACGAGCCCGCACTAGGCACATCAGATTTATAAAATAACAGTCTCATAAAAAATGTATATTACGTGGAAACTTGAAAATCAAACTTCCTGACTAGGTACACGATCAATAAAAAAAAAATAGTAGGTATACATATTTAGTGTAGAGACCGAAGGTTTATCCACGAGGTTGGCTACTCCTACTACTCAAACAACTACTTATCTCAAAAACATAATTTTAGTAGAGGTATTATAATAAGTGGATGATAAATGATAACCCATTAGCCTTTGCCTCCAAAGAGATGAACTTGTCGTAAAATGCAAACACAGTGTACTTACGTAAATACCTAACTGTGTATTATCGTACTAGTAAAGTATTTGGCGCCATTAGATAACAAACATTAGTAGGTAGCCAGGTCAAAGAACTGAGGGGTCCCTTAGAGAGCTCAAAAGAGGTCAAAAGAAACATGCCTACCAACATTTACCCTGCGGTTTACTCACGTTCATATTTTTTTTACTTAACCGTGGGAAATTCCCAGGCGTCCGGATAAAGCCGGACATAGTTAGGCTTTTTGATTACCTATCCGGCTAAAATAATCGGTTTCTGGCTTTTGTTAGGCTTTTTACATATTGCAACCGAGCGAGTACCGAACGTGGCCGAGCGAAAGCGAGTCGACTGTCGGTCGCAACCGTAGTCCGCAGTCCTGCCCGCCAAGGGGAGTCCGGATTACCCAAACGTCCGGCCAAACTAGCTGGTCTGTCCGCCTATTAAGTTTCACGTCCAGAACCCTATCTGCGTCTCATAATAACTGTGTGCAAAATAATTTCAGTGCGATCCGTCGAGTTGTTTGAGCAGTTGAACTTTGATATAACTTTGATATATCATTCAATCAGTCAGTGAGTGAGTCACCTTATTTCTATCATCGTCAGCCTCCTGCTCTTATCCCAATTTACTTGGGGTCGGCGCAGTATATCTGTTTCTTCCATACATCTCTATTGGCATCTGGTTGTTTAACTCCTTTGTGGTCCTTTCTCACACAGTTCATCCATCTTTTCTTTGGTCTTCCTCTTCCCTTATTTCCATCCACATTTATATTCCTTACAACTTCCTTACTCATATAAACCTCTTTCGTAACATGCTTTTCACTTCTACGCATCACATGTCCATACCACGCTAAGCGGTTACTGGACAACTTTTCAGTAACCGGTGCCACTTTTAAACTACCTCTTATAGTATACTCATTCTTGTAACTCCACACATTCCTCGTAGCATTCTCATAAAAGCTGCATGCCTTTCATGCATCCCTTATTTCTAAATGGAAAAAATCTGTAGGTACCTCATCTAGCATCTTATCATTTTTCAATTTTATTTTGTCTTACCACGGGTATAAAGACGAATTAAATTAAAACTTCCCCCTAATAAGTAATGGGTCTTGTAAAACGACATAAAACTTGTTTTGATTTTTTTAAAACCGCTCGACTGATTTCGATGAAGACTGATGAAGAATCATCAAAATCGGTCCACAATTTATTGACGTAGAAATCGCCTGTTAACATATTACATACAAAAAACATACAGTCAACTCAATAAAAATTGAAGTACTAGAAATGGAAACTGTGAAAATTTCAACTCTCTACCTACTTATAACGGTTAACGAGATTTCCGAGATGTTTCCGGATGTGTCAGCCCGGTGACAGACAGACAGACAGACAGACTGACAAACGGACGGACAGCGGAGGCTTAGTAAAAGGGTTTCATTGGCACCCTTCGGGTACGGAACCCTAAAAACGACCCACTAATCTACAAAATGTAGGTATATCAACACTTCAATATTTAAAATTAATATAAAGGCATAAAGGCTATTCAACATAGGTTTAAAAAAATATGAAGTCGCTAAGCAAACTATAGATACAAGTTCAAGTCGGGTACCTACCTACTAAACGTTTAACAGATGTTAGGTACTCGAGTAGGTACCTACCTATCTAGGCTTTTACGAGCACTTGGGGAAGGTCAAGAATTTATGTTCACTTGTCCAAATAGGTACTACGTAAAACTATTGAATCTCCCTTAAAATATTGCTCCGTAACGTAACCATTGTCGTTCAATAAAATATATATAAAATAATAATCACAACAAACGCGCGTATTATTAGAATATTAAATAAAAGAGCGGGAAATTATACAGCTGACAATAACATGACACTTCACATTCTAAAACCACGTACCAAATTCAAATCCACAAAATATAGCTACCAAAGAGTAATTATAAATAGGTTTTACCACTAACCTGCTAATAACCTTCAAGAAAATAATTCTTGGACAGACGAGCACTCATAGCGGAATCCCAGGTCTATATACGACCGGCATGAGCCCGCGATCAATATAGGGTGGACGGGGTGGCTCCATGGACGTCACCAGCAACCCTGCCCTTCCACCCCCCTCCGTAGACAAACAAATACACGTTGAGCGAAGCATTTTGTTTAGTATGTCAGAGGTCTAGTTAAACTAGACATGTCTGGCTGAAGGCTCGTTACGTTGCCCTGACGTCACGTAGAAAATATTGCGTTAACGTGCAAGTAGGTAGAATGCTATTTCTTAGAAATTGATGTTCCGTATTTCTTTAAAGACAAGTCATTATTAAGTTGTTACTTCAGCACATCTCGTCCTCTGTCGTCATCAACTGATCGGGTAGATATCAATGACGTCAAAGTTTCTTTTCAAATTAAATTAAGAAATTAGAGTTCGGCACAGACCTTAACTATACTCTAATTATTCTAACGAAGCTCAATAAATTAAGTACCCTAGAGAGGGGATAAAAATGCTCAAACAATGATAACACTATTGAATAATTCATAAAAAAAATTGTTTACTATTTACTTATGTAGGTAAGTTATACCGTAATTTAAAACGTCTATTTACACGCCATAAGTAGTTACCTGATAATGGATAATTAGCGGGATCATAATTAAATAAACATTTCTACACAATTCTGTTTAGAATTCCACAGTCTCGTAACTATTACCTATCTATAACCAGGCCTTATTATCCAAGCCTAGTTTTTCTAATTTTAGTGCGGGGGACATCTTTTAGTCCAACACTACAATGTACTTTACGTATTAAAATAATAAATACAAAGAAACAACGATTCATTTTGAACTTGGGAACTCATTTTTTATATAGGTATAAGTCGGTTGTTTTTTTTATTCTCATCATATTATGTAGTTAAACGCCTAGTAAAATAAACAGAGCAAACACGCATAAAGTAGGTTAAGGTTTAGGTAGCTTTAGGTAAACAGTTATTGCGCTTGGTTTTCAGATACAACGGTTTTCAATAATACTTACCTAACTCTTTATTCTTTGCCCCAAGTAATGGTGCATTTAGACGCAAAAACGTTTGACAATAAAGAAGAAAAAATTGATCCCCTGGGCCCAATTTGCCTAATTGTCTATCAACCAACTTGACATACCTTTATTAAATGGTCGCCGCATGGAAAAGTTTCTCTTATAATGTAAGAGGTCGAAGAATTTATTCATAACTTCATACTAGCGCTCAGCTATAGTCAAGGGTATATCAGTTCCGTCTTTTCCATAAAGGTACAAAGGGGTACAGGCCCAGACCTCCGGCTGGTAGGGGTCTAAAGGCATGCTTTTGTTTATTTAATCACATTATTTTTCTTTTCAGAAGTATCCCAAACTCTTTTGTGGGTACCTAGTAGCGCCTGGATGAAAAATAACCCAGCAAAATGAAACCGCAAAGCACGGTTAGTACAAACTAGATTAGAGCATACAAGACGTCCATATTCTAGAACAATAAATAATAAGTGCCTGAGCACCGTACGTGAGCAAAAAAACGCAAAACTTTTTATTGCTACAAAAAAAAATTGGTGCGATATTTCTACAAGAGTGCCTACATATTTTTAAATGATAAATAACAAAACCACCCACATCAATTTATCCTACAGACTTGCAATAGGTACAATAAGTTAATTATATTATTCTTGTTTTCAAATAAATAATTTGAAAACATTGGGTTATTACTTTGCTAGCATCCATTAGGGTGATAACCTCATCTATTTTCTTTCTATAGCAATGACATTATCTTCGACCCCTAATTCCCTTGACATTTTATGTTTGCACTGTTCTATTTTTTATGTCTATAATAAATTCCAGACCAAGGGGGGCACTAAATAGCAAAATAGGTATACTCGTAGCTACCAAATGGTATATTTAGCTACGTGGGATACACCAGACATTTTAATTGCTTAACACGTTTTTTATCCAGTGGCCCATGACTGACATCTTCAGAAAAGTATTTTTGACTGGGGACCCGAGATGCACAAAAATCCCCTTGCATTAGATAGGCATCTAAGGGTCCTTCTAATTTATAAGAACTAGCTAGCTCCAGTTCCTTCTAAGAAAAGCGCTGAGCTGCACTCATTTGCACAATAATCCTTCTACATGCGTAGCGTATTATGATCTTTCTAGTAAAATTATGTTTATAAGATTTCCCTGGCTCCAGTAAGTTCCAAAAGAAGCGCTGCACGCCTTGACCCAGCTCAAAACCAGTCGCAAAGAAACAAAAATACATTTCAGTCTTATTTGATTTTTGCGTTTACCATGATGAATGCGCATTTCTATCTCATTAATTAAAAGATAATGGCTTGGGTATACAAGAGCCTACCGTAGCTTGCTTAGGTCAAGGTTACCGATTTACTTAAGCTAAAAGCTGTGAAAGAAAACCTTTCATCATACCTAAACAAAAAGATCTTAGGTATACAGTTATTCATAACATAACATAATAATATTGTAATTTTGTATGATATAAATGTTTTCATTTTTATCACTTTATATTTAATTGAGGGATACATATTCTATAAATAATATTAATTTACAACCTTCATAAATTATGCCTTATTTATTCCGAACGCATCCTAAACAAAACATGAATGAACGCAGGATATTTTTCCATGAATGTTGCCACGCAATCAATGAAAATCCTTCTATGTTTATAAAAAATAGTGAAAGTGAATTTTTAAATGACTAATAATAATCCGACATATCGATTTTTAATAATTTTAATGTATTTGTTGTGATATTGGAAAACAACCAAAATTTTAATTTAGGTCTGATGAAATAGACAATCATACAAAATATATTACGAGGAAGAAATGCCTCTTTTAGAATTGGCAACATTGACGCGGTCCTTTTTCTCTGTGAGTGTTGGAGACACGTGCGTCGTTTACGGCGAAATCTCTAAAATAATTAAAAATGACTGAAGGAACAGCAACGATTCGCACGCGCAAATTCATGACCAACAGGTAAATGTTGATATCATTAAGTTTCGATGTTGTGGGAGTAATAATCATCGCAGAAAGTTGTTGCCTCGCCATGACAGGTTATGTCTGACAACGTTTTTGATATTTTGTAGATTGTTGGCGCGCAAGCAGATGGTATGCGATGTCCTCCACCCGGGCAAGCCGACCGTTAGCAAAACTGAGATCCGTGAGAAGCTGGCTAAGATGTACAAGGTGACACCTGATGTTGTATTCGTATTCGGTTTCAAGACGAACTTCGGAGGTGGCAAGTCGACTGGATTCGCCCTGATCTACGATACCTTGGACTTGGCTAAGAAGTTCGAGCCTAAGCACAGACTAGCCCGCCACGGTCTGTACGAGAAGAAGCGGCCCACACGCAAACAGCGTAAGGAACGCAAGAACAGGATGAAGAAGGTGCGTGGTACCAAGAAATCTAAAGTAGGCGCGGCCGCCAAGAAGTGATGTGACGGTTAGGACTGTAAGTTAATAAAAAAAATCCAAAAACACTACTTTGTTGTTGTATTACTTGCATATCTTCTATCTGTGATGTGACATTGCATCTAGAGGTTAGTTTTTTATCAACACATCCACAAATATTGACTGCTATTTTTAGTTTATGATTAGGAAGACAATTCTATAGTATTTATCCTGTGAATGTGCCGCCATGACAATCTTGTAATTAATCAGTAAATACCAGCGAGTTGTAAATCGGAATAACAAAAAGACCAGTTCACAATGTATCAGTTCAATTTAATTGATCATAATTTATAAAATTCCTGTTTGTTGTTATATTTAGAGATTTACAAATTCGTGAATATCATAATTCATCAATTTTCACTAAAGTAATACTGATAATAATATACTATCAATGTACTCGCAGTAGAACTCTGAACATACACAATGGATTAATAAGTTTTTGCGGGAATTTAATTATTTTATTTGTTGTAAGACTCAGTCTAAGGCAGAAAGTCGTCTACTATTTTTCAGGATGTAAACATCAAACCTTAGAAGGACATTGACCCAATATTGGTTACAATTTGTTCTGGACATTGATTGACAATATTCATTCTCAAAGATTCACAAGTTTATATGTAGGTATTAATTCTATGTTAAGTCTTGCTGCTGTCTCAGATATGTAGGCACTATTCCAGATCTCAGCTTTGGCCGGTTGTGAACTCTTCTCTCATGTCGGCAAATCATTTTCCTGAAACAAAAGTTATGCAAACTTTAATTGAGCTGCTTTAATCAGTAAACCTCATTGGGCTGATGGTTACAAGTGGTCACTCCTGACTTCCGGAGTCAATTTTCCAAGATAGTCCCCGTATCAGCGCAGTTTGAATGTAGACCTGTCAATAGCTATCTCCCTGATGTATGAGACAAAATATACTACTCCTTTGTGTACATCAGATGACATCAGTAGATACATCTCTAGGTAACACGGGGATACAGGCATGATGGTATTATTGTGCTCAGTAATTTTGACAAATAGGTATTGTAGATTGTAGAGCTGTTTTGAATGTTATAGTAGTGTCTATAATCATTAAGAAAGTCAGAAGTCGAAAGGATATCCTGCAATTAATTTGGTGCTTACAGAACCTAATCAGGATAGATCAGGGTCACTTATTAATTTAACACTTATAATAATTAATTAATTAATTTAACACTAATAAACAGTTATTAATTTTTACCAAATAGTGAATTAAAATTACCTTGTAGAGAATGCCTTTCCACAAGAGTTACAAATATGGGGCTTTGCAGTGCTGTGCTGTGTTGCTAAATGATTTTGTAGTGCCTGCAAAAAATACATCTCATTATTAGAGGTCCATTAAAAAATGCATTTCCAATAATGTAAAGTTGCATGAAGTCATTACTTGCAGCCTTTGTTCATCTTATTCAAAGATATGCATAATTGTAGGTACATAAAAAAAAGAACAATATTTTTTCAGTAAATGACAGTTTAATAAATCCAGAAATTTTAATAGATGTTAGAAAATATTCAAAATTACCTCTTTAAACCTGAAGCCCTTATCACAAAACTGACAGTGGTAGGCAGGAGGCCTGTGCCTGCGTTTATGTGACGCTAAGTTCGAAGAGTTCAGGAACGTGGCCGCGCAGTGGGGACAAGCCAGCGGTCGCACGCCACTGTGGGCGCGCTCGTGCACCAACAGTGCGTACTTAGTGCGGGCCCGGTACGGGCACGCAGTGCACGGGTAGTGGAGCTCGCCAGTGTGGATAAGCCTTGGACATGAGTATAGTAATTGGTAAGTTATAGCATAGTACCGTCAAATCACTATGCTTGGGTAGAACGCACAGTAGACAGCAGTTCTATTACTATACAACAAAACAGGAATGCCACTAGTTGATCAAAGACCTCTAGGACTAACTAGTATGTACAAAGCAGCATTGCAACCTTTCACACATCACCATCTAGTCCCAAACTAAACATGTAGCTTGTACTATGGTTACTAGACAATGGATATAATAGTTATATACTTTTTTTTATAAATACATATGAAACAACCAAACAATTTATATTATTCACAAATATTTGTTCTGTGGCAATCGAACCCACAACCTCGTGATTCTGACCCACAGACGTCTACATTGACTTCGTAGTGATAGGATCACAAGCAGCATCATTAGGCTAGTGTTCTAAACCAAAACATATTACTAACCTATGCCTCTTTAGTCTGGTCATAGACTTCAGTTCCAGGCCACATGTTTCACAAACGAAACACCTGTTTCTGCCGCGGCACGACTGCAATTGCTCGTGTTCTGTAAATGCCTCCTGGAAAATATAATACAAGACAAAAGTAAAGAACTGATATATGAAACACCTCTTTCTGCCCTAAAGTTAAAATATGAAGTAAGATCTTAGTGAAAATCAAATTTTAAGCCGAATCTAAATAAAGTAGTGGTAACTTATTATTGTAGTTTATATAGAAGTTAGAAATGTATCACAAAAGAAAATCGCAACTCCTGCAACAAAAATGAGTCATTGAGGTATTAAAAATACCTGATTGTTGAATGTTTGCCGGCATTTGCCACAGGCCCATTCTCGCGTCACTTTTGTGCCTTTATTTACGAAATAACCACCATGATGTCTACTCTCCTTCACTTCACTGTCGGAGGGCACAAATGATACTACAACAATTAAAAAAACATATATTATTTATATTTTTTTAATTCAATTTTATTTGTAGTGAAGTAATGTAACCAACAAATTCTTGAACTTGAGGAAAGTTCTTAGACTTTGATGTGGATAACCTTCAGAATGGTTTTAATTATAAATCTTACTTTAGTCAAACAGCATGGACATTGGTTGGATCATGTCCATCTCATCACATTTTTTGAAGACTGGCTATAGGTACTGAAAAGACATACATACTCATATCAAGTTCCTGCTGTAGTCTCCACTGACTGACCTCGGCAGTTTGCCGCAATTGCTCTGCATTTCTTAATGTCTCCTCACATTCTTTACAAATGTACTGTGGCTTACCATCATTTTCAGCTACCTTCAAATAAGAATACATTGTTTTTTTTTATTTAAATAAAATAAAATTTATTAGTGAATTAGTCTGCCAAATTAATTTACTTACTACTGACACAAGCTAACACCCACATAGAACAAAATAAATATGGTCTACCTTATCCTAGTGTTTATTGTATTTCAGTTGTCCCCGTTAATGGGAACAGTGAATTTAATATCATCAATCAAGCTTAATTTAAAGAAATCAAAACATAGGTACCTCTATCTTCAAAATATGTTTAACACTGGCAGCAACATCAAAGTCTTGGTTGCCAAATAACCTCCTGAAGCCTGACTTAAGGCATAGTCTGCATGTTTTATTTTTTGCTTGAGATTCAATTATTTTTTTTAGTGAACTGTAAGTATGTAAATCAATATCAAGTATTTGATATTTAATTGTGTAATGACTGACTAATCATGACCTCTCTATCCTTAATCCTTTAGTAGTTTATCAATACTACCAAAGGATTATTTATCGAATAACTAACGATAGCGAAGTATCTGGTACCTATACTTACGATATAGCTTTATAAGTTTTTTCTGTGTTATTAGCTCTGAGCCACTTTATTTTATCAAACTCTCCTTTACTCAACTTCACTGACAGAGTTTTCTGCATTAGTACCGTAGAACTCATCGTCTTGGCTACATTTACAACAACACGATATGAGAGAAAATTGATCGTTCGAGAAATACTATCTTTTCACAAGCGGCTTCACCCGTGTCGTCTGGGTATTTCTTATAACTTTCAACCTCTTACAGCCCTTTTTCGCCCAGAACTCACTGTTTAGAAAATAAATAAAATTTTAAAATTTGTAAACACCAACCAAACCAACACTTGTTGAGATGACAGTAATCAAATTGACATTGACAAATTATCATCGAATGACATATGCCATGGTCCTTGAATGTCTCAAATTTTGTATTCGTTGCGTTTTGGTTTTGTATCGTTTAGGAATTTAATAACTTATCTATCTGCTTTTATTCGAAAATAAGTTTATAATATTAATTAGGCCGTTTCGCCTTATGTTCAGTTTTTTAGGGTTCCGCACCCGAATGGTACCAACGGAACTTTACTAAGCCTCCGTCCATCCGTCCGTCTGTCTGTCAGCGGGCTGTAGATATCACATTCTCATGAACTGTAAGAAGTAGAGTCAAAATTTTCAGTTTCTATTTCTAATGCCACTATAACAATAAATATTATTTTTATTGATACTAGAATTAAAAATGATTTATCAAATAAAATGCCTCTTTAAAATGGTACGGTACATACCTTTATGTGCGGGTTCGGACGTATTGGACTGCGTTTTTTCCTCTACTTTGCCGGTCACAATGAGTTTCTCGAGATTGTTACTGCCTTTTCTTGCAATGTGACCGAAGTACCTATTCAAGAAACCTGCGAAGGCGGATGACAGGCGAGAGGAAATTTTAAGTTCTCACAATAAATGGAGACCGGTAGGTGGGTAGACCTAGGTGGGTAGTCATAAAAAAATCAAAGTATTTGTAATATTTTATTACATTAAAACAACATAGCAGTTAACCACATATTAGAAAAATCTTACCGAATATTAAGGTGCGTTCACACCACGAATCTTTCGAGAACAAAATAAAGATATCCATAGTTTCGGATAATAATAATTGTTGAATACACGGAATACGCCCAATCCGAATCCGATCAGAATTAATGAAATAAGGTTCGGAGGTAGTCCTAGAACTATTTGTATGGTAGTCTGTTTACACACGTGTCCGTACAAATATTCTACGACTACGGGACCTTATTTTGAAGGATTTTGATCTAAAAAAACTGAACTTGAACTTTTATTTTATGCGAATACTCGTAATGTGTACGCACTCGAACTTATATTATAAGTTCTTATCAGTTAAGTTTTTACTTAAATGAATTTAGCAATTCGTTTTACAGGAACTACAAAAAAGAGTGAAAAAACAGGCTAATAATCAAAAACAACGTTCCTTTCCCCAAAATAACTATACATTGTTGGACAAAACTTTTGTGCTAAGATTCCGTACGGTGAATCCTTTGGTACTTTTGTCATGTGAAATGTCATATGATTCCACATGTGGTAAGTATATGCGTCCATAGAATCCAGTATACCTTGCTCAAGTTTATCAAACATTATGTTTATATTATTGTAATGTATAGGATATATCAATTGTTTGTCGTAGATGTTGAAACCTAAAAATAGGAAGAACTTTTTAGTTTTTCTTAAACTGACGTGTGAAAAGAGAGCGAGGACCAAATCCACTGGTAGAAATATATTTGTTGTAATGCAATATACCCCGAAAAACCCCAGAAAGTACTTAGTACCATGACTTTTAATTTTTCCCGTGTGGCCTTAAGAATGTTTGTCTATCATTGGTTATAAGGCTGACTCCGCACCTCATCTCCACCTCCGCATCAAAGAAAGTGATAACTATCCGTTAGTCTAGTCGTCCCAAGCGCGACTGCTACGTAAGAACTCTGGGTTCGATCTCCGGGTTGAGTAGTGTTACACCTCTGCCTAACTTTTAGGGAATACAGGCAAATAGTATGTCATGTTTATGTAGTGGAACGGTATCCGAAAAACAACTCCGACTCCCGAAGAACCTACAAACAAGTCTGCGTATTATCTAATTTTAAGTCAAGACTTAATTTCGTTCAACCTCCTGCTTTGTCAATGTGTGTTATGAAAAGGTAATTATGGTATTAAATAATAGAAAAAAGCTGTATGTCAATCCATACCTCTACACGTGCCAGCAGACCATTCGGTCTTGTTCTTGGGACTGCACCACTTCCTAGCAAGCATTCGAGTTATAAGAAGTGGACCATTCCAGCCCCATTTGTCAGTACGATAGTTTATTTGTAGTTCTCTGTCATTAATTGAAAGGGAATGACTTTAATTGCCTAATTAAATCCCAAAACCGTAACAGTGAGATTCGACGATAGTGGATACTTACTCAAGAATGTCTTGAATAATCTTCTTTCCAATTTCATCTGTGGAAAGTGCTAACACTGCTGTATTGACTGCAGTATCATCTTGTCTGGCTGCCCAGTTAGCACCCAGAGACTTAAGGTTTTTAGCAACTATCATATCAGTATCTATATAAATCCCACCCCATTTATACAGAATCACATAACGCAAAACGTTTGCTAAATTTTGCATAGAGTAATTTCTATTATCAATGAAATTTTCCTTAATCATGTATGCTATAGGGGTCATTTTCGAGAAAGTTTCTACATGAATTCTACCAAATTTCACGTTATTGAAATTTAGGATATTTCTCTGATTAATTTTTATGAGTGCATTTTCGGTTATAGGACCACAGAAAAAAACATTAATCTGGGTCGTGGGATGCGCTCTGGCTGCAGACTCTATGCTGCAAGCCTGCTTCGAGGTTAGCCCGCCGCGGCACGAGGTATCAATAAAGAATATCGAGTCTTTAGGAATAGGAAAATCATTATCGACTTGTATTAATGCATCATTATCAGATACACTATGACAACTGCTATTGAACTGTTCAATGGGCACTGCATCGTCGATTAAAAAAGATTTTATTACAACTATTATAACAACCAACACACAAGCAAAAAGAGCAGATCGAATCAATTTATATTTTCTCAAATAATTACGTAACATCATTTTGGAATGTAAGTATGACATGTTCATTACCATAGAACATTGACTAACTGCCGAGATTTAGTACTTTTTATCTATGGCCAAGATTTTCTGCTCATGTCATGTTATTAAAAAGGTTTTATAATTATGATCACTGGAATCTTTGTGCATCCACAGCTTGCCGGGATGTTTAGGATGTGTTTAAGTAATAGGGGGGCGATCCTTGTCATTAAACAGGCAAAAGTGTAAACTCCGAGCTGTTGTTGAGAATTTTGAAAACTCAATGACACCTCCTTGTCCTGGGAATCAAACTCAAGCGTAGCAGTTGCACTATTAAGTGTGCCATTACTGTGTAACTGTGTACATTATGTACATAAAGACTTTAAAGAGATGTATCCACTTACTCGAAGGTAGACTCATAGTGAATGGAGGCTATACAATGCCAATGACATTATTATTTTATTAAAAGATATAAGAGTCAATGAGTAAAATAAAAGAAAACATGGTATCTTTTATTCATTCATTCATTTCATCTTACTCCAGCCTTTCTGTAGATTGAAAATCTTCTAATGGCCCATTGCCATTTCAGCGTGGTAATCCTTCCGTATCCCATATATGGCAGGATTACCACGCTGAAATGGCAATGGGCTGGTCATGTCTCGTTGGGGCAAACGAGTGCTTGAGGGATGACCACGTCTGGGCAAGCGTAGTTGAGCGGCGAACATCCGCAGCCCAGCTGGACTGATAACTTCGAAAGGCAGCTGGCAGTAACTGGATGAAAAGGGCTGAAGTTCGGGCTCTGTGGCATTCACTAAAAGAGGCCTACGTCCAGCAGTGGAGGAGTACGGGCTGATGATGATGATAGTGAGATGGCATGCTGATTTCTTAACTCAGTTCAGTTTCACTTTGATCAAAGAGATTGATATCAAATAGGTACATATACGAGTAACACCTTTGCGGCAACTGTCAAAGAAATTTGATGAAAACTTGCGTATTGCAGAAAATATTTCAGGAGTGGCATACCACCTACACACTATTTAGTTAGGTATAAGTATCTAATACATAACATTCATTTGTGCTTTACTAACAATATTAAAAAAAATTATAACGGACCCAGCAAGATGAAATGAATGCATGTCAAAATAAAACAAGAATTTTCAAAGTACGAACTCAAATACTCGAAATACCTATCTTTATAGTTTTTGACTTTATCTACACAAGTATCGTATCTGTTGGCTTTTCTTTAATTTTATTAGAACATCGCTACTCACTAGGGTTGTTGACTGTATCGCGCGTGTTTTTACAATTCAAACCTTCATTATCAATAAACTCCCAATCCAGAGCAACTTTATGTAAACCGTACAAATATTATGTCCCGGACCAACCTTGAAATCGAGAAAAATAACCACTGATCCAAACATTTTATCATGTTGAGTGAACCTAAATAGAAATACCGACTTTACTAAGTAGGAACAAATAAAAATAAGTAGGTAAGTATTTATAAAAAAAATCGCGATTTCGGCTTAACCCACAGTGAAAGTTGTTCATGGTTTTAAATTAACTAAGTACCTACCTATTTCATTAAAATAATAATATGTACAATATTAACACACAATAAAGACCATTTTGCTCCTCGACTCAGGACGAGATTGGTCATACGTTCACACACAGTTCAAGTCTTTAGTTCAATCATTCAATTTCAAATATTTTCACTCATGCATGAATCTGCCGAAGACCGTGTCCCAGTGCCTTTACTGTATCAATATTTCTTTACGAGCCAAATTCATCTCCATACATCTCGTATATCGTTGGACAGTACTTCTGCGCCATCTTGTCGTAAGGAGAATCTTTTTCTATATTCATATCATACGTCAGTTTGTTCCAGAAGTGGTGTGTGTAAGCATTTTCAACGTTGTTTAACTCGCCAGCTTTGAAGTATTCATCTTTTCTCGAATAATGTAGAGGGTAGAAATACTCGGGACCGTACACTTCTAGGCCTGGAAAAGGATATTATTACTGTATAATTAAGTACTTGCACACTTAGGTATGCTCCCATTATTGTTTTAATAAGTAAGAGAACTTATAATAATGGTGTCAGTAGATCCTTATTCACTACTTAACATTGACTACTAGGTACAAGATATAAAATTCGAAATCAGGCAGGGTTACCGGACAGTGAAGTTTATATATCTTTAAATAATGTTTAAAATATAACTACTACAAGAGGGTTGAAGTTAAGATAGAGGGTTCCGAATTTGCGACATTTTGGTTACGGATACAGGCCTTGACTTTTAGGCTATTGAACCTTTCAGTGATGATGATTATACCTTGACAAGTGTTAGCAGACCAGTCAGCTAAGTTGGGCGTCTCGCACATTTTGTGTAGCACCCTCGTGATGGCTCCGGGGCCGTTGTGTATCCAAACATCTGGTCTGTACGTCGTTTTTACTTCGCTGCAAAAAGATAAAGAACAAGTTTTTTTTTTGAAGTATGTTTTTTCTTTAGGACATTCTCAGTAGGAGTTCGGAGTACGGATTTGTAGTTGATTGATAAGCTCACCCCGATGATATAATTATGGCTAGTTAAAAGGGCTCACCCCTAAATTGTGCAACTGTGCTTAACTCTTCAGCCAATACAGTTTACTGAACCTGAGGACCGAAGGCAAAACTTGCGTGGCTATTGAAGAAATATTTCGTCATTGTCGTTCTTGTGAAATATTGCAGGTACAGTGTAACAGCGGCGTATTAAATTGGATTAATTTTTCATAAAGTTAACAATGCCCTGATTTAGTTTTGCCACAATCGATCATCAAAAGCAATTTTAAGAAATTGTACGGTCGAAAGTATTCGATATGGTCATTGAAATTGTAAAGAATTAAGATCGAATCTGTAGTTAAACTATCCGTTAGGTACGAATATGTCGCTAGAGTTCCTAGGAGGGTCGTGACCAATGCAAATGTCAGTAGGTATAGGTACAAGACCGGCTTAGCCAGAAATAGAACATAGAATTCTGCGTGGATGTACGATCACTATGGAAATTGTAGAGATACCAATGCGTCTTTTAGTATCTTGGGTACCTATGCTTGTACTCAGTGATGACGAAATCCATGCTTGCCTACCACCAAGCAAAAGAATTTAGCCTTTATTGGTTTACAAAATAAATAGTTAGGCAGAAAATTGTGCACCCTTTCGGGCACCGTGTTTATCAATCAGCTTATCTTTTGAACAGCCTCAACCGAGTTGTGAGTATCGATTGCAATAAGAGCTTCGATGATAACGCGAGTATTGTATAACACTTCAGCACCCAGATTGCATGCTGAAGTTGACCATATAATATGTAATACGTACGTAATGATAGCTTCAGCGAGTTTCCTGCCAAGGTGATCCATAGATATCGCTATAGCAGCAGCGTTTACCAAACCATCGTCTTCCTTAGCTGCCCAATTGTGGCCCAAAGGCGTCAGAGACTTGACAACCAACATATCTGTGTCCAAGTAAACCCCACCCCATTTGTACAACGTCAGGTACCGTAAGACGTCAGATGTATGCTCCACCCGCCATTTGCTTTCTTTGAAAGGGCTACTAGCTACCATCGCTTCTAAAGGAGTATTTCTGGCATATTCGGTTATGTGCACTCTGGCGAATCTCACGTTTGGCAACTGACGGAGCTTTGCAATACAACTTCTTTGGTAAGCAAGATCGCTGACTGGCGCACTGAACATTACGTACACTTGTCTTCTTGGATGTGCCCTTGAAGCGGACTCGACGGCACACGCTTGACGCGAATTTAACCCCCCACGGCATGATGTCTCGTGGAAGAATATAGAGTTGGGTCTCGGTATCAGGTCTTCAGCTGACGGTAGTGCATCACCCTCTTCCACGTAATGGCACGATATGTTATTATCAGCAAAATCTAAATGCATAATAAAAGGGGCCATCGGCACATCCTTCACGTTGACATAGTAGATCGTAACACCACTGAGAACAACAAAAGTTATGAGAATGATCACATTTTTTCTAATACAACAATTTTTCTTCTTAGATGTTTTCAACGAGTACATTTTTAAACTTTCCACGCGATATTGATGCGGAAACGCTGACACCGAATCATTTTAACGGCACATTATCGTAATTGGATAAAGATCTTTAACAAATGGCTTTTTTCGGAACATGAGATTTCAATCAGATTGGTGCGATGTTTTTAAAAACGAACATTGTTGAAGGATTATATTGCACATCTGTTAGCTCGCCATATATTTAGCGGTTTTATATTATCCTCGGACATCCCAAGTTAAAAGCGATTGGCTTACCTTCATTGTTTGCTTTGTTATGCTGCATCATGTCATAACTGGGGCCAGATACCGTTGTCCAAATTACTTAAATAATGTAATATGTATCGAAGTTTGAATTTGAAGTTCGCTTACTCGTTTGCCTCCCTCAGCTACCTTTCATGCATAAACCGCTGAACTAATTTCAAGATAAAGGTTTGATTTCTTGTTTGTTTGTTACGATTTAAATAAAAAACCTACTGGACCGATTTTAAAAATTCTTTCAGCATTAGAAAGCTATATCTTTACCATGTAACACAGCTACATTTTTTTAAAACAAAATGACCATCCGTGCGAAGCCGGTATGGCCGCTAGTGGAATTTACATTTGTGTTTATTTTATAACAGTGCAAGTACTACAACATGGTATCAATGCAAAAGCTAATCATTGTCCATACTTATAAGCACAGTTTTATACAAAAATATTTTTAAACAAAAACAAACCGCCTTCAAAGAACACTTAGGAACTAAAAAGCAATAAATTTTAATAACAATATTTACATTATGATTTCTAACTAATTTTGAGTCGGTGCCAAACAGACAATCAACGAAAGTCATATTTAAATTAAATTAGTAGTTTGGCACCTCCTCCAAATTAGTTAGCTCACTGACCGGTATAGACAGCGAGGTTTCGGGGTAAACTATAATATCATAAAGTATACAATTTTTTAAATTTTCGTCGATATTTTTACAACCGGTCACCGTATTTCGATAATTTTGTGGGACCAATCTGTAGGCACCAGTTTTCGAATAAATAAAGAATCATCAAAATCGGTTCACCCAGTCGAAAGTTCTGAGGTAACAAACATAAAAAATAAAATAAAAAATACAGTCGAATTGAGAACCTACTCCTTTTTTTGAAGTCGGTTGAAAAGTAGAATTGTTTTAAACAAAAGTAGAAAAAACATTGTTATAATGAGGATTGCTTCTGTTTTCCACTTTCAATATAATTTATGACGACGATTAAAATTAATGAACAAAAACTGTTACAATGTTGTTTTTAGCGTAGCTAAGAATTTAATGAGACCACGTGACAAAAATTAATGATTATATTAATCACACAACAATTTTATTACACTATTTGCGAAGCGAGTTTTCATTTCTAAAACAGTGTTAAATATAAGAAATGAACACAATTTTAAGACTGATATCACTGAATAGAAGACTTAATAGATATCGCTTCTTGTATACACTTGTAACTATATCGGGGTTAATATTATGTTTGAGCTGGTATCTAAGAAGAGACATACAAGAAGTTCGAGAGGAAGGGTCTTGGAACCCATGGTATACAATACCATCTTGCTATGCCTCAAGAGAGAATGATTCCCTACCTTTACTGAGCAACAACACTACTTTCCCCATAAAGTCGATATTCTTTCAATCAACTACATGTAAAGGTGGCTTGAGTATTCGTCAAGCGTGTGCCGTGGAATCAGCTGCCAACGCCCACCCTGGACACCAAATCAACGTGTTCTTCGCGTCAGCAGTACAACAGCGTACTTTAGACAATGGCTTCCACAACACCCTGTTGAAAAACTACCCAAACGTAAAATTTGCAAGAGTTGTTATAGAAAGCTTTGCCCAAAATACGCCTCTAGAGTTTCAAGTAAAAAATCTGCCGGAAAGACTCCTCCGAGTTCATATTTCGAAGATAATGAGATATTTGACTTTGTATAAGTATAGTGGCATCTATTTAGGGTTAGATGTGGTGGTGGCCCGGCCTTTGGACGATTTGTGGCAGAACTGGGCAATACGGGAGGCGCCTGGTACGCTGTCTCCTGATATGTTTTCGTTTTCACAGAACAGAGTTGGAAGGAAATTAGCTAAAATGGCTGTGGGGTATGTATCGGAAAGAATACCAATCCTAAAAGTTTATATTATACCTTTGATAGTAAATACATACTTAACATAATGTTCTAACTGCCCACACTTGTCCCACAAATCTAAGGCGGTATTATTATATAACTTATTAAAGAAAGTCGACTAGTTATACAAATTCATAATACGCACTAATGTGAGTAGGGTTTTTGGTCTTTTGATACAGACTGGTGAATAAAGATCGAATTCTCAACCAAAATGTTCATAATCGCAAGTCTGCAGAATAGCATGGCAGAATATTGGAAACGTTTGATTTTCACTGCTTACAATTAGACAATTACAAAGATACGATGTTACAATATTATAGATGACGACGATTTTTGTCGACGAAATAGTCGTCTGTTTGGACCTAGGTTGTATGGGCTATATAGCTATATAAGTTCCTTAACTAATTTGCTTTGATGATTTCACTACTTGGGACCAATTTCACCACCTTCCACCATATAATTTTATAATAATTTTAAATGATTCGTTGTTAATCTCCTTACAGGTACCTTCACAGTGAACTATTGCTGTTCAAGGAGCACGATTTCTGGAGTTTTAGCGGACCGAGCGTGATCAATTACTTGCTGCAGCATTGGTGTGTCACCAGCAATATACCGTTAATGTCTCTGACTACGTGTGAAGGTAAGTAGCCTATTGAACCTAACAACACCTTGAAAAGGACCAAAAGCCCCTTGTAAAGTAGTTTTAACAGTCGAAAATTAAATAATAATATTGTTTATGGCCTGGTATACCTGTTTTCGGACGGTTTTTTGTTTGTTTCGGACCCTTTACAGCGTCCATGGTCACGGGTGACTAAGGTGGTAGGCGTCTTGACGTTTCAATTACTAACAGCTACCCTACATTTTTGTTAATTGTTGGCAATCCGATTCACGCAGAACGAGCTCACCGTATCCTTCGGTCTTGCATTTTTAGGCTTGGATTTAGATTTAATTTAATCTATAATAGGGTTCCAAGCAGGTGGTAAGACCCAGCCATCTTCTCTATTGAATCGGATTGCCAACAATTAACAAAAATGTAGGGTAGCTGTTAGTAATTGAAACGTCAAGACGCCTACCACCTTAGTCACCCGTGACCATGGACGCTGTAAAGGGTCCGAAACGTCGGGATTAAAATAATATCAATATAACGCGATAAAATCCGTAAAAAGTAGTTTTATTTCAATGTCTAGTATTCGCGTAAGTGTCAGAAATCAGTAGTTTAAATTAGTTTAAATTACCTATAGCAATTTCTTTTTTAAAATATATGTTCATCCTTTAATCAGTCGCTAAATAAAAGTACTATTGGAATGATTTACTTGTTGAGATTAAACTGCGTAGCTGTTGTATGTAGCATAATAATAATTAATATAAAAACTACTTATTAATTTTTCAATTCCTTCATCATTATAGATCTTGCAGTATACGGCCCCGAGCTTTTTTATCCTGTATCGTTTCATGACAGACAAGCCTATTTCAATACTGCTGTGGACTGTAACTTATGGAAAGATAAAAAAATATACACCTACTTTTTATGGGAACGTTTTACTAAATACAATATAATGTCTAATCAATCACTTTATGGATTGATAGCCAAGAAATACTGTCCAGTAATGTTCGGTCATTACAAGGAAAAGTTTGGCATATTGTACACAGAAAATTACAAACTATGAATGAAAATTCTATGAATAGAAGGACAAATAAGGTAAAATCCTCTTTGCATTGGAAATTTCAAAATTGTTGTGTGTGTTAATAAAAATATAGCTTGTTCTTTTTTTTTAATAATATCGGTGTGTCATATTTTTTTGGTCCTTAGCTCCGATTCAGCAGCACCGTCTTCCTTAGTCTTATGTTTATGCAATTTCCCAACATCCTTCCTTAGCTAACCTTAAACGGAACCTTCTTGAGTTCTTGTTAAATTTAGAAGAAGAAGATAGACTAGATATACAGACGAGTTCAGGTTCGGAACCACCCTCTTAGGTAAATTGGATCAATTTGGTTGGATTGGTGGAACATTGAGTTTAAAAGGCTCTAAGCTTAAACCTTACACCATACACCAAGCTCGCTATACCTACGATATTAATATCGGCGAGTGTCATATTGTTCATTATCGCACGACTATGATAATGGTACTCTATGTAAGTACATGTCACACTTCAAAACTGTTCCTATAACTTGTAAATTAGTCATGTTATACCTGTTACCGCCTTATTCCAAAACAATTATTAGCTAGAGACAATTGAAGAGGGTACTAATATCTCTAGTGTTGTCTCACTCTGATGGCAAAAGATGCTTATATATTTTAAAGTATCATACTATCACCAGGTGCAATGCGAATAATTCATAAGTTGTAAGTAATTCGTAAGTCATTAATGTAAATTTTAGTCAGCAACCTTGCTCCTGTTTCCTGGTGTCCTAGTTTCCATTCGAGCAACAGGTAGGTATTTCTTTAATTCTCAGTAGCAGCTAGAAATTTGGAGTTGTGCCTATGTAATCACACCTCTGCTTAATCCCTTCGGGGAATACAGGCGTGATTATATACGGAAGTAAATACCATTTACATACTTATGAATACAATCACGACTGACGACTGTGTTAGTCAGTGCGCATTGTCACATCTCACGGCATCTATTATGACAAGCTATTTACTCTACCGTTACAATGAGCATACTAAATTGTAAAGGTAAAAGGTTATTTATGGATCACTATTAGACTGACTATGAATACAGTCATATTTTAGTTAACACGTCTCTTGGGATCCTTCCTAAGAGTAGTTTTAACAAACTTACAACAAACGCAGAGATACTTGTCTCTGGTGGGAATTGAAGCCACGTCAAACGGCGCAATGGAAGTGGAGAGGTGAACCGCTAAACCAAACAGTGCAGTCTTTGTTTATATATCTCAAATAAATAATAAAAAATAAAGGTCATTACAGTAAAAAAACTAATTAATTTTGGTAATCATTTGTAATTTTATCAGTGACATGGTAAAAGGTAAGTATAATCATATAATAGAAGTATTTAACAATTGCATAAATAAAAAGGGGTGTTTAATCATTCAACATTCCAGAAAAAGGATAGCTGAATTGCTACAATATTTATTTTCTCCAAAACTTCTTAAAATTCCTTCCTTTTTAAGCTTCCTACTCATAAGTAAAACGATATATATATTTTTAAATAAAAATACTAAGCCTATCGGCACTAGAAATCGCTGAATTAATATTTAAATTAAATAGACTCCTAAAATTAACAAGATCTACAGTGTGTGCCACGTAAAGTAACTGATGAATTTCACTTTAGATCACTAGTGTATATCACAGTAAGTCAGCGTGTATATCATCGATTTTTTTTTTCTTCTTTCCGCATTTCAATATTAAAACTATTTGTATTTACATAATTTGGGCCCCGTAGGTGGCCAGTGTTGCCACGTTCCTAGCGGCGTCAGTTGCGTTCATTAACTTCTCCAAGGTGCAGGTATACGGACTCTTTGGATCTTTCAATGCGAAAAGTAAAAAGTCTTTGGATACTCCAGTAAGTTGACCATGTCCTGTGGCCATCGCACTCGTAGTGACCGGAGGATTAATAATCCTCCATTTTGCCAAGTTGTTTTTACAACAGCATAATTACTAATAAATAAACTATCTATAGAGATCTTTAATATCATATTAAAGGTCACCACCAGTGGTATTCACTAAAGATTTTTGAACTTCCTGTACGCATAAAGAATACCAGTTGAAAGCTCAAGATATTCTGAAGGTCTTTTGATTCTGAAAAACAGCTAACGTTAATTATAATCAGAGATTCTTGAAGCTCTTGCATGCTTATAAAACCGCTAATATTGATTCTCCTCAGATTGTGAGGATTCTCCTCCGGAGATTCTGAAGACTTTTATAAAATACACCAATGGAATTCTTTTCATAAGTAGTTTTAAAATTCTTACGCGTAATTTTAACCACTAGAAGAAGTTGGTGCTTGTCCTTTGTGATTCTGCAACTATTGCATTTTTTAATACCGCTAATGTTGCTCTTACGTCATCTGAGACTCAAATGTTTCTGTATACAGAATACCGCCAACGGAGAGCTTTTCATAAAAGATTCTGCATACCTTTAACCAGTGCTTCTTGCCGGGCTTAACTTAAAGATGATTTTGGTAAGGTATACTAGAGCTTCTCCTTATTCAGAATTTCGCCAAAGGAGATGAATTTTACATACAATTTGCTCTTTCAATCAGTCACAAACCAACCTTCCAAGTCCCAAGTGCTTGCATAGTAGACGTCTAATCATTGTGAAATGGGGGTTCAGGCCAAGTACCCGGATACTCAATTTCCGTAAACGGAGTCACCGAAAGCACCATCATATGGTCAGCGTGTTCTTTTTCTACTGGCAAAGTCGTTACTCTTATTATTTGTATTAACAACACACATCCCACTACCCACATCACCAACATTATTGAATACATTATTAAGTTTAAGCGCATTTTTGACAGATTTTACTTCATAGCTTGAATATTTTTCTAAAGAATATACTTCTAGATTGATCTTTACAAGTTATTATTGATTTTAATAGCGTTTGCAAAACTAACACTTCCGTGAGTCCATGACTACTGTCTCTCTACTGATAAAAAGCGCTCTGATTTGTTGTATCATAAGATTATTTATTTATTTTGATGCACTATTTATTTTTCAAAAACCAAACAAACAATAACATTTATGAATAATGTAACATTATTGAAGTCATAGCATGCCGCGGCAGATGGAATGCATGTGTTGTACAAATATTCAGAATAATTTGCGATTGACCATTACATATACAGATACTTTTTATGACGTAGTAAATCGATTTAAATATCAATCCCACAAGGTTTAGGAATAACAAGATAAATTGAGGGACATAGCCAGTTTTATATAATTTATGTAGGTATTTATTATGTCCATTTAGGTATCAACAAGTCACCAACTAAAAAAACACAGCTTCACCATCAATCAAATCATCAAATCCCAAACTTGTTACCATACATTTCATATATTGTGGGACAGTGTTTTTTAGCCAACATGTCGTAGGGTGAGTTTTTCTTAATTTTCTCATAGCTGCTGAGATGGTTCCACATATGGTATGTGTATGGAGGCTCAGCATTCGCGAAGGTACCCGGATTGAAATAGAGGTTCCATAGTGTGTAGTGGAGTGGGTAAAATAACTGGTAAGGAAAGATTTGGAGGCCTGAAAAAAAAACTAAATTTAATTCCAGGACACAAAAGTTCGTCTAGTTTGTGACGTAATTTACGTAACAATAAATTTTAATATATAATGCATGTATGTATTTATTTACTTCAGCCTCTGCCAACAGAAAGTAGAGTACTTTGAACTCTTACTGACTAAAACGGCACTTACCTTCCTTTAGTCACGAGAACGGCCATGGTCCAAGGTCCAACGTAGGAACATGGCGCCTATATGTGACTAGTAGTAAAAAGGTAGTCCGTGTAATTTTTATTAATTATTATCACTCACGTACAATGATGAAGGAAAACATTGTAAGGAACTTTTTGAGATATTTTCTCTACGGGGTGTGAAGTCACTTTAGACCAGCGTGGGGGATCCCCTCTCATTCTGAGAGAAGAACTGTGTCCAGCAGTGGGGCAGTTAATGGGTTGTTGATGATGTGTAAAATACTCATGGACTGCCACTGCTAGGGCATTCTCCAATTTGTATACATTAAGAAATTAGTATCTTTACCGTTACACTCATCCATATTAAGGATATTTGGGCACATGGTTTCAACCACTTTGTGGATAGCTCTGCTACCGTAAACTGACCAGTCATAAGGGTTGTACGAGTTGATGATTTCCCTGGTAACACAAAAATAAACCTTTAGAACACAGCGATCAATAAAATCAGACTAAAGAGAGCATTGAGTGTACTTTGCACTGTGCAGGTCATGCAAGCAGTCATTATTAAGGCTTAGCCGTAATCTCATCATATCGTGTCTCATATTTTGCTGCGCTTGCAAGGTCGTGGATTCCTAGAAGCTTGAAGTCTATCTGTCTATACTTATCATGAGCAATAAATAGCTTTCACTTGAATAGTCCAAAATATCCTGCGTCATATTCCAGACAAAAAATAGACTATAGATCATTCAAAAATAAATACAGGCACTTACTCGAGTATAGCGTTAGTAACATTCCTTCCAACATTATCTTTTCCGAACGACAGAATCGCTGATGGCACGGACCCGTCGCTTTGTTTCACTATCCAATTTGATGGAAGCAACTCCAACGAATGGACAACCAACATATCAGTGTCCAAGTATATACCACCCCATTTGTTCAGAGTCAGAACTCGTAAGATATCGGAGGCATGCTCCACCGGATGCTTACTGTCTTCAATTTCCGACAATAACGGTTCCAGAATGGTTCCTCTAGAATATTCCCCTATATGTACTCTTGCCATTTTAACGTTTTCCAATTCAAGTAGCTTCGCTAAACAACTTCGTTTCAAAATGTGTTCGGCGACGGGAGCGCTAAAAAGCACGTATACCTCTGATTCTGGGTTATTTCTAGCAGCTGCTTCGACTGAACAGGCCTGTCGGGAAGTCAATCCGCCTTTGCAAGAAGTCTCGTGGAAGAATATCGATTTTCTCTTAGGAGAAAAGCTATTGTTTTCGGCAGAAGGTAATGCGTCGTCTGTTTCATCGAAGTGACATGAGATATCTGAGATTAGGTAGCGCCATCGTTTGACGACTGGGCGTGATGCTTTGATGTAATTGCCTATGATGACAAGTACTTCTAAAAATATTATTAGCATTGCAATTAAATAGAGCTTCGGATTTTTAATAAATCTTGCCTTAGTCCAGTATTTCATCTTGGGTCCAATGTGTAGTAATTCCACTTTTCAATCTTACTCTATAAATTGAATAAACTTCTGTTGTGTGTTTCTCCGACTGGTTTTTTTGAAAAATATTTGTATGTAATACATTGCATGCACTTAAACACTCTAACAACAACTCGGCATAATATTTTTCTGATAATTTGCAATTTGGTTGACATTTAGACCGCGGATTGCGCGGTGTATCACATTCCTCTTTTACTTGTAGTTAACTATTGGAGCAAATTAGATTTAAGATATTTTCGGCACAACTAGGCTTCTTGTACTCTTGACACGTTATAACGTTTCTGATTGAATAAAACTACAATGCACATTGATAACTTTGATTTTACGTCAACTGAGATTACAATACCATCTGGAGATCTAATCCAAACAAACAACAATTTGCATATTATGTGTTTTGGAACTCGAAAACATCCGGCTTTGTAAAATAGCTATACTGGAACTTTGATTGTAGTTGATAAAGTAGTGACGATGACTGGATTCTCTGAAATACCTGATGTAGTCAACAACATTAAGTACCAGTAGTACCTACAGAAATAGTAGCAGTCTTGAAAGGAAGACATACCCGTGCAAACTCTGCATTAGATTCCGGACCAAAGGATCAAAGGATCAAAGGACCAAAGGACTTAGTAGGAGTTAAGTCAAATTTCTAATCTTAGATTATAGTTGGTAAACTCAGATCTCAAAGATTTCTTTAAGGAAAAGAGACCCGGCAGAGCTTCAAATAATTTTTTTTCTATTTACTTAGCTGCAAATCGTTCCTCAACGGGTTTAATACTCATTAAGGCATATCTCCTCATGGAATGAGAAAAAATAGGCGAAAGCCCAAGATAAAATTAAAAACTAAATAAATACCCTACATTACATAAGTCATTTTTTTTTCATCTTGGTAAGTTTTTTATTTATTTTAATTTATGGAGTAAATGTACAAAATTATTTCGATTACATTATATTATATACAGAACATCAAAATTATATAATACGATGATAAAATTAATGAATCTTAAATACAGTTTCTACTTCTTAAATCTAAACTCCAAACGCTTTTCCATACATACGGTATATATTCGGACAGTACTTTGCAGCCAAACTAGCGAATGGTGAGTTCCAATGAACTGGATATATCTTCGTGAGCGAGTTCCACATATGGTAAGTGTATGGCTCCTTTCCCCCTATGGGTATAGGTCCGGTAGAGAATAACGTGTGGGTCCATGAATAATGGATTGGGTAAAACAGATCATCACCGAAAATTGACACACCTGTAAAAGATAATAATTAGCCAAAACTGACGTTACCATTTTTAGGCATCACGCCTCCCTAAAGTGTTGACGACTCTGTTGTTGCTAGTTTTAGCTAAAATTGGCTACGGGATCTGCTTATCGTGACGCGGGCCGTACCTACCTTAAGCTTGTTTTACAAAAAAAAATCTATGGGTACTTATTTATTGAGCAAATAGGACAGAAAAGTTGCAAAACTGTACCTTTTTTGGTAATACTTTCTAGGTATACTTACACATACTTGGTTGCTGTAAATCATATCTCACCTTTACAGTAACCGTGTGGCTGTGTGACGTTACCGCATCTTTTGTTCAGCACTCTCTGGATTGCCATGGCACCGTTGTGAGCCCAGACATTGGGTTGATATGTCGTAGATATTTCCCTGTTAAAATGATTTACGTCCAGACTCCAGTCTCATTTACGTCCGAGGAATTTAAAACTAGTTTGGGACACAAAAGACTAAGCCATAAGTGATAAACTTTTTCGATTTTTCTTTGGAAGGTTTTTGTACGTCACTTTTAGATCCGCTTTACACACCTATCAATCCGAGATACTTAATCGACACCAAAATTGTAATTAGTAAATAGGAATTTAAGTTAAAAAAATAATATCAAAGTAACATTGTGTCTTCCAAAGAGAGATTATGCAAATGAGCATTCGTGGTTTTATTAAAAGAGATAGTATTATTAGGGATATTTAAATTCGAAGTTCCAAAATAGAATACACAGCTTACTTAAGTACAGCACTGGTTACTTCCTTTCCAACTCCATCTTTAGAGAATGCCACGATTCCAGTAGATATTTCTTCCAATCCTTCTTTTGCTATAAAGTTATATGGTAGATTATCAAAAGGCTTCACCACTAGTTGATCTAGATCCAAGTAAACTCCTCCCCATTTGTTTAAAGCCAACATCCTCATAATATCCGCAGAGTGCTCTATTGGATGAAGACTAGTCGGCAGTGCATGGACGACAATCGGATGTACTTCGGTATCTTTGGAAAAACGATTTGCATGTATCCTAGCTACCTTTACGTTAGAATATTTGAGCAGTTTAACAACGCAGCTTTTCTTAAGGATAGACTCCGTGACAGGTGAGTTGAAGAGTAAATAGACTTCCCAGCTAGGATGGGCCCTAGCCGCAGACTCAACAGCACAAGCTTGCCGAGAATTAATCCCGCCCTGACAGGAAGTTTCATGGAAGAATATTGACTTTGGTTTCGGTGCAAAGCTGGGATCGTCAACAGACTGCAAAGCATCGTTCTCCACCAAGTTATGACAAGATATGTCATTCGCCACTTGAGGCCAGTGTAAGATCATAGGGTTCTCTTCCCATTTGGCATCGTCGATTTTTTTGCAGATCATATTGATGATAAGTATTATTGAAGAAACTGTGATCACACACAGGAGAGGTCTTGTTAATATCATTGGTCGTTGCATTTGAAGATTTTACCAGTTTTTTCAATGAAATTATTTAGGTATTTTCTTTACCCGAATTCAAAAATTTCAACACAGTCATAACAAAAATACTATTTCACTAACTACTTAATAGTTACATAGCAGGTTTACTTAAACGTTTTGTTAATTTCATCTACAGCTCATTATGTGTTGATTGCTTTTTAATTACAAATATCTTTATTTCAATACAATACACGATAGCTATACCTGAATACGAAGTAAATGTTAGATAAATTTACAAAAATAAATACAATTTATAGGTATAGCTATCATGTGGTGTAAAAATAAATATTTGCCATTTTATAGCTTTAAACACCAAGCCCACCGTTTCAAGATACGGCTAAATACTCGTACCAATGGGTTACTCTAAACGACTGCCACCAGACCTCCGCAACCTAAATGTCTAGACAATGACGATATCCGATGGGATAAACCGATTATCAGGTTGTTCGGGAATCAGACTCACTGTGCAATACATCGAAGGAATCTCGATGTACTCAGAATGGTTCATGTATCTCTACGGACTGAGCAATCAGCGGACAGTATTGCCTTGGAGATCAATTTATCAGCGAAGACTGAGACACCCCATCCGTACATTTGTTTTTATTGATTCGAACAGTAATTTTAACAACATTCGAGAAATTTGAGAGGTAAATGTACTTAAAATATTTTGTTTGAAAAACAAACTATCATAATTTAAAAATAACATTATGCTCTTACTGATTTTTTCACTCGGCATTCGAATAAAATAAGTTGTGATCGTAGCTAGCAACAAAACCTTTTACTCAAGTACAATGCAAAATCCACCAAAAAGAAGTCTACTTTTAGTGATAGCCGGTATATTGATATGTACAGTGATTGTTAGTAAAGGTCTATTAGACTTTGAAGACGGGAATGCCGTCACAAATTATTACTCCTATAAGATGGACGCGTTACCTTCAGCGGAAGACCCAAGTTTCGCACCAAAGGCTCAATCCATATTCTTCCACATCACGTCGTTTCACGGCAAATTGACTGCCTTTCAGGCTTGTTCAGTAGAATCAGCTGCCAGAGCTCATCCGCAGAGGCAGGTCTACGTACTGTTCAGCGCACCTGTCACTGAGCACGCGTTGAAGACTGCCTGCCTCGCGAAGCTACTCCAATTCCAAAATGTGAAATTTTTGCGAGTTCATCTCTCTGAGTACGCGAAAGGGACGCCGGTACAATCAATTTTGGAAAACCATTTGAAGAAAAGCAGCTTTCCAATGCAGCATTCCGCAGAGATATTGAGCATCTTGACTCTAAACAAATGGGGCGGTATATATTTGAACACTAATATGATAGTCGTCATGTCACTGGCGACGTTACCTCCCAACTGGATTGTGAAGAAACGTAAGAAGTTCGTGGAAACAGATATAATGGCGTTTGCTAAAGATGAAATTGGGAGTAATGTGACTAGTTTAATCCTTAAGTAAGTAACATATTATTTGTGTCCTGTAATCTGTATACCCATCAGATTACAGCTTGCAGATTGACGGAGAAAAAATAACTAGTATCCAGTTTCAAATACGTACCTAAATCTATCTCTCTATGTGTCAGCTGATGCTGATGCTTCAAGTGTTAGCATCAGCTGACACTTAAAGCAACGACCTAATTGGCTAGAAGCGTCTTCTTTCGTGACCCTCGGGTTAGACAAGGCTGGCCAGTCTGTTAATTGATTTGTTTGTTTTAGTGAAATATTTGAAACATACAACCCTGATGACTGGACAATCAGGAGGCCTATTCAGAGAGTGATTCTGCGCATGTGTCCCGTTGTTATCAACATGAAACACTGTAAAGGTAAGATCAGAAAATGAAGTACTACCTTAGAGTTAGTGTCAAGTTTTAGTATCTCAACGTCGCAGCATAATTATTATACCTTTTTGGCCTCGCACAAGGTTGCTAAAACTGTACTTATCTTTGTTTTAGTAATAAAGAGTTTTTGTTTCTTCTAATAAGATTGAACTCATTAGATTGTGAAGAGCATTTTAGACCCCCTTCGTGATAAACTTCCTTTTCTACTTTGAACGCATTCACTGTTAGTTAATGATTAAAAATCTTCGATGCTTAGCCATCGGATGATCACAACCTACCGTTGATATGTATTGTATTTTATGTGTATTTACATACGTAATATAATGTTTGACGGTCTCATTGATCGGAAGTACAGTGGCTGCGTATTTCAACCTCAGCTCGATTCCCAGGTCGGGCAGTGTTTTCTCAGTAGCAGCCTGGAATTGGGATATATTTATGCCCGGTTACTGGCGATCGGCTCGACCTATTATAATTCCCATGTCATTTCATGTCATGTTGTACCTAAGTGTAGATTGAAATAACTATTTCTAACCCTTTGGGGACTAATGGATGTGTATTTTTATTCGTGCCTATGTGTTTGCAGGTATCAGCATGTATCACGACACGTTATTCTACCCAATGAATAACATCCTATGGAAAATACAATATGACGTACATGAGCACAACCCTAATTACTCGTTTCGCATGTCGAACATACAAAGCAATAACCAAAGCTTCAGAGGACAGAAAACTATTGAAGTTCTTGTACGACAATTCTGCCCTTCAATTTATTTAATGCATTCTGAAGAATTGGAATTTTGAAATAACCGTCTAAAAATAGCGCAATATGAAAACATTAGCTTATTAGATCCCTAAAAACACAACCATAGGCGTAGCTACTACTGTATCTGATCCCTAAGTTACAGGAACCCCGATGTGTTAATAATTTTGTAAAAAAACATTGCCTTCCTTTTGGGTTTCGCCGCAATCGGGTAAAAAGGGGCAATCTACACTTTCAGATACAGTGGCCCGTTTAGGAATAACTTCGCCACTAGTGCCTTAAAGGTTTGAACTTAACGAGCATGATTAGAATAAACAGATGTATTGTTTGGCTTTAACCTTAGGTACTTACAGGCTAAATTTATAAAGAATAAAAGCATACTTCACAAAATAACAATTTTTATTTCTATTCCGATAGTAGGGCAAAAGACACAACTCAGCCACCCGTCTCGAAAGACTAGAAAGAACTGTATAGGTCACATATAGAATCCAGCAATAATATGCTTTCATGATCCAAATTGATCTCCAAACAAGTTATATGTTGTAGGACAGTACATTTGAGCCAGTTTCGCATAAGCTGAATCCTTCCCGACCTTAAAATCTTGCGTCAGTTTATTCCAGACGTGGAAAGCATACGGAACAGTGTCGTCGAGCTCCTTCGGAATGAAGTATCTCTTGGCGTCCAACCACGGCACCGGATAAAATAGTTCTGGCCCGTAAACTTCAAAACCTGAAATAATGAAGTATGTTATTTTTAATGATGAATAATAAAGTATGACTTAAAATCAGGACAGTTAAAATAATTTTCACACTCTTAAACGGTGAAGGAATAAGAAAGAAAAAGAAAGAAAGAAAATATTTATTCACTGCTACAAAGTTAGCTCAGTACAGTATAATAAGGTAAAAAAAAAAAAAAAAAAAAAAAAGATTTGCTGCGGCAGTGAAAAGGCTACGACTCAGCATAAAGCCTCGCTTGGACAGCGTGGCGCTGATCTTCTGTCGCACCCGGTGCGAAATATTAATTTATAGCTAAAGTGACACACAAGAAGATATACACAGTAAATGTTAAATAAGGTTAACAACATTAATAAATATGTATCATACATAATAAATATAATTAATAAAAACAATAGACACATACCAGCCGAGTAGAATAAATATTAATAAATATATAGATAACGCAATTTGCACACTACATATCCATGACGATAAGAGAGGATTCTTGGCCAATCCAGATCACATTGTAGTAGACGCTAGACATCTAGAGCATGTGCTGCTTTCCTAACAAATACTTTTTAAAGAGATTTTTAAAAGTGGCTTTAGAGACTGGTTTTTTTAGCGGAGGTGGAAGATTGTTCCAGCATTTTGTAGCTTGATAGCGGAAACTGCCCCCAAAAGTTCTAGTTTTATGAAATGGAGTGGCCAAGATGCTGCAGTCAGCTCTTCTAGAATTATACGATTTATGAAAAGTATACCACTCAAGTTTTTCATACAGATACTTCGGCTTTTGTTTGCGGATAATGTTGTGCATTAGGGCTGGAAAGTGGAGGTTTCTTCGGTGATCCACATTAAGTAATCCGGCTTTATTTAAATATGGGGTAATATGACTCCGTGGCGGCACTTTATAGCAAAACCTAATGCATGCGTTCTGTACCCTTTGGAGAATACGTTTGCTAGAAGAGAACATATTGTGAGGAAACCTTCGAGTCTGAGAGATTTTTAGACGATGTGAAGTATTCCTATCATCTTTGGGGTAGCGTGGTAGACTATAGCTTAACATCTCACATACTGAGATCCAGCAGTGGGACAGCAAATGGGTTGATAATGTTGATGACTCAAAAATATACGATCAAAAATAGATTAGGTACTTTACTGGTAGTAGGACACTGGCGAAAGAGTTTCTCTGGCTAATATAAATAACATCGCATCACTAGCAAAAAATAGTGAAGAAAAACTTTTTGTGGTGCGTGTATAAATTAAAACAGACGAAAAAAACGGAGGAGGTTCAAGGCTCGACTGTCGGTACGTTTTTTAGGTAAGCATGTTCACCGACTTCTCCGTCATTTGTGGACCGATTTAAATCTAATTTTATTTTGTTTTTATGGATATACTCTCGAGGTTTCACCTGTAAACGGATTGTGATGAAACTTGGCACACAAATATTATGTAGTTTTGACAATATTTTATTTTGTCTCATGTAGTTGTGATGACCCTACAACATATTAGACACGTAGAGTTGATCTGATGATGGAGATGGAAGACAGCCGAAGGGACCCCTCGACAGTTTACAGCACCTCGTGTTTGGCCTTTTTAATTTATTGTGATGAGAACTTTAGATCTGACTTAGTTAAATTAATGTATCTAAGTAACTTCTTAGAAATTAGCCAACGTTTAATCTTTTGACCTCCCCTTCACCAGCTTCTAATATTCTTTCTGGAAAGAATGCAAAGAAGTGTGCAAAAGAGTGAAAACAACTATTTACCACTGCACGTCTCTTCTGACATCTTTGTCAGGTCTGTCGTATTACACATATCTTGTAGTATCCTGGTGATCACACCAGGTCCATTCTGGCCCCAGACGTCCCCTCTGTATTTAGCCTTGAAGTCTCTGAAACATGTGCAAAAAACGGTTATCTTCCGTGCTTTTTACAAGGCTTATAGCCCCCTATTTAGTAACAAGGTATTTCTAAAAACTGTTCATTATGCTGGATACTGGGACCCCATTAGGATTGATTGTTATACCCCCTATTAATTAATAAAAATTAAATTCGATTTAGAATTTAAATTCGATTTTGTTTTTATATCAAATTGGCTTTTACAAGCATTTATGTTCCAATTTAGGTTCCCAAAAAGTTGATCCTATGGACACGAAACTCCATGGATAATAATAATAATCAACCCATATACTGTTGGGCACGGGTCTCCTCTCAGTATGAGAGGGATTAGGCTATAGTCCACCACGCTAGCCTAATGCGGGTTGGCAGACTTCACAAGCCGTCGAGGAAATCTCTCAGGCGTGTAGGTTTCCTCACGATGTTTTCCTTCACCGTTAAAGCGAGTGATAATTACGCACATGATTTCGAAAAGTCAGAGGTGCGTGCCTTGGATTCGAACTCGAGACCTTTGACTTAGCAGTCCAGTGGTCATACCGCTCGGCTATCACTGTTTTTCCATGGATACTGTTTCAAAATAAGAATAGTTAAATTTTTCATTGGTTATTTCAGTTGTTACATGTTTCATTTTTATTGTGAATCTGATATGTGTAATGATCATAATACATAAAAAAATGTGCGTATCTACATAACAAGATCTTGCTGATTTAGAAGCAGCAGGGGTCGGTATCGGGTGTCTAATGAAAGGAGAGACGGTTAGCACTTCCCTTGCCAAGAATGGAACACAAAACTGGTAAAGGCACAACTTGACCACATTTTTTATTTGAAGGGTCCCGAAAGTATTGCTTATCAGTTCTCATGGCCCTTTCGTAAAAGTGGAAGCAGGAACAAACGGAGTTTTTAGTGGGTGCCCCTCACATAGCCTTATCGTGCCCTCGACGGTATGGTATGTGCAAAGGCAAATAAATACCTTTACACACAAAAAGGTGTCGACTGTCGGTACCATTGGAGTTTCTATGGTGTGCGGAGTGAACCCCAAAAACACAAGACCAAATATTGGATTAGTGTGTTTAGATTGCATAGCCACTCCAATGTTGATTTTTACATATCCGTCTGTCAGATATAAGGATATTTATCGATATCTTATCGTTTTTTCCCACAAATCCTTTAACACCCGAACTATTGCATGTCTGGCGGTACACTACGATAAGTATTAGACTGCCTTATTAGTGGTGTGGTCACAAACAAAGCTGCTAAGCGTAAGGTCCTCGGTTTTATTTCCAGGTGGAGCAGTGTTGATTGGTTTTGTCACATACCATCACGCCCATATTCCCCGAAGGGGTAGGCAGAGGCGTACTGATGTACACCCACATTTCGCCAGTATGTTTAGGTCCCATGTAATAGGGAGCGAGCCTATTGCCACAAACCGGGCACAAATCCAGACTCCGAGCTGATATTGGGAATTTCACAGAAAACCCAACAACACTTTGCTCGACTCGGAGATCGAACCCGGGACCTCTAGCGTAGCAGTCGCTTTTGGAACCACTAGACCAACGAGGCAGTCGTGATTGGTTTTGTACCTACTTGAATAAGAAATTCTCAGTCCGAGGTGTGAACTTATAACCCGTTATTTATATACATGGTTGCTATTAGGTATTAGGAACCTATTTTATTGGGTTTTTCTGTGAAATTCCCAGAAGCAGCTCGGAGTCTGGAATTTTGCCAGTTGGCTCGCTCCCTATTTCATAGGACCTAAACATTCCTACTGGCGAACTGTGAGTGTACATTAGTGCACCTGTCACCCTTCGGGGAATACAGGCGTGATGATATGACCAATTACAGAAACTTTCTTACTCTTATCTATGAGTAAGAAGTACTTCGTAAATAACGATTTTGTCCGTACCTATTGTCCCGTCTTATCTTTGATTGCAACATTGATAGAGTATGAGTAGGCAGTAGGCACTTACAGATTTGTTTCAATTATACATACTTTCCTATATAAAAACCATCACGCCTGTTATCCCCGAAGGATAGGCAAAGATGTGCTGCTGACCTGCTGTACATCCAAAGTCCGCTGTAGTAGGCAAAGTAAATAAGTAAAGGTCGCTGGTTGGTATGCCAACCAGCGACCTTTACTTATTTACTTATTATATGGGATCTAAACATATTTAGATCCCATATAAGTGGCGAGGTTATTTCATGGTGGTATTTTATTTCTATCAAGTAATCATAGAACAATCCAACAACATAGCTCGACTCGATCAACGAACTCAGGACCAGTACCTCAACCATGACTTCTATCCAATGGCTTTCGATAAGGTTTTTTACGCATCGAAACGCTGTAATCTAATAGCAGAATTTAGTTTCTTACGTAACCGCTAGAGGCGCTGCGAGGGTTTCCCATACAAATATTTTACGGCGTCGCTAGCGAGTCTAGTGAGAAAAACTCATGGTCGAGGCACTGAGAAGAGTAGCAGTTGTGCTTAGGATCACTAGACTCATATGATTCAAACAACTTTATAATACTTACCAAATAGTCTTACGTAGTAGTATCGGTTGTGTGTAAATTGATCTTGAATGAGCTGTCTTATATTATAATGCAGTCTATTCAAACAAAATATCTAGACTCTACACTAATATAATAAATCTGAAAAGCTTGTTTGTTTGAACGCGCTAATGAACTACCAATAGGATCTAAACTGACGCCTTCTGCAGCTGAACAGAGGAACCCTGCGCCTAGTGTTGGGAACTATCACCGGACACTGCTCACTTAACAAACATTTTCACACAATATGCGTTACAGATAGCCCCCTGTGCAGAGCGTGCATGGTGGCTAAGGAAACGGTACACGTGCAGCTTGAATGCACAAGCATTACCCGGATACGGGAAGAAATCCTGAATCACCAAGATCCCTAGCGGATACACTGAGGAAGCCGAGAAGGAGGGAGTCGCCCTGGTTAGAATAAACAACAATCACAGAATAAATAATAACAGAATGGCCACTCTTCGCCCCTCCCTGTTCTTGCCGGACGTACTGCCAACAAACCCTACGCATTCTCACGCACACATTTGCATTTGCACGTGTACAAACGTAATTTTGACAAGTTTGACATTTGGTATTGTAGTGTGCAGCGGTATCGGAAAGTTTGTATGGAGTGTCACAGGTGTGCAACAATACAATAGTAGGTACAAGTACAAGGGCCCAATTCTGGGATGTACACACAGAAGTGGGTTTCCATGATAGTGTGGGATTAGATAGCCTACTTCTTGAAGAATGTTATAGGCAATTTAACATTACGGTATGACTCTTAGGAGCCGAGCAAAAATAAAAAAGGACGCGAGTGAAACCGCTGGCTTCAGCTTTTCTTAATATAAAACAAAGTCGCTCCCGCTGTTTGTACGCTTAGATCTTATAAACTACGCTACGGATTATAATGCAGTTTTCAGCAATAGATAGAGTGACTCAAGAGGAAAGTAGTATACATGCATATTATAGTAGAGAATGCACCCGTGCGAAGCCGGGGCGAGTCGCTAGTCTACATATAGATACTATAATATTATAAAGAGGAAAGATTTAATAGTTTGATTGAATTGAATAGGCGCGGACACTACTGGACGGATTCTTCTTTCTGTCACCATTAGGAAGCTATATCCTTACCTAGTAATATAAGCTATAATTTACAATAAATACACAGACCACGTGAACGAAGTTGCTTGCGGAAATCTATACTAATAATAATAATTAATAATTAATAATAATATTATAAAGAGGAACGATTTGTATTTTTGTATATAACGAATAAACTCCACTTCCATGTTAGATAGCCCATTTATCGGGGAAGGCTATAGGCTATATATCATCACGCTACGACTAATAGGAGCAGAGTAGTAATGAAAAATGTTGCAAAAACGGGGGAAAAAATTTTAAGACCACGCGAGCGAAGCCGCTGGCGGGAAGCTAGTATTAAATAAAATCGATATACCTACAGAAGTATGCAAGAGTGGTTCTTGCCTACCCCATATGGGAAAAAGGCGGGACTGTGTACCTATGTTATCGATATAATCAATAGTAGGTACATAGTATATTTCTGACGTCACTGATATTGGTACATTCATGAATATATTATACGAAGTAATCTTGCACCTTCGATTATGTCGGTAAGTTCTGTATCGATAAGAATTGATTCAAGGTCTTGGGAACAATGTCATAGGTATGTCCGCCATAATATTGTCTAGACTTTTTGACTTTATACTTAATAAGCAAGATACGAAAAATGTATGTTCCGATTCCGATAAAAGAAAATATGTACTGAATTCGCTTATGAGTAAGGTGTGTTGAAACCAAAATTTCATCATATTATTTAAATTATAAATATGTGAAAGTTCGGATGATGTTTGTTGATCAACAACGTCAAAACGGATCTGGATGAAATTTGGCACAGAGATTGGTTATAGTCTGAAATAGCACGATAAACTTATAAATAATAAATAAAAAAAATAAAAAAGCCTTATATTTCTTACTAAAAAATAATACAAAAAAAGAAGTGAGTGTAACACTTAATCTACTATTTTAGCTATTTAGAGAAATGTTAATCTATGTTTTGTGGTAATGCTACGCTAGTAAGTAAGAACCCCTCATTCGAAGGTGAAGGCCTCCTCTAGAGATTTCCAAGTCGCCCTATTCTTTGCTGTCTCCATCCATTGTTCGCCAGCCACTTGTACGATATCGTCTGGTCTACCTCTTTTCCTAGTACCTGGTGGTCCCTCCCAGGCTGTTATCCTGCGAGTCCATCTATTATCTGTCAGTCTGGCTATGTGACCTGCCCAGCGCCACTTAAGCTTTTTGTAGTGATATAGAGCATCGATAACTTTTGTTTTCGACGATAGACTTATCCCGGTAAAATGTATGGTTCACGTGGGATAGATTTGTTTTAATAATTTATAAGAAATACGCAGACCACGTGGGCGAAGCCACTGGCGGAAAGCTAGTCCTAAATACAATATACATGTCAGGTATTCTATTTTGGAAAACGTATTCTTCTTACGTTTTTTACTACGTTTCGAAACAACTACACAAACAATCCGAAATAGGTCGATGTATGCATAATAGAATAACCACTCAATTTTGATTTTAGAGAATGATTTGATTATGAAACAGTTTCAATAGTACATTATATCATCACGCCTTTATTTGAAAGGTTAGGCAGAGGTATAGTAATTTTGATGTTTTTTAGTCTTTTTGTGTGCACATGCGATAGGAATTGTTAGATATCTAACAGATCTTTGGCAGTAAGTATTTATTTTTAAAGTCAGTAAAGTAGAAGTCTTTGTAATTTAAAAATTGAAAGCGTAGGATGAAGAAATCATCGCTGTATTATTCAATATACAGTATCAATGATAAAGTTAAGTGATTACCAGTTATTTTATTGAAAGAAAAAATTTACTGGCGGGCAGGACAAGAACCTGCGTCTTCTGGATAAATACACCAGACGCTACCACTAAGCCACCGCGAGTCCAACTAAGACACCGCGAGTCCCACTAAGCCACCGTGAGTCCCACTAAGCCACCGTGAGTCCCACTCGCCAAGTCGAAATCTTCCCTCAAATTCTAAATTTACATCTCAATGTGACGTAAGCGATTTTTTCCTTCATTAAAATAACCGGTACCTAATCTTAGTATGGAAAATACTTAATACAAAAAGAAAGTCAGGTGATGTTCATTTATCTATGACATTTTATTCGAAATTATCTTGGGAAAACCGTGAGGTTGTTTTCCTAATTTAATTAATGTTATTGATACGTATATTTTACCTTATAGCAGCATCAGCAACAATTCTCCCGAGTTGGTCCCTGGAGAAGGAGAGCGCGCCGGCCGCCACCGCCACATCACTCTCTCGCGCCGCCCAATTCCTCACCAGCCCCTCAAATGACTTCACTACTATCAGATCTAGGTCTAAGTATACACCGCCCCACTTGTACAGCGATAGGTACCGCAACGCATCCGAAGTATGCGACATCGGCCACCGTGTCCTGTTCAACGCACCGCCGCGCACCATATCCTCCAAAGGAGTCCCTTTAGCATACTCTACCACTTGCAACCTGAACAATTTCACATTTTTAAACGCTTTTAGAATCTCTAGGCTGCCATTGTTGAGATTCTCCTTAGTCACTGGTCCCGCGAACAGCAAATTTAATTGCCATTTCGGATGTGTCCTCGCTGCGGACTCCACAGCACACGCCTGCCGAGAATTCAGGCGTCCTCGACAGGATGTCTCATGGAAGAATATAGATTTCGACGGGAAGTCCAACGTTTCTTCTATCCGCGGCAACGCGTCGTCGTCAAATGAGTAGTGACAAGATGTATTTGCGACCTCATTACCTATTATAACCAGATCCGACAAATTATCTGTAAGTAGTATTTTTACACATATAACGACTAAAACAAGAATTACTATAAGACTTTTTTTTCTTTTAACTACATTTTTAAAAATACAATAAATGTTTTTCGAAGCTAGTTCGTGTTTTAGCGGGTACATCTATTCGCTTTATCTGTCGAATTCGAACTGAATTGACAAGTGATGATAACGATATCAGAGGGTACCTATGTGCAAACGCCGCCCGTGGGTATCGAGAATAGACAGGCAATCGACACTACGAGGAAAAACTTAATAATTTCAAGCGCGTTGTGTTGCGCTTGCGACACAATAAGGAACTAAAGTACTTTCAATAAATGCCCATTTAGATACAATTAGTAAGCCTACTCCCCACGTATTACTTATATCGTCAATAGCTGCCGACTGACTGAAGTGCAGACAGTACCTATTAGATAAGGTATAAAATGTGGAAAAAAAAACATTAACATTGCAATCGAAATAGTGTACCTATTGCCGTTCGTATTAGGAAGTCAAATTAAACGGAAATACAAGTTTTTCTGTGTCTCATATATTTATCAGTCATTTCCAAAAATACTGCCTGGTAGTTATGGTCTGGTAAGTATGTCATACTCCTATGTAATTAAAAACCACAGCCCTAATTTCGGGGCCATGGGATTCGTGATGAACACTACAATACAAGATCAGCGCAGCGTTAACTCTGGCATTTACAAAAGAAGAATATTATAGGTAACGAACGTCGAACGTACGTATTTTAATCAATTATGTTAGCTAGTTAACACAGAGTTATCTCTACATTAAATGAACACACGGGACCAGGTATTTGTTGAGTCTAAATTATAAACAATACTTAGGTATTACTTTCTGCCAACCCGAATTAGGCTAGCCTGGTGGACTATAGCCTAATCGCTCGCATACTGAGAGGAGACCCGTGCCCAGCAGTGGGACAGTATAGGTTGAGGATGATGATTTAGTGTCTTGGCTGGTCCCGCCTGGAATAGGTAAATTTTTCAACAATCAAGTAAGTACTTAGGTACCTATTTCATTTACAATATTACAATACAGCTTTTTAGATTTTTAGTAAGTGGTGTACTAAGTACTAACGTAGTCGGAAAAAAGTTTCCGAAAAGCGAAAAATTTAGTTTAGGTAGGTACTTGATAAAATTTGTTGTTGGTAAGTAGCTTTATTTTATTTTCAACTGACTTAAAAAAAAGGAGGAGTCTGTCCATTCGAATGTTTATTATCTATTCAGTTAGTTACCTAAATAAGTACCTACCTTACTTTAATTAAATCAGGTCTAAAGATCTTATGAAGTTAATACCCCAAGTCCCTAACACGCGGTGGTTGATGTAAACCGTCGAGGATTTCCTTCCGAGTGTCATCCGTCTCCATCATCAGATCAACTCTAGGTGTAGGTTCGACATTATGTAGGTACCTACATTATGTCGAAGGGTCGGGAACACGAATCCAATGAGTCTTTACCACACAAACACTGAGCTCATAGAGATAGGCATTGTAAAAACAAAGAAGCTCACACATAAACTTTATTCGTTGCAATAGTCGTGAACTCACTCACAATTCATTATTGAGTGCTTCACATTGCTTACAGCTTAGGTTCTGTGAATATCTTGAAAGGCTTCTAGACTCTAGAAAAAGAGTATAAACTCTTTTAGTTTATATGCTACCGTACCGTACCGCTTGTCGGTCCAACAAAGAAGAATTCTTACCATAAATACCAAAACTAATTTCCAAGTCGCGACTTGATTGATACAAAATAAAGCTGAGAAAGAGAATGAAAATAGGGCAACATTAACCAACTGGTGTTGCCTCAACGATCTTCACGAATTTAATATTAGTTCGCCTTTTTGGCACTGGAAAATTCGGCGTGATTGTTGAGAGTAGAGCTAGCTCATTCTTGAAGGCTTTGAATTATTTCATTTACTGACGAATAGGAGAATTCCATCTCCTATAGTTTATGCTACCCTGGTACAATGAATATACATGGACATCACCAGATGGTAATTACCGCAACCAGATCGACTACATCTTGATTCGCTCGCGATGGAAAACCTCAATTAAAAATGCCCACACTTTACCCGGAGCCGATTGTGGATCAGATCATCAACTCTTAATTTCAAAAATGAAGCTGAAGCTGACAGCGGCCCGATCTCTTGAGAAACAACGAAGAGTTGAAGTAAAAGACAGCTCGAAGTTTGTAGTTGCTGTGGAACAAAACTGGGCGCAGTGGGCTGACGCTAACCACGCTGACGATACACCGGAAATTCTGTGGGACCGAGCGACACACGCAAGAAGCAATACTGGATGACTGACGATACTCTGAAACTAGTTGAGAAGAGACGTGAAATGAAGGCAACAGGTGCTAGTGTTATAATGCTCAATAAATTATCTGCTCAAATACAAGCAAATTGCAGAAGAGATCACAATGCCTACCTTCGTAAAATTTGCGAAGAGATCGAAACGCATGCAGATAAACATGAACCCAGAGACCTTCATCTTAAAATACGTTCCCTCACAAGAAGTCTGCCCTCCAAGAGTTGGGCTATTGAAGATAGTCATGGCAATGTCATAACAGAACTAGACCGTATTTCTGAAACGTGGAAGAGCTATTGTCAGACTTTATTCCAAGACTTACAGTCGCGAAACTTTCCCATCACAGAGCCCACTAATGAAAATCTGGAGCCACACATTCTTAAGTCTGAAGTTAGGGCGGCTATCAAACACCTGAAGAATGGAAAAGCCACAGGTATAGATCAAATACCCATCGAAACCATAAAGGCTCTAGGTGAAAACGGAACCGATATCTTTCACACCATATGCAATAAGATATGGCAAACAGGAGTGTGGCCAACTGAGTGGACTCATTCAGTTTTTATTCCCTTGCACAAGAAGGGCTCGACAAAGAAATGTAGCAACTACCGTCTTATTGCACTAATATCGCATTCAAGCAAAATTATGCTACATATTCTCAACGAGCGACTGAAGACTTACTTGTCTAAAGAGATTGCACCAGAGCAAGCGGGATTTGTAAAGGGAAGGGGCACTCGTGAACAAATTTTCATTGTCCGCCAGATTATTGAGAAGGCGCGAGAATTTAACAAGCCGACATACATTTGCTTTGTTGATTTTTCAAAAGCGTTTGACTCAGTAAAATGGCCACTTCTTTGGAACACGCTGCTAGAAATGGGCACACCAAAACACCTGGTACACATTCTGAGACACATATATGAAGAAGGAACGGCCTCAGTGCGGACCGAGGATGTCATGTCAAGCACCTTCCATCCTAGTGCAGGCGTCCGTCAAGGATGTATTATATCGCCGCTTTTGTTCAACGCTTACACTGAGATCATAATGCGTGTCGCGCTTGAGGACTGGTCAGATGGTGTTACTGTTGGTGGCTATAAAATCACAAATTTGCGGTACGCTGATGATACCACATTATTTGCGACTAGTGTTCGCCATATGGAAGAGTTATTTCTCAAAATGGAGCGTGTGAGCCTACAGTTCGGGTTAAAAATTAATCGCAGCAAGACCAAAATAATGATTGTGGACCGCGTTAACAATAATTCGCCCGAAGTTACTCAGATCGCGAACTGCGAAGTGGTCCAATCCTACATATACCTTGGCACTTTAATCTCGAACAACGGCGGTTGCGTAGATGAAATAAAACGACGTATGGCGATTTCTAGAACTGCAATGGATAAGATGAAAAAAATTTGGAAAAACCGAAATATCACGAAAGCCACTAAGATCCGGCTCGTCCAAACATTGATATTTCCCATATTTCTATACGCTGCTGAAACGTTGACACTGCGAGAAAGTGAAAAAAAGAAAATAGACGCTCTCGAAATGTGGTGCTGGAGAAGAATGCTTGGAGTATCGTGGACTGAATTCCGTACCAATGCATCCATACTCCAAGAACTCGGCATTAAGCAGCGTCTATCTTCTGTAGTACAGTGTCGTATACTGAAGTTTTTTGGACACGTGTCGAGACGGGAATATCACTCCATAGAGCGACTCGTAGTGCAGGGGAAGGTGGAAGGCACCAGACCGCGCGGAAGGTCACCCATGCGATGGACCGACCAAATTAAATCATGTGTGGGCGGGCCCTTGCACGAGTGTACTAGAATGTCCACCAACAGAAAACGATGGCGAGATATCGTGAGACGCATAACATCTGCTCCCGAAAACGCTACTACATGACGACCACGACCGCTCTGGGAACTAAATTAATAATGAAACTAAAGGGGATACTATTTTTCTTGAGTTTTTGAATGAATATAAAATTATGATAATAAATTCAAATTCAAAATATTTTATTTCAATTAGACCATATAAATAGGTACTTTTGAAACGTTAAATTAGTTGCACGGTTCCAAAAAACGGAGAAGAGTCGGCAAGAAACTCCATAGATACTCTTTTTAAAAAATATGTGTGGTAACAGTAACACTTGTTGTGAATAGTAATGAGGATGCAATGAGCATGAGGAAGCAGCTTGATGTGTAGTTGCAGAGATTAAAGAGTAGGTAAGTATTACAATTGAAATTACTGCCATAGCAGTAAGAGCCGACCAGTCCCGAGTTCCCGACAGACAGCACCCCGTTCACGAGCATGACGTGTGTATCGGCGCTGTTTGACAAGATTTACGGTAAAAAAAAAATAGAAATCTATATCTGAGTCTCTCTGCCTTCCCCTATGGGAGGAGACAGACGTGAAGCTATGTACGGTCTTATTAGATGTCAATGTCATAGATTTAAGGGGGGAACATAGGTAGAATACCGAAAACATCATGGTGTTTAAAGCATTTTATTGACGAATCCACTCATTACTTTGCACTGAAAATTATACCCAATATACTTAAGATTATTGTGAATAATCCGTATTGTTTAGAATATTTTTTACATGTCTCAAATTTTGTAAAAAAGTGTTTGAAAATGCGGAATTTTCAATCTAAATTGTATTTTTCCTCCATTACCACGCATTACTTGCAGATGAATTTTACACTAAAAAAACCGCCGTGGTCTGTTTAATAATCCGTATTGTTTTAATATTTAATTTTGAACTTATTTTTCAAAATAAACAAGAAAAACATTTTATTCACAATCCCCCCACTACAAGCACCCCCTCGCGCACCCGTCGCATGACACAAATCATGTCACTTCAGTGCCTTGATGGCACCTGTGACGGGAGGACTGCACGTCAAATATTTTTAGGGAAAAATTACAAAATTAAGACAATTCTAACTATTTCTGAATTAAATAATATAGTAAATAGTATGGTTATAATATTAAGCTCAATAAAAACAGAAAATCATTTTGTAAATAAGTATAAAGATCATTTTTAGTAAATGTTAGGTTCTTAAGTTGAACATAGAGTAAACCGCAGACATGAAAAAATATCTGTCAAACTGTCAACCTAGTGACTGACCTATCTTCTTAAATATAAGTGAATACCTAATTACGTATTATAAGATACAATGTCTTTTTACTAGTTTTAAATCACTCGTGCGTTACTGCTACGCACAACCATCATGCTAAGCCACTTTAAAAAGGCATACCGATACCGTAATGATGACATTTTGTAAGTAACTAATTTTAGTTTTTAGTAAGTAATTTTGTAAGTGTAAGTATTTTGAGGCTTGCACACTAATTATGTAACTGTGCAAACTGCGTCAAATAAATTGTAAATAGTACATCACCCACATTCGATGGTTTGCTGGTAGTTTATGTGGCATGTGTAATATAATATACAGAATCTACTTACAATAAATACATCTGCAGAAGTCACTGCAAAAATTTATCAATAATTAGGTAAGTAAAGTAATACATAATTACAAATAACCCGCTTACTCGGTGCAGAGAAGAGTCGGGGTCGTAGATGTTTCACAGTTGTATCTATTATCGTGGCATGTACCTGCATGATGATGAATGAAAGCAGTACTCAGTTACTACTCAGAACCACCATGGGGTGAGATTTAGAAACGGACCGCACGAATTGGCGTTCTGAGAAAGCAAGGGGAAGGGGTTGAAGATAGCTTTCCAATGGTACAATTCCTTTATTGCAGAATTTTTTTATGATAATTATTATAAACCATAAATTGTGAGACTCAGGAAACGAGAAAGTATTACCATAATGAAACCCAACACTACTTCTGCTGGAACAGTTAAAACAACTTCTTTACAAAATTAATATCAATGCGTAGCTGTTATAACATGGAAATGAGACAGGGTGGACTTAAAGATAATGTGAGATTTATAGATTTAGGAGCTACACAGGTTGGAATAAATGGAGACTAAGTTAAGATAGAAGTTAAAAGCCAATGTGTTCATATTTAGGTGTAATAAGGACCTGCAGAAGCAATTAAATGAAAAGAGTAAATGTTGGGTAAAATAAGGCTTTTGGCATATTAACAGGGCCAACATCTATTAACAGGTCTAAATAATGATCACTATGATGAAGACATTAAATAAAAAAAATTTGAAACCCAGTGGAATTGGAAAAAGAAATTTGACTAGTAGCATAGGTCTAGTTCAATATCTCTGTATCTTTGCACTACAATAATTTTATATCATCTCTTGTACCTACCATATTTGATGCAAATAAATGATTTTGATATCAATAATGAAAAAATATTATCAAGTAAAAGAACAACAATGTTACTTTATTTTAATTATTGACTTATTCTGGACATGTGTAAAGCCAAATTAAAATATTTTTTGTTAGCCCAGACACGCTAAATTTCTTTAGTTTGCTGGTAAAGTTAAATTATATGTGAAATGTCAACCACAGGGGTACATAAATGGCTTCAAAAACGATTTCACTAACTTAAACTGATAAAAAATATGTATCTAACCGATTATGATTTGTGAATTATGCGAATTCGGAGTTCTTTAAGTACTGCACTGAATGTTCAAAAATTATACTGTAAGTAGTCAGACTATGAAACGTACATGAATTAAGATTTAAACACTTGATGATTTCTTTTCCCAAAATCTTGCGCATTCTTGCTGGTAAATAGCAGCTCTTATGAAGTAGGATGTAGGTACACTAGGTACCTATGTATTAATACATATCTCTTAGTTAGTAAGCACCACTGAGATTAATACATACAGTTGTTTAATTGTCTTAAAAATACTCTTGAAACTGGGTTTATGTCAACTATTAAACACTATTTGAGCACTTATTTTCTATAATTTCGCACGAAATTAATAATGTATTGTATTTTGCGATGCCACTGAGTTAGCCGCAGTTGAACCTGATCAATTTTCTTACATTGTATAACGCGATGTATTTATTTTCTATCAATTAGTAATTGCAGGTTTTACACTCATATTATTACATAGATTACGGTACCATAGGTACACATTTTTAACAAATTCGAACTTAAATTGATTTCTCTCATAGAGTGAACAAAATAGGCAAAATAGGAAATGTTACGACACATCTGTATTTTTGCATAATCATATTCTAGTTCAACTTTTCTGTATGTAGGGGGCGTTTGGGTTCCAAATACTCGTACAGAGGTCAAACGCTCAAAGTCATTGGCATGGGTAATAGCCTTAATAAAAACCTCCAAGCAAGCCTAATCTCGTATCACATTATTAATGTTACTGTCCAATTATGCCCTCTGGTGCCAAATAGGCGAAACTAATTAATAATTACTTCCTACTTCCTATGAGCGCTAGTTTTGAAAGCTACCTTTGGCTGAGATGAGACCAGTTCATAGATACCAGGGCAACATAACTATGGAGGAAGTTAGTATTTTTTTATTGTTATTTTCTTTCTCTCTCTCTCAGATATTTTGTGCAACGACCACCCACTACCGATCTAGTTTCTCTTTCTTGCGCGACACATTCAGTCCTATGCGATAAAGATAGAGCTAGTCTAGTAAACTCTAGTATGTTGTAGAATTATTTTACATTAATTAATTAAGGGGGGAACATAGGTAGAATACCGAAAACAACATGGTGTTTAAAGCATTTTATTGACGAATCCACTCATTACTTTGCGGTGAAAATTATACCCAATATAGTTAAGATTATTGTGAATAATCCGTATTGTTCAAAATATTTTTTAAATGTCTAAAATTTTGTAAAAAAATGTTTGAAAATGCGCCATTTTCAATCTAAATTGCACTTTTCCTCCATTACCACGCATTACTTGCAGATGAATTTTACACCAAAAAAACCGCCTTCCTCGGTTTAACAATCCGTATTGTTTTAATTTTTAATTTTGAACTTATTTTTCGAAAAAAATAAGAAAATCATTTTAATCACAATCCCCCACTACAAGCACCCCCTCGTGCACCCGTCGCATGACACAAATCATGTCACTTCAGTGCCTTGACGGCACCTGAGACGGGAGGACTGCACGTCAAATATTTTTAGGGAAAAATTACAAAATGAAGACAATTCTAACTATTTCTGAATTAAATTATATAGTAAATAGTATGGTTATAATATTAAGCTAAATAAAAACAGAAAATCATTTTGTAAATAAGTATAAAGAACATTTTTAGTAAATGTCAGGTTCTTGAGTTGAACATAGAGTAAACCGCAGACATGACAAAATATCTGTCAAAGTGTCAACCTAGTGACTGACCGATCTTCTTAAATATAAGTGGATACCTAATTACGTATTATTATTATTATATATTATTATACAATGCCCTTTCACTAGTTGTAAATCACTCATGCGTTACTGCTACGCACAACCATCATGCTGCCACATATTTTAACAAGGCACACCAATACCGACATGATCTTACATACCATATTCATGCATGTAGGCTATAGGGTTAGCTCCAAAGGGGGTACACATAGGTATTGCATTGTTATTCTTCTTTGTTGCAACCGCGAGACACAATTTGATGTTAAGTGTTAAATATTTTGAGGCTTGTAAACTAATTATGTAACTGTGCAAACTGCGTCAAATAAATTATATATTGTACATTACCCACATTTGATGGTTTGCTGGTACGTTTCCGACACATGTGTAATAGGGGGCGACAGAATTTACTTATAATAACATCTACAGAAGTCGCTGCAAAAAGTAGTCAATAGTTAGGTAAGTAAAGTAAAGTAACACATAATACAAATAACCTGCTTACACGGTGCAGAGAAGAGTCGGGGTCGTAGATGTTTCACAGTTGTATCTATTATCGTGGCATGTACCTGCATGATGATGAATGAAAGCAGTACTCAGTTACTACTCAGAACCACCATGGGGTGAGATTTAGAAACGGACCGCACGAATTGGCGTTCTGAGAAAGCAAGGGGAAGGGGTTGAAGATAGCTTTCCAATGGTACAATTCCTTTATTGCAGAATTTTTTTATGATAATTATTATAAACCATAAATTGTGAGACTCAGGAAACGAGAAAGTATTACCATAATGAAACCCAACACTACTTCTGCTGGTACAGTTAAACAAATTCTTTGGAATTGGACAAAGAAATTTGACTAGTAGCATAGGTATCACCCTAGTTTAATACCTCTGTATCAATAATGAAAAAATATTATCAAGTAAAAGAACAATAAATAAATAATACTACTTTATTTTAATTATTAACTTATTCTGGACAAGTGTGAACCCAAATTAAAATATTTTTTGTTATCCCCGACACGCTAAATTTCTATAGTTTGCTGGTAAAGATATACTTAATACCTTTTATAAGGGAGGTTCTTTAACAGTATTATAATGTGAAATTTGAAGCACAAGCTACACAGATGGCTTAAAAAATTATTTCACAATTTAAAACTGATAAAGATTTTGTACCTAACCGCTTATGATTTTGCGAATTCAGAGTTCTTTAAGTACTGTACTGAATGTTCAAAAATATACTAAAAGTACTCAGACTATGAAACGTACATTACAATACAATTAAGATATACTTGATGATTTCTTTACCCAAAATCTTGCGTATTCTTGCTAGTAAGTAGCAGCTCTTATGAAGTAGGACGTAGGTATACTCTTATTTAGCAAGCACCACTAAAGCTAATATTCAGAGAAGAGACTCAGCATGAACTTACGCTTCCGTATGTCAAATTTGTATGACAATTTGACATACGGAAGCCTAAGTTTATGCTTAGCATCGTCTATTCAGAGACGATGCTAAGCATAAACTTAGGCTTAGGCTAAGATTCATTAATCATACATACCTACAGATATTTAATTGTCTTAAATATACTCTTGAACTGGGTTTATTAACTATTATCTAAACACTATTCGAGCACTTATTGTCTATATTTTCGCACGAAATTAAAAAAACATTGTATTTTACGATGCACTGAGTTAGCCACAGTAGAGTGACTAACTCATTGCATCTCCTGATCCATTTTCCTACATTGTATAGCGCGATGCATAGTTATTTATTTTCTATCAATTATTGATTGCAGGTTTAAAACAAATATTAATACATGGATTATGGTACCATACACATCTTTAACAAAATCGAACTTAAATTTATTACTCTCATAGAGTGAAAAAAATAGGCAAAATAGGAAATGTTACGACACATCTGTATTTTTGCATAATCATATTCTAGTTCAACTTTTGTGTATGTAGGGGGCGTTTGGGTTCCAAATACTCGTACAGAGGTCAAACGCTCAAAGTCATTGACGTGGGTAATAGCCTTAAATTTATATTGTTTAAAATTAATAGTCTCGACCTACCCAGGAAAACAAATGTGAAACTATGTAATTAAAAAAGAAAAATGAAGAAAACCCCCGACACCAAATATAATTTTGAAATTTTGGTGATGGCGGCTATCTTGGATTTGAAATTTATCAGTGTATAGTAAGTATTCCACTAGTCAAGCCATTTGATACCCATATTGAGGGAGTTTTGATAAAATATGTAATCCGTTATTTTGTGGCACGCTTTATTTTCTAAATACGAGTTTTGGTACGGTTTCTTAATTGTTGTACCAGGGTAGCATAAAGTAAAGTAGATGACACTATTTTTCTTGAGTTTTTGAATGAATAAAAAATTATAATAATACATAATATAAATCTATATCTTAGTCTCTGCCTATCCCTATGAGAGGAGACAGACGAGAAGCTATGGTACGTAATAGATTTAATAAAAAACCTTCAAGCCTAATCTCGTATCACGGTATTCTCATTGAACCATAGCCAAATTATGCCCTCTAGTGCTGAATAGGCGAACTAATTGATACCTAATAAGTGCGTAATGCGGGTAGTTTTGAAAGGATAACGCAGTAATTTTACGCTGTATTGACATTATGAGTCTAGATCATTAATACCAGGGCATCATAACTAAAGAGGAAGTTAACTTAAGTATTTCCTTGATTATTTCCTTTCTCTTTTTCTCCCAGATATTTTGTGCAACGACTGCAAATCTAGTTTCCTCTTTCTTATGTGACGAATGTGACGACACATTCAGTCCGATAAAGATGGAGCTAGATTAACTTGTTGTCACGCATGATAGTTATGTATCTAGCTAGTACATTAGCTGCCGTCGCCTTTTAATACGTTATTTGAGTTTGTTGTCAGTAATCACAGTACCAAGTGCTGGTACGGTTCCTTCTTTGTTGTATCAGGGTAGCATAAACTAAAGGAAACATTTGAGTTTATGAATGAAAATAATATTAGTGGAAATCAATAGTCTCTGCCTACCCCTATGGTACAGGTGTGAGGCATGCGTGAAGCTATTATGTGTGACATACATACATAGCTTTACGCCTATCAGGTATTTATAATAAAAAAAACCTTCCAATTCCAAGCCTGCTTGCTCTAGTCTCATGGCTGCATGGTAACAATTATGCCCTCTAGTGCCAAATAGGCGAACTATTAAATTAATTCATGATGAGGGTAGTTTTGAAAGCTACTTTGACTACTTGCCAATAAGCAGGACTGACGTTTGGCGAGGCTTCAACTCATAGATACCATAGCAGTGCACCATAACTAAAGAGGAAGTTAGTAGTTTTCTTGATTGTATCAATGTCTTTCTTTCTCTAACTCTCTCACAGCAGTTTTTTTTTGAACGACGACAGCCGATCTAGTTTCATCTCTATTGCACGAGCACGAAACTTACATATTAGAATACCCTTTCTTACTTACACACTACTAGATAAAGATTATTTTGCAAAATTAATTACGATTAGAATTGCTTTTGGTAAGGTTTCTTCGTTGTTCTTACCAGGGTAGCATAAACTAAAGGAGATGAGATGACTCTTTCTGAAGAGTTCAAGACTATTTCTTTTCAATCACGATGCCAGCCAGGGTCAGCCACACAGTGCGACCGTCATCGGTCTTATGAATTTGTGACCGCTACTCGACAACAACATCCTGCGATTATAACTATACCTAATATTTGCTAAGATTTGAGCTTCATTATTGTATTGTATCCATAGAGGAGCACTTGTGTTTTACGGATCTATTTCTTGAAGGTGAAGTGGTGTTTCATTAGGCTCCTCACAATAAAGAAGACTCATCTGGTTTCCGCCTTTTTGGCAATAGTAACTCCAGCAAGCAAATCGAAAACGACAGAAAGTAGCACGTGAGTGAATCGTCTTGCCAGTCTGGCAATCCATGACCCAATAATGAAACCTGGATCTCCACCCTTGTCAACTTGTGATTGGTTTTTTTTTCCAATGCCTGTAATAGAGCTCTGCAGAGCAAAGACCGGACACTTTTCTTGCAGCTCTAGGCGCTGCAATTTCTTACCAGTCCTTCATGAATGATTACAACTCCCGCCAGATCCTGCAATCTCCATCTGGGCCTGCCGCGATGCCGTTTGCATACTTACTTAATACATAATAACCAGGGTCGGACTGGCTATATAGCCAGGGTGGCGATTGCCAGCCTGCGCGGGCCCCCCACGGGCCTGACTTACGGACCGTTTCTGAACAGCGCGATAACTTTTGAACGAATCAACCAATCTTAATGTACTTACACGAGGGTTGACATTATTTAAGAGATAAAAATAACATATATATATTTCTGATAGTATTCCATCTACCACTATCCGGGCTTTTGGGGAGGGGGAGCCACCCGGGCCCTTCCGGCTTAGTCCGAGCTGATAATAACTATACTATACAATAATTAAAATTGAGATTTGCAGTGAAAGAACATTTTGAATAGTTGTTGTCTAAATAACGTTAGGTAACGTTGATTGTGTACAATTATTTGGCCACCTGAGTTACTGAGTTACTGATTTACTTTTGCAGCTAACTGTACCTATCTAGGTACTAGTAAACCTACTAAGTAAAATATCTAGTACTAGCATTATTTAGCAACTACATTGGTAAGTAAAAATGCTAAAATAATTTCGAAATTTATTTTTTGGCCTCTATATTCAACTATCTAAAAGCTAGCAAGCTGGATCAGCTGTCTTGTATCTTAAACGACATGACCAATTTTACAGTAACTTCAATGGCATACTTGTACAATGGTGCCTTGCCTCAATTAGTTTTATTGATACGTCATGCTCGTGAACGGGTGCTGTCTGTCGGGACTGGTCAGCTCTTACTGCTATGGCTATTTTCTTATCTTTTCTATTTTATTAATCCTTACACATCAAACTGCAATAGACTCTTATTATTCACAACAAAAAAAATTTACTGTCTCTACATCTTTTTTTTAAATAGTGACTATGGAGTTTCTTGCCGGCTCTTCTCTCCATAAGTCCTACTTTTTTGGAACCGAGCAACTAGTTTGACTGTTCAAAAGTGCCTATTTAAATGGTCTATTTGAAATAAAATATTTTGAATTTTGAATTTTTGTCAAATAAAAAAAACAAAATGAAGTTTCAGTTTTGAGGTAATTTTAATAGTTACATAATTTTTATTTATCGTTTTCTATTTTATTTTGCATTAGGAAATGGTCAATGCATGGCAATGGTGCGATAAAAATTATCTTTGAAGAAATAAATAGGGAAAGAAGACTATGATCTTAATCAGAAGAAGAAGAATATGGTTTGAATAAGATCACATTCTTCTCCGATTATTAACGCTTATAGTCACATCACGTCTACGTCACGTTAAGACGTAGCAATATTTTATACGTATATTCCCATTAATTTTGTTTGTTTCGGGTGGCAATTTGTTATGCGTGGACTAGAACTGCACATATAAATATTTCTGTTCATATTTTCCAAATTGTATTTGACTCATTTCCTGCGAGGTTATATCAATCAATAATAATATCTACCTCCTTCAATAAAGATAGCATCATTGATTGAGCCGTGTGGATCGGTTAAATTTAGACACAAACTCCTTTCGGTAGCTGTTATAAATTGTAGGGCAAAACCTTCTAGCGACTATCTCGTAAACTGTGTTTTCATGAATTGTTCTGTTGTTGGTCAAATGATCCCACATGTGATACGTGAATGGACGCTCCAAGTCAAAATAATCTGGGATAGCGCCGAAAATATCGTCCAATTCGCTGTAATGCATCGGGTAGAATAAATCGAAGTCGTAGATAAAGAACCCTGAAAAAGAAATATATATAATAGGTGTCAGCACTAAATAGAGGGTAACCTATATCTCAATGGCATAAGGACTATTTCAGATTGTGTCATTCTAAAATAAATTTTACTACATTGAGATAAAGTTTAATTTTTTTAGTTGTTCCGATAATTTTGAACACTGTATGTCCCGATATATCTGATGGTATCAGTCATTTTTGACATCGTGTCCCTCTAAATTCGTCTGGGTTGATACTTCCTCATTGCCAAATATTTCGCCGCTAAGCAATAATGTGCTAATTATGGGTAATGTAGCCAGTGAAATTATTGGGTAGGTAAACTGAGATCCCACGATGACAACGAGAGTGATACCGTTGGGTTATCCGGCTATCAGGCAGCCCGTCTACTTGTTTGTCATCTTATAAATATAAAAAAAAACCGTCTGAACACATACCTCTGCAGTCAGAAATAGGCTTGGTCGCGTAAGAGGGAGCATGAACTATTTCAGGACACATTTCTTCTACCACCTTGGTGATCGCTTCGGGACCATTAGCTAACCAATATTCCGGTAGATAGGTTTTGCTTATCCTTCTGTCGATAAAGAAACTTTTCATTTTGCGCTTTACACTATAATATAAGTATAATGAAGACCTTTTTCAATATCCGGAAAAAATAGTGTGTTTGGTAAGCAAACGGAGTAGCCTATGACATAGTTTATTTTATAAATATTTAAGCAGTTATTAAGGATGCGCGTGCGCGTCTTCACCATTCGCAAACAATTATGGCCCACAAATAAAAAATATTTATTTAAAGTAGGCAATTTATGACTAACGATTTACCTATCACACTGTATATTTTCTACGTGACGATAGAAAAAGTCTTCCGATATAAGAATGTCTAAATCCTCACTTCATGATGGCGTTTGTTACGTTGAATCCAACTTCGTCTTTTGCGAAAGCCATGATCCCGGTCGCTATATCAAGATAGCTCTCTTTTGCAATAAAGTTCAATGGAAGCTGCTCCAGCGATCTAGTGACTATCATATCGGTGTCCAGGTATAACCCGCCCCATTTATTGAGGGTCACAATTCTCAGTATATCTGCTAAATGCTGTATGGGAAACTTGCTGTTCTCCACGCTGTGGAGTAAAACTGAATGTACTTCCGTTCCTTTTGAGTACTCGGATATATGGACCCTCAGGAATTTCACATTGTGGAACTTAAGAAGCTTCGCGAGGCAGGTAGTCTTTAGCGCCTGATCAGTGACAGGTGCACTGAACAGCACGTAGATCTGCCACTGCGGATGCGCTCTGGCAGCTGATTCCACTGAACAAGCTTGGCGCACAGTCAGTCCTCCTCGGCATGAAGTCTCGTGGAAGAATATCGATCTTGTGTTTGCAGGTAAACTTAGATTTTCTGCAGCCGGCAACGCGTCTCCCGTTTCATTGTGATAGCATGGATTTTCATAATTGAAGAACATAGAACGCATAGGAACGTGTTGTACTTTATAAAATAATAATACAAATGATGCTATAGTAATAAAACTGAGATACGGTCTTGTTTTAAATGGATGATTCATTATTTTTGCAATTAATTAATATTCTGGAATTTCACGATATAATGCAATCGAATTATAACATTTCAAACTCAAGTGTTCACGTCTGTAGTGTGGTGACATTTGTCGCACTTTCCACGATTAATACGCAGCGTTTGCTTCTTATTACACAAAAACAAACAAATTGCCATCCGACACAAATATTTTACGTCGAACTACACGATATTGTTTTGGTTATGTATCTGCAATTTAAGAGACAACAAATCAATCAAGCCGAAACAGAATAAGTTGTTTTAAAATAAAGTAGAATACGAAAACAAATAAATAACATTGTATAATTTATTTTTAATCATTCAATAACTTATTTAATTAATTTTACAGGATAATTGAATCATATCTTCATTTCTTAATTAATATATCGTATCACTGTTCCTATTGGGACATCACACAGAATTGAAGTTTAATAACTACTGTGAAACATAGGTTTTGTGATTTAGGGCCTATTTCACAACCTCTGGATAGCCGCTAACTGCCGGATAAATAAAAAATGGAACAAAATTTGTATGAAATTATGTGTCAGCTAATTTAACGGGAACTTATCAGTAAGCTGTAAAACAGACCCTACCTTACTAAAAGTATTGTAAAAGTAGTTAGACTGCACAATGTGAGAAAGTATCTTTGTCATCGGGCACTGCATTCGTCTCGTAGGTAATAGAACCCGCAGTGCCAGAACGTCAATACTTCTGACATTGCGTAGCCGTGTACTAAACAAGCCGAGTACATACAATTGGTGTTTTAAATTTTAAGTTAAAATATAAGCACCTTAAAATAAACAAATTCCATTAGGATTTAAACCTAGCGTATCTGAATTTTAAAGAAACGTTTCAAACTTGACTCACGACCTGTAGACGAGTTTTTATTTATTATTATCAACAAACAAAAAGCCCTCGGTTTTTCCAAAGCTTATGTCATCAAACGTAAGATTGCAACTTGTCTAACAATGCAGCCAGACTATAGATACCCAAAATAGTATTAGGAAGGATGAAGGATTAAATAACTCATGCTTAGCTAAGAGATGAAATTGCTTTTCTTGGCTACCATTAATGGCGAGAAAATACATACATACGATATTATAACTATACGGGGTGTAGAGGACAATACGTCATAAATAAAACCACAGCCTAATTTTTATACTAGTCTAGAGAAGCACTATAGATAACGAAATGGTAATTATACCAAAAAACTTTTAATACAGAGTTTAATAGATAAGCTGAAAAACTTGTGTGGGAAGTTGGTTGTAATTTTTTAATATTTATTTTTCTCGATCTCAAATTCCTCTGTTTCTTAATTTATAAAGCTTTATAATGATAGGCTGCTATGTGGTTTCATTTACCGTCGTATCGCTGTTCCACCCTGTATCCATAAAATGGATACATACCCATAATATTATCAGTAAACATAAAAAATAACCATTACGGTAACATGGCTTATCCACAATTTAATAACAATTTTCCCCCAAAGGTTGTCCCAATAAAAACAATTCACTTTGAAAAAATAACTTTACACACTACGACTAAATTAATAATATACATACATAATATTTGTACCAAAATAATAATTATTATCACCGCTATACGTATCATTTTTGTATTAAATGCATTTACAGACATTTTATGCGAGAACTTAGCATTTAGTTAATATATTATACACATGAAACAATGCCTTGTATCGTGTCTGTATTTGCCGTCGTGTCCTCAATAAATAAATAATTAATGAAGTCTAGATTACAAGGTAAATGGAAAGAAAAATATCACATGCAACATAATTAAATGCTTATAATGTGGTTGTTATCTATTGTGGATTAAAATTTACTGTTCCTCGCATAAAACATCAGAAAGCTAACCAGAATAAAATAATAAATAATTAAGTATAAAAAAAATCCAGTGAATAAATAAAATGTTACAATATTATAATAGTGAATTTAAAATTAGAATCGTACTGGAATGGTGTCGTTAATACATTGACTATTTTAGATGCCTTTAAACTTAAATACACAAAGACTATATTAAAATTAGAAACTTATCCATTTGAAATTTTAACGAAAATGTTCTTTATTTTGCGCAACGTGTTATCAGTATAATTTTTTAGAAAAATAACATCAACGTCGTGCATTTTCCGATGACCTTTAGAATGATGGTCACACCAACCACAGCAATTATAAACAGCAATGTTTCTCGGTATAATGATTTAATGTCTAAACGCTTTTGAGCACCTTATTATAAAATTTAACATAATTAAGGTGCTCAAAAGCCTTTATAACCAACCAAGCTATGTATGTACCTACGAAGCATAAGTACACAGACGAATGGATATTATTATTTTTTAAATGGTAAATTACTACTTATGTGTCGGTATTGCTAGAAATAAAAATTGAAAATTTTCCGTTAAAATTTCAAAATGTGATACATCTGTTTTTCTTGTACACCCCAATTCATTACAGACATTAGATTAAATATACTGACATGACTTTTAAATGTGTAAAGGCTGAGAAACAAACACATTCGTTTAGTGAAAGTGTCGATTTTGCTAGATAAAACATACGTTGATTTTTAGTAAAATGTAAATGACGTAGTGGTAAGCTAATCTTTTGGCCGACTGTATATCATTATACATTAAATTCGCCCCAAAAGTGATTCGAATATTTACTATGTTTAATATGGCAATTAAAATAATGTGCGTCTCGGGAAATCGGCATGTTTTAAAATAAATTTCTAATAATAATAATTACTTATACATTTAATTCGTAATTTAATTATGATAAATAATGTGAAATTAAAGCTACAGGTTTAAAACTTTGAAAAAAGCAAATCTACTGACATAACTTGAAATACTTTATATTGAATTTCATATTTCATGTGACGTTACGCATTCTCACGTGACGTTGAATTATACAGATTCCTGTCATTCCATTCCATATTTATATTCTTTGTCACTTTATACACTGGATATTTTTCTGTTCTAAACCTGCGGCCATTCAAACTTATGTCAGGAACTTACAAGTTAAAAAAATTGGTATAATTTGATATAAAATATTATACCAACGGGCGTCTCACTAGTTATTGCTATACTGTTGCTAGTAATATACGATTCTTAAATAGTGTCGATCCGAAGGGATGGTAATAGGATACTGTCTAAAACCCAAGATGGTGAGTAATTAGTTTACTGTTCTTCAACTTTCTTCAAAAGCCAATTGATTTCTTGATTTTATTAGATTATAGATATATTTGATGTAAGGTAAAGCATCTTCAGAATCAATGCCAATTTATATTTCCATCATGTCGAGTGTAAACATTAAAAATGTTTTAGTCGTTTTTCGAAACTTGTGAAGAAAGTATTAGAACTAAAATTATTTTATTTCATGGTCACTTCAATACCTGTTCAGTTTAGTAGCACCTTTATGACTAACTTTTTATTCCCAACGCCTTTTTTTTCACGACACGGTTTCTATTTGATGTGTACCTCTTCGGGCAATATATCAATAATATTAAGTTTACTAGCGCTAACTATAAGTATTGTGATATTAAAATATTATCTTATCCTTCGTCTTAGTCTAATATTTTTCAAAGGCATTTTACTTTTAATTAAGATTTGTTTTTATTATAAAATATAATGATATTGATACGAAAACTTTTAGCGTGACAAATAGTGACGAATAGTATTGGACTGTATTCTTACTATACATATGTCACTATAATACTCATAGTTGTCGGAATATTAAGCTGAGTCCCCACTAGGAACATTTGTCGAGCGATATGTGTCCCCGGAGACATCGCCGCGACATTCCGCGACACAGATCTCTGTCACTACTCTTTGTATCTACTGTCGACTGTGCGACAAGGAACAAGTTGGACAATGTCGCGGCGATGTCGCCCGACATCGCCTTATGTCTCCGGAGACACACGCGCTCGACAAATGTTCCTAGTGGGGACGCAGCTTTATCCTACACAAGACTAAGGACCTGTTTCACTTAATCTGGATAAATGTTAACCGCCAGATAAATTAAAAAAGAGAACAAAATTTGTATGAAATTATCTGCCAAATAATTCAACGCGAACTTATCAGGTCGTGAAACAGACAGAAAGATCATCTTTATCATAATTTTGTTGACAATATTGACTTCAGAGCTTTATAACACGATTCAATTTCAACTTTAAGAAATCAGTGTAGATAAGAACCACGTCTCACTAGGTTGCCATTGCAACATCGTTGCTAGACAAGATGCAATTTCACATTCGAATCGATAAAAGAATAGAAACAACATGTATGGAAATGACATTATTGACGAACGATTTGTCGAAAGCTTGTGTCATTTCCATACATTTTGTTTCTATTCGTTTGTCGACTCGAATGTCAAATTGCAATTTGTCTACCGGCCCAAGAGCGTCTCTCTTCGACACATATAATCGCCAATCTGAAGATGGAGCGGTGATCAACAGATTAAAGCTGAGGCTACATACGTATCACTCTGAAAATACGATACGTTAGTAGCAATACTTGTCGAAATCAAAGAAGGCACCTAACGAAGTGCATCTGCAGTGTGGTCTACTGCGAAAGTTGCTCATATTCCGTAAGCATACACTGCGTAACTCAGTTTTAGTATCTAGATGGCAGTGCAAATAGAAACGAACTAGCAAGTCTCTCACACTTACGTTCAATACTCTATGATATTTTTAAGGCAATTTTATTGGCGTTAGAGAATATGCATTCGTCGATTTTTTTTTATATTCAGGGTGGAAACGATTCAATAAATTAAACCACAGCCTATACTAGTTTATAGAAGCACTATAAAATAGGCAATCGTAATTATAGCAAAAAAAACAACTTGTGGTTTTCATAAAAATTTAAGTGATGAGCAGATAAACTTAAGGAAAGTTGTATTTTGCCATTATTATTATTTAAATCTTTTATAACTTTATTTATTGTCAACAAAAATATTTGTTTAAAATGATTTTTCATAAAATCAACGTTCAACAAAAGCATAATCTCAAATGCTTTTCTCCACCACAACTTATCGTAACTGACCTACACAATGAGACTTATTTTAATTTCCGAATTCTGTACAGATCTGTATCAATCTAATATTGCCATAATTTTAACCTACAAACATCTACTGGACTTTTGTAGTACGTTCTAACAAGTACAATTTCATTTTAAAAACTATTAATAGAAAAGCTATGTTTAATTACAGCTCTACAATGAAGCTTGATAGGAAAAATATCAATACAAGATTTTTTATAGCGTGTTAATGTATTAATGCATTTTTATCTATGGTTTAAGGTACAAGCTTCGCCACGAATATTTTACTACAAAAGTTACGAACTTTTTACATATGACGTAATTATGTTTATTGGCCGCATATTTTCTTTATACCATAAATACGCTGCAGTCTTTATTTTTATTTTTACTATCAAGCTCATCAATTCAGTCAAACTTGGCCTTGAACAGAATAAATCGGTGACTGACCCGTTATAGTATAATTGTTCAATAGATTGGACCATATTAGTAACGATTATGACGCGAGAATATAAATTGTATCGATGTCACTGAGTAGGTGTAGGGTTAAGTGTGACTGTTATGGGACCCACTTAAATAATTGTGTCAAATAAATGTAGTTTCTATCTTTCCTTTGCAATTTAAATACCCAAATGATGAGATGTACCAATTCTGCCAGCTTGCTACGAAATCTTCACAGGACAAATTTAAAATCACATTAACTAGCCGTTGGTTTTGCGAAGATGGCTGTAGGCACATCGATGGCTTGTATTTTAGAAGTACCCACTTTTTTGTATTACATTAAATGCATTCTAACTTCCAAAAAAGCCTTAATTCATAAAAAAAATAACTTAGTAGATTATTTTGTATGAAAGATAGAAGAAAATTTATAAATTTTTAAACAGTAGCACTTTCCACTAGTTCTTCTGATTGTGAAAAATTTAGAAAATAGACCGACCGCGTCACAATCACAATAATATGATCTAATCTATAGAACGAACAAACTAATCACATCTAAATTTACAAACCTATGAATAAGGCGTTTATACATGCGTGTTTACATTGGCCTTAAATACTAGAAATCATTATCTTAATAAGTTCGAACTTTAATACATGTGTATTTATGCGACAATTTTGAATTTACATAGTAATCGACTGAACACTTTCCGGCTGAAGCCAACCTTTTGTATTTTTAATACTTATCTTGCAGAGTCGCTGACGTAACTCTGCAATGCGCCAATTAAAAGTATATTTAGTAACATTAATAATACACACGTTCCTTTTTGTAATTTTGAGATCTGAAGTATACAAGGTGACTGAAACAACAAGATACAGTTCTCGACAATCTTATTGTCCGGCTTGAACTTAGCACGGCTACGTAACTTCAACCCGGCCGTAAAATTGGGAGAAAAATATTGGATTAAAATGATTTAAAACGACAGCCTACGACTTGAGCTTTTGGTTTTAATTATTTTAATCCAATATTTTTCTTTCTCCGACTTTTACGGACAATAAGATTGGCGAGAACTATAAATCTGTACGGTATGCTATTGGATAGTCCGTATTCCGTTGCAATAACGGTGATTGAGTGCAACTGTATGGTTTGAAGATTTTGTCATGACTTGGACATAATGGTGTTTGATGGGTTAAAGATACCATCACACATATATTCCAGGTTAGCCAAAATTATAAAAAAAAAACAATATAGAATGTGCACTAGTTTTACACACCTATAATATTTTACTAGAGGTGTCTGTATAGGATTCCGGAATGAAATTGACAAAAAGGAATCCTAATTGTAAATTAATCTATAATAATAATATTTGTCATTCTATCCATATTTTTAATAAACACGTAATCATACTACCATTTACTGTATTATAACATGTACAGTTCTCGCCAAACTTATTGTCCGGGTTGAAGTTGGCACGAGCTAACTTTAACCCGGCCGTAAAAATCGGAGAAAGAAAAATATTGCATTAAAATTATTTAAAACGTCATCCTACGACTTGAGCTTTCGTTTGTATTTATTACAATCCAATACTTTTATTTGATAGAGAACTGTAATATGCATGATATAATATTGTTAACGAATTCTGTCACCTAGTATAATTGTTATACATACTTTGCTACTGTTTTTCTACGTTAATACGCCATCTTTGGTATAAATAGTATTGATTGCAGAGTTATGTCAAGCAATCTCAGCAAACATTGGTCATGTCTGCGACGTTGGGCCAACATCTTGGCTCAAAATGTTCAATACAAACTTACATAACCCAGTGCCCATTTTGGACTTGATTGGGCCAACGTGTTGGTATAGCGTATACATATACAAACTTACTCGTACAGCTATTGCTCAGCGGTCTGCGTTTGTCTCGTGGGCGAGTGCGCGCGCGCAGGCTCTGAATCTTTTTTGCTTTTGTTTTGGACGCACCTGTGGTCAATATTTTTAACATTAGCGGATTTTTTAAAAAAGGTTTCATCCTAAGAATAATAAAATATGCTGTAACAATCCTAGGACCTAAGCCATGATACTTAGATTTTTGAAACACATATTTTCTACATTCTAGAAATAATTTCGAAGTTTTTGAGATATGTAAAGGTTTTATAAAGTTTAATTACAAGATGTGGTTCTATATACCTCACGAGAAGTGATCGGGACAGGTACGGCTATTTTACCTAAAGTTGGCGACAAGGTACAAGAAACATTGGTTTAAACCACCAAAATGTACTTAATAACAACTATTGACCTATTAAATAAAGTGTGGGTGTTTCACCTGGATTTGTAGACGTCATCAGTTGTCTGCAATGTTCCATGCGCGAGGTGCAAACGTCGGCCGATAGGGGGCGTGATAGCTGCCGGCGCCCACCACTCGAACATTCGCCCCACTACTGGCACCCGTCTTAACAATCCCTCCTGCCACAATCGCTCTGCGTTTTCCCGTTCGATATCGGCTTGAGCCGCTACAATACCTGATAGGATAATAAAGGAGGTTATCAAAAGCCCATACAAATCAGCCCAAATTGGTATCTGAGGTACATGACAGCTGTCAAGTTGACAGTTTTTACCATGAAATCACTATAATAATGTGCCATTATAGCGTGCGTTTGACATTCTGAAACTGACACTGACAGCAGATAGCTGTCAAGTTGACAGTTTTAACTATAAAACCACTATGAAATTGTTAATAGTGTGTCAAAATGGCGTGCGCTTTTTTTTTCAAAATTAAATTTAGTTATTTTTTCTCATCCCCCAGTAAGCATAAAAAAGTACGAGTAGTTTTAACCAGTGTAATACAGGGTATTTTTTTCAATAAGTGTACCTTCGGTACCTCCTTTGTGTTAAATTAATCAGCAGCGTTTAATTGCAGGTCATCCAATGGATACTCCAACCTAAGCCACACGTGTTACAGAATGTATGACCCTTTATTAGGTAGGTGGCAATCTCCGGAACTAGATCCGATTTTTAAAACTATATATAGATACATAACTACAATATCTCAGAGCTACACAATCCCCGAGTGCAACAGGTTAGAGAAAGTTTAAATTGTGATAACATGCACGCGAACGAAGGCGCGAGTGCTGCGTTTTCGACTAATGTTAAAACCCTAACAATAATTATGATTTTATTATTCAAATATGTCTATTATATATCGTATTGTTAGTTTTTTAAGTTTTTTTTACACACGAAGTCTCAGATCTGACTTTTATGTGGTCTTTTCAAAGATTTTTTATTTATTTATTTATAAAATAATAAGCCAGCGACCTGTGAGTGCCAGAACTGAAAATAATGTATTAAATTGTTAGCCGTATATTACACTTCGAAATATTTCGACCGTTTAAAAACTTACGATTGTACGGTTTTTACTATTCTACCGTGGCATATACAAAAATTACAGATATGAGCATTATTGCAAATATAGAATGCTGTTTGAAGGGTAATGTAGCCAGTGAAATTACTAGGCAAATAAGACTTCACAACAACTACTTTACAGCTCGCGAGTTGTTGCTGGAACATGAAATAGGTATAATTTACGTACCTTTCTTTAAAACTTCCGTCATGTTAGTAAGCGCTCGGCTGCTCTCTTCGACCTTCCCAGCTGATATTACAAGGTCCAACAGTTCGTCCACATCAGTGTCTTCTGTCACCATACCGAACCTGACAAATAACAATCCTCATCAATTGATTTCTTCAAAAGTTTATGTAAGTAGTTGTCTAAATGCACGATAGGCGCAGTGGATGAGTAACCCCTAAAGTATATGTTAAGAAAGCAAAATAATTATAAACACCAAATACTCTTGATTAAATGTTGTAAATGATGTTATACTATTTGAAATATTTCACTTCAAAGATGTAGAATAAAATTATTTAACATACATATTCGTACCTATTTCAAAAAGTGAAATCATGTCACAAAGGACTTGTTTTTTCTAATAATTATTTTCTCTGTCGATTGACGATAGACGATTCATAGATGTACACCAAATCGTGTAGTTTTAGGGTACTTGCAACTTTAGGTATACCAATAAGGTCCAATGTCTTTTCAGCCTATTCCGTTCAGTAGTTTGAGCTATACAACGTTAGTTTTTGTTTATACGAAAGCTAAAAGTAGTTTGTTCAGAATCAGTAATAGAACCGATTGCAACACTTTTTAACCTGTTATATTTTTTTCTAAAAAAAAATGGTGAGAATTTATTCAAGTAGGACACCCATTTTTGTTACGAAAATCGGCGCAATAACCGAACAGGGAAGTCACTCACTCGCCCTTCGGTACTTTGGGCCCATCCGCGCGCGCAGACCGCCCCCTGCCCGCGGTGCACCAACGCGGTTACTAACTTTCGGAGCTCGTCACCGCGTAAGTTTTAACCATTTCTTTTATTTTGTCTTTTTCTTGTCTATCTAATTGTTCCGCGCCGTACATAGCAACGGCGCCTGAGGGGTGCGCGGGAGGAACGCGCTCACGGCCTCGGCGCCGCGGCCGGCCGGCCCCACACACTATTCTCCTACGACGGGCGGCGCGAGCACACGTCGCGCGCGTCTTTGTTTACCTAACTACTGTACCTACTCGTGTGTGACTAGTAATCTGCTATTCATTACCTTCACTCTACTAATACTTACTATGACTGTGCACCACCAATAATCACCTGTAACTTCTTCTATATGGAATAAACACATTCAAGATCAAGCAACCACCGTTTTACTGCTACTATCTCCCAACACTAATCAAAATGAAGTTAACGTGTTTCGGCTTTAGTGTAAACAAAAACTAACGTTGTATATATAGAGTTAAATTACCTCACACAAGCCATCCCATCATCCCCATCGCCGCAGGAGAAAGCTCCGTCCGTGGCTCTCAACGTTTCCACCAATTTTCGGTTGAGTGAGTTGAGTTCATCAGGCGACGCGTCCTCCCAGCCGGGCGGTATGTATCGAACTCCACCCAGACCTAGGAACAATATGCTTATGACATGACAAGAACAACCAAACATTTCTGGTGTGCTAAATTCTCATGGCCCAATTGCTAAATTTTTTTAGGGTTTTTCGGACTGCTCCCGCCTAAAAACCGCCCCTTGTGATATTCACAGCCTAGAAAAATCGAGGCGGTAGTGTATAGTATTGTATTATCGGTCGGTACGGACGCCTATAATACCGACGCCTCTAATATCGATGCCTATAATATCGACGCTTATAATATCAACGCCTATATTATGGATGCTTACAATACCGACATCTAAAATCGGACACGTATACAGGTACAGTTCGCGCCAAACTTATTGTCCGGGTTGAAGTTGGCACGAGCTAACTTTAACCCTGCCGTAAAAATCGGAGGAAGAAAAATACTGGATTAAAATGATTTAAAACGACAGAGCCGAGAGACGACCTACGACTTGAGCTTTAGTTTTTATTTATTACAATCCAATATTTTTCTTTTTCTGATTTTTACGGCCGGGTTAAAGTTAGCTCGTGCCAACTTCAAGCCGGACAATAAGTTTGGGGTGAACTGTAGTAAGGTGTCTCACCGGCCCAGCCCGGCACGCGCACGAGCGCGAGGCAGGCGTGCTGCGCCACGCGCGCCTGGAAGGGCTCGCGCAGCGCCACGGTGGCGCGCAGCACGTGCAGCTGCGCGTCCAGCAGCGCCGCCCACGCCGCCGCCGCGCCCTCCGCGCCCTCCGCCTCCGCGCCCTCCAGCGGGCAGTAGCGGAGCACCACCCCGTGTGCTTCCGTCTCACACACTTCTATACTGATCTGCTGCGGAGGGAATTTTGTTGATCAAACAGATGTTTTACAATTCAATTTTTTTAATGTTTGCGTTCCATAATGTACTAATTAGGTTTTCATGTTTTAAGCCGGCAAACCAGCGAAGCCGACTATAAAGCCTTAACTTTAAAAAAATATGTAATGTGGCAAATTTTGAAAGTGATTGCAAAAAATCTATATCACTAAAATAAAAACCATTAATTCTTCTCGCAATACCTCAAAAGTGAGGCAAAAATTGTTAAAAAAAAATCTTAGGCCCAGAATTGATATATTTTGTACTATAAAAGATAGAAAGTTCAACATTACTTCTATGCAAATTATTAGTTTTACAGAAAGGATAGTTAAACAATAATAATATTTTCCTCTACTTACCATTTCAGGTTCCCTCTGCAGCACTTGACCCAGCCAAGAGTTGAGTTTGTCATAATAAGGCGGTGGTTTCTCCATTCCCGGGGGAGCGAACTGAAACGCTACGCACGCAGACGCGTTACTTACTGCATCCTGTTAAAGAAAAGTACAAAGTCTTAAAGTTGTAATATTATTATAACCCTCGTGTGTCAGTCTCAATATGAAGAAAAAAATAAAACATTCTTATCATTGTTGAATATGAAGGAATAGAGGCCAAAAACGGTAAACGCGCTAAGATTGAAAAAGGAATGGAATAAAAGAGAGAAAAAGAATTAAGAGTATATGGGATGATGAGTTGTCATTGAAGGCTGGGTTCAATCAAATCGAAAATACTTTAGACTTTAGACTTTTATGAGTATAATCTGTGGAATGTAACGAACTATAATTTATATAGCGCAATTTTATTGATATGGATGGATGTCGTGGACGGAGGAATCTGAATACACATTAGTACATACCTTATTACAAAGCTAGGTACTTACTACAACTCCTACGTTTGGTGGTTCGTCGCCGCCTGGACGTTCGCTCTGAAAAAGAAAGCAGTGAATACATTTTATAATATCTACCTCTCTCTCGCCCACACAACGTTAGACAACGTCAACAAATTGCTCTATCGAGGTGTCATAATATATTATCCTGACTAAGAGAGAAATCAAATTGAGATCAAAGATTTTTTGTATGAAAAATTATCGTAATATCCTATTTATAATCTTTTTAATGCAGAGGCAGATTCGCCGGGCGACAGAGAATAATAGATTTTGCATTGTCTGTAATTCGTTATTTGAAGGGTCAAATATTTTTGGACGTGCTAACACATTTTTTTAAGTCGAGAAAACTGCCCATGTATGTTGTAAATCTGCTGCACCGGAGTCGCAGTTGCGTTGCCGGCCCTTACATACCAGTATTTTGAGTCCGGCATTGGCAACAACAGCGTGCACCGCTCTCGCAGACCTGAAGGCAGCCGAGAGCCGCTGCTGCAGGAGCCTGGAGCCGGCGGCGCGTATGGCCGTCCACAGCGGCAGCGCGGGCAGGCGCGCGCCGCCGCCCGACAGCCCCGCCAGCACTGTTAGGGCACCTTCCCTACCTCCCTGCACACAATAATGAGGGCTATCGTTTTTTGTCTCACCAGATGGCGCAACTGTTGAGTGAGGTCCTGAAGTATGGCACTCAAAATTAATACGCGCGTGCAAACAAAATTTAATTTTAAATCATATTTAATACAATAGAACCGTAGTGTATACATATCGGCCATGCCACAGTGTTGCGCAATTCCGTTTAGTTCGGAAAAAAGGAGAACCTAAGTTCAATTTCGTATCTCTTTTTCTCTGCTCCGCTTTGAAATCACTAACATTCGTTGACCCTTAACTCATATTTGCCATAATTAATCTGAGTTATTGCACAACATTATTTTAATTAGAAATAAACCCGCGTACCTAAAAGTAATGATATTAGTCATTTTGGAGACATGTCTCTACACAAGCGGCTCTAGCGCGGATTCACACGCGATAGCTCCGATTATGATCTAAGCTCGGAATCGTGTAACACATGACAATATACATGACTAGCAGTTGTCTGCAGTTTAATTTGAGTAGAGAATAGAATTTACCTTACTATAAACCGGATTCTAGATGGCGTATTATGATAAAACATGTTCTAGGTGGCGTATTATGATAAAACGTGTTTAAAGTAAGCCTTTTTATTTTATCGATACAACCTTGGAAGTCTATGGGGAAGGGTTTTGTTCAGCAGTGGATCTCTTTTGGCTGATATGATGATGATGATACAACTTTGAAAGCATCATCCAATTTCGTGCAGTTGTTTTTGCATGATGCGCGTACAAATACACAACGGATAAAAAAAAACTTTTAAGATAGTTGTTTTAGCTTCTATTGCTCTTATTCTTCTTTTTCTAGCCTCATAGACACGCATCGGCGGTAACAATTGAATTTATGTTGTATAGAATATAAGTTCTAGCATAAATAAAAACAAAACTTACTGAATTTACCGTTTTTGATTGGTCGATAACCGTGATGGGCTCGGGTATTTTATAAAAAGTCTGTCATACGATTAAGGAAATTCCATTCATTTTAATTGTACTGTAATAATCTTAGAACAAATGCATGTTCTTTAGCAGTCAGTTATATTTAGTTTTTTTTTTTCAAGTTTTCATTAAACTTGCCTTCAGGTGACTAATTGGTTGCACTTTAAGATTTGGGAAGACATCGAGGGTTGTTAGAAACCGGTTTGCTTTCTGAAAGGCCTCTAGTTTACTAGTTTTATTTAAAAGGATACAACAGTAGGCAGCCCTGGAACTCCGAACCACGGCCCAGGAGTTAGTGTGACTGAGTCAGGTATACTGTACGACTGAAAAAAAAAACACTTTAGATATTAGATACAAATCAAATTAGCCCTCACTATGACATACAACGTAATTGACAAAACAGTACTCGCCAATATTTTTGGCCGGGCTGAAAGCTCGAAGGCTTTCGTTAGGATTAATTTTCTGGACGAAATATGCGATTGCACACATATTTTGAATTCTGCGCAGGATCTCGCGCCAACTTCAGCCCGGTCAAAAAGATTGGCGACGACTGTAAGTAGTTAGAATGAACTTTAACACCCAAAGGTAAGATTCAAATTGTGTATCAGCGCTCCCATATAATGCACAAAAAAGTTACATTGCCACTTACCTCATTTCTCCCTGAGGCTCCCGGCAACGCAAGCGCATGCCCCCTCACATGAAGATGCAAGTTTCTTTGAGAGCATATCTCTCCGAGCTTTGCCAGCGGAGTGCCCCAGCCTAAAGGCGGATCCCCCACCTCCCCTAATACTAGAAGAGGGGTTCGATTGGCGTTAACATCTTCGTCGCATAGCTTCTCTAGTGCCTCTAAGTCCAAACCTCGGCCTGGGAATTAATAATAACTGAGTTAAAATAAGGCTAAGACTGCACATTATTGCATTGGTGAAAATAGAGGGCAGTGTCATGTGTGGGGCACACGCACACCTCAGATACTTCATACAAAATCTCCGATTCCGGTGTCTACTATAAAGCGATATGATGTTCGTATTCGTGCTGTGTTATGCTTTAATATGCGCTAAACTGATTTATCAGACGCAGACGCTACAACGAAGTGAGGTGAGTGTCGCATCGAACTGCCCCCTCACAGGAATGTTAGGGAGGGACAGACTCGAACTGACTCTGGTCTCTAGCCGTTCTGTACGAAGGACTATTGGTTATTATGTCGCGTAGGCTAATAATAATTATCTAGTTTTATGACTCGATCGACTGCCTAGTTGGTCTAGTGGTCCCAAGTGCGACTGCTGCGCTAGAGGTCCTGGGTTCGATCCCCGCACACTGCTCGACTGTTGGGTTTTCTGTGAAAGTTCCAGTGGCAGCTCGGAGTCTGGATTTGTGCCTGGTTGATGTTAATAGGCTCGATCCCTATTACATGGGACCTAAACATACCGGCGAAATGTGGGTGTACATTAGTACATCTTACCCCTATCCCTTCCCCCTTCGGGGAACACGGGCGTGATGGTATGTATGTATGACTCGATCGGCACACTGGCCGAACTGTCAGCTGGTGCGCCATTCGCCGTTCCATCTCGACCCGAAATACATAGCATAGTGAGATCTATACTTGTAAACGAATTAGTGGAATAAAGTTTTTTTAGGACCAATCTTGTTTTGCTCAGCTTTATTCCACGATATAGGAATAATGCAGCAGACTAAAAGAGTATAATATCGTGTGTAAACACGATTATTCCAAGGCCATTTAAAATTGGCCAAACAAGGCTAGAATTAAACCAGGTATATAATAACGTGCATTACATAGCTATTGGCTTCTAGCCAACACCAGGGTATAGTAAACAAACACAGACATATACATATGTAGCTTATAGAGCTAATCTTTACATAATAATGTTTATTTCTTCTGTTGCTGCTGGACCGATTTTACTGTGGTTTGGAGTGTATTCGCTGCGCTACCTTCCTACTATGGAAGGTAGCGCAGCAGATTGAGTCCAATACAAATACATTTATAAAATGTCTTTATTACATATACAGGTGAATTTTACCACTCGTCACGGTCGTAGTGAATATTTCGAGCCCTGGAGCCATGACATAAGGAAGGGAGGAAACTGCAGTTTTAATAGGCAGGTAGCCATAGGTTTGTTAGAAGCTCCTTTTACATGTAACATGCCAGGAGACCTTACTTTTCCGTACCGTACGCTATAACTAGATGTCTCAAATAGTTTTTCTTTTAAAACGATAGATATGGTTAAAATAAAATATTTGAATTAGGTACTTATACTTGACTGCCCTGTTTATCTAACGCGACTGCTACTCAAGTGGTCCTTGGTACGATTTCCAGGTCGAGCAAACTGTTGTTGGGTTTTTCTATGAAATTCCCAGTTCCAGCTCAGGAGCAGACTCCGAGCCTATTGCCAACAATTACATGGGACCTAAACATACCGTCGAACTATGGGTGTACATTTGTACACCTCTGCCTGATACTTCTGGGAATATAGGGATGGTATATAAGTGACGAAGACCTTAAAAAAGGATATTTAGGACCGAACACAGATATTCGCAGATTATCTGAGATTGAAGAAACCAAGACGGGGTTTTCAAGAGTAAACAGCTCTAGCTCACATCAATTAGCTGTTATGATTCCTTCAGAAATGTTTACCATACATAAATTTGTTTGCAAACAGTTGAATGATGGTAACATCGTTCACCAGTAGATTAGCGATGGATTTACCGCGTGACGTCAGTAAATGACGTCATCGTTTTGTAATCTTGTTTTATTGTGCTTTTATTAGGTGTTAGGCAAGATCACTATACCGAAGAATCGCGAAATTCGGGGTTGACGAATTCCGGACTTTAAACTGACATCGATAAGATTGAAAGTGGTCGAACGGTGGAAATGATATTACAACGCTTAGTTGGTGACTGGTTGGTAAAACTGTGGTTTGATGATTATTATTGGCATACATTTTCATGATATTGAGGTGTTTCCTTAACCGTACTGAAAAATCTGATAACTGCCCAGTAGTGGTCGAAACCGAGACTGCTACGCTTGAGGTCCTGGGTTCGATTCCTAGATAAAACAGTGTTATATTTGCTATGCTAAGCTTTTATGCTAAGGTTTTTTTTTATCTCGATAGCGACAATTTATGCTAGCCCCCTATTACATAAGAAATACAAATACCGACGAACTGTATATCTACATTTAGTACATCCCTGCTTCACCTCTCGGGGACTACAGGCACGCTGGTATATGTTTCAAATTTGTGACTACATTTCACATACTGATTTCTGACACTTACACAAACACTAGACACTGAAATAAATAGATTTTATCGCGTTATATTGTTTTTTTTTAATCCCGACGTTTCACCCACCACCTAAGTCACCCGTGAGCTGTAAAGGGTCAGAAACGTCGGGATTAAAATAATATCAATATAACGCGATATAATCCGTAAAAAGTAGTTTTATTTCAATTTATATTTCACATTTCATTCCTCACTGGACATAACATAGTTAACAGTCCAACGAAAAGATAGTGGAGTGAGTATTAAATCATTCAATGTCTTTTTTTACCTGATGGATGCACTGGCACAGGCCTGACGCATGCTAGAGGCAGGCCCAGCTGCCTGCACAGGTGCTGCACGACGCCCAAAGGACTTGCCACACAGCTGTATATACATGGCAACCTGTTTGTGAAGGCGATCGCTGGAACAATGTTATTTATTAGTATTTTGGTGAAGACCTTAGGTTAAAGTTCTGTGATATGATGCATAGTTGGAGGCTAAAATAGTCACATGAATTGCGTACACATTATCTATAGTCAGTATTATAAAGAGAAGAAAATTGATTGGAACTACTGAACCGATTTGAAAAAATTCTTTCAGTGTTAGATAGTCCATTTATCAGGGAATGTTTTAGAATGTTTTAAATGTTGTAAAAACGTTGTTGGAAAAATTTATAAGACCACGCGGGCGAAGCCGCTGGCGGAAAGCTAGTGCCATTTATTTCCAGTAAAACTAGACCTCTTATGGTCCGAAAAGTCTATATAATGTGAGGTCAGCCTTTATCGGCAATGTACAGCATGTTTTGCACCGTCGTGCACGCAATTTATATTATGATTTATCAAAAGTGAAGATTTTTGGCCCGTTTATGGGAGCGGCTACAGGCATATACCGAATATACCAGGAGTGGCCAACCGGTCGATCGCGACTATTAGTCCAGTCGATTGTGGCAAGGCAAACAATATTAATACGTAGAACACTGCGCAATGTAATCACCAACTGCTGCACGCATGTAATTGGTACATCGGACAGGGATCGCGTCAGTAAACAGTAGATTTTGTGTCTAATCAAGTCGGCCACCTCTGGTATATACGGAATTTTTTGCGGTTGCAAGCCACACATGACCACACCGTGTCCTCGACGGTGTCATTCGTTCACATGCAATTTTTCCGCCAAAAAAACGATTTTAAGTTAGGTGACCTCACCACAAAGCGATGGGCAAAACAACAGGTTTTCGTCGGTAGGTCAGTCACCCAATATGTGTGGAATTCGATACGCCCCGTCATCTCTGGGAAGCAAACATCCATGAAAATTTCCATACGTATCCCGGATTGGACATACAAACTCAATACAAAAGATGGATTGGGAAAAAACCAGGTTTTAAAAGTGTGAATAGCAGGTTTAAGTGTGAATAAATGTTGGTATCTTTGTTGAGCTTAGTCTTTGATCCAAACATCTGAAATTAGGAGCATTCTAATGATGCCAGTCTGCCGTGACAGCTTCACAATAGATCAATTAAACAATACATTGAAAACCATTAATTGGTTATACCAAAACTTATACAGCTATTATTGGATACATCATCTAAACATGTACAAAGTTATTTATACGTTAACGGAAACTTTGTTTTATTATAGGATACTGTGAATGAAAGATAAGCTTAATTCTAGGAAGCTGCACAAAGTTCAAACACTATTAGCTACGCACGCGGCATCGTATAAACAAATATGCGCACGCGCAGTCTGTAACAAATTGCATATTTTGAACTGGCGGCTGTTCTGGTATTATTTATTTTGTTAGATTTCTAGTATTTGCACTTTATTTTTATGCCATTTTACTTGGTGTATATCTAAAAAATCGAATTAGTTGTTTAGCTACACAGACCAAACATTATAATAAGACCGCCCTTTATGTTCTACATAATTGTTTCTATGGTGAGCAATGAGAAATATTCATTCTATCAATTTGGTTTGAGGGAAGGCCTTTATTCATTATAACAAGGAGGAATTTATTCAAAATATTTTTAGATTATATTATCTGTAATATCTTACCCCCATCTTCTAAATAGCGCGGGTATCTGTGATGTAGCAACATCCGTGTTACCCTCACGAGGCCCTCCAGTGTCTCCTGGTGATAATACGCGTTGTAGTCTGCCAATCTGCAACCAAATTACCTACCTTAGTGGACATAACGCTTACTAATATAATAAATGCGAAAGTAACTCTGTCTGTCTGTCGCACTTTCACGCCAAAACTACTTAACCGATTTAAATGAAATTTGGTACACAGATAGTCTAGAGCCTGAGAAAGGAAATAGACTACTTTTAATGCGACAAAAGGGCTGTAAGAGGTTTAAATAAGGGATGAAATTTATAAGAAATAGCCAGACTGTCAGAAAGCTAGTGATATATATTTATAGGAGGATTTTATTATTCAAAATTTGCCACATAAGAGTTACTGAGATAATGTTGGCTATGAAAGAACAATAATCAAGACACCATATAAAATCTGGCTATTCATAGACACAAAAATGATAATCAGGTTTATCTTTAGCCATAGGTCGAAGTAATAAGACTGGTCAGTGCTCTGTCCGCGGTCGTTTTAACACTCAACTTTTATGACGTAAGAAAGTCAGCGGACTCAGGTGGGAATATCGTCTATATTCTCGTGCAAATGTCTATATTTTTATCCTCAAATATAGGCAAACAGGGACTAAAATGTCACATCCAAGGAATTTCAACGTGAATCGTATAGTATGCTAAGGGTTCTAGGAATAGCTAAATGTGATTTTTTTAGCAACCCAGAACCTAACTAGCTATTTGCTCATGTGAATCATAATAAATTAAACAAGGTTCTAACTAATATTTTTGTTAAAGCATGGAAAATGCTTAAAAAATACAAAAAGAAAGTTCTATAACGGTACGGTACCATTTTAATAGTAAAAAAAGGTACACGTATCGTAAACACGATCATGCTACGCATTTAAATAACAGTTATTCATACAACGTTTTATCGGTAAAATATGCTTTATATTACAACAACTATGTATGTTATATTATAATGCACGAAGCATGTAATAGTTCGTTACAATTTTGCATGCACTCAACACGATCGTCTAGGGTTTTCTAGGTATAAATACATCGTGTATGCGAGAATAGCATGTTTGTTTGCGTATACCATGAATGTGTAAACTGCTATGCGTTTCTGAATATATTTCACGCTATTTTCTCATCAAATTCTATATGCCACGGTGTCAATGGCTCTTGTATACGTCATTAATATTTCAGAATTAAGGTAAGTACCTAAGTCTAGAATTGTAAGATACGTAGGTAGTGAATAATGTCGTCCTCAATTTTGGAGTGAGAGAACTCATACAGCAATACTTATTATAGATACAGAAGGGTTTAAGGGTTCCTTTTAACCTTCTGGGATCGAATCATACATAGGTACCTAACTATAGAGAACAATCAAACCTTACTAATATTATGAATGCGAAAGTAACTGTCTGTCTGTCACGCTTTCACGCCAAAGAACAGATTTAAGACGACGCATTGAAGATTTGGGGGTCATGGATCTTAATATTTCTCAGCCATTACAAAACATACGGATCTGATTTTTACATATGTCATTATTCATGTCTTTAGCTATAAATTTGTAGTACAGAAACACGATCGGTTAAACTTTACTGCAGAGAAAAAAAATTTGAAGACAGCTCTTCAAAAACATGGATTCGCATTTTATGAAGAAACGGAACGGATTTAAATCTTCAAATTTTCACTATAGATAAGTTTCAACAGACTCTTTGAAATGGTAATTGGATTTTTTAAAATACATTTTAGATTAGATTTTAAACGAGAAAAACCGTTTTGGCGCATACGACTTTCCACTATAAGCTAGTTTGCACTTGTTTTTGTATGGAGAATGCCTCCTGTCAGTCCGCCATGGACTGTTATCAGCGCCGGGTCTGTGTCAGATGAGCTCCCACGACCAGTATAAGCTGACCTTTCAGCGTACGGGAAGCCTATACAATGTAAATGCTTATTAGACTGGACTTTATAAATTGACAATCGGTAAAATAGGACAAAGCTAAATGGAGTCGTCTTTGGACTTATGCGAATATAAAAAAAGATTATCACATTTAATATATTTTCAATGTATTTCAGGTAACCAGGTCTATAAATCAACATACAATAACGTAAAAAAAAACCAAATTAAATCTAAAAAATTAAGCGACTGGGAACTTTCATGGAAAATGCTGCCTTATCCCTTTGAGATATAAAAAAATAATGTATGGTAGAATTGTTCCTTTTTGATAGGCCTATAAAAAAGTTCCCGATACCATAAGTGTATCTTTTAAAAATAGCTTACTATACCCATTCTAATAATTTAAAAAATGGTTACATTATTTAATGTGGTCTATCTTTAAACCATTGAGGGTTTTCTTCGACTGTCTTCCGTCTCCATCATCAGGTCACCTTTAGATGTCCATTATGTTGTAAGGTCATTAGGACTACATAACTGTGCTAAGTTTCATCACAATCGGTTCTCAAGTAAAAATTTTAAAGGGTTCAAGGGTAGTAAAAACATATACAATTATGAATATACAGACGAATATAAAACCGGCTCCGGTTCTTCGTCGGTTAAAAAAATTTATGCATACCTATATGCTCTGCTGTCTGTGCAAAGCTGGGCAGGTCGTTACTCGCTAATAAATAATAATATAAACTAGAAGGTACAAGTAAGTACCTGGGCTTGCGAGCTCTGCCTGGACGAAAGTTGGTTAAGACCGGACCAAACGTTAGCCCGAATTCCACGCATTTATTAAATTTACATAAATAACACGGCATCTTCCCAGACATTAAAAAAAATAACATAAGTTTAAGCTCTGGTAAGTCTGATAAAAACTATTTCTATACACTTTTACACTCTACAACTAAGCCTATTAAGTAATATAAATTTCTATTAACAATGTGTGATCCTAATAGGAACGGTAGACCATTTTGTCTTATTCTGGTTTACATAGGAAGAAAAAATACCGAATACCGACACCAATTTTCATATATTACTTAACATAATATCACGTCCGCGCCTGTATTCGTCAAGGGCTATCGCGATAAACTGAGATATACTAATGTAACTAAAAGTTTGCTGGTATGTGTAGGCCCCATGTAAGAGGTGGTGAACCATTTGCCATCAAATTATTACCTACCTACAAACCCAACCTTAGGATGTACCTAGTACATCCTAAGCTTGGCTTTGTGACTGATTACATAAAACGACTGAATGATCATCGTCTTAGCTTTTTCTCAATTATGTAGGGATAGGCTTCCAATGTAACCAATGCCGCAGTATACCAATATTTTACACGAACACGAAGTGACTGCAGTCAGACATATATGCTTCTAAATTTCTGGGCAGTACCAATATTCGAAGGATATTCGAAGTTGTCAGGCTTTCTTGGGCTTTTGACTACCACTAACGATTGTCATAGTTGTCTGTATTCGTTCGTTCGTTGGGGACATTTTATACAGCACCATCAGTCCCAAAATTAGTAGAGCACTAGACAATAGAAATAATACTTAATTTTTTTTTTTTTATATATTTATAAATACTTAAGAAATACCCAGACCAACACAAACCATTATTTTTATCACACATATTTGTGTCTTGTAGGAATCTAGCCCTTGATAACAGGGAAAGAGCGCTTTACGACGTGCTCACCGAGGCACGGAGGGGTCTCGGTATGTTAAAAATGGTCACCAGTATAATTATACACGCACATCATCACACAAAACGGCTCATAACTCAGTTATAAGCTCCAGAAACGACTGTATGTGTTGCCATATTTAGAATTTTATAATTTTTGTTTAAGAATCTTTTGTAGATAGCAGCAGTATGACAACCATGAAAATTGTAAACCATTTTATATTATCGACTTATAAATTTATTAGCATGCTATTTTGACATGTTACCTTTAATTAGAAATCTTAAAATATACATTTAATATTAGGTACATAATAATTTAATTATGTAGTTTTTAATTCCTAGCGGTCCGTCCCGACTTCACACGGGTAGACATTACCAGGACTAGCATACAACTACTACCGTACTACAGTAGCTCCTTAGTACCACGTTCCTTACATCCATTTTTAAAACGCAGACATACTTAATTGAATTTTTATCAATATTTTTTGTTCTCAAAATATATGTAAGAAGCCTATAGACCGTCGGTAATCAAGTGATGGGTGCGTGATTCTTGGGTTCCTGATGAATACCTACGCGACGCCGCGCCGCCGCGGCGCCGCCGAGCGCTTTCTTTATCGCGGCCATGTTTGAGTTAGTAATAAACCAGCCTTACATTAGACGCACTCCATTCACATTAGTTCCACAGTACTACCATACTTATGAAGCGGATGGGTAACTTCAATAGTTGAGAATAGGAAGGTGGTAGCGTCCCAGATTCTAAGGGTGACTGGAATTGAGACGCCAAGCGAGCATGTGAAGTACGTAGCCATTTTAACCAAAAATTGTTCTGTCCATCTGTTCCTGGAGCTAATTATTATTATTATATAATCGTTGACCTCTGGGAACAACCCCTAAAAATATCCATTTAACATTACACAAAATAATTGTTCAAATTAATATTCTTGCAACAAAAATAAAGATAGTAAGCGCGACTCTATGACGTCTCTGTTCCACAGCGCGAGCCTACGATCGCAAACCACGAAGTATTTGCGGGGTGTAAGCGGATGGCGCGGTGCGGGGGTCCGATTTCAGATTCATAGTTTGTCAATGCCTCGCCTTAAATGAAATTTTGTACACAGAGTCTAAAGCGTGAGAAAGCACATAAGCTAATTTTTGATGCGAAAAAAAGGGCTGTAACGGTTGAAATACGGGATGAAAGTTATAATAAATACCCAGATGCACGGCGACGCAGACGCGGGCGAAGCCGCTGGCGGAAAGCTAGTTAGTGATAAATTTTAATAAAAAGTACAACTTGTTCTAGCGTTAATACAATTTAGATTGTTATAGGTGACCTATCGGCGGCATTCAGGGTTAAATCCTTGGCAACAGTTACTAAAGGCATTAACTGTGGCCTTCATAATTTATGCATAGGTATTGTACTGCACGGATAGGCCGCTCACGCAATGATAGTGGCATCTTTTGGGTAGGCGCGGTCCATCTTAGACCACATCTACACTTATCATCAGGTGAGATTGTGGTCAAGCGCAAACCCATCAACGATAAAAAAATAAATAAAAAAAAAACTTCTTGCGTGGTCCCATTTCTATAAAACGTATGGCCTGACTACATGATTGGAAGGAAGAATATTAAGCTGGGTGTCAACTGAAAGAATATTGGCAACTTTGCTTTGGTGTACCTATACTTAGTAAGTATTAATTACTATCATTTACAACACGAAAAGTGATTGTTAAGCCGATTTTCTTCCGATCAGCTTAAGAAAAAACCAACCACCATGCCTGTATTCCCCAAAGGGCTGGCAGAGGTGCAGACCGAAGTGGCAATTTCGGTTTCAGCCAAAAACCTAGGTTCAGCCTTGAAACTGAAAGGTTTCGGCTGAAATTCCCGTTTCGGTCGGACACTAAAAACACATCAAAGCAATACTTTTACAGTTTACTTGCATTGTATTATCGCTTATTGCATTTACGTTCAAATCAAAATACACATTGACCCATATATGTACTAGAAATCATACAATTTTATGGTTACTAGTACCTAGTAAGCTAAACGAATTCTTATCGGTCCGAACCGATACACTGTAAAATCACCATTAAAATTGTTGAATCCGTGAAGTACTAATGGGCAACGATTAATTATTTTAGAAACTGTACCTCACTATCGCGGTATGAATTTATTACAGCAATGTTGCAATCTATTCTATGAATTTAAATGCTAAACTAAGCTCGCCAATTGAATCCTTTTAACCTATCATACACATAACATCATCCTGTATTCCCCGAAGCGTTAGGGTGCGTTTCCACTGACGCGTGCGGGCGGAGCGGAGAGGAGCAAACCGTGAATTGACCAATCACAGTGCTCGAAATCTCCACTCCACGTCAGTGAGCGGAGCCGAAAGGCAAGCAGACTTTAAAAAAAAAAATCTAAACACCGAGCTAGAACGGAGTCCGCTCGGGTCCGCTTACACTGTTTCCACTGACGTGAAGTGGAGATTTCGAGCACTGTAACTAGTCAATTTACGCTCCACTCCGCCCCGCTCCGCTTTAAGGCGGCGACATACGTGGATTGCGCGTTTTGGGGGTACATTAAAACGTTTTTTCTCCCTAATCTTTATCGGAAAAAATCCAAAAAAAATATATGTTAATCTACACGATACAGAGCAAGTGCGTCTCGGGCCAGATTTTTTAAAAAAACATTTGAAGTATTAAAAATAAATGACCAAAGTAGCCTCCGTTTTCTTCGTTACAACCTTTTTTCTTTTAAACTATGAACTGTAGGATTTTTTTTTATCCATCAGAATATTAAATAGTACTATGCCGAGAGTACTCTCGGCTCACTTTTTTGAAAAACTTTTTTAATTATTTTATATGATTTTTTTACGTAATCGATACTCGCAAGTTCCCTGAGCAGCCCCTCTGTCGCCCAATATTTTAGTGCGGGACGAGGCGCCGTGCTGAACGGACCTGTGCCACTTTTTTCCGCAAAATGGAGCTACACACTCGATACTTTTGTGTATTAGTAGTAGTATAAAGGGTTTATCAGTGTGTGTAAATCTTACAATGTTTTGATAGGGTGAGCACGGTGCTAGCTACAAAACAAAATTTTAGCAGCTCGGGATACTATTTTAATTTTTAACTAAGTTCAAGTACAATGTTACCTTGCGTGTTAATATGCAATTATTTTTTAAATTATAGGTACCTATTGATTTTAACTTTATAATGTAAAATAATTTAAATTAAATTAAATTCAAGATGGCGAACCTACTTATTTTTTTCATTAAATGATATGGGTATCAATTTCGAGGTTTTTTGGGGTGTTGATTACGAAATTGCCATTTGTTTTGAAATCCAAGATGGTGGACATCATTTTTTTTGTCATAATTGACATGGGTATCAATTTCGAGGTTTCTTGAGGTGTTGATTACGAAATTGACATTTATTTTGAAATCCAAGATGGCGGACATTTTTTTCCAAAACTGTGACATGGGTATCAATTTCGAGGTTTTTTGGTGTGTTGATTACGAAATTGCCATTTATTTTGAAATCCAAGATGGCGGACATTATTATTTTTTCATTAATATGACATGGGTATCAATTTCGAGGTTTCTTGGGGTGTTGATTATGAAATTGTCATTTATTTTGAAATTCAAGATGGCGGACATCATAATTTTTTCTATTAATATGACATGGGTATCAATTTCGAGGTTTCTTGGGGTGTTGATTATGAAATTGCCATTTATTTTGAAATCCAAGATGGCGGACATTTTTTTTTCATAAATGTGACATGGGTATCAATTTCGAGGTTTCTTGGTGTGCTAATTACAAAATTGCCCTTTATTTTGAAATCCAAGATGGCGAACATTATTTTTTCATAACTGTGACATGGGTATCAATTTCGAGGTTTCTTGGCGTGTTGATTACAAAATTGCCATTTATTTTGAAATCCAAGATGGCAGATATTATTATTTTTTCATTAATATGACATGGGTATCAATTTCGAGGTTTCTAGGGGTGTTGATTATGAAATTGACATTTATTTTGAAAAAAATTGCGCATTGTATAAAAAATATCCTTTATACATTATAATATACCTCCACGGGGCACGCGATGCCAGCGGTACCTACGGCCTCCGGCAATATTGACAGATAGCTAGGTAAATTACATTTACTGTAACTATAGGCAAGTGTATAAATATAAGAAGTATGGTCTACGCACACTATATGAGTTAGCCATTTGGGTTATGCCTATTGTTATCAAATCTTAAAAATATATAGATTAGAAACGTACCCATTTACCATTTTACCCTTTGTCTTGTCCTCTTGAGTCTTTAATTTCGAATTATGTTTTTTACATTTTCTTTTGTCATCCATTTTGATAATATAAATAAACATAATTATAACGCACAGAATTACTTTATTACAATTACAATAACGACTAAGTATATTTAAATAATTTATGTACACCAATACACGCTAATATTAAATATTATTATGTACACAGACACACAAAAATAACCCCATTATATGATTACTAAAAAGCGATGCAAGTATTACGAAACTACGAGTATGTAAGTACTTCGATTTACAAAGAAAAGTGTCGCAGGTCCATTCAGCTTAGTGTCTCGTCCCGCACTGAACTGAAGTTTTAGGCAAGACTGGACAAGAGAGGTAGGTCTCGCGATTTGCGAGTTAAACGTAAAAAAATAATTTTAAGTAAATAATTAAGAGTTATTATTACAAAATCTGTTAATAGTAGGTACTTGCTTGTTTTTTGCCTACACATTTTGTTTTTTCTAATTAGTTAGAAAAAACAAAATATATCTATAAGCAAAAACTTGTTATCGGCTATCAGCTGACCAAGTTGCTGCTACTTAGCTTTTAATTAACTGTAAGTTTTCCGTGCAATAAATAAATAATAAGCAAAAGGTTCCTTCAGTATCATATCTAAATTTCTTATAGAAAAAATATTATTCAACGAAAACATTTCTATCAGTAGAGGTATTATAAATTCAATACAAGTGTTTTTTTAAAGAACTCCAAAACATTTTATGCCATGCCTTTAAACTGTCAATTGATATCATATATTATCTGAAAGTCTAACACTGATAATAATAACAAGCAAACAAACCTTTTTATCATTCCGTATAAAAAACTATAATATTTAAAATTATTTATTTAATCGGCCGAAAAATGTAGACAACCCTAGTCTAAACGGCAGTCGGGCGCCCAGTCTTGTGTGAGTGCAACGCGTAGTCAGTGCCAGGGGGTGCGGCAGCGCGCGCGGTGATTTTCATCGGGAACGCCCACTCGAGCAAGGTCAACGGCGTATATCGCAGTCTTAACGGAAACACTTGCCACTTTTCACTGCTCTTCTCCGCTTCACTCCACCCAGCTTCGCGTCAATGGAATTGCACCCTTAGGCAAAGGTGTCCAAATGTACACCCAAAGTTCGCCGCCCCATGTAATAGGGGCCGAGCCCATGGATATTAACCGGGCACAAATCCGGACTCCTAACTGCTACTGAGAATTTCACGACCCGGAAATCGAATCCAGGACCTCTAGCATAGCAGTCGCGGTTGGGACCACTAGGCTATTTAGTTTTAGGCCCTAAGCAGGCCCCGGTCGCACAGGTACTAAACTACTAAGTATAATATGAGTTTAAATAGATGACTCGATTGGCGCCGAACTCGACCAATCGGCAGCCCCGCTACGGGTCACGGGTTCGATTCTCGCACGGAGCAAATTTTTCATGAGAGAGCATAATTATGAAATGTAATATTCAAGAATTACACTAAAGTGACTTTCAATAAATTAAATTAAAATGTAATTAAGATAAAAAAACCTAGGTATAGTTGTTTAATTTGTATTCTATAATGATATTATTATCAATAACATGTTTAGCCATGGCTGCACACTATCAGTATTTCCTAGTGTCAGCAAGCCTGTGGCGAAATCTATATTGATCTAGCAAAATTTTTAGTCAATTGGCAGTATTTCATACATGGCAGTATTGAGTACTGATGGTATGAATAAGTACATACAACATCATCTAAAGTTAAGTTCTAGGTAGGGTTCTCTTTGATTACACCAATATATATGTTCTGAAGACATTCTCCATCCAAATAAAACTTTCTTAGCGCATTCCTATACCACATAACTAACACTTAGCTTTTAGCTCGACGACGTCTGTGGTCTAGTGGTTCGAGTACCGGACTGCTGATCACGAGGTTGTGGGTTTGATTCCCACAAGACACAAACATTTATGTGATGAACTTAGGTGTTTGTGTTTGTCTGGGTGTTTCTTATATATTATAAGTATATATTTACAGAAAAAAAGTATATAAGTATTATACCCATTGTACAAGCTCTGCTTAGCTTGGGACTAGATGGTGTTGTGTAAAAAAAAATGTCCCAAGATATTTATTATTTATTAATTTTAGGCCTAATATTCAATATTATTCACCCAGGTTAGGCCTCAAAGCAGATGATGCGAAGCGATGAGTTATCCAATAGTAATAATGTTGTCCGCACATTCCTTTTTTCCAGCTGCAACTAAGATTAGTCACAATCAACTAATAATAGGTTTTATAGCAACCCTTAAAGCCAAGTCTATTATTGTTATCCACTTTCAATTAGTTCTCAAGGTGACTGATAAGGTATTGTAAAGATATTATCAACACTGTTAATTTATCAGTGTTTGATCTGTGCCTTAATTGGAAAGATGTGTAGATATACTGATAAAATATGCTGATCTTTGCTGGGACATGGATTAATTAATTGAAGCCTGACCCTTCAGAAATTCACAGAGTAGAAACGATTATTATTGCTAAATGATCCTTAACATTTAAATAAAACTTGTTCTCTTATCAGAATTATCTAACTAGACTAATAGCATTCTCCTACTCTTACTAAATAGTAAGAGTAAGTAAAATTACTTTATCAAATTGCATCCAATTGGAGATAAAACTAGAAACTAATGGGACTTAAATTCCATGCTTTTACTCCTGTAACAAAGATCTTTTTGTTGTAGAACCAGAATGATTTGATATTGCCTCATATTGCCAATCAACAATCCAGTATTTTGAAAGATAAACTTTTATTTGTCAACACATACATGTGTAAGACACAAAGAAGCATGGATCAGAGTTTTCTATTGCATGTAGTGTCTATGACAAAAAGGTTACCACTCAGCAGGATGCTATAGCACAATTTTAAAATCACCTAAAGGCTAGATTCCCAATATGTATTTCTACAAATTATTCAAAACCACAAATATTTTTCCTGTGATAGACATGCTGAACATTATAAGTAAGTAAATTTTAAAGGTACTGCAACTGATAATCATGAATTAGAGTTGTATGTGTCAATGCCACATAGAAAACTCACAAGATTATAAAACAAAGAATTGTGTGCAGTACAGTAAACATTAGTCATATTTTGTATTGTACAAACAAGGTAGATTGACTAATATTTAAATGCATGCGAATGTAAGTACTTTTTTCACATTAAATACCAATTTTTCTAGAGCAGAATTGCAGTACTGTTGGAGTTAGGCCATCCAGTGGCAACAGTGGCACAAGAGCTTGGGGCTCTTCTGGGGCTAGAGGCTTTGGGTCTGTGCCCTTATGAAAAAGATTGAACTGGGCACTTTAACTATGTCTAAACTCACCTGAACATATGTGCCATCCACCGAGTTGTTTCAGTAGCAATATGAGCACCAAGTCTTGCAGCATGACTTCTCTCCAGACGGCCAAACAAAGCCGATATACTGTGGGACAGTATAGCGGCCCGTGTCACAGCGTCCGTAGGCAACAGCGGCGGCTCCACACTCTCACAACTAGGGTCTGTCTTCAACACCAGGTCCTCTAGAACCTTCAGAATTTCGTCCATTGACGATTCTTCCGGCTCAAAGAAACCAGCACTGATCTTCCGTGGCTCTGGCGTGGATTTTTTTTCTTCATCTTGGACATCCTGCGCGTTGACACCGGCCTCCAAACGGCCAACTACTTCGGAAACTTGGAATTCCAAATCGCCGAAAGGACGCCGGTCCTGAACAAGCGTCAAAGTTAGTACCTATCGGTAAATGATTTGCAACAAATCTGCTCTGAAAAAAGATCAAGGGGACGTTGTACCTGTTCAGGCGGAACCTCGCTTCCGGGGCTAGGTTTATTGGAATCCGCGTCAGAAACCGATGCATCTCCCATGCTGCGTGGCGATTTTTTCGCAAAATTACAGCACCGACATAAAATGTGTAAACGTCACTTCAATTCAATGTTTTGACGTGGGTTGGGTGGCCAGACTCCAGACTGCAGAACAACAAAAATAATTATTCAAACAAGCGACATCACTACATTATGCATGATGAATTTTAAAGTAACTTAATTTGAAAATATCTGTAAATTAGTTATTAAATACTAAAACGACGTTTTAGTAAAGCAGGTTCAGTAAATGAGAAGTATAGATTGCGGTGTTTTTAGCCCAGGTAATGTTGTCTGAGCATTCTAGTGAGGGCGGGGCGATCGCGCGCCGCTGCACTTGTAGGGACACAATAATATTTTTCTTTCTCCAATTTTTACGGCCGGGTTAAAATTAGCTCGTGCGAACTTCAACCCGGACAATAAGTTTGGCGAGAACTAAGCGCGAAAGACAGAGTACTAGATAAGCAAAATCGTACGCATGCGAGACGAATGAACGGAAGACTAGTTACTGCGCACTGGCCTAAACGGAAGGTTGTCATCACGGGGTATTAGTGAATAAACGGGACATTTATTACGGTACATCGAGTTTAATTGAGAGGCCCCCTGCGACCTTCCACGATCAGGCCAAGCCGTCTAACTCACAATCGTCACTCATAGGGAAACCCTAAACACTATTGAAAAGCGAGTTCCCGACCGGCTCGTCTTTTCTTTCTTTGAAATTTCTGTAGTTGAAAGGTTAAGCCTTGGGTCCCTAAATTCACAAGGCTCTGTTCCATGGCCCTGCAATTCACGAGGCCCAGTTTCTACTCTGATTATAAATAGTTCTTTTTGTTTTTTTCAAATGTCAACTAAGTTTAGTACTCTATCAAAGTTTATTTATTTATAAAAATATATAAAAAAAAATTATGTCACGTTTCGTCGATTTGTCACTTGTCGTCAATGACAGGTCTCAATAAAATTTGACAGTAGAGATGGGTCGTTGACAGAATTTCCCTTAACGAAACGTCAACGTTCATTTCCGTTCGTCAACTAGTTGATCAACTAGTTAAATTCGTCAACGAGTTAACGTACTTCTAATGTCAACTTGCAACGTAAACTGTTTATTGATATGAACGGTTTTTATTCAACGCTACTTTTATGTACGCTACTTAACAGTTCAAATTGTATGAAATGACCGTCCCTCGCGACTTACGTTATTATTAACGTAAGTTTTTTAAATTTGCTCAGTGCCTCGACCATGAGTTTTTGTCACTAGACTCGCTAGCGACGCGGTAAAATATTTGTATGGAAAACTCTCGCAGCGCCTCTACCGGTTACGTAAAGAACTAAAACCTGCTATGGGATTACAGCGTTTCGATGCGTAAAAAACCTATCGAAAGTCATTCGATAGAACTCATGGTTGAGGGGCAGTTCGTTGCATTTGCGTTCTCGATTATTGAACGAGAAGAACGAGTTAAATTCATAAACGTCGTTGACGAATTCAACTAGTTGATTCATATACAGTTAACGTTAATACGTTGACATGAGATCAACGGTTGATTCAACTAGTTCGTTGATTCAACGCTCATCCCTATTTGACAGTGAATTGACGCTGTCACTGTAATTTTTGTCTTGTATAGTTGTATCTTGTTCTGTCTGACGTTTTTATTTTATCGCCGATCAATAGCGAAACGAAAACCGAAATAATATTAGTTAAAAAATGTCGCTAGTCAAAATATTTTCGGTGAACTCTCGAGGTAAAACCCTTTTTCATATATTGGTTTAGTTATGCATAAATACCTTCCCAAATAGTTATTATATCTGTTACGCAATTGTTGTTTATAACCTATATCACTATTTACCAGCTAATGAGAATTATTTTTGAAGTTTAATAAAATTGTAACGCATTTATTCTGTTTTAATATTTATCTCTAACTGGCTAAAACTAAATAAACTGGACGATAAACCTATATTTTTTGACATAATATTAAATGTAACTTTCAGTTCGTGCTGCTGGTGCCAGTAGTTTGTTTGTGAGGCATGCCCAGTATAGTACGCCCTCTCAGGAAGGCAAGACAGAGAAGGTTTACCCGCCAAATCTGCCAGGCTACAAGTATGTAAATGCAGAGGATCCCAACATGTCTATGAAGGAGATGACAAACAGGGCTGCTCAAACTATGTTCTGGACAGAACTGGCTAGAGGATTTGCTGTTACCCTGGCTCAAATTTTTAAGGTGCACACTTTTTTTGCATGAAAGCTAATAAGATCAGATTCATCTTAGGGTGTGTTGTACGAACATAATCAATTAAAAACAATATACACATATAAAATAAGAACAGCAACATCAACTGTTATTAAAACAAAACATTGAATTCTACAATTACAATCATTTTAGTAAAAAGGTCTTAAAACAATTTAGTATAAAGAACAATGGATGGTATAGAAGTTTGCTGAGTTTAGTTACTATAGTACCTATTAATTATAATTAATGAAGTACTTTTAATTTAAATATTTTTTTAAATATTGACAGGAACCAGCAACAATCAACTATCCATTTGAGAAGGGACCTCTATCGCCTCGCTTCAGAGGAGAACATGCCCTCCGTCGCTACCCATCTGGAGAAGAGAGATGTATTGCATGCAAACTCTGTGAGGCTATTTGCCCTGCACAGGTATGTTAGGGTCTAAAGGCTTTTGAAAACTGTATGTAGGTTGAATTTCAAGTAAATACTATTTTCTTTTGCCTAAACAAAAACCAAAACTGCCTTACAAACAGAGTTGGCAGAGACTCGTGTTCAGTGAAATGCAACAAGGAGTCTAGAGAAACTAAAGTCCAGTTATTGTAGAAAAATCTGATGAATTTCTACTGTTTTTTCCATTTCAGGCTATCACTATTGAGGCTGAAGAACGCAAGGATGGTTCTCGACGAACCACTCGCTATGATATTGACATGACCAAGTGCATCTATTGTGGGTTCTGCCAGGTAGTTATTATTGGATCTTTTGATTCCTAGACATATTTGAAAGTATTTTGATTCACAAAAGTAAGCAAAAAAAATTGCAAGTTGCAGTCTTTAGATTCTTCCTACCCCTGACACCCTAAATGTGTGAGTGTACATAAATATGAGATGATGATATGAGAAATCTACATAAGACCACTGTTTGATCATGTTTTTGGTCTAGGATGTCTGACAAAAACTGCATGCGACATTTTTTTACGATTACAAAGCAGATTGCTTTTCATTGAGTACAGAGTACAGTATGTAGTACTCATTGTTTTCTAATTTTTGCAGGAAGCATGCCCAGTTGACGCTATCGTAGAAGGCCCCAACTTCGAGTTCTCGACAGAAACTCACGAGGAACTGTTATACAACAAGGAGAAACTTCTATCAAACGGTGACAAATGGGAGAGCGAGATTGCGTCCAATATAAGAGCCGACCATCTCTACCGCTAAAGAAATTATTACTGGTTCCGTTAGTGTAAATAGCACATCTGAGGTCTATTTTAAAACTAAGCATACTTTAAGAAAACGACAAGGAAGATGAGCTTCTAGTGCTCCAGAAGCCCCATTACTTAAAGTTCTCCAGTAATGATTAAATTATGCAGTCCTACACTAAATAGTATATAAAATAGGTCTCAGACTTAGGAATATTAAATTATATTGATTTTATTATGAATAAAATATCATCTCAGTTAATCATTATAGTTTTTATTAAGAAAAGGCATCTCTATCAATTAAAATAACTAATTAATTAGAATAATAAATTATTGATTTAACTATAATCAGTCGCTTGTACATACTAAAAAAGACTAAAAATACATTAAATCCTAATAATATAAGAATTAATTCAAGCTAAAATTATTGCCTTATAAAATTATATACCATTTTTCAAAGGTCTATTTTAATATTGTAAAGTTTCATTCTTTAATTCAACCTTTGAAGATTTTGTTCAAATTCAAATTGAACAAAATTCATAATTAAAGTCAATTAAAAGTAAACAAGTTCAAGTCAAAATGTCACAAATAATAAATTATGATAATTTATTTAGTAGCAGGTTTTGTCATTTATATTGCACTTTTTAGGATAGTTAGTGTAGCTTCATACACTGTGTATGCTTTCTCTTTCGACATAAAGAATTATTTGAATATAATTACTATAGTAAGTTCAGTATTAAAAAGGCGTTAATATATCTTACATAATTATGTTCAATTATTTGAACTTGTAAAGCAATACCCAGTTGAAGTGGTTTTTATTATTTGTCAATATCAATATATAATTATAATTAAATTAAAACTGTATTTGGTTAAAACAACCACATAGTACAGTTTATTTAAATGGTGTTTTGAAATGTCATAGATGCAACAGTTAACTGGGGATTAGAGATCACTCCCTCAGCTATTGAGTTGTGTTTGGATAAAATAGAGTGGCTCTGGAAGAGGACAAAACGCCCAACCCAGAATAGTCTGGTGCCCATCACTGGATGCAAGGTAGTAGTTCAAAGATAAAGTCTCTGACAAATCATGGTGCTGCCAGTTGTGTGGTCCGCTCACAGAAGATATCCTACTACACTAATAACTATAGTGTTTATGTAAAAATACCCGCATTCGTTACGTAAATAATCAATAAATTCACTTAATTGGTGTGGTTACCACCTAGTATCTTATATGAATATCTTTCCAAGTCTTCCAAGACGCAGTCAAGACCTCTGTCAGCATCAATAGTCAGCACCTCACAGCCTACATCAGGCAAACTTAACCAGTTCTCATAAGATTCATGGACCTGAAAACATAACAGTTCCAAAAAGATTTAAGTTTAAGTTAGTGCTTGTCATGTTTTTAAAAAATATAATGAGACCACATCACCAAAATGGTTAAGACTCCCAGTAAGTCACTCAACTGACAGTTGCTGGTAACTAGTTAAAACTGGCCTCATCTTGGTACAAGAACCAAGGTAGAACCAAGTGGTTCACAGCAAAGAATGTGCTTCTGATAGCTAGCACATGACTATAGTCTGCGCGGAACTAGTTGGCCGCGCCTATATGTATAGGTATGTGAGCGGCAGGACGAAGGGGCGGGGTCGCCTGCGCGCGGTAAGACGGAGGGGCGGGGGCGCTTGTTTTCGTTCGCAGTAACCCGCCGCCTCACCCCCGTCCCCACCTAAGACGCGGCCAATTAGTTCCGCGCGGACTATAAATCAACTTACTTGTTTTAAATATTCTAGAGGCACTTCTGATTCCTCAGCCCTGCCACGTTTCATCATCCTCTCCCAGACAGTTTCAGGGGTAGTTCTCAAATACACTGTAAATAAAATACTTTTAGTAACAACCAGTTACACTAAAAAAAAAAAAAATAAGTTTTATAAAATTGTAGGGTACAGAACTTCATGAAAGAGCCTCTTTATACATTATACTTACCAATGAGATCCAAACTAATGTTAAGATGCTTCTCGGAGTAGTCAAACCAAGCTATCAGTGTCTGGTACTCAGGGTCTTCTAGGAACTTTTGATTTTTGGCATTTTCCACAAAGCAGTATCTACTATTCTGGACTGACCTGAAATAAGTGATGTACAATTATAATTTTAACAATACTAAAATAGTGAGATGTTTATTAGAAGCAAGCAAATATTAGATAGTTTATTGGCATCTAAAAGTGCAAGCAGCCTAAGTACACATGAGGAGATAGGTCTGTAAAAGGAACAATTTGTAATCAATAAAAAAATTACCTTTCAAACATCTTGACCGTGATGTTAGGGTTACATGGAGGGCTAGTCTGTATCTTGAGCCGGCTAAGATGCACATAATGTTGGAATGGGAAGGACCACTTGTTCATATCACTGTACATTAGGCTCAGTAAGTTGTGACCGCTTACATTGCGCCATTCATGGAGAGGTTCCTGTAAGTGAGGTTTTAATCATGTCTGTAGTAATATTTTTTTATGGCGATTTATTAGTAAAAGTGAAGTGTAGTCTCCCAAACCACACTAGTGATGGGACCAACATGGTGGATTAGAACCTAATTTCTCTCATTCTTTTGGTAGTACTTACCATCAATTGGTTGATGATTATTAGTAGTCAAATTGTAAGCCAGTTTTAATACTGAATAATGGCTGTGACTTATAAGAGATGCATTATTATCATCTTTAATTAATAAATAATTATATGTCTTGGGTTATGGAGTCGACAACCTTCGCCTAAGGGTGATTCTAATGAAACTTGAGGGATAAAAAGCTGATAAAATATTATGTTAGGTTAGAACTAATAAATCTACTTATACACCATAGGTACATTTATTTATTACCATACATACACTTACCCCATGTTTTTCAACGTTGGAGTATTTATCGAAGAACTTAATACAGGTTGACTTCCCTGAGCCGATGTTGCCTTCAATGGACACCCTGAAAGGTCTCTTGTTCACCGCACGCGCCGCAGTTGTAATCGTCTTCATATTTGACATGTTTATTGGTAATTTGAAAGATTTCTTGTAACTCAGTAAATATAAGTATAAGTATATGAAGTAACTAGGACCACCTTTGTCTTCTTCGTCTGCAAGCTGCTGGATTGGAGACACTGAATCATTCGACAGTTCACGCAAAAGTCAAGACGTAATTCATTGGTCAATATTGATTTTATTAATATTTATCATACTACTTGTTTTGGTCTGGGTTTGAGATTCATTTTAGTTGAGAATAAGATGAATTAGATTTAGAGAAAATTCGGCGCCAAAAGTCCAAATCCAAAACCCACAAATGAATTTATATTCGCTGTCAATGTCAACTTGTCAAGTGTCAAACGTCAAACAAATAACAAACTCAGTGCTGGATTTGGGCATGTTCAAAACGTTAGTACAAAAAAATTAAAAGGATAGTATTTGTACAAAAATTATACACTTTATAAATTGGATCAAAAGTCATTAAAATCAATACAAAATGCAAAATTTATCTGTTCAAGTTTATCAGCTATTCAATATTTTCTTGATCCTTATTAGGAATAAAATCAGAACAATTACCACTTTTTCGCAGTTCATGTCTTATTTTAAGGTTTATTTACTGAATAGTCTCTCACAAAGATAAGACTTTTTGAAAGAAAGAAAAAGAATGTTCTTGAGGACAGAAAACTTGGAGTTATGAGTTTTTTTTTAATTTTGTGGATTTTTTAAATATTGGATTAATGGTAAATGGTTTTTATATTAGTTATTAATGCAAAGTAATGAAATTATAGTATTTTTCGTACTATCCTTAGATATGGATAGTATATATTACGAAGCATGAAATTATAGGACAATTACTATAATTATAGAATGAAATTCAACCCTGAACAAACTTCAAAGTTCTGTCAAAGAAGACAAAGGTCAACTGTCATTCTGTCAACGACGTAATATTATGATTGATTGATTTATGATTGTTCATGGAACCCATAGATTTGTCCTTACTCCTCGTCCTTATTCGTCGTAGGCCTTACGCAGGAACCGAGCCAGTCGAGAAGTGCCGATGCCAGTAGTTACTGGGTCAGATACGCATGTCGCACTATACAATTTGATAGCTCAAGAATTTTAAGGCTTCAAGATTAAGAGGCTCGCTTCGGTAGGAGCGGAACATCATTTTTATCATCTACAGAGGTAAATGGTACCTACTTTTCGAGCAAAGTGGTATTAGGTTTTGCATAAAATTATCAGTAGCTCAGAGTTTGGATTTGTGGCCATTGGTAAGTGGATGCGTATAATGGTCGCGCTCGCGCCTATTACATAGAACCTAAATAAATATCAACGATCTGTATTTAATTAATATGACGGTGTACATTAGTACACCCCCGCATAATGTTTTATTTTTTGTGAAATCGAAGTCTGATCGGAATCTATCTAATAATACGGAATCGGATTGATGCCTAGTTGATGGCAATCGGCTCGCTCCTATTCCATGGAATCTAAAGTTAAGTTATACCTACCGGCAAACTGTGGGTGCACATTATATACCTCTGCCTAACCTTTTGAGGAAGACAGTCGTCATGGTAATGTTATGTATGATTGTAGGTAGGCAGTGAACGCAGTTATTTAACTCGAAACCCGTGATTCTGACACGCAATCATCGCGAAAATATAAAGATTGACAGTTAATTAAAAACCGGATCGCGGATGCAGTGTGTAGTGTGTACTATAGCAGCTATGACAGATATCGACTGAATTTAATAGCACACTAGACTTGCAAACTCAATTCGATGCCGTACCTGAGCCAAACAAGAGTAAATATTAATTGATGCAGTTTTTTATCGAAATTCCGCGCTGATCTGATTTTTTATTTTTTACTCCGTGATTGAAGTTTTTATGCAGATTTTATTTGGTCACAAATACTACCGATAACCATTTGCATGCAGATATTTTAATTAATACGGTAATAATACTTTTGATGTGATGACTTACTGATCGTTATCACTTTAATATTGATTAATCTGAAGTCTTTTTGTAATATAGAGAAGAAAGCTATATTTCTCATAGAATTTATTAAACTTATGTACCTACTATGATTTAGTGCAACTGTTCCTCTACACTTGCGGTCCTAAGTTCCCAGGTTGAGTTCGAATTTGATTATCGTCCTTTGGTAATGAACCTAAACATAATATCAACGTCGTTGTTGCGTAGTGTGAAGTCACTTTACACATTTTTTATACCACTGGGGTAGCAAACAGCAATGATAGGCGGTAACTGCAGTATATGGAGGTACAAAAAACATTTCAACTCCCTTCTCGAAGAACCCCATCCCAAAGATTCAACATCAACAAAATTAAATTCATAATTTTAATCCAAATCATTTATAACGGCACTAGGCTCATTATTTAAATGGAATAATGAACGCATTGTCTGTGCCACTGTATACAGTAACAGGCGAGTTCCGCGCCTCTGGGCTTGACGCGACTCTATTGTCTCTGTTTCATACTTCGTTGCACCGCGGACGAGTGTGGGGGCCCGTAAACTGTTTATGAAAGCTTTTTTCTATTTATGTACTTTATCCAATTCCACTTTTAGATGCTTGTTTTGTTTTAATTAAGGTCTTTGTGGGGTGCTCAATTGCTCATTGTGTATTAGATTCGCCTTATTTCGCAATTTAAATTGTCGTTGTTTTAACGAAATATTTACCAACTACTACCATTAGAGTACCGACTACTACTGAGTAAAACATAACTGTTCTAACACACCATCACGCCTGTATTCTTAAAGCCGTAAGCAGAGGTGTAGGTACAATTTTTTACCCACAGTTCACCGGTATGTTTAGGTTCCATATAACGGGGGCGAGTCTGTTTCCAATTAAACCACATCTCTGAGCTCCGAGCTGCTACTGAGAATTTACACTTCGGTAATAATAATAAATATGCTGGGACATTTTTACTCATTTTATGACATTTTGGTCCCAAACTAAGCAAAGCTTGTACTATAGGTACTAGACAATGGATATAATACCTATACAGGGTTACTTGTAATTCGACGTATATCCGCCAGGAGCTGATTGGCGCGCTAAAATGCAACAAATTGAACACCACCTATGTATGGCCGAAATTCAATAGTTTTCGAGATATTTGAATTTTAGGGGATTTTCGATCTTTACCCAAAATTTAACACTAAGTTCCAAATAAAAAAGAAACTACACGTTGAATGGGTACAATTAAAAAATGATATTATAGCTGACACTTCAATTAAGCTATGTACATCATTAAAAGTGCTTCTTCCAACAAATTGATGAGCGATTTAAGAATAATATCTAACCAATATTTTTATTTAATGCTTCAAAAATGTAGTCTAGTTAAAAAAATTACTATGACATGAATCGTACAAACAACAACAAAAAACTTCTCTATTCTCTCAGCTTTCCAAAAAAGTATAAAAGTTAATTAAAAGACACTTAATTCATGGCATAGCATGTGTTTGAATCGGCGCGGGGAGAAAAATCATCTGTGTTTGTGTTAAAAAGATACTAGCTTTCCGCCGACGGCTTCCCCTCCATGATTGGAGTATTTCTTATAATTTATACCCTATGTTATCCGGGCATACATACATAATTACATAAGAAACACTATGAATATAATGAAAATCGAAGGATATGGAAATGAATATTCCAAGACTTCTAGCTCAGCAGTTATGCTTACGTCCAATTCTAAACAGTTTCAAAACACATTTACGTATAAGCAAATAACATCTAATTGATCGTCATTTTATACGTCCAATTAATCAAATAAGTAGGTAATTAAAACTTTTTACTAACTAAACGAAGTAGGCACAACAAGAACATGAAACGAAAAATTTCGTTCCACATTCAAATAATTAGTTTTCCGCCAAAAAATCGACTAATAGAAAATACTACTGAAGCCCGTTGAAGTTAAAGTTCATTTTCAAACTCTGTGTTAAAGTTTTTATTTTTTTTATTATAGCAATTTCTACCGGCCCAGCACTATGTGTGTGTGTGTTCATTCTTAACTATTTTTTTCTTTACAAGCGTAAAAAAGATCCTTTGCAATACCTACACTTTTGGCTGAATAGCTCTCGACATTTCATTGTAAAATTCACAATGGTTATACGAAAATGATTTTCTGTTACAATTTTCATTGTTTGCAGTTTAAAACCAACAATTTGTGTTGAAATGTTACATAATATTTGTACAAAATTCAATTATTAGGTAAACATAAATTCTGTGGGCTTAAAATCACGAATTTTGTGTTTAAAACTCTATCTAGCATTACGTAACTATAATTTACAGTAACGAAACGTTGACGACGTCTGTGGTCTAGTGGTTCGAGTACCGGCCTGCTGATCACGAGGTCGCGGGTTCGATTCCACAGAAGACAAAAATATTTATGTGATGAATATAAATGTGTGTGTTTGTCTCAGTGTTTCTTATGTATTTATGTTTAAAAAGAGTTTGGGACTAGATTGTGATATGTAAAATTAAGTCTTAGGATAGTATTTAATAACTGTGGTTTCGCTGCTATAAATGATTATATAAGTACTTACTAAGTACAAATACTGGAAATTATAAGTTGTATTCATTTACTTAAATTGAACCGAAACATTGTGCAGTATTGTCCTAACTCTAATAATTATCAACAATTCTAAAATAATACGAATATAGCTGCCAAACCGCTATTCCAACGAACTAAATTGGACTTTGTTTCTATTTTTAACCCCCGACGCAAAAACGACGGGGTGTTATAAGTTTGACGTGTCTGTGTATGTGTGTGTGTGTGTGTGTGTGTCTGTCTGTGGCATCGTAGCTCCCGAACGGATGGACCGATTTTGATTTTGTTTTTTTTATTTGAAAGGTGAATTAGTCGGGAGTGTTCTTAGCTATGTTTGATGAAAATCGGTCCAAGATGGCCGCCGCTACAAAATAGCGAATAACATGTTTTTTCACAACTCGGTCAATATGGGTATCAAATGAAAGGGCTTAACTAGTAGAATACTATACACTATGATAAATTTCAAATCCAAGATGGCCGCCACCACAAAATGGCAAAATAAATTTCGTGTCGGGGGTTTTCTAAATTTTTAATTTTAGTTACAGAATTGAATGAGGCTTTTATGTCATGTCTATCTAGTATGTCATCACAAGACACAAATGTGAATATGTAGCAAATGAGATTCAAAACTCAGGATATCAACGCGCTCTATAATATTGCTGTTACGTTGTTTCTGTGGAATAACAGCTGTAGGTCCGTAAGCTTCTTTCGTCCAATAAAAAAAACGAAAAGAAACATTACCTGTTTCTACACAGTTGACGTTTGTTACCGGTTTTCTTTTCATCGTACAGAGAGGAAAGAAAACCATCATGATAGATAAACTTTATAATCTAAAATAGATGAGAATTTTACGTTCGTAAAGAATTTGTCGCGTCGTATCAAGTGGCCAAACATCCTCTGCTGTTCTCTAATTAAAGGAAATCTAGAACAAATAGGAAGGAAAAGGTGGGGATCCAGTCTAGTTTTAAGGAACAAATATGAAGGAAAGGTCGGATTCGAGTCAAGAGGTAAAAGGGGAAGAACAGTGGCAAATACCCCACCGACAAGAGAGCTCTTAAATTTAAGAAGTAGAGAATAAAAAAAAAGATTATTTATAACTATTTATGTCTAGGCTCTACAATAAGTTTGTATCCATCTTTGGGTCTTAGTATGAACGCTCTCGGTGACAGACGCGGTGAGGCACGATTGGCTTTCGTCTTGTACATCCTCAGGAACTTTACCAAGAATACTTTGGCTGCTAATACTGCAAAGCGGGAACCTGAAATGAGAAAATCCAATATTTATTTACTCGTAAGTTAAAATATTTTTAATGACTGGCTCGTTGGTCTAGTGGTCTCAAGTGCGACTGCTACACTAGAGGACCTACGTTCGAGTGCTGAATCGAGGAAATTGTTGTTGGGTTTTTCTGTGAAATTCTCGGAATCTGGATGCTGTGCCCGGGTGATGGCAATAGGCGCGCCACTTATTACATGGGACCTAAAACATACCGGCAAACTGTGGGTGTACATTAGTACTCCTCTGCCTAACCGTTTGAGGAATACAGGCATGATGCTACCAGGCGTGAAGAAAGCTAGCTCACCCGACACCAGACCGACCTCTGTAGCAGTTTTTTTTTCCGAGATGCAGTATTATCAAGTACTGTGTAAGTCAGATCTGTTCAAGAAGGTTGTAATATCAAAGCATTCTTACCAATGCAGTGCCTAGGTCCGTTTCCGAACGGCATGTATGTGTACGGCACGATGTCAGCTCTCCTTTCCTTTGAGAAACGCTCCGGCTCACAAGTGTTTGGTTCCGGCCAGTATTTCTCGTCACGGTGGATCGAGTATATTGGAAGCCAAACGTGGATGCCTGCTGGTGCCTTTACAAAGAAAATGAATTACAGTAAAAAAAATACATAGATACATTATCCTACTATCCTACTAATCCTAATCTTATCTTATCTTATCTTACTAATATTATAAATGTGAAAGTTTGTGAGGATGGATGGATGGATGTTTGTTACTCTTTCACGCAAAAACTACTGAACGGATCTGGATGAAATTTGGCACAAAGATAGAACATAGTCTGGAATAGCACATAGGCTACTTTTTATCCCGGTAAAATGTATGGTTCCCGTGGGATAGCGGGCAAAGCCGCTGGTGGAAAGCTATTAATATTATAAATGTGACAGTTTGGATGTATGGATATTTGTTACTCTTTCACGCAAGAACTCTTGAACGGATCTGGATGAAATCTGTCACAGAGATAGATTATAGTCTGGAATGGCATATTCCGGTAAAATGTATGGTTCTCGTGGGATCGATTTGTTTTAAGAAGATGAGTGTTGACAATTATGTCGTCAACATAGAATCATTTAGAAGAAATACTCAGACCATGCAAGCGAAGCCGCTGGCGGATAGCTAGTATTATAGATAATATGTCCATATGACGTCTGTGGTCCAGTGGTTCGATTCCCACAAGACACAAACATTTATGCGATGAACTTAGGTGTTTGTGTTTGTCTGGGTGTTTCTTATATATTATAAGTATGTATTTACAAAAAAAAAGTATATAAGTATTATATCCATTGTCTAGTACCCATAGTACAAGCTCTGCTTAGTTTGGGACTAGATGGTGCTGTGTAAAAGTGTCCCAAGATATTTTTTTATCTAAACAGAAACTACAGAATCCCACTTGCTACCATTCTTGCATACTTCTTTTGCCTCGTCATCTTGCCTTGCACACGAAAATTAATTAAAAAGAAATACTCCTTCCTTCTGATGTCTCATTCAAAATGATTGATGACAAATATACCCATTTAGGCCAGCCAAGATTTAAAACAAATCAAAAATATACAATCAACGTTTTTCAAATTGAATCGACTTTAAAATCAGGCGACCGAAAAATGCAAACAGAATTGACGCAGACTCCGCCCCCTATTATGTCGTAAACGAGCTATTAACACAGAATAAAGGAATCCTCCAGGGCAATGGTGCTATTACGACACTAAATTACCTATTATCACGCACCAATTAAGATATTACGAGGTATCGCTGAGCTATACTAGGTGCTTAGTGGAGATACTGAAATTAAGTGCTGTAGATTTTGGTCGTGATTGCCTGCGACACAATTGGATCTGATTGGTGGTCGTGCTTTTAATTGTTTTTAATATCAATTGGCGTAATGGAGCAGTACTTTTCTTTGATTTAGGATAATGGTGAGTGAGGTAACAAGTGTAAATGACTCTTGTAAGGAACTTATTAGCGTCGAGCAGGTTTCCTCAGCGAGTGATAATTATAAGTAAGGATAATTATGATTTCGAAAAGTAAGAGTGCGTGCCTTGGATTATCTATATTATACTCACGATAAGATGGTCTTTACTGCCGGGGTATGTAGGACCAAAATCGTATGTAGTTACTGAGCGTCTGTCAGCTGATCCCACTAGCGGCCATAACCGCAGGACCTCTGGAAAAATTACTTTCTATAAGTCAAAATACCTTCCTAATTTCCTTTTTATTATAAAGCAATACATTACAGAGACAAAAGATCAATCTCGTTTTTTTATTAGAATCTATTCAGCGGTTTAGGCGAAAAGGCGACAGACAAAATAATTAAATGATAGAACGGTGCCCTAAAAGTGGCTTTATTTATATAAGTTTTTTATAACATTATCATTCAGTATTATTCTAAGACCCAGTGTTATTCCAACCCGATTTCTAGTAGTCGAGTTCAATAAGGGAAAAATGTCTTAGGTAACCGTTAAAGAAAACATTGTGAGATCTTAGAAGTCTGACATACTTACTAACCATTCACACACATATCCAAATACTCTAATCCCTGAACAGCTTCATACAAGTCCTTGATCTGTTCATCAGGAGGCAAGTCATCCAGCTCTTGGTGCAGCTTCTCCTGCACTCGAGGGTTGATGGCCATTTCATATAAGAAGTAGTAGATCAGGTTTGCAGTAGTGTCGTAGCCGGCTACGTAGAACAGAACTGCTTGGGCCACCAGGTCATCATCTGTGAATTCTGGAGCACAACATACATGATATTGAGGGGATCATAGGATATGTCATGAATCCTATGGCTGTGACTAAAGGGGCAAGAGAGGCAAGTGTGATCGGTACCAGCGTACTCTTCCCAGATGACAGACGATAGGCTATATTTAAAGTGAATACTCGTAGGGCTTAAATTAGTCGGAATAAATCAAATTCTTTGTAAATAAAAATACTTTGACTTTAATCGATCGAAAGCTACACTTTTCTAGTAACTGACACATGAGGCTCTAACAGACTGGTCAAAGTCAAAATATGTTAACAGCAGTAAGGGGGCTCCAAGCGATCTGTTCAAGTCAAAATGTGGCTCCAATCGATCGATCAAGGTCTAAATCAAATACTGTAAAGTCTTTCATGTCAGTAAATTAGGACCGGATCTATTTACGGGCTGTTTGGCTGCAGCCGAGGCCCCCGGGATATAACAGTACCCCCCAGTACCCATCGATGACCATGGTCGATATGAGTCAATTGGCTAACATCAGGTGATCATATAGTTAGCGTTGTGGTGAAGTATGGTCCTGACATGAAGCCATTAGCAAGTGTTTGGTGGTCAATTAAGGGAATTGCTCAAATTGGATCCTGTTAGCCACAGTACACAATATTCTAGGTACGTCCGAACCGAATTCGTGTTTATGCAATAGTTATGTCAATCAAATCATTCATGCCAATTTTGGCTGTGATGCGGTAAATAGAAGGGTCGTATGAATTGGTCACAGAATATAGGAGATGGTCCTGTATTAATACTGTTATATTATTACTTTGGTGTGTACTATTTGTTGATGTGTTTAATTCAGATTAAGTATTGCTTTCATGACACGAAATTTGGTTCTTTTAGAATGAGATAATGATAACCGAGATCATGTGCGTGTTAATATTATTTTAAATATAAATAATATTAACACGCACATAATCTCGAAAAGTCAGAGGGCCTTGGTACTACTAGGTACCTACAATAATAACATATTTTGAATGAATAATACTTCTATAATATTACTTAGTTAATTTATAAGTTTAGTTGAACAGTATGATCACTAGAATAATGAAACTGTTTCTCTGATCAGCAGTGAGGCTGGTGAGTGAGAGGGCCTGGCTTCGATTCTCAACTGTTCTGTCTTAGAAAATGTTGTCAGTTCATTAATTTTCTGAACTGAATCATTAGAAGTCACTTGTATTTTAAGAAAACTAATATTAGAACTTAGAATTCAAAAAGTCGATGTTATCTTGCCAAAATTTAAAAGAAGCACGTTCGCTCTCTGGCATCTCTCACTCAATTTATGTTAAACACTAGTCAGAACAATGCAGAAGATCCAGTTGTAATGACGCGTACTGTTATAAAAACAAAGATTTTTACAGGGTCGGCAACGCGTGCTACCCTGATGTTACTTGCGCGCAAATATTCGTACATTATACAAATGTTTGCACGCATGTGTATGGCCGTCAGATATTCATTCGTCAACTTAGGGAATCAAGGTTCTTGCGCTTTGATACAGTTTGGAAAAACGACTATGCAATCTTGATAATAATGATAATCATTTGCAAAGGTCGTCCTACACTTGTGGGTTTGCGTATTCGTGCGAATGTGAGCGAACGGCATCACAAGCGTCTGTATTCTACGGTATTCGCTTACCATCAGGCGGACCGTATGGTTGATAAAAAGACATAATTATATTTTAGTCAGCAGATTCATAATATCTCTCTATCTATCTTGTGTGTATCTTCCCACTCCGGGGCAAAAGCCTCCCTCCCTCTTGATGGATAGATACTACTGACGGAATTACATCTGTGATTGCAAAAACCTATTTCATATAGATACATCTACTGCCTCAATCGGAATATCAATTTTCAATTCAGTTACCTATCATTCTTCACGAATTCTGCTTTGTGATTTTTTTTTTATGTAATTGCTTTCATTTACATGCCATTTTTATTTCGATAAAAAATGATGTAAAACTTCTCTTAAGTAATATTATGACATAACATACCATCACGCCTGTATTCCCCGAGAGATTAAGCAGAGGTGTACTAATGTACACCCACAGTTCGCCGGTATGTTTAGGTCCCATGTAATAGGGGACCAGCTTATTCTTCTTCTTCGTGTCGATGGTACGATTTTATTTTTCAAATTAGATTTGGTGTGCCCAAAATTTCGCCACTTCCACAGCATCGTCAGTGGCAGCGCAGAGGTCGCTTAGATTGCAGGTTGTGGGGCACAAAGGACAGGATAGGAGGTGCACCATTGTTTGCGGCACAGTTCCACAACCACACCCTGCAGCCGTTTTATCGAGATATCCCCACTTCACCAGGTTTGAATTACACCTCCCCACTTGGGTTCGAAGTCGGTTTAGTGACTTCCAAATGTGCCAAGGAAGATCACATCCTTGGGGGGAGGTGCTCGCTTGGTGGTAGGTAATTAGTCGGTGGGGTGGTTACCAGCTTACTGCCATCAAGCGAGCACTCTAGCGTAGCAGTCGCGCTTGGGAACTAGAGTGGTCCCAAGCGCGACTGGGACTGCGACCAACGAGGCAGTCAGAAAGAATACATACATTGTTCATTCCAAGAAACATCACAAGTAAATTACAATGCAGTACCTACAGTCATTGTAATCTTGATTCGCGAAACAAATATTTCGCGTTGGTAAGGAATTGCGTAATTCCGGTACAATTGTGACGACAGCCTCAGAAGTACGTCATAATTAAATTTGGTGTGCGTCTCTTCAATCAAAGTCAACGGCCATGTTGTGGCTGAGTAGCTGGTGAACAGTAGAACAAGTCGGTTGGATCAATGAAATTTACATACACAAAGAAATAGTAGTAGTAAGTAGTATTATCGAAGGTCTTCTTATAAAAACTGTCTCGTTAGCCTAGATGTCGTAAGCGCGACGGATACGCGAAAGTCCTAACTTCGATGACCAAATCGAGCAACCTGGTATTATTGATTTTAACCCCGACGCAAAAACGACGGGGTCTTATAAGTTTGACGTGTCTGTGTGTGTGTGTGTGTGTGTGTGTGTGTGTGTGTGTGTGTCTGTGGCATCGTATCTACCCAACGGATGAACCGATTTGTTTTTTTTTTATTTATTTGAAAGGTGAATTAGTCGGGAGTGTTCTTAGCTATGTTTGATGGAAATTGGTCCAAGATGGCCGCCGCCACAAAATAGCGGATTACATATTTTTTCATACCTCCCTCAATATGGGTAGGTATCAAATGAAAGGGCTTAAGTAGGAGAAAAAATTTAAATCCAAGATGGCCGCCACCACAAAATGGCAAATTACATTTCGTGTCGGAGGTTTTCTAAATTTTTAATTTAGGTTAGGTTAGTTTACCTCCTGTTTACAAATCGTGTCAAAAAAGCTGTGGCTTCAGTTTAGGTGATCCTAATCTCTTACACATTATATAGGTACTATCCTGTTTTAAATTCTGTTATGCAATATTTCAAGCTTCTATTAGACAACTTTAAGTTGTGCATTATCCGTCAGTCAGTGTTGAAGTTCTTAGGGCATGTTTCACCACCTCTGAATACCCGCTAACTGTCGGATAAATTAAAAAACAGAACAAAACTTGTATGAAATTATCTGCCAGGTAATATAACGGGAACTTACTAGGAGGTGGTGAAATAGGCCTTTAGTTTACTGTTTTTGACGCTTAATGTAATGTTAGGAGTAAACAAATTAAAGTTAATCTTACTCTCGGTACTCTTCAAGTCTTCGTTGTTGTTCGCATCGTTTTCGCTGTCCGCCCTTGGTTTTCCTGAAAAAAAAAATATTACGACATTGTTCAGAAATTACTTCTTGAGGAATTTAATGGGATTGATAGGAAAACAAAATAATCTATACAAGAATAAGGGTAGATCTATATTTCGCCGCTGTGCTTAGGGCGAGCCTATTGCCAGTAAACGGGCACAAATACAAACTCCAAGCTGCTAGAATTTCATAGAAAAACCCAATAACGCTATGCTCGACATGGGAATCGAACACGGAACCCTTAGCATAGCGGTTGCGATTAGGACCAATAGATAATTTACCCTATTTCTGCTGCTCTAATTCGATTTTGTCATAAATTTCGTTACAGATATCAATACCTAAAGCTAAATCATAATTATATTCATGTTTATTCCACTAATTTTTGAATCTGTTAGTTTTAAAAGTTGCTAGTGTGTAGAGCGTTTTGCCCAAAAAAAGGTTTATTGTTACCCTGGGCAGCGTCAACCAATATCTGAATGAAGTCAGGCCGGGGTTTTACAGAGTTCTCTCGACGGGCTTTCAAAGCTGACTTGAATAGCTGAGAGAACTTTTCTGCGTCTTCCGTGGGAATAATCTTTACTTTTAAGAGCTGTAATGTAAAAAAAATTGTCTATATTTATTTTGATAGGTGGCGTAAGAGTGGAACAAGTGAAAGAGTTTGTATATCTGGGGTCTATGTTTACGAGGGATGGTAAGCATGAGAGCGACATGGAAAGGAGAGTGAGTGCTGGTAACCGGGTGAATGGGGCGCTACACACTTTTATCAGCAGCCGGAGAGTGTCCGAGAAGGCACGACTGGCGGTGGTTAGGGGAGTGTTGGCGCCGACACTAATGTATGGTAGTGAAAGTTGGGTATGGCAGAAGAAGAATGAAAGTAAAATAAATGCCGTAGAGATGAGAGCTTTGAGAAGTATATGTGGTTTAACTTTGAAAGATAAAGTGAGGAATAGCGTGATAAGGGAGCGTTGTGGCATGAAAGATGATATAGTAACTCGGATTGAGAAAGGTATGTTAAGATGGTTTGGGCATATAGAGAGGATGGATGAACGGAGGTTGACTAAACAAGTATACATGGCGAGTACGAATGGAAGAGTTGGAAGGGGCCGACCTCGGCGAACGTATCACAACCAGATTGCGGACGTTCTCAAAAAAGGCAAGGTTAAGAGCACCCTAAACCGACGAGCATGCATGGAGAGGTTAATGAACATAGACGAAGCGAAAGTGGTGTGCCAGGATCGTAGCAAGTGGAAATCTATAGTCTCTGCCTACCCCTATGGGAAACAGGCGTGAAGCTATGTATATTTCAAAATTGGCAATAACTGGCTTCATGGCCTATCATGTTTAATTTTAGAAGGCCATTTCTGAATCGGAGTACGATTATATTTGCATACAACCTTTTTAGAATGATAATGATATCCACAAAACTAAAATTTTAAACTAAGAATACCTTGTACTGTTATCATATTAAAAAAAAAATACTTCTATTCTTCTATCTATGGAGTTCCTTGCCAGTTCTTCTCCTTTATACAAACTTTTTGGAATCGTTGAATTACTTAGAACTTTACTTTTACTTGGACTGTTGAAAAGTAAATACCTATTTATTAAGGTCACACGGATCTAATTGAAAAAAAAAAAACATTTTAATTTAACGATATGATAAAAACCTAGACCAAAATCTAACCTAGCAGTCGCCAAAAAAACGCGCCTAAACTACATACCTTCATAATACTCTTCATGTTCTCATAGCCGAAGAACTTCATGACCTGCGTGGTGTCCTGTATGACTGCCTTCTTGCCCAACTTGAAGATGCAGTTGTCAGGGTCTTTGAGGGAGTCCACAGCGAATCCAAACGCGCATGACGCTATGACGTCATTCACGTAAGCCATTGTTATCTGTAAAGATAAAGATTGACAATTGTAAATAGCCGTGAGATATGTTGACTATAAGTCAAGTGCGATGTCGGAGCTTTGACAGTTGTCTGCTATTTTTCAATGTGCTAGTCTACCAGCTCGAGAATCACCCTAGGACTCCAACTTCTCGGACTAGTTTATATAAACTCAAACTTACATTATTAATATCCATTATTTTTGGACCTGAAATATTCTCGCGCAAGTAAGTGACGACGGCGCATGCGCTCTCTGACATAAGCGGCGCCATGCTGCGGCAGCGCGCACCAGAAAACGCGGGAGACAGCGATACGCGCATGGAACGCCATTTTGAACCTGTTTTAAGATTTCAAAAAGATTAAATATGATAAACAAACAGCAACATCAGTAGTACAGCCAATTTAAGAGGCCGTGCACAAATTTGACTCGCTCGAGTTTAGGTAAATTCAATCGAGATCTATGTTTGTGTGCGCCGTTCACGCACACACGGCTCGAGGTCGGGCGTAGTATCGTATAAACAATTTTGATCTTTTCAATAATAATTATCACAAATAAATATTTAGTATAAGATTCGTTAATAAAACTATGTTCGTGTTTTGTTTATCTTTATTTTACAATTATCTTACAATGTTCTATTTCAAAACATGAACGATTAAGAAGACAAAAAAGTGTGTTATTGGAAATACTGCACTAATATCCTTGCAATCGATGATCAAAATGTATCAAAATGCGTCGATTTGTAGGACGGACTCTTAATAAACACACGGCTACATTGCCCTTCAAACCGGAATACAATAACCTAACCTAAATTAAAAATTTAGAAAACCCCCGACACGCAATGTAATTTGTGTGGTGGCGGCCATCTTGGATTTTAATTTATCATAGTGTATAGTATTCTACTAGTTAAGCCCTTTCATTTGATACCCATATTGACGGAGTTGTAAAAAAATTATGTAATCCGCTATTTTGTAGCGGCGGCCATCTTGGACCGATTTTCATCAAACATAGCTAAGAACACTCCCGACTAATTCACCTTTCAAATAAAAAAAACAAAATCAAAATCGGTCCATCCGTTCGGGAGCTACGATGCCACAGACAGACACCCCGTCGTTTTTGCGTCGGGGGTTAATAAAATAGTGTTAGTATATTATTTATTTGCTCAGGGTATAATATTGATACGCAATGCGATTGTATCACACCAGACAAACTTTAATAGTAGTGTCCAACTCACCTATAAGAACTGCGGTGGGCTAGCAGCCTAAGATAATTTATACTAATTATAAAGAGGAAATATTTGATAGGCTCGGAAACTACCAGACCGATTTGAAAAATTCTTCCAGTGTTAGATAGCCAATTTAACAGAGAAGGCTATAGGCTATATATCATCACGCTACGGTGAATAGGAGCGTAGTAGTAATGAAAAATGTTGCAAATCGGGAAAAAAATATAAGACCACGCGGGCGAAGCCTTTGGCGGGAAGCTAGTAATAATTATAGCAATCTCATTTGCTCCTCGGTTATAACTTCAGTTTCATCATCATCATAATGTCAGCCAAAAGAGGTCCACTGCTGAACAAAGGCCGCCCCTATTGACTTCCACAGGGACCGGACGCATGCTACCTGCATCCAGCGACTTCCAGTAAACTGCAGTTTACCATAAACATAATATAGAAATCGACAGACGAAGCATAGAGGGAAGGGAGGCCTTTGCTCATCAGTGGAACAAAGTGGGCTAGTCAAAAAATTGGTAAGTCAATAATTTTATATTCGTAAAATACTACCTAATTAATTTTTAAATGGTAAAATTTTTATGACTTGTATTATTTTGTTTATTGGTATTTGTATAATTTCGATATTGGTTATAATTTTGGCAGATTGAAATATATAATTATTTACCGATTAAATGCTACTGACATGCTTTCATTTTGTAATGATTTGGATTATTCCACTTATCGGTATTTGTGTTATTTTATATTTTTATACCATAACTATTTTGCATTTGTTCAGCAGTGGGCATCGTTTGGCTTTTGATAATATAAAAATACTAGAAAGCTATAAAATGACATCAAAAACTGCTCTGCATTGTTATCAGCTGGAAGAGTACCCAGAAGGCTAGCTGTATTGCCACGTTGGATGACAGTGCACACTGCATTTTACGTTTTTTAGTTTAGATTCTATTACAATTTTATAAAAAACTTGCTCTTGCTCACTATTTCACTCACGTCCCAAAAGAACTTATCCCTATTTTTAAAAACCTAACTTCTGGGCACCATATTTTAAATATAGGTAACTATGAAAGCCGCATCCTATATCAAGTTGTAGTTTTTGCATAATGCGCATAATGGAAGACAAGAAAAATCTAAAGAGAATTGTTTTGGCTTCTATCTAAATAAAGAGCAGTTAAATGAGAAGATTTAACTTTCCTTAAAAATCTTATGTCACAGATATCGATCACAATTTTAATATTATGAGTAGGTAATCAAATTATGTATGGATAATTATGAGAACCTTTACAGCAAAAGCTCTATAAAATTAAATTACATCTGTTTTCGATACAAAATCTAAACAGTCTCAACTAATTACAGGTTTTAGAACATAACTTGGTGAACTGTATGAGAACTCCTAACTCTTATCTTTGAGCAAGTAAACTCCGACCGCTGGGAGTCGTGAGAGCGGTGTTGCAAAGTTAAGGTTGTTTAATTTTCCAACTAGGTCGGATAGAGTATAACAGCCACAGCAAAATAATGTCAAGTGACTTGAAAGCAGGAATATTTGATGATGTTGGATGTGGATCGAACGTTTATGAACTATGCGAGTAATACGGCCCTACTACCCTAATGCCCCATGGCTCCAACTAAGAATTTTTTAGTGGTAACGAGTTCAACTGAACATACCCAGCCATATCACCTGGCTGTGGAAGATCCAATAGGATTTTCGTTATTTATAAATACAGTTTATAAGGCCATTTACAGAACGCGCGATATAACTCGCCCGGACTGACAACACGCAGTGAGAAACAATCCGTTGCACATCCTAACGGCTAACTTAAGTCTGACTAAGATAATATGCTGTGCGTACTTTACCTATGCTATACCTGCAATGAATTCTGGCAGGCATAACTAGTAATGAATATACGAATTCTAAATTTAATTTTAAATGTAAGTACCTAAATATAATAATATTTAATGGTACTGTATGTTTAGCTTTTTCTTTTTTTTTCTATTATTATTACTATTTTGTAATTTATTGGTGTTCATCGGCATTGACCAAATAAAAGTTGTTTCTTTCTTTCTTTCTTTTCTAATGAAGGTATAATAATTAATTAGCCTAGGAAGCAGTGATAGTCACTGGACTGCCCAGTCCTAGGTCTCGATTTCGAATCCAAGGCACACACCTCTGACTTTTCGTATTCATTTGTGAATTATCACTGTGAAGGAAAACATCGTGAGGAAACCTGCAGTCCTGCATGTCTGAGGGATCTTCTCGACAGCATAATATGAAGTCTGCCAACGCGCACTGGGCCAGCGTGTTAGACTATAGCCTAACCCCTCTCATTCTGAGAGGAGACCCGTGTCCAGCAGTGGGACGATGAATTAATGAATTTGTCTTTAAATACCCGTCAACATGATAAGGTTTCGCCCAAACAGCGGGTCGCAGTCTGGCGCGATGTGAACGCCGCGGTCAGAGAACGCGTTGAAGTCCCGCACCATGATCTGACGAATGAGCTCCGGGTCTCGCGGTATGACAGTCGGGACCAGGTACTGGTAGAGGCCGAAGTATCTGCAAATAAATATAACATACCATCATCATCATCATTATCATCTTCCTGCTCTTATCCCAAGTTACTTGGGATTGGCGCAGTATGTCTTTTTCTTCTATACATCTCTATTAGCCGTCATTTTTTTTTTTATACCATTAAGATGGCAAACAAGCATACGGCCCGCCTGATGGTAAGCGATTACCATAGCCTATGGACGCTTGCAACACCAGGGGTATCACTCGCGCGTTGCCGACCCGAAAAACCTCTTAGAAGTTTATGGAGGATTCACTGCGCCGACAGTTTGAGGGAATATTCCTCTTACTAAGTACCAGCGCAGCGCATCCTTAGAAGGAGCTCTGGCGACCTTACTCACTGCAGGAACACAACACACAATAAAGTGTGTCATCTCGTCATTCAACTCCTTCGTGGTCATATCCTTTTTCACACAGACCATCCATCTTTTGTTTGGTCTTCCTCTTCCCTTATATCCCATATATCCCTTAATTACTTGTAAAAATTTAAGAAATTGTAGTTACGGTAATCTTTCAACTGAGTGACTAAATAATATCTATTATCAAAAAATTTAAACAAAAATAACAGTTCAACTATCTGATCATCAACCAATCCATTAAAATTATTAACGCAATGCATCAATGGTACATAAAGCCAATATTTATGAATGGAGGGCCAGCAGTATTTTCTTTGGTCTTCTCTACCCTAATATCCATCCAAAATATAACATACAATGACGTCTGTAATGAGGGGGTTACGCAGATTTGTACTAATGTACACCCACAGTTCGCCGCGCTTCTTTGCTCGACCTGGGTATCGAACGTATCTGCTGTAGTAATTAACAATTCAGCCCATTCTAGGTATTTCAGCTTATTTTTCTCGATAGGATTACAACATACCCTGCATCTCGTATCATCATATACCACCCATATGATCTATAAGAATTTTCTACACACCAAAAAGAAACTACCTCCTATCACCTACTCGCCTAGTAGTCCTAGTCCTAAGCGCGACCTCTGTGGCAGCACGGAGTTCGGATTTATGCCCGGTAATGACTATAGGCTTGCCCCCTATTACATTGGACCTAAACATACCGGAATGAGAAAATGAATGCCTCCCTCCAGGTGTGATAGTATGTCAGATAGAAAACCATTAGGGATTATCGTTTCTAAGGGACATTATTAGGGGAAAAATGAATGAATGCTGTTTTTACAGTTTTTAGTGAAGGAAATGTTTAATTTGTTGTTTAAATAAAATTAAATGTTTTCTGTTTGATCACAATGAACAACCAACACTAATTAAATATTAAATAATTAATTATAAAAAACACTTATCGTTTACACAATGACTTATTTAGTATTTATATCAATACCTTTACAATATTTGTATGTTATCATTATTATTAACAAACTCTACTAAAACGCTTTTACGCCATGATTAAATAGAAATCATGTCACATAATTCTTACCTACACAAGATTACGTAAAGGCAAGCATCGGAGATACTACATAATATTCGTGAGAAGGAACGCAGATTTCCACTCAAATACTCCTCATCCGATTACCTTTGATCTTGGAACGCGTCGTATCCAGCCGCGATTGCTTCCACAAAATTTTCCCGCCCCAAAGTGACAGCTGTCAAATTCCCCAAAAACGGGACCGGAGGCAATGTGCGCACACCCTTAGAAGAGAAATATCTCAAACGGTTTCGGGAATAATAGAATAGGCACATCACTAACAACACAATTATCCACCACATCACTGCGTAGTAAACAAAAACTTAAAAAAAATTCAATTATAAACTATTTTTTTTTTAAATAAATAAATACGTGAGGTCGCGTCGTGATATAAGAAACTGCGGTGATAATAATTAAATACATGCGATGCGCAACAGCTCGATGCTGGCACTGCAGACAGATGCCGCACACTGGTTTGAAAAAGGAAAGTAAGTAGTGGACATTGCGTAAAAGTTGAGGTTTTGCTTTCGGCTGGGCGAACTCAATAAAGTAACTTTCCCTTGGAGATATAGTATATTATGTATATTATATGTTTTTAATTTGGATATTGTATTTTTTTTTTTTTTTTTTATTTTATTCAGAAAACCAACAGCGATACATAAAAACTAACATATAGGCATAATCTAAAAGTAAGGCTAATTACAGGTTTCCCTTGACTATACCAGTATGTTTATGGTTAGCGAACGGACAGAAAAATAAAAAATAATAAAAACCACTTATAATTTTTAAATTTACTGTGTCTCAGTAGAAGATTGGAAAACGTAAACAAACTAAACGTTAATACCGAGGTTTTACCACACTTTACTATTATATTTGCAAAATTTTGTGAGTATATTTATATTTAAAATGATGAAAATGTGAAAATGAAAATGAGCTAAATAATTATTCTTTTTTAAAGTGATTGTTTGTTTACCGAGTCCGAGGTTCCACCGAATGACAGTTTACAATATTATAAGAAATTACTTGAACAAGATTTAATAAGGTCACATATTTAATTTGTACACTGTCGAAATTACTTTCGAGAAAGAGATCCAACAAGTTGTTTGTCTTTTAACGTGCTTATAATTCGTACCTTAAAAGTCTGTTTAGAGCAAGAAAAAATATCGGTGTCTCTGAAAGTGGTATTATGGGTTCGAGCAATGCGCGTGAGAACATTATTTCGAGCATAGTTTGTTGCATGATGTGGTACGTGCAACATTGGGGTATGGCGAGTTCGACGGAGAGGTGCATTAAAGGTTATCTGTGTTAGCAGATCAGGACAGTCGAGGCGCCCATTAATGATATCATACAACAAGCACATGTCATGTACTTTACGTCGATCGTCCAGGGTTAACAAATTGTGCATACGACAACTTTCTTGATATGACGCCGGTGATTTGCGAAGGCGGTAGTTCAGATGGTTGACAAATATTTTTTGAATACGCTCTAGTTGGCTTGTATGAATGATATAAATCGGTGACCAGATAGGGCATGCATACTCAAGGATGCTGCGTACATACGCATAATAAACAGTTTTAAGGGCCTCAACCTTTTTGAAAGTCTTACATGATCTTAGGACGAATCCCAGGTTCTTAAAAGCCTTTCCAGTGATGGAGTCAATATGTTCTGTAAACATCAGTTTATGGTCAAAAATTACACCTAAGTCTCGAATAGTGTTAACTTTGTTTATGACAGATCCATCAAAGTTATACGGAAAGTTAATAGGACGCTTTTTACGAGAGTAACTAATGCATTGGCACTTGTTGTAATGTTCACTGTTATTTTGTTTGTTTTATAGTAGTTACATAGTCTATCTAAATCTGCTTGAAGAGTTTCACAGTCATTGATACTTTTTATGTTATAAAATATTTTCTTGTCGTCTGCGTACATTAAATGTTTAGAATTTTTAAAAGAGTCTGTTATGTCAAACAGGTAAGCGTTGTAAAACAGGGGCCCTAGATGCGATCCCTGGGGCACACCGCTTGGTATTTCAATGAAATTTGATCTGTAACCACCCATAACTACCGCTTGCGACCTTTTGTACAAGTAAGATTCTATCCATCGAAGTAAGTCTCCTCTTATGCCCAATCTGAATAACTTGTTTAGCAAGATGACGTGATCCACACGGTCAAATGCTTTCTCAAAATCAGTATAGATCACGTCAACCTGCCCTCCAAGATCGGTGTTAGTTAAGAGATAACTAGAGAAACATGCCAAGTTAGATATTGTGGATCGATTCCTAAGAAATCCATGCTGTGTATTGGGAATACCAGCAGCAATGTACGGATAGATTGTATTGTATACCAATTTCTCAAATATTTTCCCTAAAGTATTTAAAATTGAAATACCTCTGTAGTTTTCAATATTAGAACGTGAACCCTTTTTATGTACTGGGACGATATGGGCTTTTTTCCAGGCCGCAGGAAAGATGCCTGCTCTAAGGGAACGATTAAAAATTATACATATAGGGTTTACTAAAGACTTTGCACAATTTTTCCAGAAAATGGGAGGGATACCATCACAGCCTGGTCCTTTATCAATATTAAGAGCGTTTAGTGACCTCTCCACAGTTGACATGGGCACCTGTAAGCTAGTTATTATGTCGCGGTTTGGATGTGTATCGTAACTATTAAGACAACTGTTAGCATAATTAATAGATTGGGCACTGAACACACTGTGGAAAAAACAATTGAATGTTTCGCATATATCCTGACCGTTTGAATAGCTTACGTCTTTATATTTGAATAGTTTAGGGTAATTAGAACCGCCACGTAGAGCCTTAATATAACTCCAGAATCTTTTCGGTTCGGATTTCAGACTATTTTCCGTTACTTCTGTATATTTATTAAAACATGTCTCCTGCATAACACGTTGTCTAGTCCGTAGTAAAGCAAATTCGTCATAGTCACGTAAATTACCATACTTTTTCCAGCGCGAATGTGCTTTAGATTTTTCTTTAATAATATTTATCAATGCTTTATTGTACCATATAGGATACTTATGAGTGCCTGAGTTACGAGACATCGGGACACATTTGTCGATTCCTTTATAAATTTGATTATAGAATTTCTGAATGGTTTCGTCTACTGAAATTGAGTCTAAGGACGACGACCAATCAATCTTATCATAATACTCATTTAATTTGTTAAAGTTCGCTTTTCGGTAATTGCGTCTAGGTGTAGATAATTCCTTTAGTGGGGAAAGCGTTAAATCAAGAACTTCTACAGTAAAAACAGGATGTGCTAAATCCACCCTGGTGAGGGATAATGAACATGCGTTTAAAGTTAACGGGAGACTGGAGAAGACTAGGTCTAAAGTATTACCCTTATGGTTTTGTAGTGTGTTGTATTGCAGTAGTCCTAGGTAACCCATCTCGTTTACCAGCTGTACGCCTGCATTTTGAACTTCCACAGAACCTTGTCTTTGGAATATTGGCCCACTAGGATACCATTTTATGGATGGTAGGTTAAAATCACCCATTAACAAATAATTACACGTTTGAACATTCTGCGTCATTATTGTCGTTACTCTTTGTATTACATATTCTATGTCCGAAGGAATACGATGCGCATTTGGAGGAACATAAACAACACTAATACAAAGATCTGATCTTGAAGATAGGGCACGCGCGGGTATTACTAATGTTAGCATTTCTGTGGTTGTGACAGTATGTGGCTGGAGACACCATGCGCCAAGGGCGTGCAGGGAAAGTATCATTACCCCACCACCAGTAGCCTTACCAGTAGCGGATAGGTTACGATCATTGCGAAACACATCGTATTTATTGTCACATAATTCACCGTCTAAAATGCCACTATGTAACCAAGATTCAGTTATAACAATTAAATCGTAATCGTTACTTAAAATATTTTGTCTAAATTCCGACGTCTTCGTCCTCAGGCCACGACAGTTCTGGTAATAAATTTTTAAGTTACACGGAGCCATAGCGATAAACAAATTCCAAAGTGTATAAGCTAATTACATTCAATACGAGATTATCATTTAACATGAAGTAAACATAATATATCACACCATCAGTTTGCATAAAATTGTACATATCATAGCATATATGTAGTTGTATAAAATCAATAAACTGCAAACAAAAGTTGCAACATAACCAGTACTCCAACAATTATACAATCTGCATCTATAAGAAAAAATAAAAGTATAGTGGGTATTTATTAAAAACTCTTAATAATACCTGAGCAATAAGTTAAGTATTGTGTGTAGTATACATAATACACTACATGAGGGTGCGCTGTTTCTCCACCATACAAAAGTAAAAATAACAATATTATTCGTTATATAGTTGTTTCTAGCAAATCGGGAAAACAATAAGATGCAATCATTGTTGACTGTAGGCATAAAAGTACACTGCAACAGGAAGATTGGGTAACTTTTTGTCACTATTAGCAACATAATGATATTATATTTGCTCAATAAAATTACTTCGAGTAAAATTACGCAAGCGTAATCATCCGTTTCTGGAAGATGGCGATCACCAACAAGTGTATTCGCGACGATTACAATATTGCGGAGTAGGTACCTGATAAAATATAGCACCTTCATTAGTCGCATTCCCATCACGCATACCACAGGATCACAAACCGGCATTGCTCGAAGAGACAAACTATAGACCTCGATACGCATAGAGTAGGTAATTATTACTTCACAAAAACCTCGTATGAATTGTACTTCAAGGCTTATCACGTTTTTTGACAACACAGTTTTGCAAATAAAAAGGATATAAGTAAGACTATACGAGACCACACCATTATCAGAACTAAACTTAGAACTTATATAATTTTCTTTAGGTCTTCTTCCTCTGTAATTTGAATAGCAGGCAATGTTGTAGCCTTTCTTACGTAGATTCTGCAGTTTTTTACCCAAGCATATTGATATTCCTTTAAACTGGCAGTTTCCTTTACTTTCCTCAAGAGATTTTTATTTTGTGTTGTTAAGTGCTCATTAACAAACACAAAGCTTTCTTTACCAGGTACCTGTAAGTTAGACGTAGTCAGGCGGCACTTGCGAGACTGAGAAATGAGATTATCTTTTACCTGACGTGTACGAAGTTTAGCGACTATGTTTTTTGGTCTTCCTTGAGGCTTAAGTAATGAAGAAACTCGGTTTACGTGTAAGATTTCGTCACTTGTTATATTCACGGATGTGTAATTCCCTAGTTGTAATATGAGTTCCACTAGATTTTCGTCCTTAACTTCCGGAACTCCAACAATTTCTATATTTAACATTCGTTCACGTTGTTCTCTTTGATTAAACTCTATTCTCAGTTTACGATTCTGACTCCTAATATCTGCCAGCTCTGCATTAAGGAGGCTGATGGATTGGATTTCCTTTGAACATAATTCAAGGTTTTTCTTTAGGTCATCTTGGCCATCACTATGATACTGCATTGACTTTTTTAGCGTTTTCACTTCTTCTTGTAATTCATTTTGCTTACTTTTTAAGTCCTGTACGGATTTTTGGACTATTGTATATTCTTCTCTTAGGCGATGAACCTCGGACTTCAGATCTTTGGAAGTCTCATTAAGATTGGTCACTGATTCCTTAATACCAGATATTTCTTGAGTGAGTTCCACTTTCCAGTCATATAATTTCGCCATCATTTTATTGCTGAATTGTTCAAAAGCTTCATTAAGTTCGTCATTATATCCACGCTTGCGGCGAGATACATTTTCCGAAGACAGATCCGGAACTGAATTCGAATTCGAGAGTTCAATTGGGGTTCGTGACATTTTCGCGATGGGCTTGTCTGTACTGTTCGAGCTCTGTGGCTAGACCAGATACCCTAGCACGTGGTAGCAACGTGATAGCGTCGTACAGCGCCCGGTGAATATAAACTTTACGCACTTAAAAATAAAGTGTAAACTTAAATACTTATTAATTATTTTATGTAATTATTTTTGCAAGCAACAACTGAATGCGTCCGTTCGCACCGAAGCAGCGAGCGAGATGATATATATCGAGCGAGCGAGATGTTATATACATATATATATAATATCGAGCGATATTATATATATATGTATATATTATTTACGTATAAATCTATATTTTAACATTTAAAATTAATTTGAAAAGCAATATGTATAATAGCATACGTGTTCGCGCACTTTTACTAGAAACGTTTGACTATTATTATGCTACGACCACACTATGGTTAGTATCTAATGTCCATTATCGCAATAATTATGGCGCAAAAATACCTACTATTAAATGTCGCGTGAAATAGAGAGGCTACATTAAAATTTAGTGTCTAATGTCAATAAGTTATACGATGAAAATATCATTCCACGATGGAGGTTGAAGTTGGTGCGTTATTAAAATATGACACTTTTGAATTCTACCGTAGCAAACCCAATAAACCAAATTAAAATGCTTTAATTTGACCACTTCATGTTTAAAGTAGTGTGTGCTTTAACATTATTATGGCCACAACAGACATTAAATAGGTAACGCGATAAATCTCTATCATGTGCAAAAAGGTTCATGCTTAATGCTATAGTGAATGCCGTTATGAAATTATTGCGATTAGTCGAGGCTACATCGACGCTTAGTCTGGATTACGTATAGTATAGTATGGATAAAATTAATGTCATTAAGTATCTCTAGTTCAGCTACGGAATTAGTTTCGATTAACACCCTAAAATAGTGAGAGGGCTGGACTCAGAAGGAATGCTCTGAAAATGATAAAATATTCAAAGTTGATGGCCAACCTTCAGTAATTGGAGAGGCACCCGAAAAAGAAGAAGAATATCCTAAAAACTTGTGTGGCCGTAGCATTAAAAACTGGTGTTGAATCGTGACGTTGTAGTTTTGAATGCTGATAGTTTGCCTGCTGTCAAACGGAATATGAGGAAATGATTATGTAAGGTACAGTAACGAGAACTAGTACGTCATAGATGTAGAACTAGTTTTTACGTGCCGTGACCCTCTTTGGGGGTGTTATGGGTAATTCATTGAACTAGTGACCCGAGTGTGGTTACTGTATTTGGGGTTTAGGCTTTCTATATTGATGTCAAGCCTAGGTCAGTCTAAATTATTTCGACGTACCTATATGTAACTTTAGATGGAGCTGCTTACGTGTATATAAAAACATTCAACCTTGTGTGGTTATGATATAAATTCATTTATTTGTTATTTTTGACAGATGATATTTATTATTAATCATCTCTAAGATGAATGTCGTCGGTTTGATTCAAACCTAAGGCAAATATTTGTGTATGTGTTTCACAGCTATTTGTTTCGAGTCTGAGTGTGTCTAGTGTCTGTTATTTGTATAAGCTCCCGCTACACGGGCGTTGTCTTTTCTATACTATTGTAAAACTGTAAAAGAGCTGTGTCTTTACATTAAAGATATTTAAAAAAGAACAATTGAATTAGAGTATATTAATTAAGAGTAAATTAAGAAAAACAAACAATAATTTCAAAGTTATTTTTTAAATTTTGTATGTTGGTGCAAAAACTAACAATATAGGTATTTAATTTTTCAGTTAACTGTTAAAAACAAAGTATATTATCCAACATAAAAACTGCCGTACCCCTTTTTTAAATTATTTGAATAGATCCAGGGATAGACCTCTTTTGTCGTATGCGTAATATAAAGCGGGGATTATTTTTGGTTATCTTTAAGATCAATTTCTAATCTTAATATTGCTTCTACATCCACGTAAGCGATGTCGGGGGCAAAAGCTAGTAAAAAAAATATAAATATATAAACATCAAATACACTATTCTGCATCTACAAGAACCAGCGCATAAAAGTGTAAGAATAACACAACTTTTATCACAAACAACATGCAATCGCATCTTGACGGTTTGCGAGGGCATATACAAAGATAGTTTATAGACACAATAACGCGAGACGAGCAAAGAAACGAATAACCGTTTTCTCGTAACGTATATGTGTAATAAACTAGTGAGACAGTGGTGTCCCTGTCTCTGGATTGGTTTGGGAATTGTCTAGCGCTCCACGATTTTATTATACCGTTTGGCTTGGCATTTATTTAGTTTTATACTTATAGTTGTCTTATCTGATTTCTTCCTTTTTAACCCTTCAAATAACGTTACGGACAATGCAAAATCTATTGTACCTGGGTCCTTACGTACCTTTTGGTATTTTGATTGGAATCTTCGGCATGCGGGGGGCTTCTCCGGCGCGCAAACAACAACTTAAAAAAGTTTCATCTCAATCGGTTGGGTAAAACATATGTTCGTTAGTCTCGCTAAAGTCTATACTTTGAAATATATGATTTTTTATACATACATGTAAGTAGAATGATGGTATGTTATGTAGTCTCGAAGTAATTTAATGAGCCCCATTCATAATATCCGGATGTCTGTTCTCTTCAAAGCAGGTAATTAATCGTTAATTAATTACATGAAACGAAGATGGAAATACTGCTGGCCCTCCATTGATCAATGTTGGCTTTATGTACCATTGATGCATTGCATTAATAATATTAATGGATTGGTTGACGATCAGATACTTGAACTGTTATTTTTGTATATTTTTTTTGATAATAGATATTATTCAGTCACTCAGTTGAAAGATTTCCGAACTATAAGTTCTTAAGTTTTTACAAGTAATAAGGGATAATAATAATAATAATAAATATCTTGGGACATTTATACACAGCACCGTCTAGTCCCAAACTAAGCAAAGCTTGTACAAACACCTAAGTTCATCACATAAATGTTTGTGTCTTGTGGGAATCGAACCAAGACCTCGTGATCAGCAATCCAGTACTCGAACCACTAGACCACAGACGTCGTCGCATATATGGGATAGTCGGATTTAAGGGATATAAGGGAAGAGGAAGACCAAACAAAAGATGGATGGACTGTGTGAGAAATGATATGACCACAAAGGACTTGAATGACGAGATGACGGCTAATAGAGATGTATGGAAGAAAAAGACATACTGCGCCGACCCCAAGTGAATAAGCATAAGGGGCGATGATGATGATGAAGTTTGGCAATTTTCATTTTGTAGCCTAGGGGAATGACCACTGGACTGCCAATTCAAAAGTCTCGAGTTCAAGGCACACATCTATACTTTCTGCTTACGCCTATGGGAAAAGGGGGTGAAGCTGTGTATGTATGGAAACCTCGGTAAAGCGAAAGAATTAATTTCACGTCACATAATATGCGTACACTTTATAATTATGTCCGTTTTCCTCAAAACTTTTTGTGTTGTTTATAAAACAAATGCGCGGGGTCCGAAAGTGTCAGTCTTTTCCATTAGCGGACCAACAAAATGGTCACGTTATTAAATCTGTTTATCCTTCCTGTGCGAAGTTGGGCCTTTTGGGGCTCACGCAGATTCTGTATGCTAATGTGTTTTGGGGGACTAAAATGGCTATTTTTGTACCATTACGCCTTTATTCTCCGAAGGGTTAGGTAGAGTACTTCTGTAGAGACACAGTTCGCATGTTTAGACCTCGAGTAATAGGGCGTAAGCCTATTGGCCGGGCAGAAATCTAAAATCCGAGAATTTTATATAAATACCTGCTGCTAGATCTGGGAATCGAACCCAGGACCTCGAGCATAGCAGTTGCGACCACTTAGTTAATGAGGCAGTGAATGGCCACTTTCGATGAATCTTAATTTGAAACGCTTATAGGCGGCTGCGATCCACACAATACATTACCAGTAGGTACAATGCATTAGCTTTCCGCCAGCGGCTTCGCCCACTATCCCACGGGAACCATACATTTTACCGGGATAAAAAGTAGCCTATATGCTATTCCAGACTATAATCAATCTCTGTGCCAAATTTCATCCAGATCCGTTTAGTAGTTTTTGCGTGAAAGAGTAACAAACATCCATCCATCCATACATCCAAACTTTCACATTAATAATATTAGTAGGATAGAGATTCACCAAAAATTGCCATTTTAGGCACCTTGGAGATATTTTTTGTGTATTTTGAAAATTATATAAGTACCAACTGCCGCCAAGAGGGCAGTTACTCTGGGCACTAATGAACAGCCGTGTGAGCTTTTAGCCTCATTTGTTTCTACCATTTAAATAAGGTATGCAGTATTCGTATTTTAAAGAGAGGTAATAAATTCGGAACACGTTTAAATGTGCTGCTTTAGTACTGTATAATTTACCTCTTTGTTGATAATACTCAATGGATATAAAAACAAACGTCCATATTTATTACTAAGTAACTAGTAATACCTAAATAGAATTAGTAGAATTCTTTTATAAGACTTATTATTTGACGACGTCTGTGGTCTAGTGGTTCAAGTACCAGACTGCTGATCACGAGGTCGTGGGTTCGATTCCCACAAGACACAAACATTTATGTGATGAACTTAGGTGTTTCTGTTTGTCTGGGTTTTCTTATACATACATATATTATGAGTATATATTTACAAAAAAATAAAAAGTATATAAGTATTATATCCATTGTCTAGTACCCATAGTAGTACAAGCTCTGCTTAGTTTGGGACTAGATGATGCTGTGTAAAAATGTCCCAAGATATTAATTATTATTATATTTATTAAATCAAATGAAATGAAGGTATTGCCAGTTCACAAAATAGTGCGAAAGCTAACTCATACGAACAAAAGAGGTTACCATAATATTTTAAAACCAAATATGAAAAAATCCTTATTTTATTAATGGGATGGGAGAACGTTAGCTGATTCCGATGCATTTTAAGTAACGTTTAAATTTCACTTTGCGTTCTATTTCCTCGCTTCCCTCTACGCCATATTTTTCGTTTCGAAACCGATTTATGTCGTCGTTTCGAACGTTTATTTGTCCCGGCAAAGGCACAAGTGATTAACTTGTGCAAAAAAACAAACGCCCGCGATCTTTGGCTGTTTATTTTCAGTTTGAACGCAAACCTTTTTGGTGGATTATGTTTATTTATTGTCATTTATTTCGACTGTGTCGTTCTGATTGAATAATTGGGGATTTGGGCACACTAATGAGAATAAAGGCCGGCTTTAACATCGTACGGTTTCGTATGTCATTAATTTCTGCGAATGTTCCTTGTTTTATTTAGATGAACGGTAAATATGTTTGATGAAAATAGACGCTTGTTTGTGGTTAATTTCGTATGTGGTTTCGGGAGTCAATGATTAGGTTTGACATATTTCAGTACGTAATTTAAATTTGAGGCGGCTGAAAATGGTAACGTTGTTAATGTTTATTTTCGTTTTATAGGTATTTTATTATACCAACATAATAAAAAAATAAATATAAACAACATAACGACTTCGTTATGCTATTAATGTATAATTAGATACCTAGTCTTATTTATTTATTATACACTTTATTGCACACCAATAACACAATGAGAACAAAGAAATTAGGAAACAATAAAAAAAAAGTTAATGTACAATGGGCGGTCTTATCGCACAAGGCGATCTCTTCCAGACTTCTTCTTATTTATTTTTATAACAGTATTCAGTATTTTATTAACCTAACAGGGATGCTACGACCCTTCTTTTAATAATCTCGATTTCAGTTCAGCTAAAATATTAACCTACATAGTGCATCCGACTACCCTACTAAGATTATAAATATATTATGAAAGTTTATATATGGGTGGATGGATGTTTGTTACTCCTTCGCGCAAAAACCTACTGAATGGATCTGGATGAAATCTCGCACATAAATAGATTAAGTATAGTCTGAAATAGCACATAGACTTTTTTCCTGGTGAAATGTATGGTACCCGTGCGATAGATTTGTTTTAGAAGGTGAGTATAGACAATTATGTCGACAACATAGAATAATTAAGAAATACCCAGATCCCGCTGGCGGAAAGCTAGAATTTCGTAAATATCAGGACTATCAAGTACTAAAAAATAATACATTTACTTGTATATTATGTCTTTTTAAAAGGTCTATTTACAGAACCAAATATGACTTTGTATATTTAACCATTTGTTTTCCCAGAATCCAATTCAAGCCTCATTAATTTTTGAGCAGCAGGAACGTTTCAAATGTCGGTTATCAAATAACTCATGCCATTTGCTGTAGCTAAATCACGGCGCTACATTGGCGTGTAATTAATAAGTCTGCAACAATTTGCTATAGTATTTGAGCAATGTGAGTCATTTGTAGCTACTAATTTTAACTCGTAGCCGAATCATGGGAATTTGGTGCTCCAAATACTGGGAATGTGTGTAGTCTTGTGCGGTGAATAATTTAAATTTATGTGTTTGAAGGCTGATGCGTTTACTTGTAATTGATTTAAATAGGTTAAAGTTTAAGGGGTGGCGATTTAATTACATACATCCATCTAGCAAGGGAATCAGACCATGATAATTATACTACCCATATTACTAAAAAAAACATACTTTAATTTATCATTTTCACAATGCCTTTAATTTCACACGCAAAGACATAGCGCGGATGTTGAACTTATTCTAGGTAGCTACCTAGAATAAGTTGAATAAGTAAAATATCTAGTATAGCTATACTAGATATTTTATATATCCAGAGATAGCAAATACATAAAAAGCGCGTATCCGCTGCCACGTAAGTCGATATCGGTCGGTGATGCATGGCATTTTGTGAAAATACAGCAACGGGATTGCATAAAGATACAAATGAATAATTATAAATGACGTCTAACATGTTATATGATGCTACATTACGTTGAAGCAGTGCTGATAATTAAATCGCAACCCTGTATTTACTAAGCTTATGGTAGGTTGTTTTTTACCCGACGACACGGCAAAAAGCCGAAGGAAGGGTTTTATATTAGGCAGTCTATGTATCTTCCTATTTACGTATGTTCCACTACAGCGCCTAAAGTACTCATTTGATTTTTTATGTGCTTCAGATTTTCTACTTTTCTGAAAAATTTGAATTTTTAATTTGATTTTGAATTATGTATTTACAATTAATATGCTTTACGCGGGGACTAAACCTACAATCAGTAGCTCAGAAGCCGATTGCAGAGCCAAATGAGCCGACAAAAGGTTTAACTAATGATAAGATCAAAAAAAAGAAACAACGCGTACCTAAGTATCCTAAAAGTCGACCGACTGCAATCCTAGTGGACGAATCATGTCTTTCAAGGAAAGGAGTTCTCGTTTCAGTAAAAACATTGAAACAATGATCCGTCTACATTACTGCGGAGCGATACACCTGTGCTCAGTGAACATACACTAAATCGATTCGCGTACTAAAAGCTGTACCCCTAGTATTATCACCATATTAATATATATTATAGAAACATCCCTATACAGTGGTAGTACGGAAGGTCTACTTCATTGGGGCTATTTAAAACCTTTTTTCTTCTTCTTTAATTTAAAAGCTCAGCTCTTTTTGGTGAAGCAATCGCCAATGTTTTTTTCTTCTGCCTTCTGTTTGACTCTTTGACTCAGATTGACATCTTTTCCTTCCCTTGCTCATAAAACTTCGCCTAGGTCTTCCAATCCCTTGCTTTCCTGTTTGTCTGCTAACATAGTTCCAAAGAAGTTGTCAAGTCGTATCGTTCTCATCATTTCTCTCTTGTTCTCTATAATTGTTTCATAAAGACTGTCTATTCTCGTTCATAATTCCTTCTTCCTAAACAGCAAAAAATCTATATATGTGTCGGGCCCCTACCGACTAAAAACTGTATTGAAGGACAATGCAGTTTAGTTCCTCTCAGTACCAGAACTTTTTTCTGATCTAACTTTACGATCTGGTTTTAATGCTTGGAACTTCTGAACAAAATTTTACATGACGTCCCCCAGCCAAGGTTTTAATTTAGGTAATTCTGACGAATATAGTTCGTAAACAACGTGACTCCTGCGGTTAATGTGTGAGCAAATTATGATTAAATTTATACTAACGTACGAAAACTTTGGCCGTCCTTTACATCATTGAGAGCAAATCGAATTCTGAGCTGATTCTGAGAATTTCATTGAAAAACCCAACACTTGACATGGGACTCGAAACTAGGAGCTCTAGTTTAGCAGTCGCACTAATGACCGTTAGACTAGTGACGCACTTTTGTAATCTTTTAATTAGTAAATTCTATTTATTGAAATACAAAACTACTCTTTAATTAGAATTAGATTTTCATTTAAAAAAAACAAACATTATACTACCTTGCACTAATATTATGTATCCTTAATGTCCAAGGCCCAGCTGAAAATCAGCGTTGTGGTTCAGCACCGCAACATTAGGCTGAGCTGGTAGCCTCTTCAGCTCAGATTTATGTGTTTTTAAGTTTTATGATTTGTGTACCTTCAAATAATTTGAGTTGAATAAATATTTCTTTCTTTCTTTCTTCACAAACTTTAACCCCTACCACTGCTCGCCTCGCCATAGACTCGCCTCATATTACATAGGACCTAAACATAAATTTACACCTCTGGTTTGAACCCTTCGTAGAATACAGGGGTAATGGTATATTTTCAGTGCAGAGAAAACTACTCACCTACATATCTTCTTCCTCCTAGCCTTTTCCTAACCATGTTGGGGCCGGTCTAACCAGGACGCAATCCAATTTATAGACAATACCGATATTCGAAGGAAAGAGTGGTTGTCAGGCTTTTTAGGCTTTTGATTTACCACTAACGATTGTCATAGGTGTTCGTATGACAACCGGGACCGACGGCTTTACGTGCTCTCCGAGGCACGGAGGGGTCTCGATATGTTAAGAATGGTCACCCATCCACAGACTGACCGCGGCAAATGTAGCTTAACCTTGCAGATCGGTTGATCAGCGTAGTTACAATTTGGCTTACCCCTCACTACTACTACTACTCACCTACATACATATATCAGTTAAAAATAATTTTGACGATTAAAAAAATGACATTCGTAGTTAGTAAGTTTGAATCGCGTAACTGAAACACAACACAATTCTAATTTCATTCTCAACCCTCTACTGAAGAGTAGTCGAGTTGTTCCCGTATGCTCAGTTTTTAATATCCCCCACCTGCCCCGGATCGTCTCGCATACGCGCCACGCCTATGGTAGCGCGCTGCAAGCTCTACTAAGCGTGAAATTGACACCGCCCTAGTAGGTAATTTTAACGTGATATGCCTTCGTTCATTGAATATTGACTCGGCTGTATATTGCGAACGGTTATTTCTTTATTTCAATGCTAGCTTTTCGCCAGTGGCTTTGCCTTTGTCTTATAAATTAATTCCGGGAAGATGTAGCTTTCCAATGGTAAAATAAATAAAAAAATTGAAATCAGTCCAGTAGTTTTTGAGTTTACTCATTACAAACATAATTATAATTAAAAATTTAGACAACCCCCGACATGAAATGTAATTTGCCATTTTGTGGTGGCGGCCATCTTGGATTTGAAATTTATCATAGTGTATAGTATTCTCCTAGTTAAGCCCTTTCATTTAATACCCATATTGAGGGAGTTGTGAAAAAAATTGTTATTCGCTATTTTGTAGCGGCGGCCATCTTGGACCGATTTTCATCAAAGATGGCTAAGAACACTCCCAACTAATTCACCTTTCAAATAAAAAAAGACCAAAATCGGTTCATCCGTTTGGGAGCTACGATGCCACAGACAGACACACACACACACACACACACACACACACACACACACACACACGGACACGTCAAACTTATAACACCCCATCGTTTTTGCGTCGGGGGTTAAAAATACAAATCTTTTCTCTCTTCTTTTAGAAGTATAGACAAGGCGATATTGAAAAAAATGCCCTATTACTCCAATGGTTCTTAGCGCGACTGCTACGCTAGGAGTCTTGAGTTCGATTACCAGATCGAGCAAAGTATTATTGGGTTTTCTTGTGAAATTCTCAGTGGAGGCTCGGTGTTTGAAGTTGTGTCCAGTTAATGGCAATAGGCTGGCCCACTATTACAGTAGCCGTGATCTGTGGATGCGAGCTGTACCTACGAATATTTATAACCTTATTTGAGGTAGCACACGCAAGAATGATGATTGCTATGATGATTTTTGTCCGACTTACTTAAATTATGATAGCTTGGCTAAAACACATGATACACGTATGACCCATATTAAATATAGCCTATTAGACTGGAGGATAATGTTTATATAAGCGAAAGATTTTCAAAAATTTTACCTCTGTACCTCTATATTTGATTAAATACTTCTTCAATAATACTTCAAACACAATCCAAGTTGTGAATAAACAAGCCTTTGTTCGCAGCTTCACTTGCAGCAAGTTTTATTTTGTAACCCCTAGGCCCTAGAAAACCCTAGTAAACCCCTTAAGTGGCCGAAATTTCAAAAATTCGTTTTTTAGAGGATGCCTACGTCATCTATACATAATTATCTTTAGTTGCGACGAAATTCAGCTCAATTCGTTCAACGGTCTGAGCCGTATCTTTATACTAAATACAGATACCATTAAAATATTATGTAACATGGTCTAGCTTGTTTATTCTAACTCACATGTTTGGGGATACTTAAGAAGTCCTTGGAAGATAACGACACTTACTGCCTGTTTCACAACCTCCTGATAAGTTCCCGTTAAATTACCTGACAGATAATTTCATACAAAATCTGTTCCATTTTTGAATGTAGGCGACTGTTAGCGGCCAGCCTGAGGTTGTGAAACAGGCTCTTAATATTTTTTTATGTTTTCGCTTCAAAATCAGTTATTAAATCACCTAGTTCAGTCTTCCTTGGGTTTCCCGTGTAAAAATACCCTGTTTCTGTGTGCAATTCAATCCTTCACAAAAGTATCGGGTCGCAGGGTTTGAAAAATTGCTTTCAAGAGTTTCTTGGACTTTCCCTTTTTTCCTGGAAATTAAATGGTTGGCAAAATGTTTTGTAAGGTTGCTTTGTTAGACAACTTCGTAACTTTCAGGCCTAATAATATGCCGTTGTATTTGCCAGCCTGTCTAGACATCTTCATTTCTTTAGTCTAGTGCCTTATTCCACTGAAATATGGCTCGAGTTTTGTTTAGGTTTCTTTTTTTTCGTAAAAATGTTGCGAATTGCCAACTGGCTGGAATTGGCTGTTTTGTAATGTGTATATAAAGTTTACTTATTTCTGCAGCAAATATTATTTACTATATAGGCAAAATTAAATTGAAGATCAGTAGGTAAAGTATGTTGGTAAATTTATAATTTATTACAAAGAAATAACAATTTATCGATCCAAGCATAATTAAATTCATCCATTTCCGCCCCCACCCCACAAGAGAAAACTAAATCCGAAGTTGTTTGTTTAAATCAAAACAAACCCAAACAATATCAATCGATTACGTTTAATTACATTTGAACACCGCGTTGACATTTCGTTTGCCGTCAGCTGTGAAATCGGCCGCCATCTTGACGTGCCGCGAAAACCGCAGGCGTGCCGCTGACTGGGCACTTTCACGCGCGTTTACACATCGCCTCGCACATCTGCCGTCCTGGTACCTACGGGCGGATTATTCAGTGATTTGCTTTGGCGTAATTATTGTTCACATGGGATATTAATGGATGGATGATGGTAATTCAGATAGATGGATATCCTGGATATTCATTACTACCTACATCTAATTGTAGTTGTATGAGTGCTAATAAGTCTCACAGACTTCCAAATTCATTACTATGAAAACCACTTTTTGTTTAGAACAAATGTATCTACTTTAACATTTTCACCAGTGAATTTCGCTGACTTCCCCAAAAGGTTAGGTAAACATGCTAAATACCTCCACATTTTGCCCATATGAGAACCAGTTATGCTACTAAGAATTTTTCAATCGTCAAACCTAATTATACCTATTGCTCGAATCGTGCCCTATAGCGTAGCAGTTGCGCCTACGTACAACCACAACCCCAGTAAGGAAGTTTTGCTACTTCGGAAGTAATAAATACTTACATAAGTACTAATAATTTAGTAGATATAAGAACATCATTGTTATTAAACGCAAACTATATTCAACTCTGGATTGTAGCACATTATTATTAGGTACCAATGGGAATAATATTCATGGGGTAGTTAGCATTTAAAATTCAAAACTACTGCACAGGGCGATGTACTCGCTTATAGGGTGACCATAAATGTTAAAATATATAATAATGCAGACATAAAGTTCCATGACATGCCATGGTATTGTAATATCAAGCATGCATGATAGATGATAATATGAATGACATGCATACTTGAATTTGATTGATAAATACATGTTTATTTACAGGCTGTGATTGATATTAACGATCCTCTTTGGATCGGCATGTCATGCAATAGTTTTGATTAGTCATGTAAGTTACAAGATGTAATCTAGGTATTACTTGTTTCCAATTGGAAACAATTTTCTCTGTCTAAGTAGCTCCGTCTCTGTTAAATCATGTCCGCGTAACAAAGAGAGATATCAAATAAAAATAGGGATCAAATTTGTTGTATGAAATAATTTCCAATGTCTAAAACCCTTTTAAATATCTTACGTAAGGTCTGCTAAAAGTCTCAAATAACTAAAATGTCCATGTTTGCTACTTTCGTTTACAGTTTATAGTAGGTATCAATAATAGTACAATAGATCCCACATCGATTTCCTGGCACAATAAAGAGTTGTACGTTTAAGAAAAATCACAACAACTATCGTTTATATTTTAAAAACAAACGGTGTGAACTAAAAGTGTTGTAAATCATTCGAGATCGCTGTTTTTAAAACCTCGGAGATTGGCCAGACAATAACTAATATAATGGAGGAAAAACTTATTGGAGTTCTCAGTTTTTCCTACGTAACTGGATTTATTGAGGATATTGGAAATATTGCTTGAAATATTCGTTATTTATTTTATGATAAATGAGATTCTTGGGAGGAAGCTGTGGAGTCTGTTGTAGATTTAAGCCCGATAACATGTTAGCAAGGTATTGTTAGTGTATAACAGATTATGGTTGCCGCTGTTATTAAGAATAACATATTGGGAGTACTGATAAGTTTAACATAATAGCTATTATAGTTATCTCATTTAATTTAAGTTTAAGGTGCAAAGTAAAAGAGCTTTTACAAGCACTTAATGGAGAAAATTCCATAAAGACTCCTATTTTACTGACTTTAACATATTTTCGATAATGGTAAGTCAAATGGCGTATAGTGTAAAGCAGTTCACTAGTATGGCTGAATAAATTTATTGAATAACCGACTCAATATAATTCAATTGACTCGCTACTATTTCGTCGCTAGTTTCTATAAACTTAATAATTTATTTACATTACTAAACATAATGGCAGCTGCTGCAGCCAACATTGTTTATTAGTTTAATATTAAATTTAATTAAAAATAGCATTTGAGGTATTGATCCTTTAAAAATACAGGACGAGTTTTTATAAAAAATATAGTATATACATTTATTCACTCAACCACTGAAACATCAACTGTATATGAATTAAGTGAATTCAAAAAGAGCGTGTTAAATTTCACACATTTAAACCATAAGCCAGTTAGTCTGTTGGCGTTGAAATAATTTCACTTTTGACTCGCACAGCTTCAAGCGTCAGGAATTCTCTGGCGCGGCGCAATCTCCAAAATAAATAGCCGTCATAATTTAGCAGGACATTGTCCTAAATAACACGTTAATCATGGTTAGTGTACGTAAACGTTGGTTTAAGCAGAGCCCGGGTTTTCATATTCATATCTCGGTGTTCCAGTACCTAAGTACTTGTTCTAAACGTTACGTGTTTAGCAATTCCTGTGCGCTTTGAAAAATATGCAGATTTGTTGTTTGAGACGGTCCTTTACTGTAGATGTAAGTGGAATGTATGATGTTGTTCAGTGACTTGTACGATTGTGAAAAGAACTATTTTATACGTGAGGAAAGGAAATTAAATTTACATGCATTAAACAAGACGCTTCTTATATTATTATTCTTCTATATTCTTATTATTCTCCGCCGCCGTATTGCCTAAAATTTACCATTATCAATGGGATGATGATATATTTATGACACGACATGAATGGGGGATAAAAACTGGAGCTTCCAGTGTGCTTGAGTGTTCACTTTGATGCGTACGATCCCTCTGGAAAGCCTCTTGCCGCGTATAGAATTTATAAGTGCGGTTGATGCATTGGAGAGGGCAGACGTTAGCGCTCGACTGGAGATATCGGTAGCTACAGAAAGAACACAAACTAAAGATTTCATTATCGTCAACCCGTTAGATGTTTCACTGATGCGCATGATTCCTATAAGAATGAGAGGGGTTAGACTGTAGTAAACCATGCTGGCTTGGTGCGTGTTGGCAGGCTTAACACGCCCGTGCCGTTGAGAAATTCTATCAGGGATGCTGATTGCCGTTCACCATTGTAAGTAAGTAAAGTAAGGTTAGTCCTTACTCTACTTATATAATAAATATCCTGGGACATTTTTACACAGCACTATCTAGTCCTAAACTAAGCAGAGCTTGTACTATGGGTACTAGATAATGGATATAATACTTATATACTTTTTTTTTGTAAATACATACTTATGATATATAAGAAACACAAACACCTAAGTTCATCACATAAATGTTTGTATCTTGTGGAAATCGAACCCACGACCTCGTGACCAGCAGTTCGGTACTCGAACTACTAGACCTACAGACGTCGTCAAAATTATATTATTTATATTATTTATTTACATTAAAATATGTTTATTTGTCTCAGCAAAATAAATAGTGTTTTTAATAATACTCGTAATTAATAATAATAATTTATTCATAAAGTAACATGAGTCAATTGTTTTAGTAACAATGTTTCCTTACACCTATGTTAGTATATTCCTAATCGAATCAATTAAGTCTTTTGGGGCAAAATATCCATTTTTGCTCCCCAAAAATAATGCTATAATCACCAAGGATACTAGTGACCTCCATTTCCCACAATTTACGTAAACATGACACCAGACTCGATATTAATAATAACAATCCCTTTGCTTATCGATGTTCAGGAAATCGAAAAGGGTTTTCCTCAATGATATGAGATACCAAACACTTAATACCGTTATTATCATATTATTATGAACTTGTAAATTGAATCAATTTGTATTTGTGTATTCTTTACAACTAGACTACGCAACTAATTTTGATGAATGTTTTTCCGATATTGTTTTCTCAAAATTATATTGGATCCTTGTAGATAATTTTAAGAGCAGAATTATTGGGTATTTCTATAAAATACTCAGGAGCAGCTCGAAGTTTGGATTTGTGCCCGGATAATGACAATAGGGTTGTCCCCTTTTACATTGAACCTTAACATACCGGTAAACTGTGGGTGTACATTAGTACAAGTACTTACCTTTTTTTTGTGTGTGGAAAATTCTCATGGATCCCCGCCACCTGGGGAGGCGGCAGGGTATAATAAAAAAATATAAATATCTTGGGACACTTTTACACATCACCATCTAGTCCCAAACTAAGCAGAGCTTGTACTATGGGTACTAGACAATGGATTTATATCCATACTTATATACTTTTTTTTTGTAAATACATACTTATAACATATAAGAAACACCCAGACAAACACAAATACTTAGTTCATCACATAAATGTTTGTGTCTTGTGGGAATCGAACCCACGACCTCGTGATCAGCAGTCCGGTACTCGAACCACTAGACCACAGACGTTGTCTAATGTATGACGTATGTCTGTCTCATACTGACAAAAAATCGCACTTGCCATCACTTGCTTTTGCGTCATGGTCATAGGATCAGGAATATTCACCACGACCATGACGCGAGTACAAGTACCTAAAACTTCGGAAAATACGGGCATCAAAATGTTGGCTATACGCGAATAAACTCAAGGACTTAATAAGTAACAATTTAATTATTCGTAAACCTCTAATGCCTACAACATATTATTCCGTTCACGAAGGAAATCCATTTAGGGGTGATACATCTGCCATAATACTATCATGAGATAATCTCATTAGGGTTGGGACGTAATCGGACGTGCGAAGGGACGGACTCGTAGTGACAACCATGATGCTGAAAGGGGTATAAACTTGTTATGAACCTGTCTCGTATTTATGAGCGGAGCTTTTGCTCACTAAAACATAGTAGGTAAATATGGGTTTGTCATTCTTCATAGTCGATAGTATGGATATGTATTTTAGATGTAGCCTGTCTGTTACAACAAAACTATTATAAACTAGCTTTCCGCCAGCGGCTTCGCCCGCTATCCTAAGGGAACCATACATTTTACCGGGATAAAAAGTAGCCTATGTGCTATTCCAGACTATAATCTATCTCTGTGCCAAATTTCATCCAGATCCGTTCAGTAGTTTTTGCGTGAAAGAGTAACAAACATCCATCCATCCATCCATCCTCACAAACTTTCACATTTATAATATTAGTAGAATATATTTAGCCTAATTATTTTAATTAATAGCTAGATGAATATGCCTTTAGACATGGGTATAGGAAAATTAAAAAAAAAAAATTTAGAGTATTGACTACTAGCTTTCCGCCAGCGGCTTCGCCCACGGAGTCTAATAAATTATAGCCTTCACTTCCAACAAATATCATTATATTTTACCCAATGTTTACAAAAGCTGGACAAATGATATCGGTACTCAAACCTTCCTCGAGAACAACTCTATACATTGGTGAAAACAGCATGAAAATCGGTACAGTAGTTTTTGAGTTTATCGCGAACAGACAGACGCGGAGGACTGTTTTATAATATGTAGTGTGTCTTAGATGTTTATATTTTCCTCTAATTAAACTCCGGCTATCATGCCCACCCTCGCGCTTAGGACCTTATCAGCGATGAGCTAATATTGTGCATACAATTACACTTTAAAAAACATCATCATCATCCTATACCCATTTTTTTCACTGCTGGCCACGGATAGAATGAGCTGGATTAGGCTGGATTAGTCCCCCACGCAGTCATAGTGCAGGTTGGTACAC